>CM070099.1:6661564-7879064 GCA_036178185.1 Liparis tanakae | reverse complement strand
ATCTTTCAGATCAATATCATGAGTCCCTCTAGTCTGCATGTTTCACATGTTCACTGTAAGTGTTTCATGCAGCGTGGCTCCCACTTCTCTGGTCTTATCTTGTCTCGATACACTCAGGTCTTTATCGTGCTCGGTTATGGTTTAGGTGGTCCTGAATACAACACTTATAATTATCGTGGAATAATAAGAGTCAAATACCGAAGTCTTAAAGCTACAACAGGGCTAAGTGAGAGAAAACACTATTAATCGCAATGAACTATATATACCCTTTTAAAAGTCTACAACTCTTTGACCACATGAACACTCCACAATCTACTCTCACTGGCTCCAGCAGGTCATGTCGGTGTACACCTCAAATGCCCTGCAGCCAACCGACATCTAAAGGGTGGATACAACAATGATACTTGTGGAATCCATGGTGGCGTCGATAGCGTACAGACTGCCAATACGCTCGAGGCTTAAATCGTTCACCTGTAATGTTTTACACAAGCTGCTGTCGATGCGTCCTTCACGTATGAAAGCTGCACACCATCAAAGCCCCACAGTAACCCCGTGTATAGTCCCAGTTACCGACGTCCTCCCGGACAGTTGAGTGAAAACGGGTACGCACACACATGCTGCACAGTCGATACACAAGGGGATTGCAGCATGATGGATGAGACGGGCTTGGAGGTGATTGAACGAGTCGACTCTGATGGTGGCGCATTTAAATTGGGCTGTGAATGTAAATGTTTCCCTTTAATTGGTAGCCAGAAGAGGTTTATATCTCGAGGTGAATACAGATCTGAAACGCAGGCAACTGAAAATAAATTCAATTTAGATTTAATGAGCTGTAGGGTGGAAAACCTAAAGTTACGCTCGTCGCTTGAGCCCAGAGCCATTTCCTTTTTTGTACTCCGACGTAAAGATTTTCCCCTCTTTGTTTGTTTTTACACTGCTGATTAATGTACCATGTTTGACCTTTATTGGCTTATTGCTGAAATGAGAAAATTGCTCTCAATAACAATGCACTTTAGCCTTCATTCAGACCCGTGTGTCACATGTGCGGATTGTATTTCCCCCGGATGGCAAATTAGTCTGCCCAATTTTCCAGAGCAGAGGAAAACAAGCCAAATTAGTTTTGAAAATGCACAACAAGCAGCTGGGATGGGCCACAGATGGCAGCGCTGTCTGTTCAGGAGGACCGGACATCAAGGTCTTTCGCTGTTGAGGGGCTTCTTGATTAACGTGAAATCCGAGACAAATCAGCACGTCAGACGACGCCTTTATGGTCGTGACAAAGCGTAGGCAGAAAGTACACGACAGGAAGGAGCCGCGGGGAGCTGCAGAGTAAACATCCGAAAACAAAAGCAGATGCCCGTACTGAAAGAACTCCAATAAATCATCAAATAATAGTGGGTGCTGTCGGAGATATCGTCCCCACGCATCACAGCATGCAAACACCTCGCGGTAAATGAGACGCTTCTCATTTTACAATGGCCATGCACACATGTTCAACGCTGCATGGAAGGAGACAAGCATATTTTTGAGACCATTTATCAAGTTTAACAACCAGTAATTTGTATCGAGGATGGGAAAAAAAACATTGCGGAAGAGAAGTGATTTATGGATATCCGTTTCCCGTTTCTAAAATCGTAATGATCTGATTCCGCAGTGCAATTCAAGTTGTTGTAAGAAGCACTGCATGACAGCGCCAACGTCAACCGCATGCACTGATAGATTGCTGTAATAAAGTGCAGCTGTAACGTTACATTTTTCAACTCGAGGTTATGAATAAAATAGAGATTTAGCTTGAATGTTCAAGACGGCCATTTATCCTGCAAGAACAAAACCACTGCAATCAATAGAGACAGTGATATGTTTACTGTATCGTACGATGGCACACAATCAATGAAACATGCTTTCTGAATATCCTGTTGGACGGCTTTAACTGGTGCAATTGCTGAGTAATCTTCGTAGATGTCCTTTGGGTTTCTCTCAGAGCAGCTGCACAGTATGTTTCAAGTGGTTCAGTTTCTGGGGCTTCCCGCGCCTTCGGAGCTATACTGTGATCGTGGCGAGCTCTTCCGAGGCTCCGTGGATAGCCGCTAGACGGCTGGTGCTAATCTCAGTTTAGCATTTCTACACAAAAGCTGTCTTTGTGGTTGCTGAAAGAACGGCAGACTGCTAGACCTCTCAGATCAGGCCAGCTGTGAAAACAATGCCCCGTGGCCCCGTAGCTCTCGGTTCTCCGTCTTCTGAAGCGGCAGTTTGGTGCTTGTAAGCCGCAGCTCAAGTGTTCTCCCACCGGACAGATCCTGGCGCCTTGATCCTTTGGCACCAACACTGCGATATGTGCATTGTGCCCAGCAGCTATATTTTTGGTATGTATTCTTTCTTGTTTTTGCACTATTCGTTGTTGGGATCCATCAGAATCTGGTTATTAGCACATTTTAAAACTAAATTAACGTCATTAATAAAATATATATATATAATAATAGTAACAACGAGGCACCATCCTGAGATCTGGGATCAATAACTAAACTATAAATGATGATCGAAATTGGTGTACCATTCCACTTTCAGAGTGAGCATTGAAGGTTTAGTTTATACACAGGCCATGAAATACATTATCATAATACACATTCACAAAGTAATCTCTCTATAAGTATAACAAAGTTTATTTACTTCTCACAATACTGATCAAGTCAATAATATCATCAGCTAACAACAACGTCTATACAATTACAAGTATACTACTTAGTATTAACAAACAATTGGCCGTAATCTTACATAGGATTAAACCGCACAAAACTACCAAATTGGCGGCGAGGCCACGATTTATTGCTCAATATACAATATCACTACAGTAACAAGGTTAAAAACACATCCTCTAAATCCAAATCCTCTCGGATCTTTTCAACATTTGGTCACTGAGCAACAAACGTCTAATCATTAATTAATGAATTGCCAAACACAACAACCCTGATATCCTTTGCCTGACTGAAACTTGGCAAAAACACCAGGACTTCGATGCACTAATTCAAACCCCCCCTTCTGGACATCATTACCTGGACAAACCGCCATTGCTTACCTCCAATGCATAAAACACAACCCGCCTACCATCCAAACCCTATCCTCATTTGAACAACTGACATTCGAACTCTCTGGTCCTAAAACCCTGGTCATCTCCATGACCTACCGACCCCACAAACCCTAAAACCCTAAATTCCTGACCCAGCTCTGCTCCCGCTCACCTTCCACCCTTCTGCTCTGTGACTTTGAAATCCACATCGATTCCTCAGACTCTTAGGCCACATTTACACATAGCCAGGTATTTACCGAAACTAATATTTCTGCCCCTCCATTTTCAAAAATAACGTTTTCAAAAAGGTTTCTGTTTATATGAACCCGCATAAATACGCCGTCCGCATACGTCCCATAGGACGCTCGCATGACGTGAAGCTCTTTTAGTCGCATACTGTGACGTTTGACAACCTAAAACTCTGTTTGACCTCGTTCACACGCAAACACAAAAACAGAGTTTTCAGAAATCTCCACTTTGGCCGGAGTTTTTAGAAATGATCGTTTTCCGTGATAAAACCTCAGGTTTTGTGTAAATGAGAGGCCAAAACGGATAAAAATATATGGGTTTTCCCATCGTGTAAACGGGGTCTAAAACTGCCACAGAATTTCTGTTTGGATGCTTTAACTTCACTCAGCACATCAAGTGCCCCACACACAACTACGGTCACATCCTAGGAATCACTATCACTCACCTCTCTGGCTCTGACCTTACCATCTCCGACCACCTAGCCAATATTACGGATATTGACATCCCCATCCCGGGAACCCCAAAAGACACGCACCATGACCCTCCGTAATATCAAGTCCATCAGCCAATCATCCCTGTCAGCCTGTCTCGCTGCAAAACTCTCTTCCTTCCAGCCCTCGCTCAGCCCCTCCCCCGCAGACCTGGTTAACCTCTACAATAACACACTGTCCTCCTGCCTCGATCTGCTTGCCACTCTCAAAACCAGGACTGTCTCTTTCATCCACACTGCTCTGGTACACACCTGGACTCCAGACTCACAGTATACAAGGAATACATGCAGCAATATAAGCTGGCTCTCAATACTGCAATGCTCCACCTACTACTCAACCACTCTGGTTCCACGATAAATACAAATCTCAAACATATGGACAATTGCTCACACTCCACTGCTGCACCAACACAGTCCCACCCGCAACCTCAGATCTGCAGACGCCAACCTCTTTACGCCCCCTCCTCTCCCCAAGCATCAGACCTGGGGGGACAGGGCCTTCTTCATTATGGACTGCTCTCCCTCATCACCTCAGACATCCTCCATCACACACCACTTTCAGAACAGCACTTTAAAATTATTTATTTAAATCTGCTATTAACTTGTGATGCTAGTTCTTTTTCTCACTGTTGTCATCTTTCTTGTTGTGTTGTTGCTCCTATTGTTTGTCATGTGAAGTTCCTTTAGTGCCCTTTTAAAGCGCTATTCAAGTAAAATTTAATATTATTACCTTTGCATTGAAAATGCAGAAGGTAATGTTTTGGCCGGCGTGTATTTATTTGTGAATATGTTTGTCCGTTTGTCCGTTATTCGTCTAAATCAGACAAAACTGAGCCTATTCTTATGAAACATGGTGGGATGATTGGTCATGACCCAAGGAACAATCGATTCGTTTTTGGGAGTGATTGGGTTAAAGGTCAAGGTCAAGGTCACGAAAAGGTGACAAACGTAAATGTGCGATATCTCAGTTAATTGGCATCCGATTTACGTGAAACTAGTGCCAAATTGTTCAGAATTCAATCTTGTGATATGCACTCTACCGAGTGCCCATTCTAGTTATAATATATTATGACCTATCTCGGCCCAGACAAAGCCTCTTACCTCAAGATTTCTTTGTAGCATGTTTCTTCAAATGTCTATCTTTTATTCAGGACCAGAAACTTTACTGGTTCGTTGAGCCGTGCGGGGATAAATCTTCCGCATGACACTGGGAATGAATTCATCAGAAGTTAAGTGAAACCTCTCCATCCTACGACCAGTAAATGTAGACTTGGAAGAAAGCGAGCATGGAAATGATGCTTCTCTTCCTCTGAAGAACAGAGGGATTGCATGAAGCTTCCTTCTGCAGGTTAAAGTTGGCGCAGTACAGGGCAAGTTAATCGCTCTTCTTTACAGTCAATTGTTCGACCAGAGAATGTAGAACTATTGTTAGGCTTTTCTTAAAACGCAAACAAAGTTGTTGCTCCACGTTGCATTTGAATCGTATCGCGTGTGATGGCACAGAGCTGTAGGTAGCGTTGATTTTTATAGTTTTTATATAATTGCCGTGTCACAGGGATCCCCGTGGTGCCTATGGCCTTCATCCAATGACATGCCGGTGATGTGGTTTGACCCAAATCCCACACATAGGTGAGATTCTAATGTCTGATGGGGATTGGGTGTAACCCAAATCGGGCTGTTGACATCCCATGGGGACTCTGTGTTTGTTTCAAGGCCCAGCAGCATGCTGCAAATTACTTTTCCAGAAATGTCTAGGGGGAAAAAGAAAAAAACAGAAACATGAGAACAACTGTAAGTCAGATTAAAAGTAGCTTTGCATGCATGTACAGAGAGGACATCTTTATTTGTTTAAATGGTGATGCAGAGTCCTACCTGCAGGCTTGAGCATCCCACCTGTTTTCATTCCACAGAATGAAACAGCCAAAGAGACTGTGAACGCAAACTCGAGAGCCCCTGGCAGCGCTGGACAACCCGCACGGCAACCTTGCAGCTCCAGTGTAATGTTATGACAACAAGAGCATCTCCACTCAGCCTTGTTAAGATCCATACTCGGTTCATCATTCATGCGGCGTGCGTGTTAATGAACGAGCCGGGAAATATTGAGCTTGACGGCTATTTAAAGCTTTTCACTGGAATCGCGAATATGAGCGAAGGGTTGAAGCAACACCATGCAGAGTGTGAAAATAATATATATATATATATATATATACCACTGAAAAGAACTGTGAGATCATTTCTGGCAGAATAATGTAAGAATCACACTGTCTCAAATGTTACAATGTACCATCGACTCTCAGTGGGCTGTGGTTGAACGTGGCCTTTTCCACATCTTCATCATTTATGCATGTTGCTCTCCCCTTATGGCTGCCGAGTGGATGCAGAGGGAGATCAATGTGTCCGTCTACAGAATATCGTCTCCTCAGCTTCTGCAAATAATGTCTATATGGTAATGATTTAGAGATATCAGTGTAGACAATAAAAGCCACGATGGGAATTGTAATTGGAAATCGTAACTGTGGCTACACCTTGTATTATTAAAAACGATGCAATCAAATGTGTGCATTATTTGCTATAAAACACAACAATGTAACATACTTCTACATGATATGTTTAAGTGGACTTTTAGCAGCAATATGCTGTTCTTATTTTGACTTATCCTAAAACTAGCCCTGTCTCTTTCAGACAAATTGAAGCATTGTACATTTTCATTGAATGTATAAATATGAAAATAATAATTTAAGCCAGTAAAACTAATTATTATCCCATAAACATAAAATGTACACATTACCACTTATTTTCAAAGCGAGTCATTAGAAGTCCAGAAGGGGTATATATATATATATACAGTACATGTATATATATATATATATATATATATATATATATTTATATATGTGTATATATATTATATATATATATTTATATATGTATATATATGTATACATATATATATATATATATATATATATATATATATATATATATATATATATATATATGTATACACACATATATATATCATTTATATTATATATATACACACAAACATACATGCATATGAATCACATAACTTGATTGTTTTTATCATTCTGTTGTGACACGTCCCTCTCAGTGGACTGTTTATAATACGCAGCTTATTTGCGACGAAATTCAAGGAGGGATTTGTCACACCTGAGCATCAGATACATCCCCCCACACACACACCCTCTCCACCACCACAGTAACTCACATTTTGAAATAAGATGCTGCACTTCGAATCACATGATGCGTGAAAGCTAAGTGTTTAATCTGCTTTCAAGAAAAGGATGCATCAAAACACACACGTGGGTTGAAAGTGAGGTGACGATAGTGTACTTTGCTTTGAGCTCAGTGTTTTTACAGAAAAATCGTGAACACAGATGTTCTATCTTTCTCTACACAATGAAGTGTATCCTGTTAAATGTCACAGAGGCTGTCTTAATTGTTTTGGGGACTCTTTGGTCCCGGCGTGTTTAAAAAGCCTGACACTGAAACAACAGCCAACTTGGCGAGCGCTACAAAACCTTTTAAATTAGCATAAATCTTTAAAGTGTGGCCTGTTACTCATTTGGTTTGACTTGCATTACTGGTGATGTGAGAGAAACGAAAAGGAGGTGTGATAAGCCTTTTGTCTTTGTCTGTTAAATGCTCTGACCTTGGATTATTGAGCTTCTGTCGATTGCAGCCTTCATGTGCCAGCGCTGTGCTCGTGTAAAGACATGCTGGGGAAGAGATGGACCACGGCTCTGAAGCTTTCTTCATAGACACTCAAGACTGCCATTAGACCTGACTTCCCCTGGCACCCGAAAGCAGAGCGAGTGGTTTGTTCTTCTATGTTTAGCATAATATTTGCAAGAGTTTTTGTAAAAATAGGATCTTGACATGTGTGAGCAGCATCTGCTGTACAGCGAGGGCTGTAGTACAAGGGTCCCTGGTCCATTCTGAGGAAAGGAAATGCTTTGGACCCCATTGAGAAAATGTCCGGGTCCAAATTTTCCTAAAGTTATGCAGATTTAATATAATGAACTCAAATATAACTAGATGGTTGGTTTCCAAGGCTTTGGAGAAAACCTAGATATGGAACCGGTGCCAAAATGTATGAAGTAAGAGTTTATTATTAAATAGTAATAATTGGCATGTAACATTGGGCGAAATAAGAACAGATTTCTTCTTCTTGTTTTTTTAGATATCAATGTGAACCAACGGAATCAAAACAAATGCTGGATATAAGGTTTTCTTATTTTCCTCTCCTTGGTTAAGACAACATTTCACAACTGTTCAAAAGCACTTACAAAAATGGCATATAATCAGATCAATTAGATAATTATGTTTGAGGGTAATTACAATGATTGGATTATAAAATGTGTGGGCTAGATGCATATAATTGATCCCCAAGAAGACAATTTATAGCGTGCCAATGAATGGTGTACATACTGCTCTAAGATGCGTTTTGGATTTTCCCGTAATGCCAGCACTGATTCGTGGGAAAATCGCATGTCTATTTTGTTTGTTTGTTTTAAAGTACCTCAATTGCACTCCTGCTGATGTTCTTATTTTTATTCTGACAGCCTTTCCTTGGCACTGTCACAGTTTAGCTCCACACCTTCCTTTTATTAGTTGCTTTCACCCTGTCTGCCTTTCACTAACTATCATGTCATTCCAGACACCACTTCCCAGCTCGTCAGTCCAACTCCCTTCACCTGTTCTCTCACCTGCCTCTAATCACTCCCTCGTCAATCCCTCATTACCTTCACCTGGTCCTCATGCCCATCTCACCTGTTGCACATTCCCTCGTTAGTCCCTGTCTACTTAGGTCCCCTCACTTGCTCACGTCCTCTGCCAGATTGTCTTGTGTTTTCCAGCCCAAGCCCTCGTGCGTTACATAGTCGGCGTTTGTCAATTCAAAGTACAAGTCTACAGACTTGTGTTCTTTTGGAGTCTGGACTTGGGAGTCTGGTCTTGGGAATCCAGACTCTGGAGGACGGGAGGACGGTCTTTCTGCGATTGGAACAGCAGCTGACTTGATGACGTCACCACAAGCTGTTCTTGCTCCTGAGTTTATTCTAATTTTTCTCTGTAAATTAGACATTCCGTGACTCAACAATATTTATAAAAAGTCACCTGTCAGTAGTTTATTTTCTCCTCCGACAATGTTTCCGGTTGCTGGTGAAATGCATTCTGGGATATATGCTGGCCTGAGTATGCTCAAGTCTCCTCTGATGCATCCTCCTGAAAGTGGGAGGATCAAGTCAAATCCGGGCATTTTGACCGTGCTTTAAGAGAAGCGGACTTTGAATTGGACCTTGTACCCGGGCTGAGACTGATGACGTTTCACGAGTCCACGAGGACAGAAGTAGAGGAAAGGACGCACAAGTACGCATATTGAGAAACGCTGAGTGTGTCGATATATTTGTTAGTGTTCTGTTCCTAATTATTCTCAGTGTTAAGTATTCTGAAACAGGGTGCTTCGCAGATGGTGGAAAACAGGCTTCCGGACGCGCATGAATTAAGTTATCAAACATTTAATGGCAAGAAGTGTAAAACGAACAATCAAAGCTGACGCCGGGCTCTTTTGAGGCGCTCCTCTCCTCCGCCTCCCCTTACGACCTCACGTACAAGAAAAAGAGGGCGATTCCTCCTTTTCCGGAAGTTTTATCACTCGGGGCATTTCCGGTCAAGTATTTTCACAATAAAAGTCCTGTCTATTATGGTCTGCATTAAAGTCACCTTCACAATAAAAGTCCCTTGTTATTGTAAGTCACGTCACAGATTTCAACCGGCTTCGTCGATCTAGTATACTAACTTACAGTCACTCTCATGCAACATACATTCATTCTTGCCATTTACATTTGCATAGAGTAAACATTGCTCTCATGCTTCATAATACATTAATAACAATATCATATATTCTCCTTAATATTTTCTATTATATCTTTCTATATGTATTAATTTAAAACATAAGACCTCTGCAGATGTTATCACAATAAACTATTACAACCTAACATGAGTAAAGATCATTATTTGCAGTTATGTCTCCTGAGTCTTGCTATTGGGTTCATACTAATCATCCCGTCACAGGCACACCATAGTTCTTGGGCATGTGCTTTTATATTTGCATACAACACCTGCATTGTATATATTGTTTAGGGGGATGTGTTCTATGCTCATATTAAACAATCTGCCAGACACCTCCAATTTATTATGGAGATGTATTCATCATTCAGCACACTTGGTTAAGAGCAGGTGGGGACGGTTAAGAACATTCGGTGCATCTGGTCCATTTGTTGCTGCATTAGTCCCAATGTGTGCCTTTTTAATTTTGTAAACAGATGTTATGTTTGGTTGTTCTGCCAGTCCAAATCTGTGATATTGAGTGACTGTAGGACCATAACTCTTCAAAGGATTTCCCATATACAGTTATTTAGTACAGACCTAAATCTCAATGACTTTGATCCATGTGTGAAACAACGTCTGGTTCATTTGAGGAGCACAGACAACAACTGTTTCTTACCACACCTAACTCAGTTGCTGAATATTTGACCTGTAGAACAATTAATAAAGGCTGCTTTGATAAGTTTTATTGATTTTTTTCGTCAAGTGTGAATTAAGTGTGTTTTACAATGACTAAAATAATATGTTATTGTACTTTAATACATTTTAATATTTCTGCAAATCCCCGTTGATTATATTTATCATTCATTCACTTTGTGCGTCACAAAATGGGCGTTCTAAGCCAAGTGTCATATTTACATTGCTGCCGATCACATCTGAATCCCTGGACTCCTGCAGAGTGGTTTGTCTCAAGGAATGAATGCCGGTTTGAACCTTTCCCACTAAAGACAAAAGACAGATATTTGTAAGTGTCTGTGTTTTTTTAATCCGGTGGAAAGGGGGAACTGTACTACATTTTAACCATTTTATTTGGGGCATGTTATGATAATTAGTTGTTTCTCTATTAGTACCATTAGCCACTCGGAAAGTGTACATACCTAACATTAAATTCTTTGTTTGAGGGTCTCATTACCAAACATCAGAGTAGCTGGATAGAAAGGCACAGCTGTGATGCAGTATGGTCCATGGTCTGTGAGGCAACCGTCTATTGAGCCCATGCAACATTGTGTAGCTGCTGATGAGGCTGAGATAGTGTTATGGTTTTGTTGTCTTTCAGCCCTACCAACGCGCAGGATTTAGCTTTTCTTCCTGCTCGTTGGCATCCTTTCACCTGTCAGATGATGTTCTATGATGGACTGTGAACATCTTAATTAATTTTAACACATTTGGGCATGAACGCGTACACTATATTAATACGCGTTGAACAGAATAACAGCAGAGACTGGTGTTCCTTTTCGCCACCTACTGCTTTTAGTTGTGAAGAATCCTTTTTAGGTTTAACTTACACATACCTTCTTTTCACTTCAATTACCTAGCTCAAAGCTATACAGGGATCCTAGATAGAGCAAACAAAGCTTTTATCAGTCAATCACAAGCCGTAAAGGCATGTACTTTTGTGTCTTAAAAATTGGAGGCTGTATGTTGTTATTCGGCCTTTCCTGCAAGGCACATTCTCTCCTGCAAAAAAACTAAATTGATCTCTTCTGAGGAAGCTTTTTTCCAATCACTAATACCGTTTACTCACACAAAATGTGCCAACCTCAGTATGTTTTGTTTTCCTTAACAATATGATTGCCTCAGTCCCAGTAAGTAAACATAATGTGTAATTTATTTCTCTAACATATTCCAAAAATGTTGAATAGTGTATGTAACCAAACTACAAAGAGACACAAAAATACTATGAAACTAAGTGGCTTCAAAGAGATGCAAAACAACAAGATCTGCAAATAGAGACAAATGATGAAGAGAGACTAAATTACATAAGAAAGGGGTAAAAAAACAGAATAACACAAAACGCAACTAAAAAAGGGACAAGATACAACTGCAAAAAGACTCCAAATGACCACAAAAAGATTATACATCAATGTAATAAGACACAATATGACATGCAAAGCATCGACAAAAAGGGGAAAAGCAAGCACAGGCCAAAGTAATAACAAAAAGATATGAAACCACAATGAAGTCGTCTGTGTGTCTTGCTCCTCTGACGGAGAGGTGGTCGGGTGTTTTACATGTGCAGGAGCTCATAGTCTCATAATCTTCTATGTTTATCTTAAACCGTAAAATAAAGTTTAGTTTATGGAGACACCCAGTGTTGCCACATCTAACTGCTCACTGACTGAATGTTTTTATTGCTTCTCTGAGAAACATAAACCCCTTATTTGCTCTTGGAACTTGCAGTATCACAGCGGTTCAATTTAGAATTTCCGGGAATGGTTTGCTTGATTTAATCTTTCACATGATCTGTGGGAGTTAATGCTTTTGTCCCCCTATTCTTTCTGTCAGAAGAAGAAAAGAAATATATATTTGAAGTGACGTAAAACTAATGGGCTTTAAATTTAACCATGGGAATGGAGGATGATTGGAAAACTTTTTGAACAGTGTAAAAGTATAATCCAGGGTCTCCGAGCTAGCGTCTGAAGCATCAGAGAACATGTGTAATGCTCTCAGATGAGAACCGTAATACTGATTTATCTGATCAAGAGCGTCTCGACAGCTTTCTCAGGTCGACACGAGGAATACTAATAAAGCCGTCAACAAAAGCCTCGGCCGACAAAGGAGCAAACAGGATGCAGGCTTTACAAACACCACGATTTATAACTGACTGCCTTGTTTTATTTGTAATATATTATTAGTCTAAAAATAGTCATGATCACTTATCTCTGACAACAAAGCTTTCAATATAGACGCATAACCTAAAAAACGAAATCGAAACTATGATGACACAAACGGTATCAGAAAAACCAACATGGAAGTGAGACCTTAAGACACAATTAAAATGAGGAGGCGACTGAACATCTGTCAAACAAGGACGAGCGCCGTTCACTATAGGACCGAGTTGAGTTGAGTTTCTTGCTCATGTGGAATAAAATGCTGCATTGTATTGAGGGGGAGAAAAAGTCTTTGATGAGAAAAAGAAGAAAAGGAAAGCCATGGCATCATATCCAACCAAAATGGCACACAAAAAGGATGTATGGTCAAAAGCATGGTGTCCAGATGGAATAAGCTGCCCAAGAGTATGCTGCAGGTTTACATGCAATCTGTTTTCTGTCGGTACGGGAGTATCGACTGGATCCTCTGCTATTAACACCCAGATGGATCAAATTAATCGTCCAATAAATTAGCCCCTTTATTGCACGTGGCTGTTTTTCTGCATGCTTTTTTGGAATTGTTCTTTTCAAAACTAATGAACCAATATGTTTGTTGGGTTGAACTGCAACAGAAACTGTTTAACAGTTATTTGATTTCATGTGTTTCTCAGAGCAAAAAGATTAAATTAAGTAAAACAACTGTGACGATAAGAAAAAAATGGTAACCAAGAGTTACATTTTCATATCTTGCTTAGTACGAAGATTACAAAATAAATTACTAAAAGACTATTAATTTCAGTCTTCAAGATCAAAAGGGCAAGGTGGATAATATGAGTTTTCTGAGCCTGAAAAGAGAAGAGTCATCCATTTTCTAATGATGCATCAGATATGCAATATTCTTCTTCGAGCTAAGATGGAATCAAAGGATCCTTTCTGAGATTCATAGGAAATCCGAATTAGCTGGCAACACTTAACCCTTATCCAAGATCTTTTTCTTCCTTTTTTAATTGGAACAAAGGTTTCTCTTGAGAGCACTAACTCTAAAAGCTCTCAAGCACGAATCTCTTTCTCAGTCTCACATTCAGTGTGATGACTAGTGATGTATCAAAACACCCTCACAGCATGGGGCCAAAAGATTGAAGGTGCCAAACAGTGGTTTATTTGGGTCGACGGGGGGGGGGGGGGATGGGGGGGGGGGGCTGCGGTCGAGAGGCCCCTCTTTAAAAAGCTGCTGCTCTAAATTAAAGTTAAAGTCCCAGGGAAGCACACTGTTTGCTTACCACGCTGGTATGGAGCATCTCTTGCAATTCATCATCCAGACTTAAATTCGTGCCTGGAGTCCGCCTGGACAGGCGTCACCTCGTAGAGGTCAATGAGGCAAAGAAATAAATTAAACCGCTTTGCTCCAGAAGGACAGCCCCCTCTTATGGCCTGGGCGAGACTTTCATGTGTGCCAGATTGCATTTGCTCCCGGGCACTTTCCAAGGGATGTGTCCTTTACCTGACACCAGGTCCCGGCTCGCATGCCCTCGTGGCATTTTGAGCTACAAAAAAAAAAGAATGTCACCGTGCAGCAAGGGAAAGAGCAATAAAAGGAATCCCTGTGGACCCCTGCATTCTTTGGAGATGCCTCTTTGTGTAAAGAGGAGGTAATCACGCATAACTGCTCTAACGTCATCTGATCACGCATAACTGCTCTAACGTCATCTGGGCATGAGAGTCATAAACGAGGACCCGGGCACTTGCCACTTTGGCAGATTGCACTGTCAGTTGGTAAACAACGGAAATAATGAGGAAGGACTCGTCTGATAGGAAATGTCAGCATACGATTGGATTACATAAAAAAAACTAAAAAATGCCAAATTAGAGTCATTAATCACCAGCAGGGTAAAACAGTGACAGGTCTTGTTCTCGAAAGCTCTTCTCTGGAACTGAGCCGAGTGCCACCCGGAAATTGTGCAATTACCTTAATACCTGATTTAATACCTGATTTGAATGAAGAGCATGCATGGCAGTGTCAATTTGTTATTAAAAAAACAAGCGCATATCATTTAGAGGTAATTGCCATCACAAGTCTAGTTATCTAATCCCATCTTTTTATATCATTGATGCATCCATTTTTCTGAAGTGCATGATTAAAACACTATTGTGAAATATTCTTTCGTTGCCGGAAATTCAGTCATATTCGATGCGGTGTGGGAGTGCGGAAAGGAATGCAGCAGACGGAACTTTTCTCTTTGGCCGCACAGGTATGCAGCCATTTATTTCATGCTCACACAAACAATCGCCCCGTGACACCAACAGACAGTCACCTTTAACCCCCCCGTTGCTATGGCTACGATAGCTCTCTTAAAGGGGCAGTCACCTGTGCCATCCCCCCTCCTACTACTAGACCTTAGTGAATTATGTACCTGCTGAGTCCACTACATACGTCCCCCCAGAATTCACCTAGTCTAGGGAACAAACAAACAGAAGAAGAAAAAACAACAACAACAAAAACAATCAAAGTCTCGGGGCCCGAATCAAACGACCGGCCCGGCTCCGTTTTTCTGTGGCAGGAGCCAAAGCGGGAGCAGGAAGCTCCCGAGCCTTGTCGTGACGTGCGGGATGGGTAGGCGGACGCCCCCAGCGTGGGGGTTCGGCCAACCTTACTGGTTGGTCCAGGTCTAGGTGCGCTGGTTTAAGGCGATCCACCGACACATGGTCAATTCTACCCCCAATATCCACTTTGAATGTTTTGTCCCCGGTCTCTACAATGCGAAACGGGCCTTCGTAGGGAGATTTAAATGGTGCCCGGTGGCCGTCCTGGCGAATGAAGACGTATTCCGTTGCCTTGAGGCTGGCCGGAACATGCGACTGTGGGAGGCCGTGCTGCGACGTAGGCACAGGCGTGAATAGCCTTGCCTTTGCCAGGAGAGTGGCCCGCTGTTTTGTTGCAGACCATGGATCTGTGATCTTGGGGATGAACGCTCCAGGGACCCGCAGGGGCTGGCCGTAAACCAAGTCGGGTGATGAAGCTTGCAGGTCCTCCTTAGGGGCTTCCTGAGCCCCAGCATGACCCATGGGAGCCTGTCCACCCAGCCGCCGTCCTTGAGGCTGGCCATGAGAGCCGCTTTCATTGAGCGATGGAACCGCTCACACAACCCATTAGCCTGTGGGTGATAGGCAGTAGTGCGGTGGAGCTTCACCCCTAGGCTGTCTGCAACTGCGCTCCAGAGCTCTGAGGTGAACTGCGGGCCTCGGTCGGAGGAAACGTCAGCTGGGGCACCAAATCTGGCGACCCAAGTCCCAATGAAGGCCCGAGCCACCTCCTCGGATGTTGTCGACGACAGCGGCACGGCCTACGGCCAATGCGTAGTTCGGTCCACCATGGTGAGAAGGTATGTGAAGCCCTGGGATGGCGGAAGTGGTCCCACCAGGTCCAAATTCACGTGCTCGAACCTCCTCTCCGGCACCGAGAACTGCGCCAAAGGGGTCTTTATGTGGCGGTGCACCTTGGCGCGCTGGCACACCACACACGTCCTGGCCCACTTTCGCACATCTTTCTTAAGGCCAGACGAATTTTGCACTCACCAACTTCTGGGAAGCCCTCCCGCCGGGGTGTGAGAGACCATGGATGGTGTCAAAAACTTGCTTTCTCCATCCGGTGGGAATGACCGGCCGTGGCTGCCCTGTGGAGACGTCGCACAGGAGCCCTGTGCCTGTATCGCCGAACGAAACCTCCTCCAATCGTAGTCCCATTGTTGCTGTCCTCAATGCCTGGACGTCCGTGTCTGAAACCTGATCCTCAGCTATCTTTGTGTAATCCAGTCCCAAATGCACCGTACCCACGATAGCTCTGGACAAACAGTCCGCAACGAGGTTTTCCTTGCCTGCCACATGCTGTAAGTCCGTGGTAAACTCGGAGATGAACGAGAGCTGGCGCTGCTGGCGTGCTGACCATGGCTCGGCCGTCTTACTCATGGCAAATGTCAATGGCTTGTGATCTACAAAAGCTGTGAACTGCCGAGCCTCTAGCAGGAACCGGAAATTTCGAATGGCCAGAAAAAGGCCAAGGAGCTCTCAATCAAAAGTGCTATATTTCCGCTCATTAGGACGCAGCTGCCGACCGAAAAAAGCGAGAGGCTGCCATGCCCCTTTGACCCACTGCTCGTACACTGCGCCCACCGCGTAGCCCGAAGCGTCAGTGGTGATGGCGATCGGAGCATTGGGTGCGGGATGTGCCAGCATTGTTGCATTTGCCAGAGCTGTCTTGGCATCCACGAAGGCTTGGCTCCTCTCCTCTGTCCAGTCAACCGCCTGCTTGGCAGCCTTGCCCTTCAGGGCTTCGAACAGGAGCCGCATCAACTGAGCCGCCTGGGGAATAAAGCGATGGTAAAAGTTCACCATGCCTAAAAACTCCTGCAGGGCCCTCACTGTGAGCGGGCGTTGGAAGTTCGTCACTGCATCCACCTTTGCCGAAAGGGGAACCGCCCCGTCTTTCGTGATGCGATGTCCGAGAAAGCCAATGGTTGCCAGCCCAAACTGGCACTTAGCTGGGTAGAAGATCAACCCTTGTTGGTTGAGCCGGTCAAACAAAATCCGTAAGTGAGACATATGCTCGGCCCTTAATGAACTGGCAACCAGGATGTCGTCCAGGTAGACAAATAAAAAAGGCAAATCCCTCAGCACAGTGTCCATCAGGCGCTGGAAAGTCTGCACTGCATTCTTTAGGCCAAACGGCATCCTTAAAAACTCAAACAGGCCGAACGGAGTGATCAGCGCCGTCTTGGAAATGTCCAGCGGGTGCACGGGCACTTGATGATATCCCCGGACTAGGTCCACTTTAGAGAACACCAAGCTACCTAACAAGTGAGCAGAAAAATCCTGGATGTGAGGAACTGGATAGCGGTCCGGGATCGTTGCGTCGTTGAGCCGGCGATAATCCCCGCATGGACGCCATCCACCCCCAGGCTTCGGTGCAATGTGCAGAGGTAAAGCCCACGGGCTGTCGGAGCGGCGAATGATGCCCAGGCGCTCCATATTATCGAACTCGGCCTTGGCGATGGCGAGCTTTGCCGGGTCCAGGCGCCGGGCCCAAGCATGTACTGGTGGCCCGGTGGTAGAGATGTGATGTTCTACCCCATGCTTGACAGTAGAGGACGAGAAGGTGGGTTGCGTGAGATCCGGAAACTCAGCCAGCAGACGAAGGAACTCATCAGCCACCGAGAGCGTGCTAGTCAGCCTGGTAGCCTCTGCGCCACCAAGTGCACATGGAAAGGAAAAAAACCTCAAAGCATTTATCAGGCGGCGGCCGTTGATGTCCACCAATAGACCATAGGCGCACAAAAAATCTGCGCCGAGTAAGGGCATGGTAATCCTAGCAGACACAAAATCCCATCGGAAATGCTGCCCCCTGAAACACAGTCTCATGCTCCGCTTACCATAAGTGCG
Source organism: Liparis tanakae (assembly GCA_036178185.1). Taxonomy (NCBI): domain Eukaryota; kingdom Metazoa; phylum Chordata; class Actinopteri; order Perciformes; family Liparidae; genus Liparis; species Liparis tanakae. Next base: position 7,861,108 of record CM070099.1, on the reverse strand, counting down.
GATGGGGCTGCCGTTCGTGGCTTCCAGGGGGGGCCCCTGCTCGTCTGTCAGCATGTCCCCCCGTGATGCCGGCACAACGCTCATCTGTGCCCCCGTGTCGCACAGAAAGCGCCGCCCGGAGATGTCGTCCCGGATAAACAGCAGCCTGCCCGCTTGGCCGACGCTCAAGGCCACTGAGCGCCGGCCCTGGCATTTCCCGTCGTGCCGAAACTGCATGGAGAGCAGCACCGCTTAGTTTTCGGCCCAAACCTTGCATGGTAGAAACACAGGCCGGCGGATCCCTGCCGTTGACCTGCTGCTGCCGCCGCGACGACCGCTGTCTCCACCGGTAGCCATGCCGCGGCTTGAGCCGGCTCCCGCACGGCCACACAGTGTTGTTGGCCGGACAAAAAAAACTTATCTGCCTCTGCGGCCAGCTCCCGAACATCTGTAATGCTGGTGTTGGCCAAAGCGGACCGCACTTGGAGCGGCAGCTGCTGCAGAAACAGTTCAATGAACAGAAAGTCTGGCTTGTTCCTACCCAGTAGAGCTAGCATTTTATCCATCAGCTCGGACGGCTTGTTGTCGCCGAGGCTGTTCAGCGAAAGCAGCCGGCGAGCCCGCTCGGGTTCCGACAGTCCGAAAGCCTTCAACAGGTGGTCTTTCAGCATAGCGTACTTGCCGCTCTCTGGGGGTTGTTCGAGTACGCTCACCACTCTGCCCGCTATGGTACTGCCGAGAGCCACTACGACATAGTAATATTTCGTAGCGTCCGCAGTTATGTCTCTGAGCGCGAACTGCGCTTCGGCTTGAGCGAACCAGACCACTGCATGCGACTCCCAGAACTCCGGCAGCTTGAGCGCAACTGCGTGTGTAGCCATGCTTCGTCTCTGGATCCGTCCAGTAGACTCACGGTCACCAATGTGGGAGTGCGGAAAGGAATGCAGCAGACGGAAATTTTCTCTTTGGCCGCACAGGTATGCAGCCGTTTATTTCATGCTCACACAAACAATCGCCCCGTGACACCAACAGACAGTCACCTTTAACCCCCCCCCCGTTGCTATGGCTACGATAGCTCTCTTAAAGGGGCAGTCACCTGTGCCATCCCCCCTCCGACTACTAGACCTTAGTGAATTGTGTACCTGCTGAGTCACCCTGCAGCAGCTGATGACGATTATATAGCAGTCAGGACTTTGAACAGTTATCACAGTCATCATCATATTACCCAATAACTCAGTCCAGAAATGCAGAATGCATAAGGCAATTAAATGCATGGGAGCAACAGGGTTCCCGCCATCGCGTTTCCCCGCGTCAACGTAACAGACTGCGCCCCCGAGGGCTGCCGCCGCAGAATGATGGCATGAGGGCGGGAATTAACGGGGGCATGTTAGGAACCAACAACCCCACTCCTCTTCCTCCACCGCGAGACCAGACACCCCCCTCGCTTGCACTGACTGGCCCCGCTGTGTGATGCAGCGATATCCGAGGAAATCTAATCAGAGGCCGCCTGACTTCCGCATCACTCATTGAAGAGCTAATCGATGCTCATTCTGCATGGATTATTGATATCTGTTGTGAAGTTCTCGTCTGGTTTTCTTACTCCATCAGCCAAGGCCGGAGTGGTCTCCGTTTATGTAATGAGAACATGGACAGGGGGAAGATATGTGCCTCTAATCCAAATTAAGATTAGAGCATGATGTCAGGCGGTCAGTGTGTGGTTCGAGAGACGTGTGCATTGTCTCTTAGTTGGTCTCCATCGGCGCAGAGAAAGAAAGAAATGCGCACTGTTCTCAGTTAGACTCATGATGTTTTTGCATGACTAACAGGAATGTGTTCCCTTTTTCGTGAGTGCAGTGAAAGTTTTCTTTTGGGCATCATCTTAATTAAACCAAATGAACCTCAAAGACTCACCGGTAGCTACTTTAGATTGCAATTAGCCATGCTTTATTCAGCTCACCGCTGAATGTCCACAAGTCTCAACCGGTGGGCTGTTAAGGCTGCATTTGAGACCGCATAATTCTTCTAAAAAGCAGCAGAACTGCCTTGATGCGCTGCATATTTGACTTTAGTGTCATAGAATTACCCGATTGGTGAACTGGTGAACTGTTGCTTTCTCCGCTGTGTGGCCAATCAAATGGATCGCAGTGTAAATCATCGCAGCTGCAGTAATCACACATCCCCGGGTAACGCCTTGTCACATTAAGATACAAGTTTAATATTATTTTAGTCTGGATCACAACATTAACTTCCAATAAATCACTCTGGCTCGCTCATGCGGTATAATTAGCAGGCGTGAGATTTCGTAATAAATGTATATGTAGCAGGGCCATAAGATAAATAATAGCGAACCAACAACACCACCTTGGGACTTCCATCAATAAATATACATTTAGCAACCCCAATATATATTTTGAGTTGTGTTGAGGACACTCATTCTTCACCGATATTTGGCCAGAGATGTGTTAGGTAAAATGAACAAGAGAAAAATGGAAACGAAAATAATCGAAAACAAAACCCTCTGAGGCAAATTTGTGATAATTGGCTGTACAAAATAAAATGAAATTGAAAAACAATTAAAAAGCCAAAACATGCAGAATTAATTAACGGACAAACCATACAAAACAGAAGTAAATACAAGCATAACGGAAGCAGCAAAAAAGGCAAAATAGGAGCAGAAAAACAGCAGCAGTTGAACCACAAATAAAAAACAAATGAAAAGGTAACTCCATGCTGCAAAATAATACAAAGATGTTGACTACTTACTGACTGACATATGGAGTAAGAAGTCAGAAGACAATAAAAGAATGTCTGAATCTCATCAAGAGCCACCACAGTGTGAGGAGAGAGGCCAAACAGGAGCGAGCCAAAGACAACCTGTGCCTTTTATATGGGGGCGGAGCCAGTCTGAGGGCTGTGGGCAAACCCCTATCCTTCCTTCTCTGGGGAGAGTTCCCCACTACACATACTGTAAGTGCGAAGGAAAAGATGCAGCCGTTGTTGCATGGTTCCTCGGGTGCAACCAGAGGCCGGTCTTTGTTTCAGGTCCATGTCCTCAAAGCTGTAGCTCACTGCTGCATGTGTGCTACCGAGCTAGAAAACACGCTGGAGTCAAACCTATACAAACTAACAGCCAACGAGATGTAACATGAGAGCTGACGTGCCATTGCATCCGGACACATGTACTCCAAGCAGACCTGAGAGCTAGCGAGACATTGAATTGTTGAACTGTAGCGTATAGAGTGCACTGTGTCCTTCAGATCCAGGCTATTGTTTATTTCTCTCATATGCTCTCCAATAACAATCTCCTGCATCAGGGCATCAGGACCGTCTTGCATCACAGGAAGCATTCTGTGTGGGTAATGTATTCTCAGTTGGACATTAACATTTTGAAGCCGTGGACGTGTCCTATTCAGTCATAGGACTCATAGGAAGCAACCTTTGTAAGCCCCCTTGTTTTGGCAGATTCATAATGTCATCGTGGTCCCCTAGGTGCAGCATGAAGCCAGCTTGTCAATGCTCGGACAAAATATTCCCGCTGCATATATTCTCTTTCTTTCTTGGGGTTCCTTTGGGGTTCAGATAAAGCAACGTTGGCATGGCTTTCACATGGGCACGGTATATTTATGATACAAAACACTATCATTTATTATCTGTTTTGAGAATATGCATTTTTTTCAACCACAGGCCCGATGGCCCCCTGCTTGAATGTGACGCTAACACACTCTAACAAGCATCCACACGACACTGCCCAGGAAGGTTATCTGTCTCCGATGATTTATCTCTCCGCTATCCAGTCAAAGCAGGTCTCACTAGGTTATTAGGCCGCTTTAGTTAGTTATCGAGGACGATGGGCACAGCGCTGTTTTCTAAATGGCACGGAGCCAAAGCCCCACCACCCGCTCTATTTAAAGCATGCAATACATTATCTATAGGCTTGAATGTGTGTGTGTGTGTGTGTGTTTGTTTGTTTGTTTATTTTTTTATTTCGGTTATATACAAAAAGCAAGATTTTTTTTTTTTTTTTTTACAACAAAAGAAGAAAGCGGCTAACCGAAAGGGTCAAGACTGAAGCTATCAAGCTTATAAGTGCCCTAACTTATGATTTCACAAGAACACTTAATTCAAAGAATCATATACTGTACATATACATATATATATATATATATATATATATATATATATATATATATATATATACATATACATACATATATATATATACATACATATACATACACATACATACACATACACACACCCAAACATATATACACATATACACACATATGTATACACACATATACATACATACACATTTACAAACCCATATACATCTACACACACACACACATACATATTTACATAAAACAATAATCAAAACAACAAAAAAGTGTCCCTATTAACTGTTACTTATGATGCTTCATTAATTAATGATACCTTTGTATTTTTCCAGTCTTTTCTTTAAATTTTTTCTTAAATATCAACAGATTTTTATTTTCCTTGATTTCATCAGTTAAAATATTCCACTGTTTCACCCCACAGATAGAGATGCACATGTTTTTTTGAGTTGTATGAACAATTGGTTGTTTGAAATTCCATCTCCCTCTTAGATCATACTCTCCTTCTCTATAGCTCTAAACACCTTTTGAATATTTCCAGGGAGTAAATTACGTTTGGCTTTGTACAGAATTTGTGCCGTTTTAAACTCTACTAGATCTCTAAGTTTCAATGTATGTGATTTTAAAAACAGTGCATTGGTGTGTTCAAGATATCCTACATTATTAACTATTCTGATTGCTCTTTTTTGCATGATGCATAATGGCTGTAGGGTGCTTTTGTAGGTGTTGCCCCATACTTCAACACAATATGCAATGTATGGAAGAACGAGAGTGTAATATAATGTCTGCAATGATTTATGGTTCAGTATGTGCCTTGTTTTGCATAATATCCCTACAGTTCGTGCTAACTTGGACCTGACAGATTTAACATGCGGTTTCCAGCTTAAGTTGCTGTCGATCATCACGCCTAAAAATGAGTTCTCGAAAACTCTTTCCAGCATAATACTATCCAACATTAATTCTATCGGAGTATTAGGATGTATATTTCTATTGCCAAAAAACATACATTTTGTTTTGTTTATGTTTACTGATAATTTATTTACATCAAACCACAACTTTGATCAATTCTGACGTGACAACCTCCAACAACTGCTGAAGGTTCTCCCCAGCACAGAATACATTAGTGTCATCCGCAAAAATAACATAATTCAGTATTTTAGAAACATTGCATATATCGTTAATGTAAAGTACAAATAATTTCGGTCCGAGAATTGACCCTTGCGGAACACCACATATGATATCTAAGAGAGGAGACCTAGTTAGAAGAAGAAGAAGAAGAAGAAGAAGAAGATCCTTTATTAGTCCCTCAGTGGGGAAATTACAGTATTTCAATAGCATTGCTCACAGTGAATAATAAAAAAAAAAAAATAATAAAAAAAACGAATAATAAAATAGAACAAGTAATAGAAATAATATAAATAAGCATTATAACAAATAAGCATTATAAAAATAAAAAATTAAATTAAATTAAAATAAAGTTGTTAAACATATTGCACCAGGTAGTGATAAAGTGCTGAAGAGACCAGGATCAGATGTTCAGTTTAAGTCAAGTGGCCTCCTGGGAGCTCAGCTGGTTGTGCAGCCGGACCGCAGCGGGGAGAAAGGACTTGCGGTACCTCTCCCTCAGACACCGGGGATGAATCAGCCGGTGACTGAAGGAGCTGTGCAGCGCTACCAGAGCGTCCCGCATGGGGTGGGAGGCGTGGCTCATCATGGACGACAGCTTCGTCCTCATCCTCCTGTGCCCCACCACCTCCACGGTGTCCAGAGGACGCCCCAGCACGCTGCCGGCCTTCTTCAACAGCTTGTCCAGTCTCCTCCTGTCAGCTGCACTGATGCCGCTGCACCAGAAGACCACTCCATAGAAGATGGCTGATGCCACCACAGAGTCGAAGAAGGTCTTCAGGAGTGCTCCCTGCACCCCGAAAGACCTCAGTCTCCTCAGCAGAAAGAGTCTGCTTTGTCCCTTTTTATAAAGTGCATGAGTGTGGTCAGACCAGTCCAATTTGTTGTTTAAGTAAACACCCAGGTACTTGTAAGATCTGACGATCTCAATGTCTAGTCCCTGGATGCTCACCGGTACCGGAGGAGGGCGTTTACCCCGGCGGAAGTCCACCACCAGCTCCTTGGTTTAGCTGGAGTTAATCTGGAGGCAGTTCCGCTGGCACCATCCTAAGAAGTCCTGGTTGAGTTCTCTGTATTCCCTGTCATCATCGGCGGAAATGAGGCCGACGATTGCAGAGTCGTCAGAGAACTTTTGCAGGTGGCAGTTAGCAGAGTTGTAATTGAAGTCCGATGTGTAAATGGAGAAGAGGAATGGAGCCAGAACGGTTCCTTGTGGGGCTCCTGTGCTGCAGGAGTCCCGCTCTGACTCGCACTCCCGTATCCGCACATACTGAGGACGGTTGGTGAGGTAGTCCAGGATCCATGCAGTGAGGTGGTGGTCCACCCCGGTCTGTTCCAGCTTGTCCCTCAGAAGCAAAGGCTGGATGGTGTTGAAGGCACTGGAGAAGTCGTAGAACATGACTCTCACAGTGCTTCCAGCCTTTTCCAGGTGAGACAGGCATCTCTGCAGCAGGAAGATGACGGCGTCATCCACCCCAATGCCAGACTGGTAGGCGAACTGCAGTGGGTCCAGGGATGAAATCACCAGAGGGCGGAGATGGGCAAGGACCAGCCTCTCCAGGGTCTTCATGAGGTGGGCTGTCAACGCCACCGGCCGGTAGCTGTTGAGGTCCTTGGGCCGCGGGGTCTTTGGTACCGGTACCACGCAGGACGTCTTCCATAGCTGTGGTACTTTCCCCAGCCTCAAGCTCAGGTTGAAGATGTGCTCCGCTATCCCGCACAGCTGGTCTGCGCAGGATCTGAGGAGCCGTGAGCAGATGCCGTCTGGACCCGTGGCCTTCCTCACCTTGATCCTCCTCAATTCCTTCCTCACCAGGTTAAGGGACACGCTGGGGGGTGGGGTGCTGTGAGGTGTTGGAGTGGGTTGCTGGTTGTGGAGTGATGTGTATGAGAGGTGTGAAGCGGAGCCGGGTGCGCTGGAAGAGGGTGATGGAGAGGGAGAGGAGGGGCAGCAGTCCACAGGGGGTGCAGATGATGGGGGTTGCAGCAGCCGGGAGGTCTGGGTGGGGGCGGGCTGGATGGCCGGTCAAATCTATTAAAAAATAAATTCAGGTCGTTCACCCACTTTTGGTCCCCCTCAGGCTGTTGGTTGGGCCCCTTGAACCCAGAAATGGCTTTGAGGCCCTTCCAGACACCGACGGTGTTCTTCTGCTGCAGCTGGTCCTCCATCTTCGTCCTGTAGACCTCTTTCCCCTCCCTGATCTTCATCCTCAGCTCCCTCTGCACAGTCTTCAGCTCCTCTTTGTTGCCAGATCTAAAAACCCTCTTTTTCTCCTTGAGGAGGGCCTTTATCTCTGGGGAAATCCAGGGTTTGCCGTTTGAGAAGCACCGCACAGTCCTGGTGGGTACGGTGTTCTCCACACAGAAGTTTATATAGTCTGTGATGCAGTCGGTGAGACCGTCGATATCTTCCCCATAGGCATCACTGAATGTTTCCCACAGTTATTTCAAAACAGTCCTTCAGAGCCTCCTCGGCTCCGTCGGTCCATCGTCTAACAGTGCGGGTCACAGCTAGCTGCTTCTGTGCATGAGTGGTGTACACAGGCAAGAGGTGCACCAGGTTGTGATCAGATCGGCCCAAGGGAGGGAGTGGTGATGATGAATATGCCTCCTTGGTGTTGGCATAGAGAAGGTCCAGTGTCTTATTGTCTCTCGTGTGGCATTTGACATACTGGATGAATGTGGGCAGAGTGGAGGACGGAGGGGCATGATTAAAGTCCCCAGAGAGAAGGAGGAGAGCATTGGGGTGTTGTGTCAGCAGCCTGCTGGTCGCCGAGTGGATGACGTCACAGGCCGCTTCAGCGTCAGCAGAGGGCGGGACATACGCAGCTACCATGATAACATGCGAGAACTCCCTCGGCAGGTAGTGTGGCCTCATGCTAACCGCTAGCAGCTCAATGTCCGGTGAGCAGGTCTGCTCCTTAATAGTGATGTGCCCAGAGTTACACCATCTATCATTCACAAACACTGCCAGTCCTCCTCCCTTCCTCTTACCGCTCTCCGTTGTCCTATCCGCCCGTATGATGTGGAACCCGTCCAGCGTAGCATGCGTGTCCGGAGTTAGCTCTGTTAGCCACGTCTCCGTGAACACCACAAGGCTACACTCCCGGTATTCCCTCTGATGGCGAGTCAGCGCCGCTAGCACTCCCATCTGAACAAACTTTTTTCTGTTTTCAACACTCAAAAAAGTGGGACTGAGCTCAATTAATATTTACAAAATAAATATTAGTAACCTTTACTTAAAAAAAATCTGTGTGCAGTTTGGTATATAATTATGTTGATTTAATACATTTTGAATTATTTATCAATTGCATTTTACTCATTTTTGTTTGAATAATATCAGCTCAAAATCACTGAGTAGAATGTAATCATATTGTATCAGTAAAGTCAACAATGTTGAAAAATTTATACATTCTACTCAATGGGAACTCTTCAGTTTTAAACGCTGTGCACTTCCGCCCAAGTAATTTGCGCCACACCTGACTTACTGGTACACACAGCTGGATTCATTCTTAGCAAGCTAGGTTACCTTGGTAACTTACTCTGAATGGCAAACCTGCTCCGGTTCAGGGTAGCTTTCAGGATTGATCTGAATCCAATAAAAGGCTCCATCCACCGGCCAATCAGCTGTTCAGGAAACAATGGTGTGCCCTTTTATCGAAGACCCGATTGAAATTGGAGCGCAAATTGCAAGGAGTACCTTTGTTTTATTTGATGTATTTGTTGGCCATACCCATAACATTATTTTGGACGATTTCAAAGAAATTACATAATATTTGTTGTTTTTAATAACATTTGGCTCCACCAATGTGCCTGGATGGAAACATGAAATAAAATGATACTGGCTATGTTAACACTCCAAGGTTGGTACAGTTTAGATGAATATGCTGAACTCTGGGCTCGTATCAAATGGTTGTACATATAACGACAGAGCCTTAAGGAATGAATGTCAGCAGAGAAAGACCACACAATAAAGAAACCTTCAATCAGAGGGTAGAATTAGTATGAACTATATTTAGAGAACAGAACACACGATGGGGTGTGAACATTAGTGGCATCAGTAGGCCGGAAATGTGTTTTATTTTGAGAAATGACTGGATACATCCGTCTGTGCATCTGAGCCTCATCCTCTTGACACATGACAAGAGGCTACGTGATACTTTACCACAAACATTAAACTTAAACATACTTTTCAACTCTGCCAGAGTGCCGGTGTTCTGGATTAAAATCAAAGCAGAATATCCTGAAAGCTCTGAAAACCTGCAAGCACCATCCAAACCACGATGAGTGGGAATACAGCTCGCGATCAGTAGTGTTGCATGCTGGGTGTTGAAACCATGAGCGTGAGTACACATCGCGATCACTAGTATTGCATGATGGGTGTTAAACTTCTGTGTGAGAGTATGCATCGTGATCACTAGTATTGCATGATGGGTGTTGAAACCATGAGTGTGAGCACACATCTCGATCAGTAGTGTTGCATGCTGGGTTATGGAACCATAGTACACATCGAGAGAATTAACGTATGTAAAGATAAATAATAAATTAAGTATAAATGTGTTGTATTAAGTAACATTCTCCCAAGTTGTGAGTTGATGTAACTTATTTTATTTATTGAATCCAAATCATTCTTTTCCAGATATTTAGAAAAACAGCATAATTTCCACCCATAAAATTAGTAAATATAAATCAGTATTATCCAGTTATTTAGTGAATAGAAATCAATTTCAGCCACATAATTGGTAAATCTAAATCACTTATTTTAAATACCTAGTCAATATTAATCATTTTCCCTGTATAATTGATTTGGATTTACTCAACATTTGCCATATTATTAGTAAATCCAAAATATTAGTATTTCATATTTTGTTTAAATTTGCTTAAATAAATCAATGGTTTTTAATCAAAGTTGAAGTAGTAAAATCTATTCAATTATATTAATTGTCACTTCATTGCCATAATTTTATTGAGTAGATACTGGTCAAACTTTTCTGAGTGAATGTAGCTTTTTAACCAATTAAGCCCTACCCCTCTAATCCCATACCTTTCCAATTTATGTATCAAAATACTATGATCAATTGTATCAAACGCTTTCTTTAGATCGACAAAAACACCTACTGAATATTTTTTATTGTCACTGTTACTTGTTAATTATTCTACTAAGTCCATTAAAGCCATTGCAGTTGATCTGTTTGTTCTAAAACCATATTGTCTGTCCATAAGCAACTCATATTTTTCAACAAAGCTGTCTAATCGTAAAAACAAAGAGCTTCTCAAGGATTTTAAAGAACTGGGAGAGAAGTGAAACTGGCCTGTAGTTAGTAAATAGGTGTTTTTCTCCAGTTTTGTGTAATGGGATCACTTTAGCTGTTTTCATTTTACTGGGAAAGCATCCCAAGTCGAACGATAGATTACAGATGTAAATTAGAGGTTCTACTATAGTGTCAATTACTTGTTTTATTAAACTCATGATGATAGATGGTATCTGGATTTCTTTTTCCATAGAATCTTTCAGCGTCTCCTCCTTGTGGAGGTTTTATTTCTTTTGCCAGTTTTGGCTCCACATTCACAAAGAAGTTGTTAAAGCCCTCCGCCACCTCCTTCTTGTCAGTGATTGTTTTATTGTTATCTATAAAATAATCCGAAAAGCTAGAGCTATTATTATTTTTTCTTCTAATGACTGAGTTTAGTATGTTCCATGTGCCTCTGATATTGTTTTTATTCTTTTCCAACATTAAATTGTAGTAATCCTTCTTACATTTTCTAATAATATCAGTTAACTTATCTTTATATCTTTTATATTTCATTTCTTTTTCTCTAGTTCTATCTTTTATAAATTGTTTGTACAAGGTGTTCTTTTTTTGCAGGCATTCAACAAGCCCTTTGTGATCCAAGGTTTATGAGAGCTCTTGCTTTTCTTATTGCTTTGTCGCATTGGACAGTTTCTATCATATATTGATAAAATATCTAAGAAAGAGTCATATGCAGTATTTACATCCACTGCTTCATAAACAGTTCTCCAGTCTTGTTCCAGCAATACCCTTCTAAATGCCTCAAGGGTGACTTCCGTTCTTATTCTACTCTCTGTCTTTTACTTTCATCTTTCATAATTTTATGTTCACAATCACAGATAACGAACACTGGTAGGTGGTCACTTATATCATTTATAAGTAACCCACTAATTAAATTATCTTCCATGCTATTAGTAAATATATTATCTATAATTGTTGCTGATTGAGCTGTTATTCTACTGGGTTTTGTAATGATGGGGTATAAGCTCATACTGTACATTGTTGAAGTATATTCGTCAATCGATAGTAAATTATTTGGATTTAGCGTGTGTGTGTGTGTGTGTGTGTGTGTGTGTGTGTGTGTGTGTGTGTGTGTGTGTCGGTTCCAGCCGGTGCCGCAGGCCGCAGCATTCGCCTCTCAGTGGAGTGTTTTTGTTGTTACACTTTTCTCAGCAGATAAAGCCGCTTCCAAGCCCCCTGTTGCTCTGAAGCGACATCAGTTAGAAAGAGTCATCCAACAGACCGAGCCTCCGCTCCACGACTAAAGGCCGATTCAAAAACGGATGGATACGCAAGCTTTTTCACCGCACGTAAGCTTCTTGCAAGGTGTGAAAAAGCTTGCGTGCGTCGACCCCTTTTTCTATCCACGCGTCAAAAATCTACACAAGCCTACACAAGCCTACGCAAGCCTGCAAGGCTGTGATTGGTCTGATGACTACTTCCTTTCTGGAGTCTCACATTTCCGGTTTTCATAGCATAATACCGCCATTTTTAAAAGACAATCTTTTTAAAAAGATGAACGCTATTGAGGAGCTGCTAAGCGAGGAAGTCCTGTGGACCTGTGCCTGAAAATGTGGAGGAGACTGCGCGACAAATATGCCCGCGAGAAGAAGGTGATGCAGGGCAGAAGTGGTGATCCTGGGATAAAGATCTCTCCTTCTCCCTTTTTTTATCGCTTTCCTTGTTGGGCGTACTTGTATTTAAATAAAACAGCAAATAAGTTTTGAAACAGTTGGAACTTTTTATTCACATCCCTGAACGTTATGGTCAGTTCATGAGGTCGTTGTCAGGCCATCTAGGTTCAATTGTGCCTGTGACCACTCGCTCGGTGGTCATAGAATTGCATCAATTCATGTCTCACACCTCTATAGCTCGTACATTCTTTGCCCTTTGTTTCATTTCGCAATTTATTTAGTGTATAATCGATAGCAGCTGCCTTAAAACACAACGTTTTTTTTTCCATTGTCCCGCTGCAATTAATACCCCGACGTCCGAGCCCAACCTGAGCCCTAGTATGATTTCTAAATATTTTGTCGGAGACGGCCTGGCTGGTCGGGTCCAGTTGGAAGAGGTGAGGAGATATGAACATTTATACAACCCCAATGATCTCGGTTGCCATCCTTCACTGTGTGTGTGGACAACAAGACCTGGTAAATAAATAAACCAACGACTTCCACACACAAAGACGTCATTCTCTATGTCGTCTTCGACAAAAAACGTTACTCCACCTATTGTTCGGGCGGTGAATTGCTTTGCAACACGCGCAAGCGACGCAACCCTTTTAGGAACTATGAATTGAAATGATCAATTTACACAACGATTTACACAACGAATTTACGCTGTTGTAGAAGTATGCTCCAGCCTTAAAGGCCTACCAAGAATGTACTCTTTTGGGGTGTGACATCATTATCACTATCCTTCCCTGTTGCCCGGGGAGAATGTGACAAATTCCTTGAACTACAATTATGCACTAGTGTTAATTACTTCTATTTACCAAGGTATTAATTCAGATACCTCAACTCAAACCACTCACTAATTCCAGTATGATGCATTGTTTGTCACCCATAATTTTCTACACAGCACTCTTCATTGCTTTAGTAAAGCAAGCCCCCTGGCATCACTTAACTAGAAATGCTGGCTGAGTCACACCTCAGAGGGTGTAATAATAAGATAACAATGAAACGAAACATAGGATACCATAGCAAATTGGACCACTGATAAACACGAGTTTAACAGCTGTTGGTGTTGCTGTATTTGGATGTCATGCAGAAGGAAATTTGTCACAGAAATAAGGCAATAATATCCAGTCTGGCAGGTATAACATTGTTTAAAAGGCTTCATTAAATCAGTGTCGACATGGTTCGAATATTGCTGCTGAACGTTGCGCTGACTCAAAGGTGGCCCTCGGGCATGCGCAGTAGCAGCGCTTTGGGCACCACTCATTTCTCATAATAGTGTGCACCAACATTATCTCATGGTTTCGTACTATTCCAGTATTTGCATTGACCTTCAATTCTACACACACGTTTTCACAGCAGACAGCCCAGGTGTGACACATCAAGCTAATGATGGTTCGGTTCTACCGAGTTTCATTCAGGTGAGCGTGGATGCGGCCTAGCGGGAATCCTGCAATTATAAGCAGCGAAATAGAATTCAGCCATCATTCAACATAATAATTATTTACACCTGTGCGTTTCCTACTGTAATAACGGTCAACCCCCCACAACTGTGAGCCTGTTTTAACTCTACTCCTCGACGTGTGACCTAAAGGAAGGGCTATGGATCTATACGTTTATTTTTTTTATTTGTGTGCGAAATGCGTTGTTTGGATATTATTATCGTTCTGGCGTGTACAACATGTTTGAGATTAGAGTCTCTTTCAAACTATTCTAAACTAACCAGCAGGAGTCACACGACCACTATTTTATTCATTTTTTTTACCACAGGTAGCCGAAAAAGAAGAGAAAAAAGAGAAAAAAATCAAAGCGGAAGTGAGAGACGAAGAAGCGGAGCTGCTCAACTTTTCGGGGGGAAGTTTGGAGAGTGAGACGGCTGCATCACAGCAGCGTTACGTGATGCGAAGTAAACCGCGTCTACTTCGAGTAAAGTTTGAAAGGACACTTCGCCGGTTAAGGAAAGTACAATGGGACTCCCCACTTTGGAGTTCAGTGACTCGTTCCTGGACAGCCCGGACTTCAGAGAGCGTCTCAAATGCCACGAAATCGAGCTGGAGCGGACCAATAAATTCATCAAAGAGCTCATCAAGGATGGGAACATGCTAATCACTGCGCTCAAAAGTAAGTAGTCTTTTTTTGTAAACACTCCCACGCGGTCCAGACCAACCTTTTCAAAGAAACTGACTACCTGACAGCCACGGGCGACATGTAATTAGCGAGTACATTCATTGGAGCTTCTTAAAAATCCATTGTGCAAGTGTCTGAATAGTTCCGTCCCTCTGAAGCCACAGCGAGCGTAATAACCCCAGCAACCCCCCCGCTGGGAAACGGCTCTCCTGCCGCGTTAAAAGGTTTTAAATATGCACACATAAAGGCTGATGAAGCCCACGCACACGTAATTATTATTATTACTCGGAGTAGGTATGTTGACACAGAGCGTTAGTGCAGAGGCATAGCATATGTAGCTGTTAGACGCTTCTGTAGTGCAGGCTACTGACGGGCTTCAACCCTAAGAGGCGTTTAAGTCCCACCTGAGAACTGCATAAAGAAAATAAAGTGTCCCTTCGTGTAGTCTTGATGAGGATGCTTGCACTGCTTTTAGTCACGGGTCACTGTCCTCCACTTCCGAGCTCCATCTCAAATACCACAATGTGGATTTTTAAAGGGGACTTCCCGTTCTTGCTCTTAGAATCCCGTAGAGGGGGGTGAAGTATGTTCCGGTACAACAAACGTGTCTGTGAAATGGAGAAAGATTAGACATAATTGTCCTAATAAATATAGAAAGCAAGCCCGGCTGGTAGAGGAGGACATCATTCAGTGCAATAACTATCTCCCCCCTAACAAGGAAAGAAACCTTCAGGAGAGCGACAGAAGGATCCTTCTCCATGGACAGAAGCAATGGATGAAATATTAGAGTTACAACACACTCAATGAATATGACGGTGTCTGAATAGTTCGGAGAAGGCATAGTCTATGATCCAGAAAGTGGGGGGAGGGGCACATCAGCAGGGCCATGGCAGGATGGCATGATTGCATGCAAAATAATAAACCATAGAAGTATAAGGCAAGCAAGATTGGCCTATTCGTATTTGTCCTTACAAATGATCCCTATTTTTGGGATACTAATCAGCTCTCCTGGACTAATTTGCAATGAAGTGCCTGATTTCATGTCCCATTTTTATTCTAAAGCATGATGAAGAGATGGATGGTTAATTAAATACAATGACAACTACAGGAAAAGACGGCTTCAATCAATTTATTTGTCCTAACCTTCATTAAGACATGAATGCGTTTTCCAACACTTTTTTATTTAACCTCACAACTCTAACTCATGTCTGCAAAAAAGTGTCTCAAAACTTTATTGTGTGACTAAATTGTCAAACACCATCAAGTTAGTTTTTTTGCTCCATCACAGCTGTCTGGAAATGTTTCAATTGTACTCATGTTTTTTTTGTTGACACCAAAGGCGTACTGTCAGGTGTGTCCCGCTGAATGCTGCTGTGTACATACCTGGGGGGTACATTAGACGGCCGGCGTTTATGAGATTAGAGTGAGACACGGAGAACAT
The DNA here is from genome assembly GCA_036178185.1 of Liparis tanakae. Classification (NCBI taxonomy): domain Eukaryota; kingdom Metazoa; phylum Chordata; class Actinopteri; order Perciformes; family Liparidae; genus Liparis; species Liparis tanakae. The sequence goes on along the minus strand of CM070099.1, from coordinate 7,845,351 downwards.
GCAATGTGGTGATCTTCGCAATTAAACATCTTTGACGGGACACGTCGAAGGAACAGACTCCTGGAACAGAATCATGGAACAGGCTCAAAGCTCAGCAGAGCACGCAAGTAAAAAAAGAAAAGGAAGTTGATTCATGAATGACTTTAACCATATTATATATAATGATAATGTAAAGGTGTTATTACTATTATTAGGGCCTGATCACTGAATTATTCAGGACATTTTTTTAAATGGTTTATTATTTCGATTTGCGGTCAAAACAATCAAAAGACCGTAGTTATAAAAGCTTTGAGGTGTCATCAAACAACGTGGATGTGGTGTCGAGACGACAACAACAAAAGGTCAGTACTGCATACAATTGTAGTACACTGTAAAAGGATACATTTGTATGTTTTTAACGGTGTTGCATGCATGGTATGGAATTTGTCTCCAAATAATACATTTTTAATATATATAAAAAAGAGCTACATTTATTAAATGACCTGCGTTGGTTTATAGTACACAGCACAATGTCAGATATATGTGTAATGGTTACAGGTACTGGAACCCAAAAGCACGACACGCACAGGATTGTAGGAGGAGGCAGTTTACTGTATCTTTCAAGCAGGGTCAAAACCAGGTGGTCCGTCAGACAGGTCAACAAATCCGAAAAGGGGCAGGCAAAAATCTCAAGTCGGGTTCACAGGCAAATAGGGTCGTAACAGGCAGATCAGAAACAGGACTAGGAAAACGCTGGAAAGTTTGGCGGTGAAACACAAGACAATCTGGCAGAGGACAAGTGGGAGTGAGGGAGCTAAATAGTGAGGGCCTAATGAGGGGATGGGCTGCAGGTGAGAAGGGCGTGAGGACCAGGTGAAGGGAATGAGGGACTAACGAGGTGATCAGAGGCAGGTGAGAAGGGCGTGAGGACCAGGTGAAGGGAATGAGGGACTAACGAGGTGATCAGAGGCAGGTGAGAAGGGCGTGAGGACCAGGTGACGTGAATGAGGGACAATCAGGTGAGGATGACAGGATCTGGAATGACAGAGTTAATTAAACATGTTAGGAGGATGAATTTAACTAAGAAGGTGGGGAATTTGTGACAATATGTATGTCATACATGCATGTATGTCGTCAACTCATCCACACGTGTGAGTGGTTATTGTGCAAATTGTACACAGTTCTGTTCATTCTTCTTTTGCACGCAAGCAATTGAATTTAATTGATTTTTTTTTTTTTTTTTTTTTACTATTTGTTTAGTGTTTTGAACTTAATGTTAAGAAAGGATTTTCTCATTCAATAATTAAGCCGACGCGGATGAGGGGGGCAAAAAAAAAGCAATATAGCTCGTTTGAGTGATATTTTGTTCATGCGGTTTCAGTTCCATGTCTCTACGGGAATATTTGAGGTCAACAAAAACAGTGAGGAGCACTTGCCCTTTGGGTCATCATGCGTTACCGGTGGAATAATCTGTAGGCCAAACCTACTTCCTACTTAGCAGTAGTGCTGTTCTGTCAGTGGGCAGGGCACCACAAGTAGACAGGAATACCCTGCCGAATGGTTTATTCATGGGGGTACTCGGTAGCAGGATGTCTGAGGACCAATACTAAATAAGACCTTAATGCTCCAGGTTGTGCTATGCATACAAGACAGTTGCAAGGGAACTGAGACTTTGATTGGTTTATTGATGCAGAAAAAAGTCTAGTTTAGACCCTGTTGGATCCCGCCCTTCAAGTCCCGGGTGGCCTGTCTCTGGAGAAATTAAAAGTTAAAAGAGAGGGACGTAAGATCAACTGTAGATGCACCTCAATGAGCAAACCTTTTGTAGTAAATAACCCCCAAATTCACAACTCAACCAGTTATAAGAGTCGTTTTGGTCTTCAATGTGACGAGCGGAACATTCCTTTAACCCGACAGCCCAATTGGGGGCGGAGTGAGGGAAGCGAGCAGATGGAAGTAAATTATTGATGGTCTTTAACTTGGGACGCCACAGAGGTTTATGACCCGTCAGCAGCGGTGACATTACCGGAAGACATTTCTTTTTCCTTTTTTTTTTAATGACGATCATTTAATATTTCAAAATGGAATAGTAAACCATAGTCATCGTTCTCCTCTTGTGCTGTTGGTGCGAACAAGGCATTGGTGTTAATACGCCACCTGTGAAATGGTCATGCGCATTACTGAGAGTGCTTTTAAAGTCTTGATTGTCTGGGTTTAACTACAGTGAGCGTGTGTTTAATGTATATGCGAAGTCGGTATGTTTAAAGTCACTTTAGTCTGGCTAGAAATGGGGCTTTCTCTCTTTAATTTGTTGAATCAATCATAGCATCAAACTAATTGCCATCAATCATCTCGGCATGGTCTTTTCTTGGTCTGAATATAAAATTCACCAATGTCGAGCACATGTGTGCCTCCCCTCTGGGCTGAAAGACATTGTGGTCTTAAGCATAAATCCATTGTAATGTGTTGATGTCAACAATGATTATGGGCTAAAAATGTCCAAATCCCATTACATTTTGAGTTGATTTATTTGGTACGAATAATGTGTTCCAGGTACGAGGTATCTATCCGCAGACGCAGTAAATAGCTTCTCCTTACTATCTGTGGCTGCACTGATACAAATTACAAGTGCTTACTTTTGTTAATCCCCTTGCATGACTGCAGTCATTGAATACAAAGTAGGTACTACTTATCCCTTGAGTCAGGTCGGAGAAACCTGACACAACGCCAATCATGATACACTTTCGATGTGTTCGGTGAGTTTGTCTACCAAGCTCCTGGGCAGGTAACCAGGCAAGGTCGGAGGCTGACGTCTACTTTCAGATTGAGGAAAGGTGGGGCTGATAGGGCACCTGAAATGTCCGACGTTCCACATGTGTTTAATAATCAACAGTGTAGCCTGATTTGCTGTTTTAGACCAAAACTAACTATAATATCAAGTTTTAATTGAAGCCACAGTCACAATGACAAATTCTTTCTTTTTTAAGATTTCTATTTTTGCTTTCTAAAAACTAGAATTGACGGCATACACACAAACATTGTATCTTTTCTTTCATGGACAATTGGAATTAAATGATGTTGTGTGTGTGTGTGTGTGAGAAATGAGTGACATGGCACAGGAATCCTGCACTGCACCTCCTCAATCATGGTTGTATATCAGAATGGCAACAAATCCTCATGTTGATCACTTGGCATCCCATCTCCCGCCACCTGTTATGTCCTGTAAATCCGTTTCATCTTTCTTCGACGGGGGTACACTGGCCAGCTCCCAGGAACAAAATACTTGAGACGATTCAGCTCCCCATCTCTAGATGACTGTGATGATGTCACAGTTGCTCGACCGACTGGTTTTGACTGAGATTCTGACAGAAAAGGTAGTATTATGCCAAAACACAGACTGTTATTATGTGGTACATTAGCTATTGAACATAACAAATACTGATCACGTTTAATGTCACTGATGAATGCGTTGGGCAAACCCTGCACTAAAGGCCCACAGCTGGTCCCGGTGCAGTGATGGAGTCCTCAGAGACTCTGGCAGCCGCTGGGCAATGGCTCGTGTCCTTCACACATCATTTCTACACCTTTTCAAAACAATGAGGCGGCTGCTTGTTCCTGCTTATATCAGTGAGCAGGTAAGGTGTGTCCTCCTGCCCTTCCTCCAGATATCTGCCCTCAAGGCCTGCAGCCTAAATGTCCCGAAAGAAGTTACATTTTAAGCTTCTTTTCTCTTCAGTTATTAAAACCCTTTTTTCTTCTTCTTTATTTTAAAGCTGCTCTTTAAGAAGATTCTTGAAGCCGAGTAAGTATTTTATTGTCATAAGCTTGAAATGCCGGCAGATTAGCCCCACTTTAAACCAGAAGACAGCCTGTTATTATGTTAGCCTCCAGAGTCTCGGCTGTCACCCCGTGCCCACGCCTGTTCCCCAGCGAGAGTGATGCTTCCTCCCTGAGACGCATGCAGTAATGAACGGCTGACATGCACTGGGTTATTATTTTTTTTTTTAAACTGCAGTATTTAATAGCTTCTTTACTCACTCAACTGTGCTCCTGCATAATTCCAAAGTAGTCATGCGACTTAATAGAGCCAAAATGAGTCACTGTTTTAATACAAGTTATCTTTTTTCTCTTTTTCTCCTTCAATCTTAAAAGTGATTTCCTAACAGCTCTCAGCTTTCAGAACTGGTGATTGTTTGTTTGTCTGAGGACAGATGATGCTCCCAAGGCTCAGCCACAGGAAATGTCATGTAAACATGCTCGTGTAACCAACCATCCCCTCCCCCCTCCCAGCCCCTCCATCCTCCCGCAGATCGCATTTGGCCGGCCATCATTCTGCCTCAGTGTGTGGGTGTGTGGGTGTTTCCCACGTGCGCGTCCTGTCCGTACAGCAGAGTGTGTGTCTTGCAGGATTAGACTGTCTTCTTCATTCATTGCTGCTACTCTGCTTACTGGTGTAACAGCAGCAGAACCATTAAGCAGGACATTTTGCGACCCGTTTAGTAATAAGAGGGCACTGCGAGGGGCGTCTCGTGCTTTTGTGGACAGATTTTGATCGAAGGGATTAGACGTTGTGTTCCTTAAAGCCTCCTCACCTCCGACTGCGCACAGGTGCTACACTCCAGATGTGAGGTCTGTTCTGAAGCTCTCTGTTGTTCCTCAAAGTGATCGTCACGCCGCTCTCTCTCTCTCGCGCGCGCTTATGCAAGTGGCTTCCTCCGACTGAAAAGGAGAAGGCGGCGCGTTTGTCCTCCGCAGCATTCATGAAGTGTTTGAGCTAAGTTCTGTGTTTTGCAAAAAAATAGATGTAATGCGAGTCTATTGAGATGAAAACGCATCGGTCACATGGTCTTGCTGTGCTTGATTTGTGTGGGCTACCTGTTAAAAACGACTCGCGCACACTTTGGCTGGCAAACAACAGCACGTGTGTGCTTTGTGTGGCCGACAGCGGTGAGTCTGCGTGTCGGCGGAGCCTACGCAAATGCTAAATGCAGACTTTGGATGGCACTTCCAAAGTCTCCAGCGTGTGTTGACAAGTTTTGGCAAGAAGCGTTTGAACAATGGCTGGGAGGGGGTTTACATCACCTTCACACGCCTCCCTTTTAAACTGTTGAATTGTCTTACTTGAAGGGTGTTGTCTGCTAATTGCACTCGCTTGGAAAGGAGCAAGAAGGCCTCGCTCCAAATAATGTCAACTGTTATTTGTGTAGTTCTGAAGTTGTGTCTGGTGTGTGGCAGCATGTGGGTCTCCTGAATGAAAGTCTCACTGTGGACCTGCTGGTGGAGGTGGAGGCGGCCGAGCCAGAGGTTATTCCATCCGAGCTGAATCGTGGGGGTAACAACTGAGCTTTGTATTCGGAGCTTAAGAATGGGCCGCCGCATTACATCAGCGGCGTATCAAAGAACCGCAGTGAGCTTATTTAATTCTTCTGTCACGGGTTCACACCGGCAGCTCAAGCGCAGAGAAAGTCTTCGACTCAGAGTTCAAGTAGCAAAATGATTTACTTAATCAGATAAGCACTTGTACATGAGGGCAAAACACACAACAATCTGACAGGGGACAAAGCAAAGACTGGGAGAATATATAAGGTGGGGAAACACAGGTGAGGGAGATCAGGAATCAGTGAGACGGGAGTGGCTGGGGCAGGTGACGACAATGACAATCAGGAGAGGCTGAGGGCAGGTGAAGGGGAGGGCCAATTCCTGGGGAGACAGACACAACATTAACAGGGTGTTACAGTACCCTCCCCTCTAGAGCCGGCTCCAGACGGCCCTGGCTGATCTGGGTGTTGCCGGTAGAAGTCATGGATGAGGGATTTGTCAACAATGTTCTTTGAAGGAACCCAGGACCTCTCCTCAGGCCCGTATCCCTCCCAGTCGACCAGGAACTGGTGGCCTTGGCCCCGGGGGCGGACTGTCAATAACCGCCTCACAGTAAAGACCGGTCCTCCGTCGACAATCCGGGGGGGTGGGGGGGATTTGCAGGGAGGAACCAGTGGGCTGGTCTTGACAGGTTTCAGCTTCGAGACATGGAAGGTAGGGTGGACTCGCATGGTCCTAGGGAGTTCCAACCGCACTGCTGCCGGGTTAATCACTCGGGAGATGGGGAATGGGCCGATGAATCTGGGTGCCAGCTTTCGAGACTCCCCCCGAAGGGTAAGATCCCTTGTGGATAGCCAGACCTTCTGTCCCACCCGATAGCGAGGAGCAGGGGTGCGGTGCTTGTCGGCTGCTTTCTTGTAGCGGTCTGACGTCCGGAGCAACACAGCCCGCGCCTTTCTCCACATCAGGTGACACCGCCGCACCAGAGCCTGTGCGGACGGAACCGCAACCTCTCCCTCGAGGTCAGGAAACAAGGGGGGTAAGTACCCGTAGACACATTGGAAGGGGGAGAGTCCTGTGGCAGAGACGGGAAGAGAATTATGGGCGTACTCTACCCAGTTGAGTTGTTTGCTCCAGGAGGTGGCGTTCTGGGAGGCCATACAACAAAGTCCTGTATCCATCTCCTGATTGTCCCACTCTGCTGTAGCCCATTCACGTGCCCTCCCAGAAAGGTTTGTGATCAGGAATGCCACCTTGGAACGTTCGGTGGGGTAGGACGAGGGCTGGAGATCAAAGGTCTGGCCGCAGAGAGAGAGGAAGGAGCGACATGTGGCAGCGTTGCCATCATACCTCTCGATGGGGGGAACTCGGGGCTCTGGCAGTGCTGGCCCAGATGGAGACTGGGAACTGTGTCCGGCCTGCACTGGTTCCCTCTGGTGTTGGAGGTCACGAACCTGCGCCATTAACATCCCTTGACGTTCGTGGAGTCTCTTGCAATCGGCAGAAAGAAACTTCTCAATGTTAGATAGACGCTCCTCCTGCGTCTGGAGAACGGAGCGGAACGCGCTGTCCTCTGCTGAGCTATCCATGGTCAGTTTGTAATGTCACGGGTTCACACCGGCAGCTCAAGCGCAGAGAGACTTTGACTCAGAGTTCAAGTAGCAAAATGATTTACTTAATCAGATAAGCACTTGTACATGAGGGCAAACACACAACAATCTGACAGGGGACAAAGCAAAGACTGGGAGAATATATAAGGTGGGGAAACACAGGTGAGGGAGATCAAGAATCAGTGAGACGGGAGTGGCTGGGGCAGGTGACGACAATGACAATCAGGAGAGGCTGAGGGCAGGTGAAGGGGAGGGCCAATTCCTGGGGAGACAGACACAACATTAACAGGGTGTTACATCTTCAGAGGTAGGTGGGTATAAAAGGTAACTTTCTACCCTAGGACATTCTGATCATCAGCTTTCATTATTGATTGATCAATATGTTCATTTCATTAAACGATAAAATAGTGCTTCACCAACTGGTAGAAGATAGTGAGTGTGTGTGTGTGTGTTTGTGTGTGTTTGATTATCTCTTCCTTCATGTTTTATTCAGCCGAGAGCTTTCTGCTACTTAAGAATTGTTTGGCAGGTTGACCAACTGCTACCTAAAGTAACTGCCCGCTCCTGCAGCAGCGAGTGTGCAGCTATTGGATACCTTTTTTCTTTTCTTCTTCTTTTAAACTACTCTACGAATGGTGCATTAACCCCCCCCCAGGTTACAATCTCTCCAAATGGAATCCAAGTGGCACAATGCACCGTACTGTTGCATCAAAGGGTTCTACTGCTCTCATCAAGCCCGGTGCACGGAGGCGTTCTCACTTTGGAAGAGCGTCTCATCTGAAGTCAGAGTGCCTCTCGCTACGATGGCCGTGTACAGTGCATTTATCCTTAAGTTAAAAAGACGTGTGTGTGCGTGTGTGTGCCCTGAGTGCATTCTGACTCATGTCGGGAGAGAAGTGTACACGACTTTGGAAACAAAAGCGAACATTTCAGCCCCTGGTTTTAAAAAGCTTGTCGGCCTCATTTGTATTATAGCAACTCATTAAAACCCCAAAGAATGTCGGCAGCTGAGGAAGAACGGGGCTGCTGCTCTGCAACTAGCGCTGTGAAGTACGACGGCCACGTCACACGGACGTCGTGTGAGTGCAGCAACTGACCTGACAGCCAACAGGACATTTTTTAAAGACTTAATTTTATAAGTACTTGCAGAGGCTGTATTTGTACTTTGTCTGTAATTTATTTTGCGAAGAAAAAATAAATGTCGTAGAAGCGTTGTGAAAAAGGACGAGCCAGGATTCCATTTCATCTGCAAATTGTATGTCGCAAAGCTCTAGAGAAACGGATGTGCTTTTAAAACATGTTTACACTCACTTGAGTTTACATTGTTACCTTTTTTTTCTTTTATTTAAAAAGAGTTGATGAATTAAATATGGAAACGCCTGGGACAATCTAGTTGTGAATTGGAGAACATGAGTTGACGCTCGCCTGATGGTAAAGTTGCACCGTGTACTAAAGGTACCGCCGTACACGCATGTTAAACTATACGATTTAGCATTTTTTTTTTTTTTTTTATCCATTCTTTGTATGTACTTTGGACACCGACAGTGAAGGACAGCCCGCGGAAATCCAGAGACCCGTCTGCAAAGCGTGTTTCAAAGCCACTGAGATGAAGTAACATTATGCAACTCCACAATTACTCATGCTTATGGAAGAAACTGTGGTCATCTGGTCAGATGCACAGTAAAAGCCTATATAGCTGTGTGTCATAATCATTGCTATGCTGGCACCATGAAGTTGTCAGTAATGTCTTGCTTAGGCCAGTGGTTCTCAAACTGTGGGGCGCCGAGGTATTACAGGTGGGGTGCAGTGCGGAGAACTTCACCTATTACAAAAGTACTTCAATATATTTACTCTTCAAAGAGGAGGTGGACTCGGTTTATCTTTTATTTTATCTTTCTAACTTTACACATGTATATACTTTTTGGAGTCAAATTTATTCATTAAAATATAATTAAGTTTGCTGATAAATACTTTGTGATATTGTCCATATTTTTGTGACATATTTGGAAAGCTGAATGATCTTCATCTTGAAGGCAGAGAGCAGCAGCAGCAGCTTCCTCCGCTGCAGACCAGCTCAGGTTTCAGGAGACTCGATCAAGGGAATGTTGATACCTTTTGAGAATCTGAGTAAATTTGAACTAGTACTGATACTACGTGATGACGCACACATATCTGCAATCATTTATTTTTGCATGTTATTGTTTTGAAAAGATATTTAGTATAAAACTCATTATTGACAAATATTTGAACTTGTTTTGTTTAAATTTTGGTTGCACTTTTTGTTGTTATCTTGAAAAGATATCCAGTGCAAAACATGTTAATTGTAGCCACAATAAGCTATTTGCCAAATACTAGTTAGTTTTTGCACAACTGTATTTACATTATTTGTGTCTAATAGAGCAATCTGGTTAAGTTAAAAGTGATTGCAATTTTCTTTATTCTATTATTTGAAAAGGCAAAGATATAGTCGTAATATCAATACAAATTCCGTGTGGACCATTAAGATACAGTTATGCACGGACATCTTTGTTTCTCTGAAGTGGGGCGCGACAGAAACAGTTTGAGAACCACTGCACTAGGCTTATACTAATATTAATGCCATCTGTGTGTTCAAAAAGATGGGCAGGAATGAGCTGGTAACATTTATGTATTACTATTATAGATACCTATAACGGTATCATATTGTATTTGTGGTATTCTATCGGGCATCATATATACCCGATAGTGGCTCAAATTAAGAAACACGTCAAACTTGTCCAGTTGAAGCTAATTCCCGAAGGCCTCGTTCCACTTTTCTCTCGCATTGGATCAGGCAAGCGACTTCTTCTTCGTCCCAGTTCCTAATCTCTACTCTGTCCGGGTAGATTACTGCCCTTCAGCCTACATGTTCGGACCAAGCTGCGAGACCAAGCGCTCCAAACCAGTTGGTGGGAAAGCTTCTTCGCATTGTTTTTGATACATTTCAGAAGTTCACTGATGATCTGCTTGACGATCACTACTTTTTTTGCACTAGTCACAACGCTATTCGTTAATTTCGAGTTTCAAGTCGGCTCTTAGTTGTTTGCCATTTATTTTGACTATTTATATTTTTGTGAAACCGTGTTTTGACCAATGCCCGTCCAATCGGTGTCCATGCAGGCCTGTTCACATGCTGCCTTGAAACCTGAAGCAATTAAAATACCTCAGCTGTTAATTTGTATTTGGAGGGCCTTTCTAAAATGTTGACGTTTAGAGGGCCAATAAGGATGGTTGATGATCAGGTAAGTGAGGCAATGTTCTGGGATACTCGTACTGGTATTCTGATTCTGTTTTTTCAATACCTATACCAAAGCAGACAGCATTTGGTACCAGCCTGTGTGGTTGCCCTGGAGACGAGATAAAGAGTGTAACCAGGTGGGGGGGGGGCTGTGCTTTGTGCTGACTGATAGCCCTTACACACACACACACACACACACACACACACACACACACACACACACACACACACACACACACACACACACACACACACACACACACACACACACACACACACACACACATACACCTACCTGAGGAGCCGCTCCATCCCGCCCCGGCTTGGCTGGGCGGTCAGGGCGCTGCCCTGTGATGTAAAGCCTGCATGGGCGGACGGTGCTCCATGACGATTGTTCTTCCTGCCCGCTGTGTGAAGAACCCTCAGTACAGGTCAAATTTGTGTTTTGTTGAAAATCACATGCAGAAAGGGGGGTGGGGGATTAAAACATTTGCCGTGTGTCAGAAGATTAGAAGGCACTATTTTAAGGCGGTGGTATAAATAGTTTAGAGTCAACATTTCTAAAATAGTTATTTTCGTGTACCTTTTGCTACTCGTAGTTCAATGGCTCTTTCTTTCCATTTCTTTTCCACCGTTCCACCTCGTGCGGTAAATACGGTCTTCTGATTCAGATCTCATCAAAGCGCTTCTCTCCTTTTATTACTCCCCTGCACAGAATGGCTCTTTCTCTCCACACATGCTCAAAGTGGAGTGCACCAAATTCCCTGCCTCTGTCGGAAGAGATGTAGTGGAGTAGGATGAAATATCTGCAAAGTCTCTGCTTCCTCCACACCCGCCGCTTCTTCTGTCTTTTATTCCTGGTTTTCTCCCCTCTGCTTCCCCAATGGAAGCCATGTGGGCTGCTGAGGGTCCCGTATTACATCAACTGGGAGGTGCTTTTTACTCTAATACTGGTAATGTAGCCACTTATTGCATGACAAGCCGGCATTGAGCCCCATAAACACCTTAATGCACTAGTTACTATAAACTGATTTGCTTAGTTAAAAAGTTAATGAACAAAGAATGAATCATCATTTGTCCCAGAATACCAACAGTTGGCATTTAGAGGGGTCAAGCAGCCGGGCAGCAGAGGGTCTTTGCCTGCAGTGATCTAATCGAGCCTTCCCCAAGGTTACAAAATAAATAAGCTGTTCATTTATCTTCCTTGTTACACCCATTCCGTTCCCATTGATCTCTGCTGCTCGGTCTTGTGATCACTTCAACCGACTAGTTTCTTTTTTCCTTTTTAACTGCTTGAGCAATATTTCCTGCCGTACCCACTAATGAGCAGAGGGCCCAAATCATTTGTGGCGATTCCCAAACTCCATAAATTATGCATATAGACAGCAAACAAACCAAAAAGTTGTTGTGCCGGTTCTTGAGCACTTGCCTAATTAAAATACAGTACATATTTACTCAGGCGTACGCTCCCATTGCGGTATAGCAGCAGCAGCAGGGTGTTACTGGACAACTCAGTTCCTTAAGCTCTGCTGATGTGCTGAAATCCGACACAGTGCTTATTTACTGTCGAGGCTCGTTAATTTAGCGTGCAGATGCAAAATAAAACCAACATTTGGATATTCATCCAGTTATTATACTGTTAATGTATTTTTTTTAACAGGCACGACTCATTTGGTTTTCTCCTTCGAAAAAACCTAATGGAAAGCCGGCAAGAGCCAGCAGCATGCGTGGAGCCCTGCACGGGAGGCTGCTGCAGAAACATGAACCCAGAGCTGGACCGACGGTGACGACGGAGAACACACACTCGGCTCTCTGTCGGCTCTGTGCCACTCCGAGTGAGGGGAGTGGGTAAACGGAGCCAGAGCTTGTGGCTACTGTAGTCCTTTTATGTTTCATCGGGAAAGGGAACCAAAGCTCTGTCCTTCTTCCACTCCAGCAGAATGCTAATGCTAAGATGAGCATCATTTACATTGTCTGTGGAAGTGAAATGGTGCTCAGACTGTACCAACAAGTACCATTTCAGAGACATGAAACTTGTTTTTCATTTAACAAAACGGGTTGAACGATGTCTTGATCCAGAGTCAAAAAAGGATCATCACAGAGCTTCTTTTCAAGGAACTAAAAGCTTGCTTTAGCCCATCGTTGTATGCGTTATCATCAAAGTGGGAAAAAACTATCCTGAAACATGACGGAAAAAAAACACTTTTATTCTTATGCACAACACTATCTCCCTCCTACTTTTATCCCTACTGGCTCACTCGTGTGATCTCACTCTAACACATTGTTTGAAAGAGTCTGGAAGCTTAAACCACAACCAACTTTACCTTTCATGTTATTAAACAAAGACAAACCCTGTTTAAATAATGGAAGGGTGCAAAAGCAGCTGTGTGTGTGTGTGTGTGTGTGTGTGTGTGTGTGTGTGTGTGTGTGTGTGTGTGTGTGTGTGTGTGTGTGTGTGTGTGTGTGTGTGTGTGTGTGTGTGTGTGTGTGTGTGTGTGTGTGTGTGCGCCACTAGTTGGCGAAGATCATCCTCACAAACCCCACCACAAAATTCCCTGTACTTTCATAATATAATATCCATAAAATTAGTAATTTATTACAAACATATATGCTTAATCTCCATACACCATAAAAAAAAATAATATATAAATATATATATATATATATATTTTTTTTAAATATTTATATTTTTGTTCTCATATGTATTAATATGCAATGATACTTACTGGGTAATATGTATATTTATGTTGTTCAAGTCTTTAATTTGATCACGCTGCAGGTCTGCTGAGACCCTCAACTCCTTTAGAATCCAGATTAAAGACCTTTTCTGTTTCCTTTATTTGAATCAAGGATTACACTACATTTCTGTTAGCTGACACTCTTCTCTAAAGTGACAGACAATCCTGTTACATTCATACGCCGTAGACGCAGCTACAGGGAGTAATTCTGGGTTAAGTGTCTTGCTCAAGGACACATCGACTAGGGCGGGGATTGAACGGCCAAAAGAAAGCTGGACCTGCTCACCACTGACCCTCAGTCGCTCCACAGGATATCAATTCATTTCTGCATCTCACTATATTTTATTTCTCCAACTGCACTGCAACTTTTCTTCTATTTCTAGCTTTTGGGCTGTTTATAATGTTTTAATGAATGTTCTTAATCGTTTTTAAATCTTGTTTTTCTCCATTATGGTTTGATGCTTTTAATGGTTTATGGGAAGCACTTTGAACTGCCTTGTTGTTGAAATGTTGCTGTACTAATAAACTCTCACGCCACTGCCCAGACCAGGGCCTTTTTTGGCAGAAAAATGTCCATTGAACTAAATTTAGACGCGGCGAGTTCCTCAAAAGGTTCCAAGCCTGGGGGCAAAGTATAAAAAATGACTAAATCCAAATAAATTATATTTAAATCAGAAGCTATCTGATTGAAGAACAAGTAAACATGACTTCACGTGACTACATATGAGCAGCTGAGAAACTGCAAACATAGCCGGACTTGATATTGGCTAATGTTACTTAAACATGATGACAAGCAAAGCAAAGCCCAGATGCTCTTGTTGGTTTTATTGTAGTTTGACTGTATTCCTTGGGTTTTGGTGGCTATCTGGAGCACTTGGTTGGCTGTAACAACGCTTTGTTGAGGCTGAGCATCACAGCTAGAACATCATCCATTATTGATGGCCCTGTGAGCATATCCAGATGACTGCAGCAAGCTATTGATTTCAAATCAGCAGCCATCGAGTCAAAGCAGGAATGATGGGAGCTGGCACAATACAGTGGAAAATGTTCGACTGTGGGCCAACTCGGCAACATGCAGTGGTCAGACGCGCTCATTCAATATGGTGCAGCTGTCTTTAAGAGCCTTTCACTCTGTGGTCTCATTGAGTAAACGTCTTGTTGTTACGTTCCAAGCAATAACGACAATACACTGAGAAACAACGCAAACCATGGTTGCTCTTTGGTTCAGAGAGATGATTCTCGCGTGATTCAGGCTTTACAAGCTCTGAATGCTCCTGTGGAGATGAGGGCATTGGTGTCTGTGGGTAGTAGGAGTCGTGTAGGTTTCAACACCAGATTCATTATGGACTTAGACAAGACACTGGACAATGTAAAGGCTAGTCATTTTATACCTTTATAACTTTTAGCCGCCTAACAGTTGATAAAGATCAGTCACTTTGGGGAAATCAGTTTTTATTCATAAAAAAAAAAGAAATTTGTCAGACGTGACCAATAAAATTACTGCTTTTATTCTGACTTTTATACTTTTTATGTTGTAAATGTGGTAAAACTTTTGGGATCCTTCTTCAGAGCTGTTACATGTACAATATCAGAAGATATGAAGTACATGCAGAGGACGTAATAATAACATAATTTAAGCTAAATCTCAGAAACGATCTATAAATATACAAAATCAGTTTATTGTTTACTTGTATATGTTAGTGTATGATTTGTCGACATCTTATTTTGAAAACCGGATAATGTTTCACGTGGCTCTTTCCGCTATCTTTGCAAAACCGGATGTTGTGTCATGTAAATCATTCCGCTAACAGCATTCGATCAGGAGCGCGCGAGGGTTTTCATAAAGTTAGCCGCTACCTCGCGCGCTCCCGATGGAATGCTTGTGCCCTGAGCATCAGTCTGTAGGGGCTCAGACATGCGAGTGTCGGTGAGTTGACCCAGAGGTTCAACTCGGGGGACGCGGTGCCGCTCGCTGCGGGAGGATCCCCTCGGGGACCTCTCACTCTGCGGCACTCGCGGGCGCATTTACTCGTAGCGCGGCGATTGAAACGTCTCTGATAGTATTTCTCGCAGATGTGACGTCATCTGATCGATCGGTTTGATCGGCCGTTTTGAGAACGCCGATCAAAACCGATAATGGCAATATCGACCGATATGGATTGGCGCCGATCAGATCGGTGCATCCCTAATATATGCGTACAGTAATTACAGTTATGAGCAGGGTATATTAAAGCCACACTATGTAGTTTTCCCCTTGTAGTGCCCCCTTCAGGTATTTAACGTTTACTTCGGTGTCGTAAATACCCAGTTATGATAGATCAGGTGTCGTGAACCTCTGGCTCGCGAGCCATGTATGGCTCTTCCGGTGACGCATATGGCTCTTTTGAGTTTGAGTTTAAAAAAAATGTATCTCCGCCCGCCCCCCTGTAACTTTCAGGTCCCTTTCTTAAAGACGTCTTTGTTCTTTTATTAAACTAAACGTCTGTTATTGATCATCTCCACAGCAGCATGTCACTCTGTCTCTACGCGTCGCGTAGCGGAGCAAATAAAAAGTCACCTGCGAGCGTGGACTGGACTATGTGACGTTGGTAATCACTGCCAGAAAGCAGGTCAAAGTACCGGGCGGCTACAAATCGTACATAGTCGGGTATTTAGCCCACAGACCCCCGATGGCAGTGGCGGAGGCGCAAATCGCCATATTAAAAGTCATTGTAGCGGCACCATTTTTTTCAAGCTGTTATTTTAAGGTAGGAATTGTTACATAGTGGGGTTTTAACATAATATGTGCCTTTTCTTATGTTACGTGCAGGAATCCTTTAAGGTCATAGGTTTTTTTTATTCTTTTTTCCCCTCTTTTATTTTCTGTTGGAGAGCGCTACAGAGGAGAGAAGCAATTAATGAGGCACTTGATGTGAGAAAAGTGTTTCAAACTGAGTGGGCTAGCAACAAATGTCAGGGTATTTCAGAACTTCCATTTTGCGGTTTAATTATATACGCCGCTGATTTATAAAATGTTAAAAGCCTCTAATGTGCTGAAGCTCCGTCCCACTCCTTAAAGTACTTGTAAACATAGGGCACTTTCACAAAAGCAAGACTCTACTTGGATTGCAGCCACAGCCGACCCATACCTAACCTGTTATGTAACCGAGGTATGAAACAAATTGCATAAGAATAATAAATAAAATCAGAAGTGATTCATGCGGTGGTCAGCTCTTCACTGGTCAGCCTAATTGCTTTTCCTCACCACATGATGTTTGTGTAAATCAACTCACAGATCATTGTATACATAGACTGAACTTTGGAAGTCTACTTTTTCATACATTTATGATTCATTCATGAAGGCGCTAGATTCAGTAACCAGAGCTTTACAAGTTATGGAAATATGTAGTGTCTCCCTGAGCAGAGAATAAAGGTGTGTGTGTGTGTGTGTGTGTGTGTGTGTGTGTGTGTGTGTGTGTGTGTGTGTGTGTGTGTGTGTGTGTGTGTGTGTGTGTGTGTGTGTGTGTGTGTGTGTGTGTGTGTGTGTGTGTGTGTGTGTGTGTGTGTGTGTGTGTGTGTGTGTGTGTGTGTGTGTGTGTGTGTGTGTGTGTGTGTGTGTGTGTGTGTGTGTGTGTGTGTGTGTGTGTGTGTGTGTGTGTGTGTGTGTGTGTGTGTGTGTGTGTGTGTGTGTGAGTGTGTGTGTGTGTGTGTGTGTGTGTGTGTGTGTGTGTGTGTGTGTGTGTGTGTGTGTGTGTGTGTGTGTGTGTGTGTGTGTCCGCTCACAGCAGCCGCTCTGCGCCGCTACACCACATGTCATAAACTCAGAAGCGTAGCGCTTACCCTGGTTCGCCCTCAGGTAAACATTATTAGCGCAGTCGGCGTTTGTTTTTGTTGTTAGCGCTGTTGGCTGCAAGCCGCCGGCTCAGCCGTCGAGAGTTGCGTGAAGGAAACACCGAGGCTCTGATTTAGCACCTTAAGATAAAAGCCAGGTTTCATTTGACACCCTGAAAGGGGTGGTTGTTTTGGTCTTGTACAGTCATTGTAAATAACGCCTTGAAAGGTTTATTCTTTTGTGTTGAATGCCTTCTTTTGTATTTGCTTTATTGGTATTGATGTATGCCTTTTTATTTTTTTTGTATTGTTTTAATAATTTTATAGACGCTTTGATTTACTTAGACTTAAATCTAACTTTTATTGTGAAATGTTAAAAGGAAGCGCACCTTTTTATTTTATGTTAAAATACAAACTTGACGGTACGGCTACAGATGTTGCGGACGGATGCTCATTTCATACAAAGTTTCTAAAAGGGTCTTCAATTCACGCACTCAATGAACAACCGACTGTGGTGGTCTACTGCAGCCTCACAAAAATAAGTTTTTGTCCACAACTTAGATTCAGAATACTTATTATGACAAATGTCAAAATATTGAAGTGATCACATTTTGGACAGATGTGGAGGTAAACTGCACTAATACAGGTCTAGTTTTCAGTATTGGGTGAGAGACCGTTCTGATTGACTCGTCACTACAAACATCAAACTGTTCTTCTTGGTTATTTTCTGGCTTATTGTTCTCTTCAACAGCGATTGCTAAGGCTCACGGTACTGGAGGATTTAGACCCATTCAACAATCAGATGGACCAAAATGTATCATAAATGATGTCATGTTATTTAAAGTCATTAAAAGTTAACCGTTGAATGCAAAATTACAATTGGAAAAATACTGAGTGTGTAGAGATTCCATTTTCGAATGTTTTAATTAAAGGCAGGACCAAAAAGTTGGAATGCGACCGTCGACCGTCAAAAATAGGACAACCCTTTATCACAACTAAACTCTTGGATTGTAACGGATTCAACTAGAGAAGAGAGAGAATCCAAAGGTACTGTATCATTTCTGACACAAAGGTTAGACAGCTCGGCTGAGCTTAATATTTCCGGATAGATGTCGGAATGATGATCAATGGACAAGCGATGAATTAAATTAAAAAGATATTGCAGCTACTTGCAGAACTGCTGCTGTATGAATGTCAGTGGGCATGGAACTGGACAGTCAGCAGATCACAAAAGGGTATTATCTCACTCTGCTGCTCCCCAAAGTTATGGAGCCAATACTCTCCTTGAGTTCCTCTATATCTATGCTGCTGTTGTAATACTAAGCCTGCCGATGTTGATCCACGCCTTCAGGGATCCGCTTGTGCAATGTACTATTGTGATGCTCAGACCCTCTCGACTTTCCAGATCTCTCCGCTGCCGTCCAGAAGTTCTCCCAGTCCCTGCAGGAGTTCCAGTTTGAGTGCATCGGTGATGCAGAGACGGATGACGAGGTGAACATCGGTAAGCTCGGTTTGGCCGGGATGTCTCTTATCTTCCCACCTTTCTCTTCCTGATCAGTCGGATTGTCTCCCCGAGCAGAACCCTAGGTTTGATTTCCCTTCAGATCCTCTTGGATGATTCCAGAACGCCGTTGGCCGTAGTGCGGACACGTGTCCTCTGTCTCAGGACCAAGTGCAATGTGTACCATGATTACATTAGAGCAATTGTAGATGAGTAAAATAACTAAATAGGAAAACATGGAAAGGCTTTATCAGTCATTGGAAACTCTTTTCAGAGACTACCAAGCACACAACTGCACACACGTGGGATGGCATTTGGCCATTGTGTGTAGATCTTAAAGTTGTCTGTGATCATGAATAATTGATGCTATTGATTTGATTATGATGCATCCCCTGTAGCTTCTCAAGCCTATAAAGGATTAGAGGAACTAATTGTGATCAGTGTCAGAGATTAATGGAGGTGCGAGCCTCCTAGCCTCCGACGGGAATATGAAAGCAGCTGTACAGAGGGCCTTTAGGCTCTAATGGGCAGGGCTCCCAGTCTGGCCTCTTCTCCCTCTTTTCCCTTTTTTTTCTCTTTTGCACTGCTCATTATCGCCAGCTTGAGTCCTTTACTCCGCGCCGTTGGAGAATGCTGAATTACTGTCCATCTGCGAGGGTTAGACTGAATATCGACCTCCTCCGCATGAGGCTGTAATGTTCATCTGAATGCGTAATGAACAGTCCTGCTTTCCACAGACGGCTGAAGAGGCTGTCTGATGGGCAGGCGGTGCAGCGGACCAGTTAGGCTCATTGGAAAAATCCACACCCCCAATCCAAGCCTCATTAGGATCGAGCACGCTTTAATTTGGGACAATGACACTCGTGCCTGGCCCTCGATCAAGAGCGCCGCGATCGCACTTTGAACGGTGGATAGACCGGCTCAGTATTTACGTTGCACACCTCTGACACAAATAGAAGCCAGTTGTTTGTCTGCGTCTGGCTCAAACAACGGACCATTTGATTGACGGTGTAATGCAGACACTCAGAAATTCACTTGGGAGGTCTTGAATGAAATACGCCGCGGCTGCAACATGCACACAAATAACGTTACAAATCAATATTCAGCGTGAGATAACACCATTAATCTGCAAGATTTTAGATGTGTTGCATCCACAGCACACATACTCACTGCTTACACGCTTCGTCACACACTTAGTGAAACTATGGGGCAAATAATTGAAAGATACATTATTTCAACACAACACAACCATGTTCGCTCACCGTCTCGGAGGGAAAATGCCATGATTACTGTTTTGAGGGGAGTAGGGTGAGGAAATGAAACAATCAATCCAGTCATCAGTGAGCTTTCTGACTGACATAGCGGGACCCCCGTGTGAATGCCAGCCGTAATCTTGATGAAATATCTGTACAGATCACTTTGATGCTCCCAACTCGCCCGCACAACGCCGAGATCCTGCGTGGTGCTGCCAGACGTGTTCACCTGACCTTTTATTGATTTCGCTCCTCGACTTCCTGCAGTGACATTCACATTTCTTTGCCAGTTATCCAGGAATCAATGGGGCAAAAGATTGATGTGGCTATAGAATTTTTGATTTTTTTTAGAAAAGTTACATGCCCTTCTCTCAGAAGGTCAATCCTTTAGTCTCCAAGAGTCGGATGAAATATAGATCTAAAAAGTGAAATAGCAAGCAGATCGCCATTTAAATCCATTTAATTGATCCCAAGAGCCACCTTGTAAGATGCAGAAAAACACTGTACATGTACAGTAAATGCCTTTTACAAATCTTATTCGTCTTGAGATAGTGAATTTTATTTCCTCAGTGGTTCCTCAGGTCTACTGCCTTCCTTCCTTTGAATGATATGCAGGCCATAAGCGCACTTTGACTCCGTTTCCTTTCTTCTGAGTCTAATCGTGTCCCATCAACGGCTCCAGCTGTGCCCTTTACCCCCGAGAGGACCGTGCTGTTGATAAAGCGGCGGCGGCGTTAATAGGAGGCCAGCCTGCCTGCAGGACAACTGGCACAAAATCATTGCTCCCGGTCTTTTTAAAAAGCTCTGCTGTGTAAATGGACCCAAACGTCGAGATGATGCATGGCTCCCGTGCGAGGCCATCTCGGCCGATAATGATGTAACAGCGTTTGCAGCGGGCGGCGCCCGCCGTTAAATGGCCGTCCGCTGGATGACACGGGGGCTGACCGACGGAGGCCACGGCGAAGCTATCGGGGCCACAAGCCTCTGCCAGATGAGGCGGGATGCGGTGCGACCATCTGGGCCCTCGGATCGTCGTACGAGCGGCCGAAGGACCGTATAGAGCAGATGGCGCCCGCCCAGCTCGGCCACAGCGGTCCCTCCTGCGCGTCGACGGCGTATTGTAAAGCCTGGCAGGGGACAGGAAATAAAGAGACTCATTCAGTGTGTTCTTTAAAAATACAAAATACTTCAATTTAATTATTTTTTTTTTTTTTACCGCGAGTCTTGACTTGAAATTGGACAGCTGCGTGGATTTTATTAGGTTCTAAAATGAAGCTGCAGTGCAAATAAACATTTTAGCACCATGCTACAGTGCTCGTGGTGTTTCCTGGAACATCTGATGCTTTAACAACGGTGTTAAAATGTTTGTTTTTTCCCCATCATCTGAATTTAACAACAGTGCATCACCCTATAGTCGCTTTTTTGTCCCGTTTAGATTCAGTAACCAGAGCTTTACAAGTTATGGAAATATGTAGTGTCTCCCTGAGCAGAGAATAAAGGTGTGTGTGTGTGTGTGTGTGTGTGTGTGTGTGTGTGTCCGCTCACAGCAGCCGCTCTGCGCCGCTACACCACATGTCATAAACTCAGAAGCGTAGCGCTTACCCTGGTTCGCCCTCAGGTAAACATTATTAGCGCAGTCGGCGTTTGTTTTTGTTGTTAGCGCTGTTGGCTGCAAGCCGCCGGCTCAGCCGTCGAGAGTTGCGTGAAGGAAACACCGAGGCTCTGATTTAGCACCTTAAGATAAAAGCCAGGTTTCATTTGACACCCTGAAAGGGGTGGTTGTTTTGGTCTTGTACAGTCATTGTAAATAACGCCTTGAAAGGTTTATTCTTTTGTGTTGAATGCCTTCTTTTGTATTTGCTTTATTGGTATTGATGTATGCCTTTTTATTTTTTTTGTATTGTTTTAATAATTTTATAGACGCTTTGATTTACTTAGACTTAAATCTAACTTTTATTGTGAAATGTTAAAAGGAAGCGCACCTTTTTATTTTATGTTAAAATACAAACTTGACGGTACGGCTACAGATGTTGCGGACGGATGCTCATTTCATACAAAGTTTCTAAAAGGGTCTTCAATTCACGCACTCAATGAACAACCGACTGTGGTGGTCTACTGCAGCCTCACAAAAATAAGTTTTTGTCCACAACTTAGATTCAGAATACTTATTATGACAAATGTCAAAATATTGAAGTGATCACATTTTGGACAGATGTGGAGGTAAACTGCACTAATACAGGTCTAGTTTTCAGTATTGGGTGAGAGACCGTTCTGATTGACTCGTCACTACAAACATCAAACTGTTCTTCTTGGTTATTTTCTGGCTTATTGTTCTCTTCAACAGCGATTGCTAAGGCTCACGGTACTGGAGGATTTAGACCCATTCAACAATCAGATGGACCAAAATGTATCATAAATGATGTCATGTTATTTAAAGTCATTAAAAGTTAACCGTTGAATGCAAAATTACAATTGGAAAAATACTGAGTGTGTAGAGATTCCATTTTCGAATGTTTTAATTAAAGGCAGGACCAAAAAGTTGGAATGCGACCGTCGACCGTCAAAAATAGGACAACCCTTTATCACAACTAAACTCTTGGATTGTAACGGATTCAACTAGAGAAGAGAGAGAATCCAAAGGTACTGTATCATTTCTGACACAAGGTTAGACAGCTCGGCTGAGCTTAATATTTCGGATAGATGTCGGAATGATGATCAATGGACAAGCGATGAATTAAATTAAAAGATATTGCAGCTACTTGCAGAACTGCTGCTGTATGAATGTCAGTGGGCATGGAACTGGACAGTCAGCAGATCACAAAAGGGTATTATCTCACTCTGCTGCTCCCCAAAGTTATGGAGCCAATACTCTCCTTGAGTTCCTCTATATCTATGCTGCTGTTGTAATACTAAGCCTGCCGATGTTGATCCACGCCTTCAGGGATCCGCTTGTGCAATGTACTATTGTGATGCTCAGACCCTCTCGACTTTCCAGATCTCTCCGCTGCCGTCCAGAAGTTCTCCCAGTCCCTGCAGGAGTTCCAGTTTGAGTGCATCGGTGATGCAGAGACGGATGACGAGGTGAACATCGGTAAGCTCGGTTTGGCCGGGATGTCTCTTATCTTCCCACCTTTCTCTTCCTGATCAGTCGGATTGTCTCCCCGAGCAGAACCCTAGGTTTGATTTCCCTTCAGATCCTCTTGGATGATTCCAGAACGCCGTTGGCCGTAGTGCGGACACGTGTCCTCTGTCTCAGGACCAAGTGCAATGTGTACCATGATTACATTAGAGCAATTGTAGATGAGTAAAATAACTAAATAGGAAAACATGGAAAGGCTTTATCAGTCATTGGAAACTCTTTTCAGAGACTACCAAGCACACAACTGCACACACGTGGGATGGCATTTGGCCATTGTGTGTAGATCTTAAAGTTGTCTGTGATCATGAATAATTGATGCTATTGATTTGATTATGATGCATCCCTGTAGCTTCTCAAGCCTATAAAGGATTAGAGGAACTAATTGTGATCAGTGTCAGAGATTAATGGAGGTGCGAGCCTCCTAGCCTCCGACGGGAATATGAAAGCAGCTGTACAGAGGGCCTTTAGGCTCTAATGGGCAGGGCTCCCAGTCTGGCCTCTTCTCCCTCTTTTCCCTTTTTTTTCTCTTTTGCACTGCTCATTATCGCCAGCAGAGTCCTTTACTCCGCGCCGTTGGAGAATGCTGAATTACTGTCCATCTGCGAGGGTTAGACTGAATATCGACCTCCTCCGCATGAGGCTGTAATGTTCATCTGAATGCGTAATGAACAGTCCTGCTTTCCACAGACGGCTGAAGAGGCTGTCTGATGGGCAGGCGGTGCAGCGGACCAGTTAGGCTCATTGGAAAAATCCACACCCCCAATCCAAGCCTCATTAGGATCGAGCACGCTTTAATTTGGGACAATGACACTCGTGCCTGGCCCTCGATCAAGAGCGCCGCGATCGCACTTTGAACGGTGGATAGACCGGCTCAGTATTTACGTTGCACACCTCTGACACAAATAGAAGCCAGTTGTTTGTCTGCGTGTGGCTCAAACAACGGAGCATTTGATTGACGGCGTAATGCAGACACTCAGAAATTCACTTGGGAGGTCTTGAATGAAAAACGCCGCGGCTGCAACATTCACACAAATAACGTTACAAATCAATATTCAGCGTGAGATAACACCATTAATCTGCAAGATTTTAGATGTGTTGCATCCACAGCACACATACTCACTGCTTACACGCTTACGTCACACACTTAGTGAAACTATGGGGCAAATAATTGAAAGATACATTATTTCAACACAACACAACCATGTTCGCTCACCGTCTCGGAGGGAAAATGCCATGATTACTGTTTTGAGGGGAGTAGGGTGAGGAAATGAAACAATCAATCCAGTCATCAGTGAGCTTTCTGACTGACATAGCGGGACCCCCGTGTGAATGCCAGCCGTAATCTTGATGAAATATCTGTACAGATCACTTTGATGCTCCCAACTCGCCCGCACAACGCCGAGATCCTGCGTGGTGCTGCCAGACGTGTTCACCTGACCTTTTATTGATTTCGCTCCTCGACTTCCTGCAGTGACATTCACATTTCTTTGCCAGTTATCCAGGAATCAATGGGGCAAAAGATTGATGTGGCTATAGAATTTTTGATTTTTTTTAGAAAAGTTACATGCCCTTCTCTCAGAAGGTCAATCCTTTAGTCTCCAAGAGTCGGATGAAATATAGATCTAAAAAGTGAAATAGCAAGCAGATCGCCATTTAAATCCATTTAATTGATCCCAAGAGCCACCTTGTAAGATGCAGAAAAACACTGTACATGTACAGTAAATGCCTTTTACAAATCTTATTCGTCTTGAGATAGTGAATTTTATTTCCCTCAGTGGTTCCTCAGGTCTACTGCCTTCCTTCCTTTGAATGATATGCAGGCCATAAGCGCACTTTGACTCCCGTTTCCTTTCTTCTGAGTCTAATCGTGTCCCATCAACGGCTCCAGCTGTGCCCTTTACCCCCCCGAGAGGACCGTGCTGTTGATAAAGCGGCGAGCGGCGTTAATAGGAGGCCAGCCTGCCTGCAGGACAACTGGCACAAAATCATTGCTCCCCGGTCTTTTTAAAAAGCTCTGCTGTGTAAATGGACCCAAACGTCCGAGATGATGCATGGCTCCCCGTGCGAGGCCATCTCGGCCGATAATGATGTAACAGCGTTTGGCAAGCGGGGCGGCCCGGCCGCCGTTAAATGGCCGTCCGCTGGATGACACGGGGGGCTGACCGACGGAGGCCACGCGGCGAAGCTATCGGGGCCACAAGCCTCTGCCAGATGAGGCGGGATGCGGTGCGACCATCTGGGCCCTCGGATCGTCGTACGAGCGGCCGAAGGACCGTATAGAGCAGATGGCGCCCGCCCAGCTCGGCCACAGCGGTCCCTCCTGCGCGTCGACGGCGTATTGTAAAGCCTGGCAGGGGACAGGAAATAAAGAGACTCATTCAGTGTGTTCTTTAAAAATACAAAATACTTCAATTTAATTATTTTTTTTTTTTTTACCGCGAGTCTTGACTTGAAATTGGACAGCTGCGTGGATTTTATTAGGTTCTAAAATGAAGCTGCAGTGCAAATAAACATTTTAGCACCATGCTACAGTGCTCGTGGTGTTTCCTGGAACATCTGATGCTTTAACAACGGTGTTAAAATGTTTGTTTTTTCCCCATCATCTGAATTTAACAACAGTGCATCACCCTATAGTCGCTTTTTAAAATGTCAACATATTGTTCATCCCACACAGCGTTGTACATATTGATGCGTTCATTGACCAAACACACAGTATTTCACCTTTTACAGTGGTGTTTTGAAGGGTTGATGTTTCTTTGTGTTTCAGCTCAGTCGTTCAAAGAGTTCTCCCAGCTGTTGACCACTGTTGAGGAGGAAAGAAGACGCTTGGTAAGCACTTTTCTTTTGACATCATGCAAGTTTTTTCCCGTGTATTCTGACAATGAGGTTGACACAAAGTCACAGTAGCAGGAACTTGGAGAGGTAAAACAGCGACGGCATACAGTTACGGAACATGCAACACTTTGTTCTTCATGGATCTGCTTGAACACTGTGATCAGTGTCTTTCCTTTTCTGTTGAATTTTTTTTCTAGTGTAATTTGGCTTTCCGGTTTCAAACGTTCTTCGCCATGCCTACACGTAGCATTTGTTTTTCAAAAGTAGACGTTTCAGAGAAGCGCCTCGAGGCAGGAATTACCTTCGTCCACACACTTCATCTGTGCATCCAATTGAACACGTCTGATATGTAAATGAGATCAGCTGCAGGTTTGCAGTCCCACGTTTTCTGACAATCCAATACATTTTCATTAGGACTCCGTCCTCTGTGAAGGAGCAGACTTTAAACAGCTACCGCTTATGGGGGGGGGGCGTTTGGAATAACACCGGGACAGGGGAGGCTTTTGAGGACAAATCAAATAAAGTTTAAGGTCATTCTAAGAACAAACTGCTCCAGCTGTCACACCGTACACCATGCCCATGTACACTCTATGTACTGCGCCTCTGCTTGACTCCAGCGTCGAGGTTTTACAGCGGCGGCCTGTGCTATTGACTGTGATATAAAGACTTGTCCCCACCTGGCTACCTTTAAGACAGAAAGAGGAGGATCCCTCTCCAGGATGGATACAAGCAGCAGATGTCATGTGTACAGATGGAGGCCATGTTGCTTAATGGAACATTGTGTCATCCTAATCAGTTTGACGAGCGCAAAGGCACCTTTCATCAAGTCACATGTCCTTTTTTAATTTAGTTTTTCTCAAAACTCTGATGCTCGGAAATGCTTTAATTGCTCTCGATGGAAGGGGAGAGCGAGAAAATACTTTCTCAAGCAAGGAGAAAGACTTGCCAACAAAGCCGGTGTGACACAACGCTGTTGGCTCTCAGGCGGCGCCTCAAACGAGGCTGCGGCATTTGGTGGTAACTCTGTCTTTCTGGTGCAGCGGCGGTCGTTTGACGGCTGTCGAGGACGATCGGGGCAGATTTGTGCGCGCGGCTGCGTTTCTTAAACTGCTCTTTCTTTTTCATGT
This sequence comes from Liparis tanakae, assembly GCA_036178185.1. NCBI lineage: Eukaryota > Metazoa > Chordata > Actinopteri > Perciformes > Liparidae > Liparis > Liparis tanakae. The sequence goes on along the minus strand of CM070099.1, from coordinate 7,818,784 downwards.
ATTTTTTTATTTTTTACATACAGTGCATATTTGGGGTCAGAAATCTGCAAGGCACACAGAGGGAACACTGCTGTACAGCTTGATGTGTCTACTGCGTTTGTATGAGCAAAAACACAGAAGATAAATGCGTGTTAGTTTTGCAGGTTTATTTTGTATAATAGCATCTAATTGCAAAGAGATTAAAAAACCTAATCCAGATGGCAAGCAAAGACAGACCACCAATAAATGACAATGCAAGCTGAGGAGAGTAATGTCAATAACTTGCAGCGATGACGAGTTACAGAGGCGATAGGAAGCATACCTCATTCAGCTGTGATGGATTTAATAAGTACAAATATATTCATAGCACACACTGCCTCCCCCCCCCCATTTCTAATACTGCATTCTTCTCTACTTGCTTGAAAGGCAACCTCTTTGCATCATCTCGTTTCTCTTTCTCTTCACCCTTGCAGTCTTCTGTCTCTCGGGATCACAGCTGAATGCGTCCTGATCGCCGCCCTTTGAGCTCCTGGTTGATTGTAATGTTGCCGATGCTTATTCTCCTCTTGCACGTGCTTTTAAATCTCCTGGCACACCGGTGTCAGCAATGCCACTGAAGTCATATGTGCATTGCTTGATCAGATACTATAGATGCTGTACTCATTTTCCAGCTCATTTTACTTCAGAAACACGGCGTGTATACCAAGTTCAGTGATTATTAGCCAGGTTGCCAGGAACGTGTCTTGCATCAGGCGTGTTTGTACGTCTCAATTTCATTCACAGTTTCCACGACAGTGCCACCGTGGCATGAATTAAGCTCCAACGTAAATAATAATAAAACAATGTCTTTTATGTAATCAAGGCTGAAGGAGCTAAAAAGCATGCTAACTTCTTATAGGCCCGCTATTATTCTTTTGGAGTTTTAGCACATGTATGTTGTATGTGGGAGATATTTTTTACTGCCTGAGACCGTAGGAATAACGTGTGACTTTAAAAAAAATGCGTACACGATGCTATTGTCTTTAGAGAGCTGTGCGATAACTAATCCATCCGCTGAGCTTTGCAAAGTCTCAGCAGCGACCTAACTACATGTAGTTAGGAAGTTGGTAAATGTTTCCTTTTTGACGAATATCCTTGAACTGTGACAAACCGCCTCTATAAACTCATGTTTACTGTGTAAGATCCGGATGTCTAGTACTCCACAATATTATTTTTCACTATGCAAAAGATTGAATGAAGCCCTCGTGTAGTCGCAAGCTGTAATGGCCCCAGTCGGTGTGACTAGCAGCAAGAGAGAAGGGGAGTTTGTGCATGCTCCCATAAAAAGTGAATAATTACAGATTTCTATTTTAATCATACCCATTTGTAGAATGAAAGGGAATGCTGTAGTTTTCAAAGTAGCCATAAAGTCATTGTGAGCATATTGTATTATTCCCCACGGTCGGCGAATCACTGATCCAAAAAGCTGTTTTAAAGTGTAAAGGCCAGGATAATAGTCCAATTTAACTCACCAGACACACAACTCATATATTGTGCTACAGCTGTTCAATAATTAATCGTTTTACTACAAAAGACATGTCGGTGGCAACAAACACATTTTTTCGACCCTATGAGGAACAAAAGAATATTTCCGCGATCTGCGGAGATCCGTTTTCCTTTCAGGAGTTGCATTCGTCTGTGTTTCACAAACATGTCCGCATTCTAGTCATTATGTTGGATAAAAATGCAGCGAAGACGCAGCTGAGAATAGACGATGCACAATGGGACTTTAGTGGACACACTCGTGTTGACGTGGAGTTTGAACAGCAGCTCTTTCACAGTGAAAGTCAGACTTATCTTTTGTTTAACGTGCTTTGTGTGCCGGTCTCTGACTGGAAACGACATCATGCGTTCCACTGATGCGGCAAACGTCCGACTGCGTGTCTCACACTGAGCTGTACGCAGTCTGCCGCAAACCAAAATATGGAGACGTCCGATTGTCAGGTTGAAAAGTGCCAAACATGACTTCTCAGTGTCATTGGCTCAAATATTCTTTTACGAAAAGCTCATTTGCCGGAGTGCTTTGAACCGAGCATCTCTCGCTCCACGATAAAGCGCTCAGTGGCGCATGAGCGAGCACACAGAGGACATTCCTGAAATGTTTCCCAGATAGTCTCCGTCGTCATAGTGTGCGCATCTGGTTGGGGCGGAGAGAGAGAGGAGATGACCGGAAGGTTTCATTCTGGTTTTTATGTCATTTGAAGGCAGTTGGTCTGCCGAAACTCAATTAGCGCATCTCAAACGGACGTGTTTGCAGAACGCATTAAAAATCCGTCTCGACGAGGGACGGATACGATCTGCAAAACATGAAATCTTGTGACTTGTACTAGATGAGACTCGACTTTAACTGCGACGGCTCCCCGATGGGGCTTCTATTGGTACGGCGTGTAGCTGCTCGGAGATGACGGCAGATAAGCCAGTTCCACAAATTGGTAAAAAAAATAATTCTTGAGATACTTGTCACGCTGAATGGGTCTAAACTTTCAGCAGCTGATTCTGATATAAAGTCCAGATTCCAGGCCCCATCCCGCTAACTCCCATTTTCGCATCTGCACTTAATCTATGCAGTGAAACTAGAAGGACACGGACTGATAAGAGGCTGTGATTCACCGGCTTCCTCCATCAGCTTTGAAGTGTTTATCTGGTACGGGGCCTCCCGTCCTTTGTGGATTGTTAACTAGCATACTGTACAGAAGGATGGACGCTTACCAAGAGCCCAATCTCTGTTGGCCTCGTCAGGCATGAAGCGCTTTATTGTCTGTTGGTCTGGCAGGTGGCCGGGCCTGACATCTTTTAGCCTGGGCTCTTTACGATTGGCTCAGCCACCCCAAGCGTGTTATTCCACAGGAAGACTTCCCAAATTCTATCTTTAAAAAAAAAAATGAAAGAAAAAATGTCTGCTATAATTCCCTTGCTGAAAAACCTTTCAGCAGCATCAAAAAAAGTGAAAGTGGTTCAAGTTCTGCATGGATTGAGAAGGTTCAGCTCTGCTGAGCTCAGATGGCATTTCGGAGTGGAAGGGCAGGGCCCTGGTGTTGTGGGTTCTGGACGCTCGTATCCCTCTGGGAGGAAGCCTTTTAGGACTGCACTGGTCAACAGATAGGGTTTCCTGTTATTTGTATTGAAAGGTAGAAGAAAATAGTCATATATCAACGCTTATAATACATATAGTGTCACGTAAATCCCACTTGTGAACTGTCGCATAACATTGTATACATTGTAATTAAAGTTCATTCTGAATGGCTGGTGTGGCGTGTTGTGACGCCCTCTGCTGCTCTTGTATGCCAGCTGAGTGTTGCCGTAGTTTTGGTTTTGGTTCCTAGATTTTCAAATCCAGCCGCGTATGGCAGATGGTGAAACAAGACGTAGATTATTGTTCAATGTACTCATTTAGAGTCTAAGTTTTCTCAATTCCAATTGAATAAAGAAGCATGATCAACTTTCTTTTGAACAGCTATCGTCCCCATCTTAAAACAATATTTAACAAGCTGTTCCCCATTTCCTCTTCTAAGAGATAAACAACACAAAATACCTCACAGTCCCTGAAGAGCCGCTTTGCAGCGCAGCGTTTTTTCCTTTGGTGTACATTTTCTTCAATGGCCTTTTAAACACGTTCAATTATACATCGTTTGTCTCTGCCACAGAGCTGAAACTAAACGGTATAAAGTGCTGCCGTTTTCTCAGGATTTAACAGTACACTAACTCTGCTCTGCGGGTGACTTGTGTGCCGGGCTGTGCACTGTGACGAATGTCCTTGTTGACCCTGAAACAACAGTGTGAAAGAAAGGCGGCCATTGTTCCTCTGAACATTCTTGGTTTGTTTAATCAAAGTCAGGGACGTATCTGGAGCTGACGATATCGAACCTCTGTGCAATCCACCATGCAGCTATAAAACACCTCACCTTGACGTCTCTGCATGCATCCAACACGTTGACTCACAGTATGCGGCCTTTCATCTATAATTGCAGGGAGGATAATTCAAAGTCTTGCGTAACTAAATATAACCCCTCTGGGTTTTTTTTCTTTACATGTGGTTTGAGAAATTACATGGATGCATTGTTATGGCAGCTTAGGTTCCCGGTTTCTTTTTTTTTAATGGCTTGGTGAAAGCAAAGGTGGAGGAAACCGTTTCTCCTCAATCTAAATCAATAAACAAAGGATATGATGAAAATGACGAGCACAAAAAGTCTTCCAGAAAGTCTTCCAAAAAGTCTTCCAGACAATAGCCAGACCCCGATTAGTCCAACAAACCAGGCCTTATTGACTCGGTGCGTTCCAGGTGGAGATCATCGGAAACTGGATCCAACAGAGCCGTGCGGCCCTCTCTTTGTGTCCGATCCATCAACCTGAAGCTTCACCAGGTATCCATCAATTAGTCCATGAATATATGAAAAATGATGGCTCTGACTCGGGGCCCTTGGTAAACTCCCCCCGCCAACTTTACGAACTTCCTGACGGCAAGTAAAACATTTTAGGATCCAATTTCACTTGTTATGACTACAGTCAGGTCGCCGTTCTAAATGTTTAGCTTCGGTGGGACTGCAGCCCGGGGACAGTTGTACTTTTCTTCAAACCTTATCGTGCTTCCCCCCCCCACAAAAAAACAAACGGCAGAAGATCCTCATAGATGCCACAAACCAGCCACTGTGATGACGTGTGGGGCAAATGTGTGGCATCCACTCTCGCACTGCGGCTCCACCTTTTGAGAATGTCTGTTTTTAATTCTGTAGCTCATAAAATAATAATAATAATACATTATATTTTTATCGGCCTATTCCTTCAAGAATCTCAGAGTGCCACACAGATAGTAAAAACAAATAAAACTGATTAAAACATAGTTAAAGAAACCCATAAAAAAATGTAAAAAAGTAATAACATAAATTAACTCAAGGTAAAAAATATGCCTTCCTGAATAAAAGTTTTTTTAGGCCAGTCTTAAAAGAGTTCAGTGTCTGAGTCGCCCTCAGGTGGTCAGGAAGACTGTTCCACAAGCGTGGCGCTGCCGAGCAGAAGGCGGGGATCCGAAGGAGAGAGCTGCCTGTGGATCTGAGGGTGCGGGTGGAGGTTAGGGGAGTGATGAGTTCTTGTAGGTAGGGGGAGTGCATGTCCGTTGATGCATTTATGTGTGAGTACTAGGACCTAAAAAGTACGGGGAGGCTGACTTCTTTTTCCAGCTTGTTGCAGGTGCCAGTGCTGCACCAGATAACGATTTAGTGCAATGAGATAGTCACCTTCTGCCACACACACACACACACACACACACACACACACACACACACACACACACACACACACACACACACACACACACACACACACCTCCAAAACAATCGTCATAGAGAAGTGACTGAGACACACGGCTACAGCATCCCCACCGTTGACAAAGGTCACACCGCCTGCATAAAGGGGGACATCCGAATGACAACGGCAATACTATTATGCATTGAACACATTAATTAGGCCGTGGGGTCTTAGCCAAACTCATTAAAGGAGGTGTGAGCAAATTCCTTTTGGGTACCGCTGCTGTCATGGTGATTACTGGTGCGAGTGATGCCGGTACTTTTATCTGACGGTGCTGCCTTTCATTAGCTGTAATACGACTCACCAAGAAGACCAGATGTCCGGCACTCAGACTCCATCTTTGCACAAAAGGAACAAAACACACCCGTGTTCTTCACCCAGAAGCTCTACCAGCAGCATCCATTAGCATTCCTCGTCGACACTGGGTCTTGCTTCTGGATCTCGCGCCTAATAAATCAACATTATTATACATTGAAATCAGCTGCAAATAAATGTCAAAATATTTAAGTCGATCAACGGCTAAACTGAAGTGAGGACCTAACGGGGAAATGTGAACCCTTCCAAGAATCCCTCCATTGTCTGCCAATAGTGACAGAATTACCTGGCCGGTACTTTTACCCTTGAATAAACTTACACTATATTATTCTTGCAGTTTTTTTTTTACTGTTCCAAGATCAATAGCTTGTTGACAACATCAGACCTGGGGCACGGTCAAACTTCAGTGAATATTAGCCTCCTGTCAATCCGCCATCGATTATTATTCGTCTGGATTCAATAAACATCAAGTGCTAAGGCTAAAAAAATTGCAGTGGATGCCACAAAAATATAGCGGTGAAAGGTTGGAAGTGAGTTTTGGAGAAGCGCAACCTGATGTCACATTGCGGTGGTCAGACACGTCACCTGCCATCTGACCACAGATCAACTTGACTTTCCATCTCTTCATTTACTCACTCGACCCATCAAAAGCAACAGGGAGAACTTTTTCTTGTGAATGCAGCATGGGGACTGAGCAAGCTTAAGTCACCTGTGTGTGTGTGTGTGTGTGTGTGTGTGTGTGTGTGTGTGTGTGTGTGTGTGTGTGTGTGTGTGTGTGTGTGTGTGTGTGTGTGTGTGTGTGTGTGTGTGTGTGTGTGTGTGTGTGTGTGTGTGTGTGTGTGTGTGTGTGTGTGTGTGTGTGTGTGTGTGTGTGTGTTCAGAGGAAAGGAGCGGGGAAACTGACAGTCTGTCTGGGCCGACACCTCTAAATTAGTGCTGGTGTCACAGATGTATTCTGGAGCTCCGCCCGTTAGTTTATCACATACACACAGCACCCTTGATCAACCAAAGAGCCGCGTCGTTTGTGACGGCGCCCCCCGTGGAGCGGCCCCAGCCGCTCTGATGTCATCTGATCTCGGTGGCTGAGAGCCCATCTTCGGGGGGGGAATTCAGAAGCACCTTAATGGCACCTTCTCCGAAACGCTCGCCAACAAAGGATTGGGTGCCGACTGTAATTGGCACGATAGATCTCCCCTAATCTGTTTCTGTCTGGAATGAGAAGGTGGAGGCTCCAGCAGAGACCTTTTTTTTAATTTATTTATTTTGACTCCGGCCGAGACGCGGGGAGAGGTCACCAATGTGTGAGGACATGGCTCAAACATCTAAATGCATCGCAGGCTGCCATTGTCGAGCTCCCTCATCTGCTGCGCCGTGTCATCCTTCAGCGATGGCTGACGACGCCGGTGCTTCGCAGCTCGCATAAAACGGCTCCATTTTCCTCAATCGCGCCGAGCCCATTGAGTGCCCTACCTCTCATCTCTGCTGTGCTCGTTCTGGGTCCCTCGCGGCAGCACATTGGTCTTTGAGGCCGGCTTAGGAGATATTAATGAATGCGATTGCTTTCTCCTCTACTTGTGTTTGTACCCGTTGCATCTGCTTTTGACTCGGGCTGGATAATTCTCGGGGGGCCTAGATTTTCTGTGTGAAGCAAGACCCATGTAATAAAACGACTGGATGACTGGATTAAAAAGTCATTCTGGGTTTCATTTTACTGCGAGATTACGAGACATTTTCTAGGTGACCTGTTCCGGGTCTAGAAGTCGTTTTGTAATCATTCAGAAGGTTACAGTTAATCGGATCACAATCCTCTCCGTCTGACATTTGTCTGTATTTTATGTTCTCCTTGTTTCTGATTTCAGATTCAGAATGCTGATGATGTGTTGATTACTCCCCTGGAAAAATTTCGTAAGGAGCAAATCGGCGCGGCAAAGGTAAGAGACCGGGAGACGCGGCACCTTCTATTGGCAACTGAACTGCGGAGGGTAATTCACGATAATTATGACACATTCACCTCTCAGCCTCTCCCCTCTACACCACACCCCAAACAGTATACATATGTTAAAAAGTCAAACATGACACTATCGGAAGACGTGTCTAAATTAGACAGAAGGGGTGTTTAAAGGTGTTAAATGATTTGAAGACGTGCGAGTTCAAACTTCTGTGTGACTAACACGTCATATTATGCATTTCTAACCTGTACTGCACATTTACAATATTTACCTTTGCATTGAAAATGCGGAAGGTAATGTTTTGATCTCCGCGTATTTGTATGCGTGTGTGCGTGTTAAGTAAAAAAGTATTAAACCGAATTGCATGAAATGAAATTTGGTGGGATGATTGGTTATTATCTGAGGACCATTTGATTAGATTTTGGGATCGATCAAGGTCATGAAAAGCACGGTCAAACTAATGCCAAAATATTCATAATTCAATGCCCAATCTTGTGATATGCGAAGGTATGCGCTCTACCGAGTTCCCATTCTAGTTATTTAAATGCATTCACCTTTTTTATAATCAGATTACCGTGGTGCTATCCAAGGCAATGCATTCCTCTCCTCACCGATTGGCCGTAGTGGCTTGACGTCAGCAGCGCACCGTGCTTCTCGGAGGCGTCCGGGTTCCACGGTGGATGTGTTGTCGGACTGCAAAGAACAGTGTGGGCTTTTTGCTACAAGCCGGGCTTCCATGCCCAGCCAACGCAAAGGCATGACATGAAAGTACAGCAGCTTGTTTGTGGTCCCTCCCTTGATGAGATCACACATGACCGCATCGGTAGAACTCGAGCCCTTACACAGATCTCCCACTGAGCTCCTGAGTCCACTTCCAACTCTCCGCTGGACTCTGTGAATTATTTGCACATCTTTACACAAGCCCAAACCCTGTGAGGGACATTCCAGCCTCAAAGTCTCCCTCCTCATCCGTCTTGATTTATTTAACAGGACTTGACAGCCGCTGGTTGGCAAAGGTAGTCATTTCTACTGCACTTCTTGGTGCTGAGGTGTAAACATCAATCACTCTCCCCTTCTACTGCCTCGGACTAAATAACCATTGTCGCTTCATGTCTCAACTCTCAACCATCCGATGCATCTACTGTAATGAAACGGCACACTCTGCTGCCATCTGTCTCTCTCTCTCTCTCTCTCTCCACCATCACAGTGGAGTGAGAAAGAGAGACTTTGTTATTTCGCCGACGCTCTGTTTATGAAAAGGTTCCCCTTTTCATAAAAAAAATCCCTTTCAACTAATTTCCCCTTGGGGATTAATAAAGTATATTCAGGGTTCCTACCGTCATGGAAAACCTGGAAAAGTCATGGGATTTTAAAATGGTCATTTCCAGGCCTGGAAAAGTCATGGAAAAAACTGAAATCATAAAAGTTTTGGAAAAGTCATGGAAATTTGTTATGATCACATGATCATTTACACAGATTTTGAAATAATTAATATGTTTTTTAAAGAAAGACGCTCAAAATATAAGCCGGCGTACGCTCTCAATACACAACATTTTCAAACAATGTCATGTTTTTACTGAGATTTCAGTTTGTTCATGGACATTTGGTTTAAAGTCATGGAAAACCCATTGAAAAGTCATGGAAAAGTCATTGGTCAAAATGTGTAAGGACCCTGTATTTTCTATTCTATTCTATTCCACAGCCTCCGTCACTCCCACTACCTCTTATTTCCTCCGACCACTTCCTCCTAATGGCTCTCTCCTCATACCGCCCCCCGTCCCCCTGCGACCCCCTGGCCGCTGAACATTAGCCCAAACCAGAGTGAGATAAAAGGCAGACATCACGAGTGGCAGAGCAACTTTCCACTGTTCCGAGAATGTGGAGCGATCCGCAGGCCGCCTGACCCCTCCAGTGACTGCGCTTCACGTCTGAGAGCGTCAGACGGACCAAACGGGGGGAGCTCTTGCCTTATTTGGGTATAAAACGCGAGTAATCCCACCGAGGTTACGTACCAGTGTATCAGCTTCTGAGGCACAAACACAACACGTCCACGGCCATAACACACCAGCAGACTGACTGCAGCATTGCAGGACATATTAGGCACAGTCTGCTTCACACGAGGCTGAAGCAGAGAACGTTTGGGAATAAAAGCCTCAATTGAGGAAATGCACAGCAAGGAGGCTTTGAGAAATCAAATAATTGTGTATTTTCACTGCAACGCGGATTTACCACGTCTTTTTAAGAGATTTATTTTAAGTTTAGAGGCATTTTGTTGTTGGCTGGTAGTTTCCCAGGCAAAGAGCGATGCTTTCAGAACTGAAACCATGAATGAAAATCTGTTCTGGTTTCAGGGTACATCTGCTGACCCTTAACCCCCACTAATCTCCTCCGACTCGGACCTCAACCATGGGCTTGAACGCTCACACTGTAATGTGCTTTTTCCCTCCACAGACTGAGCAACCAACAGAAGGCCAAAGTTGATCCACACATCTCTTTTTAGTGTGTGCGCTCAGACTTTCTTTAAAGGCCTTTTAGAATTTCCCCCGGGGGAGTCTCCCTTAAGAAAATACCAGGGTTTCTCACTGGTGGGTGGTATTCCTGCTCCCTTTCAAGGGTCTTCAACATCCGGGGCACCGTAGGGAGCCCTCACTGACTGAGTGTGATTAGTGAAACCCAGATGGGAGTCGGATGGCCACGATAATGCGAGCTGTCCTCGGCCTACAAAGGGTGCACGGACATGAGAGGATTCTTGGCGAGTTATGGCCTCCAGAGGCAGAGCATTCATGCTGGAGAATCCCAAAGTATGCGACCCAAAAACGCGGAGCGGAGTAAAAAGGGGATCCATTGGAGCGCCATCAAGATATGCTCGCGAGCTGCGGGCGACACTACAACTTTTCAATCACACAAAAAAAGGTCCGTTGATAGGCGGTTACCTATTTTATTCAAGTGAATCTAACGCTAATCGACTCGTGGTTTGAGCGCAAAACTATTTACATTGTTAATGCATCACACACACACACACACACACACACACACACACACACACACACACAGCGTTACTTAAACAGGGTTCGTACGGTCATGAAAAACCTAGAAAAGTCATGGAATTTTTAAATGGCCATTTCTATGCCTGGAAAAGTCATGGAAAAAACTTAAATCATAAAAGTTTTGGAAAAGTCATAGAAATTTGTTATAATCACGTATTCATTTAACATCAACATTTGAAATAATTAATGTGATTTTTTTTTTTTTTTTTTTTAAAGAAAGACGCTCAAAATAAAAGCCGGCGTACGCAATCAATACGCAACATTGTCAAAATGTTTCATGTTTATACCGAGATTTCAGTTTGGTCATGAAAATTTGGTGAAAAGTCCTGGAAATCCATCAGTCAAAATGTGTAAGAACCCTGTTAAACGACCAAACGAGCGAAACATGGAAGTGTTGTCGACGACGTACCCGATCATTTTGCATAATACATTTTGTCCGACAGTCGGTTAGTTTATCACAGATTACCCAAAACAAATGGACACACGAGACAGGCGAGCAGCGTTGAAAACCCCTAATAACAGTGAGACAATAATAGAAATCAAGGTGACAGCAGTGCGGATGACTCAAACGTTGCACTGCGGTAAACAACAGATATGCATGATGAATAAACACATTTCTTTCCATCATCCTCATGTCTGCCCCATCATTGTGCGCTACTCAATACATCAGAAACGCCATTAATCTAATGGTGTCACAATCTAATGACTTCTCTTATTCCACGAGGCAGACGCGGTACGCTGTGAAAGCTCGGCCTCTACCTGTTGCATCCTCTGCAAAGGGATCATCTTCTGGCCTTCTGCAGAAGCCGAATGTGTTGAATGAGTTGTGAGAACTCTGAAGGGCGACATCATCCAGCACCGATTTAAAGTAAAGGGCCTGAGCGTATAGTGAGGCTGCAGGGTTTCTATGAAGTGTCTCCCATAATCCTTCAAACGGATGATTGGTTCTTAAGGACCGATTATTTTATTGTGTGTTTTTCGTTTTCACGGCTAATGTTGTGTTTATTCTTCAAAGCAGAAACTGTTAGCATGGACACTATTCGGTTCTGTTAGACATTTCTAACTGAACATTATGAGAAGATTAGATAACATCCTGTCGGCTGGAACATATTTAGGGCCGTGTGAGGGGTCGCTTAGTCATCGCTGACCTGTGCGAAGCCTTTTTTTCCCTCTTCCTGCAGCTTTGCTCCGACCTTCAGAGTTAGCCTCAGATCAAACGCAAAGGAAAGATCTTTGTTCACCAGCAAAGTGTGTGTCGCCTACAGAGCTTCTGTACTATAAACTACTTTAGATGTTGGACATCATGTGTCACAGAGAACAGAGGGATTGATAAATATTCATTTTTCAGACCCGAGCGTGGCAGTAACGCACAAAACGCGGATATTTTTAGAAGTCGGTAAGTTGTTTTTTCAACTCCTCAGAAGCAGATATTTGTAATTATTGCGAGTTAATTAGCCATCTTCATGCTGTCGGTCATGCCTTCTCAGTAAGTGGGATCTCCGGTGAGGAGACCGACATCTTTCTGATGTTTGATGCGAGTGAGAAAGTGTCGTGATCGTGTTGTGGAATCCGGGGGGGGTTTCTACCATGTACACACACACACACGTTTCAAACTCCCGTGCTGCTTACATCTGTTGCCATGGTGACGAGAAGCTCAAAAATGAAGGCCCTGAGGCTCGTTAGGGACAGTGTCGAGAAAACAAGCGATGCACGGCCAGGGTCCACACACTCCTCCAGCTGTCTTCGTGCCTCTCCTCAGCATCCTCTCCTCAGCATCCTTTCCTCTGCATCCTTTCTTGAGCCTGAGCAGCACCTGATGACCGTAAGAAAAGTCGCCCCCAGTTTCTCTCCACCTTCTCCTCTTTGGGATCGTTGTATTAGCAATTAGCAAACCCACCCACCCTACAGCTGGCATCAAAGCGCTCCTCAAACAGCGACGTGAGATGTGCCGGTTTGAAATTTCCCCGCTCAGGAATCCAAATCAGAATCTTCTTCTTCCTGCATCTGATTAATTCATGAGGGCGAACAAAGCAATCCGACGAGGAAATCTCCCAAGTGCCGGGTTTATGTGTGTTTTACGCACCAAAGAGTGTTGGGAAGTGGCTCGGCTTCATCCATTGCCAACCAGCTGATTACTTCTGGGGGAGATGGCATTAGTTTGTCATAAACTCCCTCCTTGTGTGCTCTTTGGGGTGTGTGTGTGTGTGTGTGTGTGTATGCACTCTCCCAGAGAAGGAGGGAGCAGTGCAGTCCAAAACATGGCAGAAGAAGACATGGATGTGAATGTGGATATATATATATATATAGACTGCATTGCTCCCTCCTTTTACATTACATTACATGTCATTTAGCAGACGCTTTTATCCTTCTCTGGAGGACTCTCCAATAAACACCTGGTGCTCTCCAAGGGTATCATTAGGGTAGTGTCCGTTTGCAAACGTCATGCCTGGATCAAAACAAAGGCAGGACCCTATGTGTGACTTAATCATGCTGGCTCTGTGTGTGTGTGTGTGTGTGTGTGTGTGTGTGTGTGTGTGTGTGTGTGTGTGTGTGTGTGTGTGTGTGTGTGTGTGTGTGTGTGTGTGTGTGTGTGTGTGTGTGTGTGTGTGTGTGTGTGTGTGTGTGTGTGTGTGTGTGTGTGTGTGTGTGTGTGTGTGTGTCTCTCTCTCCCAGGGCTTCAAATGCATGCTCACAAAACAACGTCACGTCAAACAGCAGTCACAATCGGCTCGTTGTTGTTCTCTCATAAGAAAAAAACACTCGATTCTAAAGGGAAATATATTTCCCGTCAACGTAGTATATGATATTTAATCATACGTTTGTTTTACCATCCACCTGTTTATTTTCACTTCCTGAAAAGTGGGCAATTGTTTTTTTTTTTTATTTAATTGTTTTTTTTTCTCCCCACGCATGAAAAGATCATTCCTGGACCACTCGCGACAAGAAAGATGGAAATAAGACCCTAAATGATCTATTGATTTTCCCCTTGCTGTGGTTGTAATGGTTATGTAGAAGGGGAATTCTACTGGTGTGTTTAACTGCTCTGGGGGCTGCTGAGGCAGAGCCGTCTTCTAGGTCATATCAGTAGCTCGTAGATTAGACTTGCTAAATTTCAGGGCCATGGGAACGAAAACAAACAAGCAGGATCTGGTTACATCGGCCGTGTCCTCGCACTTCCCCTCCCTCCACTGTCCCTCCGCGAGCCCCTTCATGAATGTTTGCACAGCGAGACGGCCGTTCAGAGGGCAGCGCTTGGTTTAGAGGTCAGACATGCAGATGAGACGACCTACTGCCCCCACGCAGACGGCTCCTCCTCTCTGCTTGGGCAGAGTTGGATGAAAACCTGCAAACTGGATTTTTATTTATTCCTTTTTTGGTGGTTGAGGTGTTGAGTCTCTTCATCCAAACGCCCTTTTCTGTTTTTCCTTAAAGCCCATTTCCTTCCTCGGAGCCTCCTGGGACACCTCGTTTTAATCCTGAGTCACGGCGAAAAACACGCAAACCGCATCCTGCCAATCCCGACCGTGACGTTGTGTTATTGATGATATACACGTTTGTATTTTTCTGGAACTTATGTCCCCAGCTTGGGCACTGTGAGAATATATTACGTTTATTGGCCAGTCAATAATAAATCATCCTTATTGACCATGCCAGCTTTGTCTACTTGTCATTACAGTCATATGCCCCCTTTATGACCTGTGATAATCTATGGTCTGGAATTTTAAATGACATGTGGGGAACGGCATGTGGAAACGTACCTTGACCCCCACCTAGTGGCAGCTCACACCCGCACACCCCCGCATCAGGTGGAGAAGGCTGCATGACCATTTTATTTTATTCTAGCTGATGTTCATGCCTCTTCATGTGTCTTGTGGACCGTGTTTAGGAGGGGAAGAAGAAATTCGATAAGGAGACTGAGAAATACTACTCTACGCTTGAGAGACACCTCAGCTTATCGTCCAAAAAGAAGGAGGCGTATCTGCAGGAGGTAAACAGCTCAACAAATGTCCCTGATCTCCAAACATGTCTTTGACTAATGTGGTTTTATGGCAGAGTGTCTCCCAAAAGAATAAAGCCATGGTTTGTATTACATATATGTTGTGTATATATACATATATATTTTTTTTTTAATTTTATTTTGTATTTTATATTTCACTTTGCACACTTTACTTTATGCACAGTCACTTTCTTTCTTTCTTATACTTATATTTTATTGTGTTTAGTTTTATCGGTGCTGCTACTGTTAACAACAAATTTCCCCTTGGGGATTAATAAAGTATATTTGTATTCTTCTATTTATATTCTTGTGCCCAAAGTCTCCAGGTGGGGATTAGCGCTCTGGCCACACAGGGCGCTCTCATTTGGACCCGCCCCTTTTGGTGTGGCAATAACAGTTTGTTTTCTCACTCTCAGGCTGACACGCAGATTGATAAGGAGAGGCACCTCTTCTATGATGCATCCCTTGAGTATGTTTTCAAAATACAAGAAGTGCAAGAGAAGAAGAAATTTGAATTTGTTGAGCCGGTAAGAGAACTATCCGTTTTGAATATGTGTGCGCTCAGTTAGTGCTGAATGCATATTGAATATGCTGTATAACTAAATATGTAGTTTAAATGGAAATGGCGTGTGTGTGTGTTTGTTTGTGTTTGTGTGTGTGTGTGTGTGTGTGTTACACATTTATCATTTCCATTCCAAATTCTCTAATAAAGTCGAATCCATTTGTGGAAGGTAGCGGGTAGAATTAGATCAAGTGGTTGTTGTCAAGTCAAACAAAACGGAGTGTGAGTGCAAATCAAAGCCTCCGCCTTCCGGATATGTGGAGTCAATGCTAACACCTTTAGCAGAGAAGTTACCAGCAAACATTGCGTCCTCTCGGTGTTAAATGTCTGGAAATGTGAGATCGGAGCAAAGTGAAAATAAATGGACTTGTATTTGTTTACATCCTCTGGCGGCTCACCCAGGATCCGGGCCAGGAATGTAACTCTCCTGGCCCCAGGTAGCGGCGGGAAGAAATGACACGACTCAACCTTTTCCACTGTTGAGATGCTTCATCCTTGAACACTTGAGATACCCCGCCTCACACCTCATCCCAAAAATGAGAATCAGCCCCCCCCCCCCCCCCCACGCACCCCGGTTAGACAGAAAATCTGATCAATATCTGTCAGCCATAAAGAGCTACAACTTTAAGAGTCTGTCCTGTTGGTTGTATTGGCATCGTATGTATACGAGCCAGTGCGTCGAGATGAAAATATAACTCTTTCGGCAGATTTCCAAATGTTGCTAATATGTTTGATAAGAATTGAATGACTTTTTAACTGAGGGTGCATTGTGTATATTATAATTAGAGTTCTCCTCCAAAAGTGGAAATGCACCCAGTGTGACATTTACAGAATTAAAGCGAGTATTAGGCAACGGTATTATAATTAAATCATAAGTTTTGAAATGCAAATCCCGACAGAACTCCCCATGTTGTAGAGACTGAATGGTAATTGTGTGATTATAGTGGTGGTGATCGTTTTGGGTGTTCCGGGTGGAATGTTTTATGTCGCAACTCTTTACTTTTTTTTTATGTTCTTAAATGTGCTTTATGTGAACTCTCTCGGACACCTTTACATGTCGTTCCTCTCCAGCTGCTGGCCTTTCTTCAGGGACTGTTTACGTTCTACCACGAAGGATACGAGCTGGCTCATGAATTCGATCCGTACAAACAGCAGCTCCAGTTCAACCTACAGAACGTAAGTCTCAACATCTCGGGGGTTGCACACAAAAGCAACCGGTCACGTAATCCGACTCTGCAGCTTATCATACCGCGATATAACAAGCGAGGGTTTTCACAAATGGATAGACGCCCAATTTAAATGGGATTCGCTGCTGCACTGAGGATCAATAGTTTCAGAGTGTTGTGTTGCAAGCAGTTACTGCAGGCCATGGAATGGTACTGTGTCAAAAAATAATAACAGAGGTAGAACTGGGTGTAAAGCTACAGCTGCCGCCGTGCCCTCTCCCTTCCATCACCGTGACCTCACCACTTGCAGCCTGAGGGCTCAAATTTCACTCTGACCCAAAATGTCAGCGCCGTTGCCCTGACGATTTCCACTCGCGTGACCCTCCTTCCGTGGCCTCGGACGCAGAGGGCTCTAATAGGAGCTGGACAAGGTGAAGCTGTCTCAGCATCAGTCCAGCAGGGGATATAAGACGGCCTCACACTGACCTTTGTAAGCAAAGAAGCATTTAAAAAGCGGTGTCCAGGGAGCGTTAACGATTGAGTCCTGAATGTGTATCACCTCGTGTGTATTCCTCCGAAGTGAATCCGGTGTTTTTGAATTAGATGCTGCGCGTTGTACTTCCAAACAGTTTGCCGATGCGTTCTCTCCCTCAGGTGTCGTTGCACAAATGTGAAGCATTTATCATCGGCTGACGTGTTTTGCTTTGTTGGTTTCAGTCTGCGCCTCGATGCAGGCAAAGTACGGGTACTTGAGATGAGAAACTGCAGGGGAAGAAATGAAGTCGCACAAGACTTCCTCTGCTAATGCAATTACAATCCAATCCTGCACAGACCCGGAACAACTTTGTGAGCACTAAGCAGGAAGTGGAGAAGCTGATGAAGAGGATACGGTCTGCAGATCAGGACTATAAACCCCCGGGCCAGTGGACGATGGAAGGCTTCCTGTACGTCCAGGAGAAACGTGAGTCTCAGATTCACCCCCACCCGCCCCACCCCTTCAGACCTCTTCTAAGTGCATGGTTTTACATCCATCACCATAAACATGTCTGGAGCTTTCCCAGGCCTCTGCAGAGGAGATCCTCTCGCACAGAGCTCATAATTCATCCTGTTTACCCATTCACATTGATGTTGTCTCAAACACGAGGGGGGGGGGGGGGGGTGATGCACCCAAATGGTAGATCAGCACTGATAAACATTTGATTTATCATACTTAAATTGCAAATTGATTTTCAGAAGTCTTTCCATAAGCCTGTGATTCAGAGAAACATGTTTGTGTCAGGTCCCCTGGGATGCACCTGGACGCGTCACTACTGCACATACGACAAAGGCAGCAAGACCTTCAGCGTGAGCAACGCTGACAGTAAATCTGCTGCCAAACAGGTATTTTAGTTTGGGATTTTTGTTTCAGTTTAGTTGCACGTAATCTCACCTGTGTGGGCGAAGCGAAGAACTCTTCCCCAGAGGGGAAAAGAGAAATCAAGATTCAATTCAGTTTATTTGATAGAGTCCAATATCAGCGCATCAGCAGAGCCGTGACAGGAGAAAGCTCACCAGGTAGGAGGCATCAGAGCCGGCCAGGTCCAGTGGAGCCATGAGACGTGAAGCCTCAAAGACTCCGGGGAGGAAGCAGAGTTAGTAATGTGTGATGGAGGGATGAAAATGTATCCATAAGTAGAGAGAAGAGGAGAGAGGTGCTCAGTGATGGCAGCACAGAAAAAGAGAGTTATTAACTCAAGGTGGACAAAAAGGGTTCACAGATTACAAAATCCACAAATAACAAGAAAGGGACTTAATAAATACAAATAACCTCATTACAGAGAGTGTGTGTTTTGATTTGTACGCCATCAACCAAACAGATTCGCTTAATTTTCAAGCATTTGCAGTCAAATATGAGTTAAACTTCTCGAGACTTCCTATAGATCAAATAATACAGTTCTAATGATATAATTGTGGATAAGATTAACCACCCGTTACCACATTTAGTTTGTATTTACTAATCGGATTGTACTGCTGTTTTCAGCTTTGCATGAAGGAAAGAATCGAAGAAGGGTACATTCAATTGTCCTTTTTATTCATGTTTTATTTGTATTTATTGATGTACGGTATGTTTACTTTTTTAGAACGGTCTTGTCCTTAACCAGCCGGAGATGTTCAAGCTCAAGTCCTGCATTCGGAGGAAAACTGACTCCATCGACAAGCGTTTCTGCTTTGATATCGAAATGATGGAGAGGTCTGTGGTAGCCTGGATCATACACGTGTTCCCAAAGAGTTCTCCACACCGGCATGCACTGAAAACATCCAGAAAACATAATAATCACCACCTCAGCATGCCGACGTCTGTCTTCCATCCCGACGTGGAACAGTGTGAACCGAACCAGCATGCTGCGGTGGTGTCGATAACGATGGCGTCGCTTTAGTAACTATATATAAGTTTGAGGGTAACTTTGGTATTTTTCACCCTTTCCCCTATTTGTTCATGTTTCTGTGTGCAACTGATTAATAGGGACAACAATGTCTAGTATTGGTCCTGTAGTGGGTGTTCGTCAGCCCCCTCCCTCCACACACACACACACACACACATACACACCGACATTCATACACACGCACACACAAACAGACATGAAGACAGACTCTTCTCGCAACCTGTCGCACTCATTATTCATATTTGTGAATAAATTATATTTAGTTGGAATAATATAAAACTGTTGGACAATCTTACTCTTAAAAAGAAAAAAAGTGGGTGTGAGTTGCATTAAATTGTCTTAGGATTTTAGAGTCCCCCCCACCCCCCCATCTGAAGTGTCAATTAAGTGTTCTTTTGATACCCATGTTGCCTTGTGTTTCTTACCCTTGTATTCCACTGGTTGTATTTCTCTGTCGGGTATAACATTACGCATTCCGAGCCTCTCGGTGTCAAAAACAAGCACTTGACGTAACGCTACATGCCCTCTCGGCTCAGCAGCGTTCACCCTCAGTGACAGTTTATAAAAACGTTGGTCACTTGCACACAAAACATGGGATACTTGGGTTGAAAAATACCAAAGTGTTTACATATCACTGTCTATCAAAGCAAAAGTCACTCCATGTTTTTTTAAACAACTAACCTTTTAATTTTATTTTGTATTTTATATTTCACTTTGCACACTTTACTTTATGCACAGTCACTTTCTTTCTTTCTTATACTTATATTTTATTGTGTTTAGTTTTATCGGTGCTGCTACTGTTAACAACAAATTTCCCCTTGGGGATTAATAAAGTATATTTGTATTCTTCTATTTATATTCTTGTGCCCAAAGTCTCCAGGTGGGGATTAGCGCTCTGGCCACACAGGGCGCTCTCATTTGGACCCGCCCCTTTTGGTGTGGCAATAACAGTTTGTTTTCTCACTCTCAGGCTGACACGCAGATTGATAAGGAGAGGCACCTCTTCTATGATGCATCCCTTGAGTATGTTTTCAAAATACAAGAAGTGCAAGAGAAGAAGAAATTTGAATTTGTTGAGCCGGTAAGAGAACTATCCGTTTTGAATATGTGTGCGCTCAGTTAGTGCTGAATGCATATTGAATATGCTGTATAACTAAATATGTAGTTTAAATGGAAATGGCGTGTGTGTGTGTTTGTTTGTGTTTGTGTGTGTGTGTGTGTGTGTGTTACACATTTATCATTTCCATTCCAAATTCTCTAATAAAGTCGAATCCATTTGTGGAAGGTAGCGGGTAGAATTAGATCAAGTGGTTGTTGTCAAGTCAAACAAAACAGAGTGTGAGTGCAAATCAAAGCCTCCGCCTTCCGGATATGTGGAGTCAATGCTAACACCTTTAGCAGAGAAGTTACCAGCAAACATTGCGTCCTCTCGGTGTTAAATGTCTGGAAATGTGAGATCGGAGCAAAGTGAAAATAAATGGACTTGTATTTGTTTACATCCTCTGGCGGCTCACCCAGGATCCGGCCAGGAATGTAACTCTCCTGGCCCCAGGTAGCGGCGGAAGAAATGACACGACTCAACCTTTTCCACTGTTGAGATGCTTCATCTTGAACACTTGAGATACCCCGCCACACCTCATCCCAAAAATGAGAATCAGTCCCCCACGCACCCGGTTAGACAGAAAATCTGATCAATATCTGGCAGCCATAAAGAGCTACAACTTTAAGAGTCTGTCCTGTTGGTTGTATTGGCATCGTATGTATACGAGCCAGTGCGTCGAGATGAAAATATAACTCTTTCGGCAGATTTCCAAATGTTGCTAATATGTTTGATAAGAATTGAATGACTTTTTAACTGAGGGTGCATTGTGTATATTATAATTAGAGTTCTCCTCCAAAAGTGGAAATGCACCCAGTGTGACATTTACAGAATTAAAGCGAGTATTAGGCAACGGTATTATAATTAAATCATAAGTTTTGAAATGCAAATCCCGACAGAACTCCCCATGTTGTAGAGACTGAATGGTAATTGTGTGATTATAGTGGTGGTGATCGTTTTGGGTGTTCCGGGTGGAATGTTTTATGTCGCAACTCTTTACTTTTTTTTTATGTTCTTAAATGTGCTTTATGTGAACTCTCTCGGACACCTTTACATGTCGTTCCTCTCCAGCTGCTGGCCTTTCTTCAGGGACTGTTTACGTTCTACCACGAAGGATACGAGCTGGCTCATGAATTCGATCCGTACAAACAGCAGCTCCAGTTCAACCTACAGAACGTAAGTCTCAACATCTCGGGGGTTGCACACAAAAGCAACCGGTCACGTAATCCGACTCTGCAGCTTATCATACCGCGATATAACAAGCGAGGGTTTTCACAAATGGATAGACGCCCAATTTAAATGGGATTCGCTGCTGCACTGAGGATCAATAGTTTCAGAGTGTTGTGTTGCAAGCAGTTACTGCAGGCCATGGAATGGTACTGTGTCAAAAAATAATAACAGAGGTAGAACTGGGTGTAAAGCTACAGCTGCCGCCGTGCCCTCTCCTTCCATCACCGTGACCTCACCACTTGCAGCCTGAGGGCTCAAATTTCACTCTGACCCAAAATGTCAGCGCCGTTGCCCTGACGATTTCCACTCGCGTGACCCTCCTTCCGTGGCCTCGGACGCAGAGGGCTCTAATAGGAGCTGGACAAGGTGAAGCTGTCTCAGCATCAGTCCAGCAGGGGATATAAGACGGCCTCACACTGACCTTTGTAAGCAAAGAAGCATTTAAAAAGCGGTGTCCAGGGAGCGTTAACGATTGAGTCCTGAATGTGTATCACCTCGTGTGTATTCCTCCGAAGTGAATCCGGTGTTTTTGAATTAGATGCTGCGCGTTGTACTTCCAAACAGTTTGCCGATGCGTTCTCTCCTCAGGTGTCGTTGCACAAATGTGAAGCATTTATCATCGGCTGACGTGTTTTGCTTTGTTGGTTTCAGTCTGCGCCTCGATGCAGGCAAAGTACGGGTACTTGAGATGAGAAACTGCAGGGGAAGAAATGAAGTCGCACAAGACTTCCTCTGCTAATGCAATTACAATCCAATCCTGCACAGACCCGGAACAACTTTGTGAGCACTAAGCAGGAAGTGGAGAAGCTGATGAAGAGGATACGGTCTGCAGATCAGGACTATAAACCCCCGGGCCAGTGGACGATGGAAGGCTTCCTGTACGTCCAGGAGAAACGTGAGTCTCAGATTCACCCCCACCCGCCCCACCCCTTCAGACCTCTTCTAAGTGCATGGTTTTACATCCATCACCATAAACATATCTGGAGCTTTCCCAGGCCTCTGCAGAGGAGATCCTCTCGCACAGAGCTCATAATTCATCCTGTTTACCCATTCACATTGATGTTGTCTCAAACACGAGGGGGGGGGGGGGGGTGATGCACCCAAATGGTAGATCAGCACTGATAAACATTTGATTTATCATACTTAAATTGCAAATTGATTTTCAGAAGTCTTTCCATAAGCCTGTGATTCAGAGAAACATGTTTGTGTCAGGTCCCCTGGGATGCACCTGGACGCGTCACTACTGCACATACGACAAAGGCAGCAAGACCTTCAGCGTGAGCAACGCTGACAGTAAATCTGCTGCCAAACAGGTATTTTAGTTTGGGATTTTTGTTTCAGTTTAGTTGCACGTAATCTCACCTGTGTGGGCGAAGCGAAGAACTCTTCCCCAGAGGGGAAAAGAGAAATCAAGATTCAATTCAGTTTATTTGATAGAGTCCAATATCAGCGCATCAGCAGAGCCGTGACAGGAGAAAGCTCACCAGGTAGGAGGCATCAGAGCCGGCCAGGTCCAGTGGAGCCATGAGACGTGAAGCCTCAAAGACTCCGGGGAGGAAGCAGAGTTAGTAATGTGTGATGGAGGGATGAAAATGTATCCATAAGTAGAGAGAGAAGAGGAGAGAGGTGCTCAGTGATGGCAGCACAGAAAAAGAGAGTTATTAACTCAAGGTGGACAAAAAGGGTTCACAGATTACAAAATCCACAAATAACAAGAAAGGGGACTTAATAAATACAAATAACCTCATTACAGAGAGTGTGTGTTTTGATTTGTACGCCATCAACCAAACAGATTCGCTTAATTTTCAAGCATTTGCAGTCAAATATGAGTTAAACTTCTCGAGACTTCCTATAGATCAAATAATACAGTTCTAATGATATAATTGTGGATAAGATTAACCACCCGTTACCACATTTAGTTTGTATTTACTAATCGGATTGTACTGCTGTTTTCAGCTTTGCATGAAGGAAAGAATCGAAGAAGGGTACATTCAATTGTCCTTTTTTATTCATGTTTTATTTGTATTTATTGATGTACGGTATGTTTACTTTTTTAGAACGGTCTTGTCCTTAACCAGCCGGAGATGTTCAAGCTCAAGTCCTGCATTCGGAGGAAAACTGACTCCATCGACAAGCGTTTCTGCTTTGATATCGAAATGATGGAGAGGTCTGTGGTAGCCTGGATCATACACGTGTTCCCAAAGAGTTCTCCACACCGGCATGCACTGAAAACATCCAGAAAACATAATAATCACCACCTCAGCATGCCGACGTCTGTCTTCCATCCCGACGTGGAACAGTGTGAACCGAACCAGCATGCTGCGGTGGTGTCGATAACGATGGCGTCGCTTTAGTAACTATATATAAGTTTGAGGGTAACTTTGGTATTTTTCACCCTTTCCCCTATTTGTTCATGTTTCTGTGTGCAACTGATTAATAGGGACAACAATGTCTAGTATTGGTCCTGTAGTGGGTGTTCGTCAGCCCCCTCCCTCCACACACACACACACACACACATACACACCGACATTCATACACACGCACACACAAACAGACATGAAGACAGACTCTTCTCGCAACCTGTCGCACTCATTATTCATATTTGTGAATAAATTATATTTAGTTGGAATAATATAAAACTGTTGGACAATCTTACTCTTAAAAAGAAAAAAAAGTGGGTGTGAGTTGCATTAAATTGTCTTAGGATTTTAGAGTCCCCCCCACCCCCCCATCTGAAGTGTCAATTAAGTGTTCTTTTGATACCCATGTTGCCTTGTGTTTCTTACCCTTGTATTCCACTGGTTGTATTTCTCTGTCGGGTATAACATTACGCATTCCGAGCCTCTCGGTGTCAAAAACAAGCACTTGACGTAACGCTACATGCCCTCTCGGCTCAGCAGCGTTCACCCTCAGTGACAGTTTATAAAAACGTTGGTCACTTGCACACAAAACATGGGATACTTGGGTTGAAAAATACCAAAGTGTTTACATATCACTGTCTATCAAAGCAAAAGTCACTCCATGTTTTTTTAAACAACTAACCTTTTTGAAGATTGAGAACGTGCACAAGAGAATAGGCTTCTCATGCATTTTGTGTCCTAGTGAACTCGATTGATATGATGGCAATTAACCTAGATTATCATGAGAGTGCAGGTTTGATGAACATCTTCAAAGACTCTGTGTGTACCAGATGCTCTGCGTGTCTCCTGCATGTCCCTCAAGTCCCGTCCTACCCAGGCTCTTGTTTGTTGTGAGTCCACAGCATCGATATTTAACCCGCCCTTCTTCTCTCTGTGTTCATGTCAATGTAGAAATGACATCTATCGTGGAACTCTTTTCAGGCCGCTTCCGTTTTTCTATAAAGTCCGGTATGTGAACTGACCAGTGCTGCCCTCTCGGGGCCGTTGCATGTGCTGCATGTGCGCTGCTCAACGTGTCACCCGCTCCATCTCTAACCCACACCCTCCAATGGAACGCTGTCGTCGTCTTGGCGCTTCACACAATCTCTTGGTCAATATGGGCTTACGGACACAGACGTATTCAGAAATGATTTCTACTTGCCTGCAATTACTCAAATAACACATTGATTTTTACATCCTCCTGAGAATCAATCGATCCTTTCGGAGGTTTTGAAATCTTCAAGCGCCGTGAAATCATTCATAACATATTTTGGATTTACCTGCGGTACTCTGGGAACGGGATACGTCGGGTTTGGCCAAAGGAGCATCCTGATGAACGGCGGCCGGAGTGATCAGGTTACGAGGGCTTGGGATGAGCGCTTTATCGAAACGTGTGCTCCGGAATATAGAGCCAGCTCGTCGCAGCGGGCGCCAGCCGGGCCGGCGGCGCTCACCCTTGGCGTGTTGCTGCCGAGCATGGACAATAACCGCCGTTTATTCGCAGGACGACTCATTTATCATAAACGGGCGACGGCCCCAAGGTGCTTGTTCCAACCACAAGGACAATGAGAGCCAAGCGCCAGTCGGCTTCAAACCGCGTCCATTTATCCGTATTCTAATAAACATGCCGTTACACCTAGAGCCGCGCTCCTCACAAACTCCTCTTTTAAAGGGTCGGTTCACGCAAATTACTAAAGGGGTATTTGGCCATGAGAATGGTTTCATTTGATTTACACAGTGGAAAGAATTTAATTTGACGTGCTCATGGCAATGAAAACAACGTGGAATTCAATAAATATACCAGCAATGTGTCTCTCGAGACGGAGTGTTTCACAAAAGTTACCGTCAGCAGTTTTCAGAGGGATTTCAACAGAAAATACTTCCAAAGAAAAAGTGGTAACACGAAGGGAAAGGGGGGGTAGGGGGGGGGGGGCAGATCAAGGTGACACTGTTGAATCGTTGAAATGTTTTCAGTGTTATGAGCATCATAAACATAAATCCCTCCACCGTATTCAAGGGTAGACGCATTAATGTCTTGAGAAAGATGTCTCAAAACGTGGCCAACAGAATGCAAAAATCTCGCTGTTCTCTTATCACTGAAAACGTGGCGATGATTCCCCGTTCATCGCAACACGCGCCGCGTGACACGGCTCCATGCTCGTACTAACCATCACTACCGGGCGGGGCTTTGTTTTTCTTTGCCAGTGTCCTCAGATAATGTGTCCAGCGCTGTGTATCGACTGCAGGTAATGCTCAGTTTTCAAGCTCCGTATCAATGAGTGAGGCGAGGAAGAAAAACCTGAGGTGTTTATATGCATGTTGGGTGCCAAAGAAAATCAAAAAACAATCACTGTAATCTGAAGCACGTGTAGCGTTTAAAAACTGGGAGTGGAATGCGAAGCACCAAGCCGAGCGAGGGCCCGGTTTGAAGTCGAGCATTTGCACACGAGTTATTTTAGTCGCACTAGTCCTTTTTATAGTGGTCTGAGCCAATTTACACACGGTCTGTCCAGGGGCCCCGAGGCAATGAGATCAGACTGGCTAACTGTTCTCTGAAATCTTTTCAGGCATGGCGTTATGACACTTCAGGCACTCTCTGAGCCCAACAGAAGATTGTGGCTGGAGGCCATGGACGGCAAGGAGCCGGTGAGGAACTCTGCCCGGTTGTCTTTGAAGTATTCATTGTGAGGCAGGCTGCTGCTCTTAGACAGGAAGTCCAGCACCCAACAATACCCAAGCGGACTTATTTGACACTAGCACCCTCGTCTGGAGGGTTCAGGCGATGTCCTTTTTGGGAGAATTCCGTTCTTTCTGCGAATACATTTTAACCGTTAAAATAACGATTCTGTGAACTTTCTCTAGATTTACAACCTGCCAGCGATATTACACAAAAAGGAAGAAAGTAAGTGTGTTTCATTTTGATTTTATATGTATACGTCATTCCAATCTCCTTTCATCATTGAAATGTGTAAATTTAGCTCTCCAAGAGATATTGTTACTCTTGCACGATGCCTGCTTTACGCAGCCGGTAATTGACGCGTCAAACTTATTCTCGTGTTGTATTACAGCATTTCTTAATGAGGCGGGCTTTAACTTCGTCAGGAAATGCATCGACCTGGTGGAGACTAGAGGTGAGGCATTTACATCTCCCAGCTTTCATCTCTCACCTGAGTGCAGCCTGGCTGTGATTCTGAATATCAATGCGCTCCGTTCATTCGTGGACATGGCAACTCGTGGCATTTGCACATTCTTAACTAAACACAAACATCTTTGTTCCAACCCTTTCCATTTCTCTCTCTTTGTCACGCAGGCATAAATACAATGGGACTGTACCGGATCGGAGGAGTCAACTCCAAAGTACAGAAGCTGATGACCACAGTCTTTTGTAAGTCACCTTAAAATCAGAAAAGAATGTGATTACACAGCTCAGCAGTGTATAAATGACTAATTAGCCCTGTATTTAAAGGAACTTTAGAAAACATGTCTAGGCCTTTTTCATGAGTATTTCTTAGTGTAGTATAAACAGTATTAAATGTCATTCCAACATGTCATGTAGCAAAACTAGAATAAATAGACAATCCTGTCATTTCCAAATGCCTGATTGACCATTTATGTGTATCTGTAGCTTGTGAAGCTTTAGTGGACGAACAGCTCGTCTCTTTGTGTCCAGCATCTTAAATTGAATGGAGCTTTAGCAAACGCAAAGTGAGCCTGCAGCCTGAGGAAAGAGGTCCTCCTTGTGGCGAGACAGCGCAACAGCAACCCCCTCCCATATTACTCATTACTTTATTCGATGATGCAGACTAATCCTGTTTGCATGTACATTTGAACAGAACACGTGTGAGGGATTTATTAAATTCCCCCTCAGACTTGATCTCCATCTCTGGGAAATGCCACACATTGTAAGTGTGCATTCATTGTAGATTCTCCTCTCCACATAGGAAGACAGAGGGCGTTGTTAATGCTCTGCCAGGCAGCCTGTCGGGCCGTGTCTGGTTGTATTGGTAATGTACAGCTTGCGCACTGTGGTCAAAGTAAAATGTGTTTTTCCAATAGCCTCCAGGGCACCTGTGGATATGGACCTGGATCCAGAGACGTGGGACAACAAAACTATTACCAGCGGCCTAAAGAATTACCTCAGGTCAGCTCGCCCCGGAGGCTTTCAGGAATCATCATCTCCATAATGAAAGTTACCCGGTGTTAGTCGTGCATTGTGCGCTGCCAGTCACTCACAAAGAGAGGGGGCTGCATTCAAAAGACCCGTGTCCCGCAGGAAGTAAGTGCCAACTGTTCTCTTTATTCAACAGGTGTCTCTCTGAGCCTATAATGACCTTCAAACTCCACAAAGATTTCATCTTGGCTGTCAGTAAGTCGAGCAAAGTTACTATGATGGCTGCAGTTAGTTATGACAGCATACATAATTCACCATTTATTGTTATATGAATATGCCAATCTGGGGGTCAGGTTTAGGACCTCTCCTCTGTTTGCTGTGGGGTGTTTGATCAATAACGGGTTAATTGTGTCTGTACCTTTCAGTAGTGCATATGGTTTTGAAAGTTATGTGTGCTTTCATTTATTAGGATCCGATTTAATTAGTCTGACATATTGTGAATTTGTATCCACCCGTTTTCAAGGGGAACTGAGTTTAAATTGCATGTCAAATGTAATATCTAGAATGAGATGCTGTGTGGTTGCACCAGCCAGACAGCGGGGGAAATGAAATGAGGAGAGATTAGACCAATTTAAAAAGTGTCCGTCTCTGAAAATGGCTCCATGCCATGTGCATTACAAAGCTCTCCTAAACTGGCTTAATCGCTACACCTCTGTGAATATAGTGTGTCAAGTTTAATGTGAATTTGCAGATCTAAATTTGACATTTTCGTTTTTTTATCACCACAATTTCAAGTGTAATTCAAGTTGCTTGAATCTAATGTTAAAGCGTCTGTATAGCCTTATTCATATTAAATATTACGTGACAAAATAGTAAATACAATGCAATATTATATCCCTCTGATCAAACTCACCGTAATAAAACATATTACCGTTCTAAAAGTCAATGATTGTCAGGTTATTGTCTTTTTCTGGTGTTGGTACATGAGCCACTTTACGTTACATCACATGTCATTTAGCTGACGCTTTTATCCAAAACGACTTACAATCCTGTTACATTCATGCATCGCAGACGCAGCTACAAGGAGCAACTCAGGGTTAAGTGTCTTGCTCAAGGACACATGGACTAGGGCGGGGATTGAACCGCCAACCTCCTGATTGAAAGACAGACCTGCTGCCCACTGACCCACAGTCGTGATCATTGGATATCCATGTGTCGTTCCCCAGAGTCGGATGACCAGAACTACCGGGTGTGTGCCGTCCATGCTCTGGTTCACAAGCTGCCCGAGAGGAACAAGGAGATGCTGGAGCTGCTCATAAAGCACCTCGTCACGTACGTGTTCCTCCAGCGGATCGGTCACACTGCAGCCTTTAAAAAGAAGAAAAAGAGACGATCAAAATTTGCCGAAACGGATTAAACCGTCTTCACAGTTTGCTGATGCGTTCGCTGGTGACGGATGAACGTGTCTCACCCCCGTGTCCTCCGCCTGCAGAGTTTCCACACAAAGCGCGTCCAACATGATGACGGTGTCCAACCTGGGCGTCATCTTCGGGCCCACCCTGATGCGCTCGCAAGAGGAAACCGTGGCCGCCATGATGAACATCAAGTTTCAGAACATAGTGATGGAGATACTCATCGAGAACTTCAGCAAGGTAACTTTCAACATTGATGGGGGTGAACCCTGTTGTGTGCTTTCTTTCTTTCTTTCTGTTTGAGTAAAGCACACTGAGCCTGACACTGCATGCAGGTGGGCAATGTGGTTTATTGTATCACGGTGCAGTAAATGCAAATTGCATTATTGTTAAACCGATGACGATTACATTCTCTGAAAATGAAATGGAGAAATGTCATCTAGCTCGATACTGGACAGCGAGAGTCGTAACATGTTTGTAACGAAGCTCCAACACGACGTGAATACCAACAGTGTTTCACAATCAGTGCTCCTCTCTGGACCTGCAGGTCTTCCACCAACCTCCGGACCCCAACGTGCCGCTGCCTCAGCCCCAGAGCTCTCGCAGGAGCCGGGCCATCTGCCTGTCCCCGGGGCCCAGGAAGCCCCGCAGCCTCTACACCCCGACCCTGTGCCTGGCCGACGCAGAGAGTGAGTACCAAGGCGCTGATTCCCGCCGCGAGGCATCACACCTCAGTTCAACCAAACCCTGTCGGGGACCTTTAATAATGCAACGCTGTCTCTCCACGTTTCTGAAGCCTTAACCTCGTACTAGCCGGTGCAGCCGGTTTTAATGAGGGCCTTGTGTGCCTCCTCTCTGGCCCCTGCATAGGTGACACTCTGAGCAGCAGTCCGAGCAGCACCCCCGCGGGCAGCATGGAGTCTCTGTCCTCGCACTCCTCTGAGCAGAACGGCTCCTCCAGGTCCGCCTGCTCTGCTCCGGTCAGGGACAAGTCGCTGCCGGACCTCCGCCGAACGCCGTCGCAGCTCTCCGTCGGCCCCCGGAGCGGCGTGTGCGCCAGCAGCCCGGAGTCCAGCTCCAGGGAGGACGCGGGCCGGACCGACGGGGGGGCGGAGGACGCGCTCAGCCTGTCCTCGGTGGGAACGGCGCCCCGGCTGTCTCCCGCCCCCAAGAAAGCCCCGCACCGCCGCATGGACCTCAGGCCGGCGCTGCTGAACCGCTCCGCTGGCCCCGCCCTGAAATCACTGCACGTGTCTGAAGGTAGGAGGACCGTCACGTCGAGCCGGCCGTCGCTTTTGTTTCCCGCGCAGTAAAGAAGAGGAACTTCGTGAAACCGTCCTCTTCGGGACAGAATTCCTTATGTTTTGTAGTTATTCCAGCAGGACTTCAGACTGACGGCACTCAATTCAAACCGCCGTGGTCAAATGTGATTTGAATGCCTTGTTCTGTCAGATGGTGCCGAGTGTGAGCGCTTCAGGTGCCACTTGAATGTCTTTGTCATTTAGTAGGAGACGTTTAACTTGCATGTCTCCCTCCAGGCCACCGGAGCTGTTCTGGATCCGTCCAAAGTCTGTCGACGCCGGAGCCCAGCGAGAGTCCGCAGCTGCCTCCCAAACGAGGGCTCCGCTGCAGAGCCGACGGCTCCGTCACCAACGGCTACCAGCGGCCCGGATCAGTGTAATGGCTTCTGAAGCGCTCGGCGTTTTGCTTATTTGAACTCGTAATGCCGTCCCTGAAATGATGTCCTGTAGACATTTCATTCATTATCTATTACTCGCTGAAAAAACGGTGCTGAATATATGAGTTGAATCATTGATGAGCCAATCATCGGAGTTATCGGCAAACCTTCAATTTATTTATTTTCAATAGTGTGTGTGTGTGTGTGTGTGTGTGTGTGTGTGTGTGTGTGTGTGTGTGTGTGTGTGTGTGTGTGTGTGTGTGTGTGTGTGTGTGTGTGTGTGTGTGTGTGTGTGTGTGTGTGTGTGTGTGTGTGTGTGTGTGTGTGTGTGTGTGTGTGTGTGTGTGTGTGTGTGTGTGTGTGCTAAACATTTTGATATAACAGCTAAAACAAGAAAGACAAAACAGCAATTAGACTTTCCCTGAGACCATTTTTTTTACATTTTATAGTAGGATATGTCTTTGTTAGGTGGGAAAAGTCATTCCATAATTTGGTTCCCCAAAATCTAATTACAAATGTACCTCTGCTCGTTAGCACTTTAGGAGGATGAAGATGTGAAGATTGACGAGCTGAGTAAGAATGAATCTGTGAATTGACTTTGAAGAAAGTCTTGAAATGATCAGGAATATTTCCTTCACCTAAAAGTATCTTATACATGAACATGCAAGTTAAAGAAATGTTAATGTCATAAATAGTAAGAATCTGTAGTTATTGAAATAAAGGAGCAGCGTAGATGTGAGACAGGTGGGATCGTGTTGCAATCCTAACAAAACGATTCTGGAGGACCAGCATTTTTCTCAGAAGTAGGAAAAGTACTTCCCTAAACTATGTTGCAGTATGAAAGATAAGGATACATTAAACTAATAAAGAATAAAGAGTAAGTTTGCAGAGACGAGATGTTAGTCTGAGAACACGCGTCAATATTTTCTCTGATTTCATAGACAACATGATTCATTGATTATTCTACTACAGGCGGATCAATTGATGATGATGACAATGATGATGATGAAGAAGCGAGTAATTGTTGGTTGCTGTCCTCTGAGGCCTCTGGTGGATATACAGTTCATATCAGAGCAACGTGTCTGTGTGCAGTTTAATGTCCCTCAACTAAATAACCACAGGTCCATAAAGCTTGAGGACGGCAGTGCAGCCGCATTGCTCTCCATCCCTCCCCTCTGAGTCATCCTCCTCCTCCTCCTCCTCCTCCTCCTCCTCCTCCTCCTCCTCCTCCTCCTCCTCCTCCTTCTCCTCCTCCTCCTCCTGTTTATGAGCATTGAGAGTTCTCTGGGATGAGATGAGCGTGTGTTGGGAGATTTATGCCTTTTCCTCTCTGGTGGGAGAGCCGGCTCTAATCACGCTCCACCCGCTCCCGGGTTGACGTGACCCAGCAGCGCTCTGCGCGCCTCCTCCCAGACTAATGGCCTGTTTGACGTGTCCTGTGGGAGGAGACAGCCACGCAGTCTCTCGAGTGGTTTCCTTGCTCGGCACCCGCCCAGCGCGGCCCGGCCGCTGACGTCCCCTTGACTCCGGGGTGTGCGTGAGGGTCAAGTGCAGCCTTGTTATGCGGTTTAAACTCGATTCTCTCCACGCTGGAGGAAGGAAACCTCCCGTATTGTGGCGTTACGCAGTTCACCTCGATCTAAAACAATGAGGAATGCCGACCAACCGGGACAGACTTGTTTTTGATTCTCTCCCTGACAGCGTTGCATTTTATAAATACTGATTTATCAAAATAGAAAACTATTTTACTGACTGTCCATGTGATCATGGGGTATTTTGCCTCTTGCAGGGTTCGTACGGTCATGGAAAACCTGGAAAAGTCATGGAATTTTAAAATGATAATTTCCAGGCCTGGAAAAGTCATGGAAAAAACTTAAATCATGAAAGTTTTGGAAAAGTCATGGAAAAAAAACTTAAATCACATGTTCATTTACGCCGAGTTTGAAATAATTAATGTTTTTTTAAATAAAAACGCTAAAATATAAGCCGGCGTACGCTCTCAATACGTAAAATGTTCTAAATTCTTCATGTTTTTACCGAGATTTCATTTTGGTCATGGAAATTTGGTTTGAAGTCATGGAAAAGTCATGGAAATCCATCGGTCAAAATGTGTAAGAACCCTGTCTAATACGGTCAAGCTGTCTAAACTCCCCCGTGTGGTTTCAGGGTCTCTGCCAGAGCGCTGCTTTTTGAACACGCCTCTTCATCGCAGTCCGTTCCAGTCGGCCGGTACTGTACACAACGCCATCCACAGCACCTTCCCCCTCTTCCATCCCTCTCTCCCTGCTTCAACTGTGGCCGGTGTTCTTCTCTCGTTGGCACAGGGATGCCAAGGCGATGTATTCCTGCGAGGCCGAGCACAGCCACGAGCTCAGCTTCCCCCAGGGGGCGCACTTCTCAAACGGTAAGCTGTAGAACTGGACAGAGCCAGTCCTGGCGGCACACGGCATGTGTTGCTGTGCTCTTGGCGTCACGCCCCCATGAGCGTTGCTGACGTATAAAACGGCTCCGGGATTTTTTTGTTGTTTTTATGGCTTCTTGCCGTTTCCACCAGGAGATGACTTGGCCCTCAACCAGCGCAGGCAGGTCACTGTAACCTGGTGATGGAGGGCGCCAGGGCCTGTTCCCTGTTCCCACAGGCAGCAGCGCCAAAACGTCAACAAACGCTCCCCCCCACTTAACAGCGAGCAGCACTTTTAGTCGATTTATTGCTCTCGCCATCACGGGGCAGTTTTCTCCACATTGTTATTCAGCATGTATTTCTGACAGATTGTTTCAGCGGATCAATTTTAAAGCTACTCCTCCCGCATCTGAGCAATGCTTAACTTTGCCATTTTTAAAGGCTCATACTGTATGTGTAAGAGCCGGCTGACCCGGAGTCTTCTCAATCAGCTTTCCTTGTTTATTTAGTACGCCTAAGAGCATCTTTATCCTTTTATGCCAAGTCTTGGCAATAATGGATCTAAATACCAGCTCAGTGGTTCTAATTAGATCAAAATTCTACTTGTGGTTTCTCTTGTGTTTGAGTATGTCCTCTCTTTTTGTCCCGTAGTCTACCCCTCTGTTGAACCCGACTGGCTCCAAGCAACATACGAGGGGAAAACCGGTTTAATCCCTGAGAATTATGTCGTCTTCCTCTAACAAGCTGCTAAACATTGCATCGTTTTCATGGTATCCATGAAGAAAAAGAAGAAAAGAGACGATACACGATGTGGCTGATTGTTGTAATGTTTCTATTATTGCTGGTAGTCTCACCAGGTATCAAGCAGTGCAGTAATTGCTTTGACAGCTCTATAAATCCCAAATAATGTACCTCCCTTTCTGTAGGGACTTCAATCGTGAAATGTTACATGAATCTGCAGAGATTCACAAATTGTCAGGTGAAAATATTTTACTAGTCGACCGCACTGATGTTTTAAGTCCCAGTATTCGCCTCCAGAATCAAGAAATGATCACCACTAATTTCACAAGTTTTATTCTCAGAAATATATTATCTTTTAACATTCTCATTTATATCGACATAACACTTTCCTTTCATCAAAGGAAATCCACAGTTTCACAAAAATCCTCTACCAGCAGTAATTGAAACAAAATGGGATTTTTAAAACCGTGACACTGAATCTATTAGAATCTAATGAAGAGAAGCAGAATGGGTTTGCACCTTAACGTCCATGTTTGTGATCGTTGTCCATCCACTGAACCGGCTCATGTTCGTGTGAGCTACACGGTACTGCACTCATGACTTCTTCTGTACTTGTTTATCCAAAATATTTACTTTGTTTAACTGTTTATTACTATAAATTATCACAGCAAATATATGCCGTGCCGTACAATATTTTTACAATTTCTTTTTTTTGATGTTATAATGTCATGAATGCTCTCTGGAGGTTACGTTTAATGTCCCTTGTGGTGCTGTGCTCACTGGTACATTGGCACCAGATTACCTGGCAGCATTTTATATTTCTTTTTTAAATTCCTGCCCCAACATTTTCAGAGTACAATGGTCACGATAATTGAAAAGAAGGTTCAGGAAAAAAATGAACTTTTTTTTTAAATAAAGAGACTGATCAACAACACACACACTATGCAGTAATTACAAACTGAGAATGTACTCCAACTGTCGGGATCGTGATGTTCTTTTGTATTTACATTTTTAAGAGTGCGAGGCGACCTCGAGCATTCATGCTGGAGTAATACTCCCTTACAGTCTGAATGTGGAGGGGAAGTGATATATCCTAAATATGTAACATGTTGGTATTTTAAATATATATATATTGCTTGTTTCCTTGCAATCATCTACTGTATTTTGACGGTGCATAAACATGTCTTTAAATAAACGTTGTGATTCATTCGACCTGTCGTTCAAATTCTTTGTCCCAGTTGGTGAGTTTCACTGCAGCTAGAAGTTAAAAATGTAAGGCAGGAAGTGAGAATAAATTGTGAGGGCGTGAACTGTCTCTGCTTTTGGTTGGTCTATTTTGTTTTTTAAAGCTAAGATTAGACTGAGAGATGATGCAGTTTAACATCGTAATAACACGTTTCTAATACTTCCACCAGGGAAGTCATATATTTATCACATTTATTTGTGTCGTCTGTACAGCTCAAAAACATGTGTACGGGTTTTAGTTGTAGTTCATTTTGATTTCGAGGAGAAAGATTATTTGTTTGGACTGATCCAGACATTTTATTGTGAAATGGGGCCTTTTTATGAACTTCTGTACTCACTTGAAATCTCACCTTCTGAAATTTAAAAAAATAAACATTTGCTTGGTTTTAATCAAATATGTAACTGATATTGTGAGTAACCCTCAAATAATTTAATTAGTAGCAGGTTTCAGTGTCTCCTGAATAAATGGTTGGTGAGAATGCTCTTTTGTTCAGCTTCAGTACAAAAATAGAATTTAGTGGTTCTCAACTATCATCAGCTAGTGTGTACCCTCTATACCCGAGCTGTAGGATGGGAACGCTTGGATACACCAGACTTAAACAGAGGAGATTTATTGATTGGTGCTTCTAACTTTATAATATTCAAGGTAGCTCTGTACTGAAGATCACATTTTTAAAGGACGACATTCTGTTTCACCCTTAGGAAATTGGGGAGAGTATAAATGACCACTACAATAGTCGAAGGCTATAAAGAATCCAGTAATTGTGGGGAAAATAATTCACAAGAAGTCTCCGCCGGTTTATGACGTGTGCGCTGGGCTTCATCACTTGGTGTGGAACACCAGGGGCCTCACCATGCCGGCTAGGACCTTGGGAAGCTGGGAGGCAATGACCTCTGACATCATCTCCGGAAACTCGACCCTCATGGCGTCTGCCTGGATAAAGGTGGTCAGACAGAACAAGTTGACCTTTTTCACAATCTGTCAAGAGAGAAGGAAAAAACAACAAACGTTTATCTTGGCAGTCATTAAAGTTGCGGTTAGATTAAGACGTGATTCAGTGCTGCTGTGCTCAGATATGTGAGGGGGGGCGTACATCGTGCATGGCGTCCATCAGTTTGGTGAGGTGGAAGAATCGCTGTGAGCTCGCCACCAAGCCCTTCTCCCTGACGTGGATGGCCTTGGTCAGCTCCCGGATGTAGTTTTGTCTCATGTCTTCAAATGCGGACTGACTTTTGAGTCCTTCCAGAGGCACTGAAAACAAAAGACACTTATCGGTGAAAAGGTTTTCATTCTTTTTTTAATACATTTTTAAAATGGAGACAAAAGCTCAACAAACGCAATGTAAATGCAGCAGTCAACAAAGGCCGTTTTTAGAAATCACAGCTGCTGAAAACCGTGATTTTATCCGTCGTTGTAACAGTTTAGCTCCACACCTTCCTTTTTTGTATTAGTTGTTTTCATCCTGTCTCACTATCACGTCATTCCAGATCCTGCTTCCCATCTCGTCAGTCCAACTCCCTTCACCTGCCTCTGATCACCTCGTTAGTCCCTCATTACCTTCACCTGGTCCTCACGCCCTTCTCACCTGCCTCTGATCACCTCGTTAGTCCCTCATTACCTTCACCTGGTCCTCACACCCCTCTCACCTGCAGCCCCTCCCCTCATTAGTCCCTCATTCCCTTCACCTGGTCCTCACGCCCTTCTCACCTGCAGCCCATCCCCTCATTAGTCCCTCACTATTTAGCTCCCTCACTTCCACTTGTCCTCTGCCAGATTGTCTTGTGTTTTTCCGACCAAGCCCTCGAGCGGTCCATAGTTTGATTATTCTGTCTGTTCCGATCTTGACGACGCTTTCAGTAAAGAATCTTTATTTGAATGATCTGTCTCCTGAGTCGTGCATTCGGGTCCACCCTAATCCCGTTGTGACAGTCGTTGTAAAACTAGGACTTGATAGCAGATGCTACATAAATGTGGTTGCGGTCCGGCTCGCCGTGTGAAACACTCCCTTTTACTGTGGACAATCTTCAAAGCTCCGACTGTCTCTTTTCACAACAGCTAATTCAAATAACCAGGTTTGGCATAAAAGTGAGTCATCTGGATGAAGGCTTCTGGCTTTTACCTGTGTTGAGTAAAATTATGGCTTTCATGCAGAGAAATTCCTCGCGGGTCACTTGGAGATTAGAAAACTCTTGGGGGATGAACTGTATCGCCAGGCAGAGGTCGTAAATCGGAGATCTCCTCATTTGCTCCCTGACAGAAAATAATAAGAAAAATTAACACAAAATGCCTCTTTGTGAGTAACAATCGTAACTCTTGTAACTGCCCGTGTGGCGATGGTAACTTACTGACTGAGAATCAGATCAGGAGCAAAGTACAAATATTCACTGGTGACGTTCTGAAAGGAGCGCCAGCCAAGAGAGAACACCATCAGGTTCATCCACGAGTACTGGATGAGGGTCATCTGATCAGTGATTTGAAGATTACGAAACCCTAAGGAAGAAAAGAGAATGTATCTTTATTCATTTAGAGTCTGTGTATGTATATTATGTCATAGTAAATGACATCATTGCTTTACCAGAACTGTGTTTATTGCACTACCTGCTACTCCCATTGTCTGTAGTTTAGTTTATTATATGTCACTATATGTGTATTATATGTTATATGTATATATGTTAGTATTATATGTATAGGTTTGGTATATGTCTTAGCATGGTGTATTGTATATTTATCTTGCATATTTAGTAAGGTTATTATATGTGTCAGAGTACTTGTACAGAGTGTATGTCATGTTATGGTATGTTGTATTATGTTGCTGTGTTATGCTATGGTAGTTATTGTGTGGTGCCTTGTCCTAAGAATTTCAGTGCCCAATCTGACCCTGTGTCATTCTGTGCATCTGACAATAAAAGACGTGTAACTTGTAACTTTTAGTGTTTTTCTATCATTTCCTGTTCCAAACAAAATGCTTCCCACTTGGAATCACCTCTCTCTAAACCAACGAGTGCGGCCTTCTAACTATGGCCGGAGCTTAAGGCTGAGACCTTCGGCGAGTACTGCCGGTGAGTCGCCATGACGACAGATGTGCTGACCCTGAGCTGCGGAGCGCCCGTTACCTGGCAGGGACTTGGACCACTTGACGATCCACAGCAGCTGCTTCTCGCACAGCCGGTTGAGGCTGTTGAGCAGAATGTGCGGCCCCTCGGACTGGCTGCTGTCGTACCCGGAGTACATCGTCTCCGGTTCGATGTTCTCCAGGATGTTGAGGATCTGTTGGGAGAGTTGCACCTCGCGGATGCCCGGTACGCAAGACATGGAGGTCAAGGCCTGGTTGTCGCTGGACATGGCCAAGTGGGACTGGAACATCAGGGACGGGGTGAAACCCAAGGCCTTCAAGGCCCCGAAACGCTTCAGCTTCCTGCCTGTGACACGAGGGCAAGGCTCGGTTAAATCAGATGATAACGAATCACACAGCTTTTATTTTTTTTCTCCATCTACGCCAAGTCGATTAGAAATGTGAGAAAGGATCATTTTTAAATACAACTTGATGCTAATTGCGAAAGAGCCGGTGTTGCATAACCAACCGGTTTAACTTCTGCATATGTGTGTGCGTGTGTGTGTGTGCATTGGCTGCATGTCGGCGTGCAGAAGGCCGAGGGGTTACCTCCGAGCATCATTCCTGCTTGGTAGCACTTCCGGAGGCGGCACGCGGGGCAATTCTTCCGCCGAATTTTGTCCACAATGCAGTCATTCCGCCCAGCGCAGAGGTAGCTGTGATGGCCTGAGGATCGGGAAACAGAGGACAAGACAAACGCGCCTCATTTTAACGAGGGCTTGATTTGCTAATATGCATCGCGGAGGAGAGACGCGTCACAAGAGCGGCGTTGAAGGGCTCTCGATTGATTAAGGGGGCATTGGCACCGAGGCAGCGCTCTGATGAGAGATCTGAAGAGGGAAATTCAATAAAAGTCAGGCTGCGAGGACACGGTGACACGGCCGTGGTGAGACATAGTGACTCTTCTCTATCTGCGAGATAACGAGAAAAACAAGTCCGAGATGAAGAACACGGTGAACGCTGGTTAATGTGATACTGTTGCTAATGACCTTTATTAACTGCCTTAGAAGGTCAGTCACATGTAATGTGGTAACTTCTATGATACAGCCTTTACTGTAGACGTGTGATAGTGGACATTAGAGATTAGTATTATTTATGGTGTATTCCTTTTTATCTTTTATTTTATGTTATACTGTACACATGCAATAACAGACTCAGATATGCGTATCAGAAAAGGGAACACTGTCCCGCAGTCTAGATTGGAGTAAGGCAAAAAAAATAAAAGGGCCTGGCTAATAAAACTGGAATGTTTGATCAGATGTCGCTGGCCAGATGTTAAAAGGCATCTTAAAATAATAAAGTGTATTCTGGAAAGAAAGCAGTTAAACTATCTTCAGCTAATGTGTTTTATTCCCTTCCATAATAATCCCAATACGGTACGAATGTTGCTGAGATAATCGTACAATTAAAACAGAACAGAAAACTTTGAACGTGAGCTTGAAATGATTTAGTAGTTCAAACAACATTTCCTAAAATGATTTTAGTAGATGGAACATAACATTTCCAGAAGCTTTCTTCACTCACCTTCCACTGCTCTCTTGAAGAAGACTTTGCAGCTCCCGCAGGTTAAAACTCCGTAGTGGCAACCAGACGCCTCATCGCCACAGATCACACACAGCCTCTGAGGTGGCATGCTGGGAAATCATAAACATAAGCATAAACATATATGTTGGTAAAGCCATGAAGCTACATTCAAACTAAACTGCAGATTCATTTAGACTCCAGAATATATATTGCAGA
This sequence comes from Liparis tanakae, assembly GCA_036178185.1. Lineage (NCBI taxonomy): Eukaryota > Metazoa > Chordata > Actinopteri > Perciformes > Liparidae > Liparis > Liparis tanakae. The sequence continues at coordinate 7,778,837 of CM070099.1, read as the reverse complement.
ACATCCTGATCTCAAACCGTAAATGTAGATTTACTGTAACAGTCAGACACCAAGTACATATACGACAAAAACACTACAATAATAATACAGTTATAATTGGCTTATAATGGGAGAATTTAAAGCTAATAAAACCAGACTATACCAGACTGATATTAAGTGTGCCTGTTATATAGCAGCGTGGGTCACCGGTAGTTGATCTGTGTTGATGGAGCATCACGTGTACATTGATGGAGTAGTTACCCGGGGAAGTAAGGGGACGCGTTCCTGTGCGTCAGCGCCGGGGTCTGGAACCCTTCGAAGCTGCCGTGCGCGAACAGCTCCTCGGTCCCCCCCGCGGACTGGCACCAGTACTGAGGCTCGGCCGGAGACGTCTGCGTCTGCCAGCGCGGGGCTTCGCTCTTGTACGCCGACAGCTGCTGGCCTGCGTTCGTGTCGGCGTCAAAGCCGACGCCGGCCTTCCCGGACAGGCAGCTCCTGGAGTCGGTCCTCCCCTGGCTGAGCGCCGGGAGCTGCTCCACCTGGTTCATATCGAGCAAGAAGTTCGGAGATCCCGCCGCAGCCGGCGTGAAGCCGGTCGACTCCCCGTCGGTCAGCACCAGCTTCCTGTCGGTGTCGAGGGCCGGCATCGCTGACGACGGATCGAAGTTGGGACACGGGGTGTCCATAATCACAGAGGGCTCCTTTTCGTCTTTGATGAACTTAAACGCTCCGCTGGCCGATGAGAGGCTTAAACTTTCGGACGTGGCCACGTTCGTCCTCTGAACTTTTGCAAAATCTTCCCACGACACAGCGTCACACTTCAGATACTCCCCGCCGCGGTCGTAGAACTGTTTTACGGCGGGTGAAGAAGCATCGAGCACGGCGCAGTCTTTGAAAACCGCGCCGTCGCCGCTCGAATTCAAGCCGTGGAACAGTGCGCCGACGTTTCCAAAATTACACGCGCCGGTGGACATGCGAGTCAGAGGCTGTGACTCGCTGGGTAGTTTAGCATTCATGAAGCCAGCTTCAATCAAGTCACTTACTCTTGTGTCGGTGGAGTCGGCGATCGAGGTGCTGATGGCGCTCATCCTTCCGCTTGTTTTGTTTTCCATGTTGTGCGCAACAGAGACTGGAGTGCGCCCCGGAGGCTGGACGCGGTCGGATAAACGGTGGCTGCTCAGAGTCTTTCCCGTGAGCCTCCTCCCGGCCGAGAGAAAAGTTGTGACTACGTCTCTCGTTCACATGTCCGAGACAGAGAAGACAAGTTATAGTTTAGCCTGCGTGTTTATGGCGAGGTTTAAAAAGTGCGCGGTTAGGAACTCTTTTAGAAGATACACTTGGCATGTTGAAGTAAATGACAAGTTGTTCTGATGGTCGGCTTCATGTTTCAGCGCGGGCTGGCTGCTGTGTTCCACTTTCACAGACTTTCAATAGCCGTCCTCATTCAGAACACACGACCAATCCTCCGATGCCAAGGGGAAGAATCAGTGCGCAGCCCCTCCACAGACGTATCAAGGGGCAGCAGACCGACAATAACATAGCTAGCCAATGAGGAGAGGGCGTCACTCCAATGCCAAGGGCCGCAGTCTCCACCCTTCTGCTCATGATGGACACACATGACGACAGTTAGAAAGTATTGGAGACGAGTTGCCTCTTGAAAGATAACACTACAATTATTTCACAAAGTTAATAATTATTTCAACACTCCTTAGTCATTCTATACCAGCCCTGCTCAGGGTCAAGACTCATATGTTACTATTAGTATTTATATATAAATATACTATATATATATATATATATATATATATATATATATATATATATATGTATAAATACATATTATATATGTCTATTATATTATATATATATATATATATATATATATATATATATATATATATATATATATATATATATATATTATTAATTAAAAGATCTAGCTGTATTTTATTTATTTATATTTTTAATATATATATATATATATATGTATATTATATATATATTATAAATGTATATTATATTATTATAATTTTATTTTTTATTATGAGTAATATCTATTTCAGCCATGATAAAAGGGTTTGATAAAAGGACAGATGAGAGAATCAGAGGAGAAAATGTATTTCTGTTGTGTTTTTGACGATTTATTTACCACTTTGTGACATCTTCCAATCTAAGTGACAGTGAGCCATTCAATTAGGCCCAAGTTAAGTCAATGAAACTAGAAATGTAATTCTTAAGAATAACAATTATTCATGTTTCCCTTTCAAATAGTTGCCAATTTGCATCCTTTTAAAATTATTACCAAAAAGATCATATCATAAAAGAGCTAGACAATAAAAACAAAGAGCTCAAAATCACAAATGAAAAGCAGTTGTGAAGAGAAGCTTTTTGTTTGAGATTTGAAAATGGAAAGGTCAGTGCGGTCTCTGATAAGTTTGGTGAGAGAGTTCCGGAGGTAGGGCTCAGATATAGACGTGTCTCCGTCACCCTATGGCGGATGCTCGGTCCCACGTGGCTTGGATAGCAGGTTGCTATCAGAGGAGCGGAGCCGATGGGATGGAGCGTGGTGGTGGAGCAGCTCGGGGAGGTCGGAGAGGCCTGATTATGGAGCGCTTTGACAGTGAGAAGAAGGACTTCGTATTGGATCTGTCGTGGGAGGGGGGAGGGGGGGGGAGAGCAGCAGAGTTCTGGATGTATTGGAGTTTATTTAGGATTTTCGAATGATGTGCCATAAAGAAGTTGCTTCTAAAGTTCTCAGTTTAAGAGATTTTTGGGGGATTTCCAAAAAAAAAAATCAGTTTAATTGACCAAATGCACATGAACAGCCTTTGATAAAATAAAGACTATTTCCCAATCCATCTTCTGTATCATGATCCTCTACACTTCTCAATCACCTTTGGCCATCTCACCGCCCTAGTTTAATTTGTATTTCCGCTATCTTGGTTGGATAACAGAGAGGGCTTTTACTATTCGAGTTAATCAGCTGAGTGTGGATGTTGCTGATTCACATCGCTATGATGCACACATAGGCCTTGGCCCTATTTACGACCTACGTCAGTCGTCCGACAATATCGGAGGGGTTTCTCATGCTGTGGCCTGACGTAACTGTTTCATATTCAAATCTTTAGGATGTGTTCTTGAAATGCAGTAACGACCTATGTTTCATAGATGCTTATAATCTGTGAATGTGACTCCCATGGCTCATGGCTCATCACATTCTGCGTATATCTGGGCCCTCGATGTTCATCTTCTATAGTAATTGTGTGGTTATTTTTGATCAGTGGAGCTATTTAAATAACGACTCTCTGCCTCCGTATAAATGCTTCGCAGTATCTCTGTTTAACTTCAGTGTGGTTTTGTCTTTTACACTCCTGGCCTGACCGTAGATGGAGGTATTTGGCTCTCTGACAGGTCAGACTGTACTCAGACATTTGTCTTGCCTCACAGGAAGGGAGAGAGAGGGGGAGAGGGAGAGGGAGAGGGAGAGAGACAACCATCTGTTGCAATCTTTTTTTTTAAACCCATAAAACCTTGGCACTTCATAACTTGAAGATAATCAAGACACTTCAACTATATTATGCTTCAGTGATTCTAAACAATTTTTTAAAACAAATAAAAGTGAATGTCCAGTTGGTAACAATTAAACCAGAGTCTTGTTGATGGGTTACAAGCTATACCTCCCATATATAACTTGAGTTTCACAGAAAGCTCTGAGGGCAGTAATTATCAACATGCCTTCATGGATATAATATAAATGTTCATCAAGTGTTGTGTCCAGAAACGTGTCTGTGGGTAACGGCCCTTTGACTTCTACTGAATTCCTCATGAATGAGAGGAGTGCAGTGTGTCATGTAAATACATCTCAAATCTTTCTTTTGTTTTTTAAAGTTTTTTCAAAAAAGTGTAGCCAGCTCATTCTTCTTATCTTCTCTCTGGCGAGCGTGCATGACTTCTCCCAGTTGGCTAATGAGCTTAGCCAGCGTCTCCATGTCGTGGCTGGCCCTCTCCAGCAGCTCATAGCGGAGGCTGGAGATGTCTTGTTTGATCTCCTTCAGTTCACCTGGAAGTCAAATAAATCGTCATGTAAGTGGGGGATCCGGATAAGAAAAGCACTTCGTCCACAAAATCTGTTGAACTCACCTTCATTAATTTCATCATTGTCTTTATCTCTCTGGGCTTTGAGAATGAATCTTTTGATGAGGCGGTTCATTATATTCTGTGATTAGGAACAGAGGGTTTCAGTCTTAACTGGATGAGGTAATGGTTCCTAAAATGTAGAGTAGGTTAAGGGAGACAGCTGCCAAGTTTTTTAATGAGCTTTTTGATTATTAAATATGTTCTTTACTGATAGTATTGTCGCTTAACCGGAAATACAGCAACTCTTGTGCTAGTACCTCAATGTATCCTCAAGATACAAGGAATAAAATAATGTACTAACACTGCATTATCTTTTTTAATGTTTCTACAGTTATTAACAAGTTCCTCATCATAAGGGAAAAATGGCTTTACTTGGTGACGGGTTGGACAAAGTGATGCGTCCACACTCAGATCTTCCTGTTGCCGCAGCTAAGATGAGAAACAACAACAACAACAACAACAACAACAACAACAACAACAACAAAGAGAAAAGGCACCTTTAAATCAGGCTTTCAATGAACACTCACATATGCAACGTTTAAATGTAACACAAGAGGGCCATGTAGACCTGTATCAGAGAACATAAATATTCTTAAATAGACAAATATATTTTAGTCATGTCATTGCATGAATTATCATCCGTGTCAGCAACGGATGCCTCACCTTGTTGAGCTCCATCTCATCCTTTGAATTTTCTCGGCTTTTGCCTTCAGGTACATCCCAGATGAATTCCCTGATCCCCATGAAGAGGGACATGATGGACGTGGGGCTGGGGACCAGGTTGAAGGGGACGGGCAGTATGCCACCAGGCTCAAAGTACGAGAACCACAGCTTCGCTCTGGCAAACTTCCACTCAACATCAGCGTGGTCCTGCACCCACAGAGAGGAGACGGTGAGGATGGGGGAGGAGCCAAAGGAAATCATTTGTCAAGGGACAGGAATTTGGCGGATTGCATTTCTATTGCGCAACATCCATCTTCTAATCCACACTTAACCAATAAGTCTGCACTACTATTGCATCTATAACATCTGCTGACATTTAAATTATAATTATTATTATTATGGTCCGATAATAAAACAGTCATTATCGTCACTACTGTTATACGAGTCACAAAGATACACACTTATTTATGGGTTGTTGAGACGTACCTCTATTTCCTGGAAGGAGCTGTTGAACATGGCGATGAGCATGTTGAGCAAGACGATCACCATGATGATGTTGTACACCCCATACAGAACATAGCCAATATTCTCAATGAATTTATGGTCGATGTTAATGACCACGGATTTCACTTCCGACAAGCCGAAGATGGCCCAAAACAAAGTTTTAAAACTCTCTTCGAGCCTGGAGGAATAGAGAATGAAATATGTGTAGTGTAACCGGTTACGTCACATTCATTCCACACAGATTGTATCCAACGGCACAATTTCAACGCTTTTTCAGGCAACAGTCTGTAGGCCACACTCACGTAGTGAAGGCGTCGTTGTGCTTGGCTCCGAGGTAGTACGAGTACAGATTGAACATTCCCACCATGAAAGCCACGAAAACCGTGATGAAAATCACCATGAACTTAAAGATGTCTTTCACCGTTCTTCCCAGAGAGATCTGCAATGGCCCGAAGCTCTCGTTGGCGGGCAGGATGTATGCAATGCGGGAGAAACTGAGCACAACTGCAACTGCGTAGAGGCCCTCAGAAATAAGCTGCGGGTCAGAGGGCGTCCAGTTGATTCGGGCTGAAAACAGACGGATGGTGAATGTGTCGCTTTTCATGCTGTAAACTCTCCCTCCATTTAGACCACCACCCGCCTTAAGAACTCGTCCAGAGAATATCATTTAGCCTATTGTGATGATGATTTAGCCAGAAAATCAAGTAGCCGGAAAAGGTTGTGATGATACCATACACAACTTGGCAGAAAAAGTATTATTACCTTCGCATTGAAAATGCGGAAGGTAATGTTTTGATCGCCGTGTATTTGTATTTGTGAGTGTTATTCGCATAAGTTAAAAAGTATTAAACCGAATCACATGAAATTCAGTGGGATGATTGGTTATTATCCGGGGGGGACCATTTGATTAGATTGTGGGATCGATCGGGTTAACGGTCAAGGTCATGAAAAGGTCAAAATATTATTTTTACCATAGCGCGGTCAATTTATATCCAATTGGCATGCAACTAATGCCAACATGTTCATAATTCAATGCCCAATCTTGTAATATTCGAAGGTATGCGCTCTACCGAGTTCCCGTTGTAGTTATTTGTTTAGTTTTTTTGCCTAATTAATATGGGGGTGAAATTAATACTTAAAAAGTGTAACACTGATGCAACCTAACATTGAAGAAATCCTCTTTAATACAAATATAAGGTTAGTTTGACATGTATCGTAAAACAATCTACTGAAACACGACAACTTATAATGTATACTTGACTTGACACTTACCCAGCTGGAAGTACTGTATCTCAGAGGGCAAGGTCATGCTGGACAGGTCAGTCAGGTGCTTGTCAACATAACACTGGGCAGAATATGCATGCCAGAAAGCCATTAATCTGGCAATGAAAGAGGTCATGAAAATGGCCAGAATACTAAAGTCGAGAAGGTTCCAGGGTTCTGAGATGTATTCCCGGAAGTCCTGCGACCAAATTTCTTTACATTCCTCCCAGATCTTTCCTGTAGGAATAAACAAAACAAAAAGATCACACATTTGGTTGACAGTCACAACGCTTCTCTCTCAAATGAAATAATGGCTGATGTGACATTAATTTCACCACAATGTTGGACATGATGATAACATGAATTGTGAGTCGAATCACACACAAGGTAGTTCCGCTGTACGCTGGCAAATCGAGCGTGATAAATGGCTCCAAAATTTCTCCTGCAGAGATAAGTGAAAGTGTCACCTTGTCATTTATTTCCGTCTATGGTAAGTCATCAGCGGTCTGATGTATTCTGTCAAACGCGCTGGGAATACATAAGTATCTATGAGGGCCAATTTCCCTGCATGATAGATGTTTGGAGATATAGACGAGATATAATGACGTGTCGTATCCTTGACCCTGAGCGCGCAGCCGAGTGGTGTCACTGTAGTGTGGGTGTGTCAGAAAGACGGGAGAGGAATAACTTAACATAACGAGAGAGATTTCCTCATCTCATAGAAAAAGTTTGGACAGCTAGTTGTTGTGAAAGAATGGGGATAAGATATAGGGTGAGTGTGTGTGTGTGGGGGGGAAAGGAGTTTTTACACTCATGACCTATGACCCAGGATATGATGAGAATCTCCATCCAGGTGAAGGGGGTGGTCTTCATACGAAACAGCTGTGATGGGTGGTCGTGGATGGTCATGTTGGGAAGCAGCGATGTTCCCCCGAAACGGTCCGCCGCGTTCAGGACCAGCAGGCCAAGGAACATCATGAAGGAGGCCGCATGGGCCACGAACTTCAGGAAAGGTCCGCACATGAGCTTCCCTACCTGAAACAAACAGAACACACATTATTTTGAGCTGCACTGGATTTATTTCACATTGTCTGGGTACGGCCTCTGACGAGCATTACAGCTTTGCACACCGTGAAAGATGAAGAATCACAACTTGGGACTACAACATGAAACAGACTTCTTTAAAGCCAATAAGAAGATGAAACATGGCTCCGAGAGCTAGCGGCTAATGAAATTTGTATACAACTTGGCAGAAGGATAGCTTCATTATCCTTGCAGTTTCACAACAAGCTGCAAAAATGTGCAAAAAGAGAAACCGTGGATCGAACCATCGACTCTGTGTTTGAAACGTTCGGTTGCCAGCGTAAAACAACTTCTCTCTGATCGAAAAGTGAGGCCAAGCGGTCCAGAAAGGATAGTTTGGATGGAGAAATCGCGAATCAGCTAAACCAAGGTGGTTCTGTGTGTGTGCGCCCCCTGGCTGCCAAAGAGAGGCCCGAGCTGAGATGGCAGCCTTGCAGCCCCCCACGCCCCCTACCCCACCACCAACTACGTCACTGTCACATCAATCTGCTGGCTGCAGGACGTACCACTCCAATTCCTCATGTGTAGCACGTGAGTGATTAGGAATTTACTCTTTCAAATCAACTAGATTTATAATCAACACTGATTAGACGCCCACATTAAAGGTGAAAGACTTTCCGGCTCACCTTACTCGATGGCGCTATCCAGTATATGAAGGACAGAACTGGCAACCCGGCAGCCACACCGAGGACGAGGAGGTTCTTCACTGCTGTGGTCTGCTGACGGAGTCCCGATAAGTTTTCGTACCAGATGGAGAGGAGTTGCTGTTGGCAGTTTGGATGTGCCACAAACTAGCCCGTGTGTGTGTGTGTGTGTGTGTGTGTGTGTGTGTGTGTGTGTGTGTGTGTGTGTGTGTGTGTGTGTGTGAGAGAGAGCGCCATAGAGAGGGAGATTAAGGGAGAATGGTTATTTAAAGACACCCAGAACATAAAATAGATCACGGTAAATATGAAGACAAGTGCTTCAATTCTATTCAAGTGCTTTTCTCACATGCTTACCTTTTTAACTTCATATTTTATTGCAAGTTTTAACCTGATAAGGTTTTGTCTGCCCAAGGTCTCCGAGCTTTGACATGATTCACTGTCCCCGTTTATGATGGCCTTCACTTCCTCTGTGTTCCGACACAAGTCCAGGACTCCCACCACAAAGTCTTTGCACTGCATGGATAGTTTCTTGTAATCATTCTACAACAGACAAAGGTAACATCTCTAGCTCCTTATTCAGATACTTTAATGAATCAGCAATACCAGCGGAAAGAAAACTCACAACATGGCATGCAGCTATTGTAATTTGAGTATTAAAGCCCCACTATGTAGTTTTTCCTTTGTAGCGCCCCCTTCAGGTATTTAACGGGTACTACAGCCTGGGAGCGGGAGGCTACAAAATCTTACATTCAGCAGTTTTCTGGCCACAGACCCCCGATGGCAGTGGCGTAGGCGCAAATCGCCATATTAAAAGTCATTGTAGCGGCACAATTTTTTTCAAGCTGTTATTTTAAGGTAGGAAAAGTTACATAGTGTCGCTTTAAATAAGGTAAATTTAACTAAGTACCTTGAACTCCTTCTCGATGTTGGCCAGTAATGCAAGCTCGTTGCTCAGCTCCAGAGCCGCCATCACCGGGTCTTCGTTGGAGAGAGACAGATACGCCGGACTGGCCAGACATTTGTACGCGTTAATGCGCGATAGTGAGTGGCTGAAGGAGTCGTGGCGCTGCTGCTCGCTGCAGGTCTTGCACTGGCAGAAGTAATCATGGGGCCGCTCCACGTGGGAGCCCTTCATCAGAAGAATGTGCACGATTTCATACTCGTGGCACTGGGAGGCCAGGATGATGGGAGTGATGTCTTGAGAGAAACGCGTGCCATCTTCATCGTAGGCAAAGAAGTCGTCGTGTGTGTCCGCCTGGCAGGATCTGCTGGTCAGCCTCTCTCCGTTTGCGAAGGCCTGATGGCTCAGTATAGCGTCCACTATACGGATGTAGCCTTTGCTGATGGCTAACAGCAAGGCATCTCCTATTCTGGAGAGGTCCTTCTTCCTCAGTAAGAGTTTAGTCACCTCTAAATGCTCATTGGCAACCGCCAGCTGCAGTGCATTCTGGCCCATGTAGTTCACACAGTTGACGTCGAGCTCTGGCAGCTCCTCTAGTACCCGCCCCACTTCGGGAGCGTTGCCATATTCTGCAGCGTCTAAGAAAAGCTCCTCCGTCGTGGAAAGGCGGGAGGAGGACTGAGCGTGATACAGGTAACCGGCTCCTCGGAAGACTTGGCGCCGGGGTTTGGCCCCACCTTGCTGCTGCATCATGGCTCTCCCTTCATTCCTCTGCCTAAACACAGGGGAACACCTTGTCTGTGTAAATGTATGTGTGTATGCTGAACAACTCAAATTTCCATCTCAAATCCTTATCACACAAATATCTGGATAAGAAAGATGGACTATTATTTTCTTACCAAGCACATATCATTAAAGGGGACATATGATTAATGTCTGGGTTATTCTGGTGTTTTGGTTTTCTGCAAGGACATGTTTACAAGCTTTTATGTAAATGTAAAAAAAAAACTCATACTCTGAATATACCCGGATACATCCTCTGTCTGAAACGCTGCGTTTCAACACCTGTCTCTTTAAGCCCCCTTAACCAAAAGCCCAGAATGCTCTGAAAATATGGCGCATAAAGCCTGTTGAAATAAATGAAGGCTGCAGTGACGAGTTCTAGACTGGCAGACTAGGACAAATGCGCAGTGTGATTGGAGCGGCGTTGTTGGAGGGTTATTGAAGGTTGCGCTATAAATAAAATATGGCCCCCCTTAGGTGTTCTTCGGTTCCGCTCGGCCTGACAGAACATAGACGTGACTTTTTGGATTTAATTCTACTGTTGTAGCCCAATCACGTGATGTGTGGCGTCTGCTTTGTAAAGGACGTAGTACTCCAGCCGGGGGTGGAGACACTCAGTAGCGGTACGTTGGAATGAGCCTGCATGGGACATAGGAAGTTGTCAAATCAAATGTTTTCTGCAGCCCAGGAAAAAACTGACTGGGTTGTCTAATTATTATCTTATTATTATTGTTTGTGTGTGGGTTGGCACTTCCCAGTTCTATGTGCACAAGCACTGAACGAGTGACATTATCACGTTGTGTTCCTTTAATACGTCTACTGAATTAGGTAAAGTAACATCAGCTCAATCTATTGTTCCAAATAACAAAAGTCCCTGGGAAGGAGACAGCGATGTCCTGTGGTGAATGGGACACAGTGAGCGATGGACAGCTGGTCTCAGATGAATTATAACTCGCACTACATGTGTGACACCACCCACAGTCAGCATCTGCTCTCCTTCATTTCATGGCCTGGAACGATTTAGCCTCTGCATGATAGTTGACTAGATACATTTTATATTATAATATGAAGTGTATTTTGGTCAAATATCATGCAAAACCCAATGTCATAAAGTGTTCAGTGACAAACTGTATTTATTGATACAACTAATACAACAGTGACCATAGTAGGCACTGTAGCCTATATATGTGTTGCATTATTATCAAACAAGTCAATCTACTTTCTGTTCTGTACATACAGTTGGATAACATGGTTATTTCTGGAGCTAATTCAGCACAGATGATGATCGATGATGACAACTTCCCTTCATTCAATCCTAATTAGTGTTAATAAGATTTTACATAACGAGAGATCTGATGGGCACACGCAGTTTATACAGAAAGTTCTAATACAGACAAATGATTCATCTTTAACATCTAGTCGATATCAGCTGAGACCAGATGAAATGAAAATGGTGTCATGCCGTTCAGCTAGAGGAAAGGTGTGAACATCACAAATGAACTGCATCAATAACACAGTTTGTTGTTGTGGTTTGCCTTTTAAAATGGCATAGGCTGCTCCATGTGGATTTACCTGCCTGGATTTCTGAGAATGCCTTGTTGTTTCTGTTCTGCTGCAACAAACCAAAACAACCAATTATGTGGCACAATAAGAGAACAACACTAGCAGTAACAATACTACTTTGATGATTACAAAACAAATAATCTGCAATTTACATTGTTATAGGTGAGCTGTGGGCATTTTTTTAAATATTAACACTAAACATGTATTGCAACTGAAAAAAGAATAATAATATGTGTCCTGCCACGTCTGCTCGTGCAGAGAGGAAGACTCCGGTGTGTGGATGACAAGTAGCAGATGGGACACTGCAGCATGAGATCACTGGCTATTGTCATTTTGTGTTTTATGAATATCATGCGGGCTTCAACGTATAAAAACCTCACACCCAACACCGACACTTGTCAAATAAACGTTGAAAACGAGCTGCGGATTTCATGACCTACATGCATCGTCTTGTGTATGAGTCCAATCTAAATGAACAAACTCCTGACAGGACGATCCACTCACCTCATCGAAACCGGATGCGCCGAATAACTTCATTCTCACTTCACCGGCTCGTAGAAATCCGGAACCACATGTACGTGTCCGCGCGTTCAGATGCCGCCCGACTCATGTCCGCCCCTGGACCACCTGTCTGACCGACGGTACCCTGCGTCCCACCTTGGGTCTGGATGCTGACGTTGCTGCCCAGTGGGCGTGGCCCTAGCAGCTTGTTTTATAACCTAGAATATTAGCAGGTGTCGACTACTATAGGTCCCCGTTTTGGAGATTATATAACTTGGTTATATCTCAGTTTAATATCCGTATTTTTCCACCAATGTATCCAGTCCCCCCCCACACACACACACACATAAAATATGAAAGCACTTTGTTAAACTAATAGAGTATTTAATACTCAGACCTTTCCGTCATAATTCGAGACAGAGGATTAATAGATTGTTTAATTTCATACTAGCCTATACAGTAACGTGTGCACGCTGCAGCAAAGGCCACCATTCGTTCTCTATTTGGCTTTACACTAAAAATAGATTATTTAATGGAGTATTCCCGTCTCTAAAACAGCCTAAACAATCTGGAAGAAAGGTTTTCATAAATCCTCTTAACTGATGGTGCAATCAAATGTAACAGGTCAGAATAACGCACCTTTATATGTCACCATCATCGCGCAGATGTATAAGCTAAGCAGAAACAATGGTGATTACAGATAAAGAGATGATGAAAGTGTCGACAGGCCACAGTTCACCAAATATATTTATTTTAATACGTGTAGTTGGTGTTGTCGATTTGAACTGTACAGCTTTCATATGTATTATTGTACTTAATAGCATACACTTTTACAGGATATATTTAATTTACCGATGTAGGAGAGGCAGATAACTGGAAACATACACATACATTACATAATAAAATGTAACACAGTCTGTTTCCGATCTAAACCTAAAACGATATCGCACACGGTCATTACATCAACAAAACATATGTACAAATCAATGAAGCAAACCATATAAACAATATCGTATAAATTCGTTGTCTCTATCTCCTTTGTTATTTGTCTGAACCCATTTGTTTGAGTATATTTATTCCAGGAGTACCTGAAGGCAACAGGGCGGGTATTGAGCCGGGGCCCCTCTGCTGGACATGTCGGGTATTAACTGTCTCCGTTGTCAAGGAACTGCGTCTGCGGTTGCTATCCAGGAGGGACGCCCGTACACAGACTCAACCCAACTCAGCCGTGTTTTTTAATTCCGATTTTTTTCCTGAAACGACAGATGAGCCTCTCGTTCTTCAGCGGACGTTGCTACGATGTGGATTCAAACTTGTCTTTGGCATGTTTCTCTTCGCCCCGACAAAGGGTTGAAGGAGTTTGAACGAAGGACTACTTCCGGCAGCTGAAATAAGAGCAGCTCTGCGAGGAGCTGGACGTGTATGTCGGCCCGAGGTCAGCGAGGACCGGCAGCCTCGGAGGATGCAAGATGTCCAGGGCCCCTTCTTCTACCACTCGTATCCTCTGAACGTTGCGTTAGTGTACCGGAGAGTTGTTATAGAAACATGTGTATTACACGTCTCCCTGTGTTCATGTCGAGAGACTAATTATATACAGGTAGAAATAAGAGAACTTAGAAGACAGTACTTCTACTTTACGTCACTGTGATATTGATACTTGTTCTTAATTTCTCGACATGAACACAGTAAAACGTGTTCTACTATTATATTTATATATATATATATATATATATATATATATATATATATATATATATATATATATATATATATATATATATATATATATATATATATATATATATATATATAGATAGATATCTATATATAGATTTATATCTATTTTTTATATTCATGTGTACTATACAGTAAAGTTACAACTTGTGAATGTGAGGCTTCTTTATATATATATATATATATATATATATATATATATATATATATATATATATATATATATATATATATATATATATATATATATATATCCATCCATCCATCCATCCATTATCAATACCGCTTATCCTCATTAGGGCATTAGGGTCGCGGGGATGCTGGAGCTGATCCCAGCTGACATAGGGCGAATATATATATATATATATATATATATATATATATATATATATATATATATATATATATATATATATATATATACTGCCTGGGAGCTTGGGACTGTCACCATGGGATCAATACTATATCTTCATCTATAAGAATCGTAATTTATTGTGACCTAAAATATCTAATACATGCACTGGATTAAAACGTAGGCAACAACATTCCCCTTTGAAATGTAGTGGAGTAGAAGTATAGCATGAGATGCAAATACACAATTAAAGTACGAGTACCTCAAACGTTACTTTCCACCGCTGTCAATCAGCCTGTACGATATACAAAGACGAGCAGCCTTCGTGCTCTTAAGTCGACGGTTCCCGTCACATGTAGGTGACACATCGCTGCTCTCTGCCTTTTATAACGTCTCTCCTTAGCAACTCACTTCCAGAAATTGCAGGCTGGGAGCCGACGGAGGCCTCGAAGATGAGAGGCAACTTTTGGTTGAAGAGCAAAAGTTTTGTAGATCTCGAGCTCGCAAGTTCTCCCTGGAAACCAACCGACGCAGGAGGTCAGTTTTATATTAATTATGCCTTGTTGTTGTTGTTGTTGTTTTGTGTCATCTCAGTCTGCAGCCCAAACCCGCCCTGCTTTGCCGGTGTACTGAATGCACCTCCTGGGCAGCAGCTCATGGTTCTGTTCTGGGCTTGCTGTTGGTGGGGGTTTTCTGTCTAGACCTGGAATTAGATCTGTTGGCCCAGAGGGTAACTGGGCCAGAGCAGTGGCTGAAGCGTCACCTTTCTGACAACTAAAGCTGCTAAATACAGCAGCACAACGCAGGGCTCAAGTCCTTTACAGGTATAAATAACTCCTTAATGTGTTTTCACGGCACAGGCTAAAGGTGAGTGTCCGTGTGAGCTTGGGGAGAGCCGTAAGTGGAGCTCAGACTAATTGTGTAACATCTGAGACAGCTTTTCGTTTTACAGAGGCAGGTGATCATTATACCTTAAATATAATGTGGGTTAATTATTTAAAAAAGAAAAAGAATCAGCAGAATATATCTATTCTCACCTCAGAGAACAATGTCCAACAGGAAACGATGCGCTGATCAAACTCCTCTAGACTATCACAGTTTATTAATCAAGATAATTTAAGATGAAAAATAATCTGTCCATTTTCAATTGGAAAGGAATGTGTCAGCTTACTGTCGGCGGTGATTACCACGTTTGCCTATTTAAAAGACCCAATGCTCAACTTGATTGACCTGATATTATTACCGGCTTCGTCTGTGAAGCCGGTCTTGAGTGGAAGCTTTAATTTATTGATGACTGTGTTGAAATACATCTGGATGAACCCACTCGGGTTTCTCTATCTAAATCGAGGCCTGCACTCGATCGATGGAAACGGGCTCCGGCTTCACGCGCTCTGCTCTCTCGTGGCTCAGGGTTGTGGAGGAAAGACAGAAGCAGCGGGACGTGGTCGAGCAACGGCTGATCGAGAACATCCTGAGGCAACGCAGGGAGCGAGTCCAGGATGCAACCGAGCGCTTCCAAAGAGCCCACCTGCCCCCTTCTCAGAGACGCAGGCAAGGTGAGTGACCGATCCGACCGGTGCCTGTTGAGAACTGAGACACAACACACACTGACCGTCTTAACACTTTGTTCCTCTGCTTTCCCTCAATGGGGGTGTTCCAGCTTTCAGAAGAAATGTCCCAAATATTGAAGATGCGCTCAATCAAATTCAAGACTCCTCGAGTTCATCCCCCCAGCCGTCCTCTTGGTTGTCCGGCAACTTTAACATTAGCAGGTAAAAAGTCTGATCCGCGTGTCCTCCATGCGTTGGACTTTTGTTATTTGATGCGTGAAACACGTGTTCTGTTTTATCCTCAAGGAGCTGCACTCCCTCTCCTAAGCCACCCACATTTTCTAGATCCTCTCACCGCCAGGCGCTCTCTGCTGTGGAGGCCTACACCAAACTGCTCCAGGAGCAGAGCCGGACTGGCTTCAGGGGCGGTCCACCAACGGAAGAGAAACAACACGACAGTAGTCCTCAGGTATGTCGGTTGTTTCATTTGAATGTGCAGGTTATTTCTAAGGTTTGGGATTTTTTCCCCCTTCTTCATTGATGCTGCTTTCTCTCTAACACACACTCGAAAGTGTAAAAAAAGATTTTTCATTTGACCTGGTTTGAATTAATATTTAATATTTTTTGGATTTTTATTTTATTTAATAAAAAAAAAACCTTTTCACTTTATTAAAATGTAATAAAGTGAACATGTTTTTAAAAAAATACTTAGCGACATTGGAGCGACCGCTGTCTGCTGCTAAAAGACTGCTCAGAAGAGTCTCTGTGCTATAATCAGACTACAATTCATTAAGAAGTTTGACTGTTTTTGATGAAGTTCAGTTAATACTCACTCGGGTTCCATCTTGGGCAATTCAAATGCCTGTTGTTGTTCTTTTATATCTCACCCTACACAAGTAAACCCCTAGGTGGCAGCAGTGTGCCACAATCCCTTGCCACTGGCTTCAGCGTCACATCCTCTGATGAAATGTGTGTCAATAGCTGTAAAACGAATTATCTTATTTGTAACAGACATTCTTGAGTTGTGGTTTTTTCTTCAGTGAGACTTGAAAACAAATATTGGAGCGGTACTGATCCAGTACCGCTGCAAAGATGAGACGATCCCACCAAAACTCAAATATATGATATGTCCAGTTCATAGATTTGTGTTGCATACATATCATTCATTATGTGCTATTTGGTCATGCTAGCAAAATCATAAATGTTCACATGACATGGTTAATGTTAATTTTTTTAAATAAATAAAAATAACATTATACAGTGAAGCTACTCTCCTCCCACTGCGGTACTCTGGCAAACAGTTCACCTTCTGACGCCTGATTTGAGATGACTCAAGAAAGTGAAATGGGATCTCATAACCATCCGGCAATAACCATTAATTTCTCTCTTCCACTCTCTCCTCCTGTGCCCCTGTATTAACTGTAGATGTAACTCATATAATTACTTTCCATGCATCACCTCCTCTCTTTTTTTCCATATTTCAGGACAGCCAACTGTCCGATTGTGGCAATTCTGAAAGTGTTTCAAGTAAGGACAGTTTAGAGAATGAGGAACACGGCACAACCAATCTGCAGTATTCCTATTCGTCATTCCTGCTTGACTCAAAGAAACCGCGCCCAGACGGGAGAAAGCCAAATGATTTGTGTCCCACATCAGAGCTAACGTCTCTCTCGGCCACGATGCTCCTCGGTGATGACTTATCCCCGTCAAGGAAACTGCGAGATCCTGAGCAGCAAAAACACTCGGACTCGGAAGGGCCCGGCAATAACAAGATGCACTTAACCAAAGCGTCATGGGGATTCACGCCTAGAACGCAGACCCAGCCCGCTCTGCACGACTGCAACTTATTCACTCTTTGTGAAATTGTTAGTGCGGGCCCGGAGCACTTTGAGGGAAACTCGCAAAACAGTCCCAGTGACGACATCGCCGCTACAAACAGAGTTGCCCCTGGCAACGCAGCACTTGATTCTTCATGTCCGAAACAGGAGGCTCTGTTAGGACTCGGGCAGTACGGGGCCCATGATGACAGACACTTGAAGCATCTGTCAGCCACAGAAATTCTTCTGCCTGCTCAAATTGGCGACAGCAGAGACTTTTTGTTTGAGCCTCCCCCAAAGCCCAATATTGTCCTGAGCGACCGGGCGTCAGACAATGCATCACGAGAGGGAACGCTTCAGCAAATAGGAAAAGAAAACCCCAATCTTTTGTCACAGAAAGAGCTGAGTGCTTCCATAAACAACCTCAATAAGGTCTCGAACTCCGAGCCCAAGACCGGGAAGCCCATTCATGCAGCGTCGCAGCAGCGCGCATGCTTGTCCAACATTCAGTCGGACACTCCTGAGGTCCTCAAGTGTCCGGATGGGGGAGTTCGTAGCGACCCTGTTTCTGCGAGGGCGTCTCATTCGGTGTGTGAAGTCCGATTCCTTAAAGGAATCCTCAAAAAGACCTCCAAATATATGCCCGGAGATACGGCGCGTGCATTTGGCCCGGGACGTTTCCATTTTGCCAAAGAAGTAGCCTTAGGGATCAGAGACAGCGTTGAACTGACGAGGACCAAAAGTAAAGTTGCAGAGGGCAACAACGCCGTGAAGAAGAAGCTGCGTTGGTTTGATGAGGTGCATGTGGAGGAAGAGGACCCAGGGAAACAGATGACGGCCATGTCTCCCAAGCTTAACAACAACTCGGAGGACCACCGGCTAAGTCTCGCTACAGTCCCAGGGGCTTCCAAGCCTGGACCCGGCGTGACCCCACCGGCCTCCGCTGGTTATCACTTTACAAAGCAAGCGTGGGCAGATGTCGGGGTTCAAGTCAGCTCGCCCCAAGAACGAGCAGACGAGGTCAAGGTGCCGCGGAGCGCCGCCAGGACCGCTGGCCCCAGGGTCCCTCGGAGAGAGCGCTCCGCCAGAGCTGGAGGGGGTCCTGTTTCCTCGCGCACTAGAAAGGGCACAGTCATTCGACCTCAATCTGCCACCGGGGTGAGTCAGATTGCCAAAACCCAAGGGAATATCATGGTGCCCCGCCCACCCCCGAGGACGGAATGGGAAAAGACGGCGAGCATCGCCAGGACTCCTCACGGCCTGGACCGTAAACAGCCACCGGCCCTGCACAAGGACGCCTCTGACGGCCTTTTCTCGCCTCGCACACATGACGCAGCGAGAACAGATAGCACTGTTATGTACACACCGCTGCCACCCTCGTGCGCCCACTCGGCCTCGAAGGGCAACGCGAAGGACACCAAGTCCAGCTCGGGCCCTCAGGAATCTCCGAGCTCCGGCAGCAGACGGAGGGGGATGGTGTGCAAAGACAAGGGCCTCTGTTTCGATTGCACTCCCACGGATGAGGAGATCTCACACCTCTGGCACGGGGTCCGCAGTGCCCTGGCCACCAAGGAGGGTAAGGTTGATTACGATTCATAATTTGGTCGACAATCCCTTAACTCTCACGGCATTTCCTCCTAATCATGTTGAAAGCTCACACCAGTGCCAGTCAGCCCCCATGTCCATGATGGTCTCATCAGAAGCGAGAAACTGACCAAGAAACCGTACAGAACAACAATTGCAGTGCAATTTTTTTAAATCTTTCTTTTTCCTTTCTTTTTTTTGTGCATATTGCCAAAAAATAATCCACACATGCAGTTTTTATTCACACGCTTATCATCTTTATTGAAGAGTAATGATGGGGACTAATTTGTATTGTATCCTCTTTCGAGGACCACATAGCCTGAGCTCATAGTTATCATATATGTTGATGTGTGTGTGTGTGTGTGTGTGTGGGGGGGGGGAGTTCTGTTTTGTTAATGATTTCAGCCAACACATCTTCTTTCAGCTCAAACCCTGCTCCGCAGACAGGCCCTGTACGGCGGGCGTGTTGGCAGGAAGCCTTGCGGGGAGCACAGCAGACAGCCCCCCGGCTCAGGGCACAGAAGGCTACCTGCGCCCTCTCAGGTACATGAATGCGGGCGCCCCGTAGGGGAAGAAGAGCAGGAATAATAGCAAAAGATCAGTTAACGGGTGTGTTTGAACTTGTTGAATCAGTTTGTTTGCAGTCCCTTTCATGCTGCAGCCAAACTGACTAGACGCCTCGATTTATGTTTCCCAGAACGAGACTTTCCGGATGGACTTGAGTTGTTGGGGTTTTGCAAAAGCATAAGCGTTGATGCGTAATGTTTGTGTTTACAACTTGCTTTTCCTGTTCATTGTGATTTATACCGATCACGAGATGTATATCTGTTGCAGTGTACTATACATACCCGCAAACTTGTCACCTTTCGGCGAAATTTGCCGTTTTGAAATCAAAATAGGTCATCCACTTGAATTGTGTAGATCTGATGAGTTTTTGTTTTGGGGCGCGGGGGGGGGGGGGGGGGGGGGGCGTTTATGAGATTGCACGGAGAACATGCGATCTGGTGATCTTCGCAATAAAACATCTTTGATGAGACACGTCGAAGGAGCAGACTTATGGAACAGAATCATGGAACAGAATCATGGAACAGAATCATGGAACAGAATCATGGAACAGAATCATGGAACAGAATCATGGAACAAGCTCAACAGAGCACACAAGTAAAAAAAAGTTGGTTCATGAATGACCATATTATAGGCTATATAATGATAATGTAAAGTTGTTATTACTATTATTAGGGCCCGATCACTGAATTATTCAGAGGGCCTTTTTTCTTAAAATGTTTGTTATTATTATTATTTATTTACCTTTTTCACCCCTCATGAGTTTGCAGGTATGACTATAAACTACATGGCTAAGACGTACTAATGTTAAATTTTTTTTGTGGCGCCAACAAAACAGACTACGAAGGCAGTCCGGACATTTTCCTGTTCTTACAACATGGCCTTTCCATATGAAGGTGAGAGTGTTTCCTGTGTCGCTGATGTTATGTTTTTAACCCAAACTATATATAAATTGAGAAAGAAAACAGCACATCATTATTTTACACAGAAATGCATTAAAAGAAAACAAATAAACGCAAGCCTTTGAAGTGACCTTGACGCGTGCCCTCAGGTGTGGCGAGTGCGGCCCAGTTACACCTGGCCGGAGGACGTGCCGGAGGCCTGCTGGGGGAAACGGGCATTGTGGCTGCCGTGGAAACGGCCCAAACACAGAGGCCTGGCGCGGCGCAGCAGCACGGCCAACAGCGGGGGGGACCCACCGCCATTTCATTGGAAGAGCAGAAGATCCTCCTCTCTCTGGACAGACTCGACCACCAGCTGTACCGTGAGCACTTTGTGGAGGCCGTCTGCATGACTATGCCATGACATGTGATGTCATTTACATTCAGAGCAACAACTCCTGCCTGTTGCTGTTTGTAGGTGTGCGGGCACACGTGGGGGCTGATACTGGCTCGTGTGGTCTCGTACTTACCGAGGCACCCTCTGTGAGTATGGATTTTGGGAGGGATTTGTTGCTTGCTTCAACGCACCAGAGGACTTTGTTGTATTACTTACCTTCTTCTGCTGTTTTCAGATGAGGGAAGTGAAAGTCACAAGCCATCACAAGCATCGTGCGTCCTCGGCAAACAACCGCACTCGGTACCAGAAGAAGTTCTGACATTGTGGTTCACAATGGTTTTCTCTCCCATCAGTGCTTTATACCTGTAATATACATGTAATACCAACCACTTCATATATACACGCCCCACCAATATCTCCAAGAGCTAAGAGTTCGGAAGAAAACTGTAGAGGCAATACAACGACACTGATTTTTGAGCTGACAGAGGTTTTGTATTTTTGGGGTTATCTGCTTGGACAAGAAAGTGCCTTTGAAAATGATCCCGGCTTCAATTTGTTTTTTATTCCCTCATGGAAAGAAAAAGATCCCTTCTCATAATTGTCATAAAACATACACTGTAGATTTGCACGATATTGTTATTTACTTAGAAAGCTGTCTCATTCTGTATTCTTTTTATATATCGTAAAACTATAATTTGATGGAAGCTATTTTGGAACCAAAACTGGCAGTGAACCAAATAAAAGATGTTGTCAACGTACCGATCGACTGATTGGGTGCAGTGTGTTTCCTAAGCGGTGCATGGAGCGGTCGATAGATGGACCGGCGACAGGAAGTGGTTCAGAGAGAGAGACATGTCGCAACGTTGAAGGTGTGTTTGTCTTTCTTTGGTGGCTGTAGAAAGGACGATTATATCTTGTGCAGTTGACTCAGCCTACTGGCTCAACAAGGTGAGCCGTTGCCAGAAGCCTTCTTGCCTTCTGTTGCAAGCATCCACCCTGACCTTTACTTTTTGCTGAAGTTACTATTTCATAGTCCTTTAATTAAAGCAACATCTTGGTTGTGGTTGACTATTTTGTGTAAGAAAGGATATTCATATAATGTCTGTCTCTCGCCCCTGCCAAAAACATGTGCATAAGGGTTAAAAAGAAGAAAAAAAGGATTATTGAAGTGAGTTCAGTTGCCCCTCCTTCACCAGCATGTCTGGATTCGCCCCCCAGTCAACCAGCTAGGACTTGCTTGGAGAGGCGGAGGAAGCCCCAGCTCACTTGAAGACTCGGGCCCCCAATTCGGTGATGACATTTTTTTGGTTTAACTGCAGGTTTCTGGTTCTATGCATGCATACATTCTTGAGCGTTTCAACTGCGGTCTCTCGCTGCCATGTAGAGTCACGCATCGTCTCCTTGTTATCTTACACACCAAAAAAAACGGAGAACAGACACAAAGAGAGAAGATATGCTTGGCTTTGGTGGACGGTGGCGCCTGCAGCAGCAGAGGCCCTTTCAGGAGTTGTGTGCTTAAAAGATTCTCTAGTAAAATAGGACAAAAGATGTCCGCTGTGGTTATTTGAGGAGGGACATCGATGTCACTTCTTAGCCAATGTGCATAAGGGGAGACACTCTATCTGGAGAGGTCAGTGCTGAGACTTAACTTATTTAAGTGTCACTGAATCCAAAGTGTGTCCAGGGAAAAACAACCAGCCCAGACCAATGAGCAGTCCTTATTGTATATTGTATTTATATAAAGAGCTATATTAAAGTAAAATACTGTTCATTAAATCCATCCTTTCACCTGCATCAGTGAGTGAAATAGACTCAACTCACATGAAAACTGTACAAAAATTAACAAAAGAATCATATACAGTAGGAGTTCATCTGTGCACACGCTCACTGACCAGAATACTCCACTGCCGGTGTTCTTGTCTTTGGCACGTTCACTGTACAGAGTCATTATTCCATACAATGGTGAGCTTTAAGGCTCAACCAGCACAGCACCTAGAAACTCAACAAGAAAGGGCAAGAGTGCTGAAAATAAAGGAAGCCATTTCCACAGACACGTGTTCCAGCTTGTGTTTCGGCCCGTGGTGAGGCGTGTTCCCATATTTTGTTCCAGTCCGTTTAACATGCGATGGATGGGTGTCTGGTCTGAAAAAAAAAAATCATTTGTCGCATGCTAGACTGACTCGATAGTAGGTTACAGCTCTTTGCACACATCATTGCATACACTGCATACATCAGGGGACAAATACTGAAATCAATGTTTCTGAATCTGTCATAGAACCATATGCGCATCCCACCTGCCCAGGGTTGATGCATCACACGAAGGAAAGCAAATTAGAAAAAATAAAAAAACTACACAAGCTTGTAAACGATAACAAAAGAGTTTGTTTATTATGATCTCCATGCCCATGGACTGTATGTGCCCATTAGGGACTGTAGGGGGCACTCAAGCTCACATCTACCCGACTGTCTGCAACAACAGCGTGCGTCACTATATCCAATAATAACACCGGACCGACGCGTTTTAAACCGAGAGGACCTCAGATACATTCGGAGACATAGAGCCCACGCAGGGAATACATCCTTTCTGCCGGTATCCGGCAGGATCCAACCGAACCGTCGGTGCCACCGAGTCGCCTCGGAGGGACGAAGAGATTTGAGCCCAAAGTGACTAAACTGTGCTCAGTGGGTGGTCCCCGCCCGGCTGCAGTTCATCTCTTTAATGTGTCTGAGTGCGTTACAATGATGTGAAAATGACCACTTTCCCCCAAACAATGGGCATCTCTTGACTGGCAGCATGTGTTCAAACAACGTATCGTTTGTCCGTCAACATATGTGGAGGCTGTGTGACACAATCCAGAAGTATTGCACAGATTTAAAAAATAAAAATAGCAAAAGTGTGTTGTGAGTTATATAATCCTTTGATGCGCCTTGAATGGAGACATTGGATGATGCTCGGATTAATATGGATATGCAGGACAAGTATATTAATATATACTGATACACTTTGAATAATAACACTGAAGAGTGAATGTTTCGTGCTCTTATTTTTTTAAACAAGTAATTGTTTACTCATCTTTCAATTCGGAGTTCTCAAACTTCCGTAATCGAATAAAAAGGAATAACTTCCATAAATAATTATATATGGACAGATTCAACTTGAGACGTACACGCTAAGAAACGTGAGCATGTGATTGACAGAGCAAATCCATTTTAATCTTTTTTACAGTGTCTACGGGTATTTAATAGGGCTTCATAATCATTCATTCAGTATGTATGGGAAAAAAAAGAGTTTAAACAGAGCCTCTGTATCCTGAGGGAGTGGATCTTGACAAAATGATTTCTCAATGGAAGAGGGGCCTCATTAGCATAACAATTGTGGGAAACTGCATGGATCTACTTTTCATGAGGACTGTAAAAAAGGAAAATAAATGAGTATACCATTATATATACTGATGAGCGAAATCGTGGCTCTGAGTTATTCTTAAAATCATTGAGTTGTAATAATCATGCATAATCATGCACAGACAAAATATATAACATGTTATACATAAACACTGAATATAGATGGAATAGGCCTAAATTGTATAGGAATGTTTAAGAAGCTCTTTAAAACCCTTAAAACAGATATAATTGAAAAGATAAAATAGAAATATAATAGTGAGATTTTGAAATTGCTTCCACAAAGCTATTTCTCACCTGCTTGTGCATTGTTGGTTATACAGCTGTTTAAATGATGAAAATTGTGTATTATTTGTTCATAATTACTGAACACTTTGGCAGAGTCATACTTTAATGTGTTACCGAGTGGGCTCCAGTTTGCTTCAGCTGGGGTTCCCGTTGTATTTAATGGGTTGCCAACCAAATAGGGACCACTTTAATTTTGCCATTTTTACCAATATTATCTCATTATTGTGTACGAATTACCGTTCAGTTGCCCAATCGATCATAGAATAAAAATGATCAAAAGTCACCATGTTACAAATCAAATGTCAATTTCCTGATTTGAGGTGATAAGGGGATTTCAGTATTATTACAAAGTTGTGACATATTTCTCATTCAATGCATGTCTTTATTTCGTTTCGATGTATGAAAGTTTGTTTTATTTATTGTAAAAGTGTACAACTTTGGCACCATAAACCTCTCCGGCCCCCGGGCTTCACTGACTGTACCTTTAAAGACTCTAGTCCCAATTAATCCTAAGCCCCGCCCTCGTAGCAGAGTCATAAAGTTTGATGTCCTGCCCAAAGTTTAGACCCGACTGGAGCAAAAAGTTTTTTTTTTTTCTGGAAAGTGCGCTGCAGAGATTTGTTCTTCGTACTATGAATCTCTCTTGTACGAATATTCACTAACAGCTTAAACTTTGCCCGAAACACAGCAGAAGTGTGTTTCTGGTGGTGGTTTTTCCTTCGTCTTTTGTCGCGGCGAGTGCTTTTTTTCTTCTTTTCTTTTTTTTTTGGTGGAAAAATTTCTGGGCCGGACGACAACATAGATTCCAGTGTGGAGTAGATATGCGCTTTGTTACATTCTCAAGAATGCCAGCAAGAAACAACAGGAAAGCGCTGTCTTTCACTGCAGATTTCGACAGCTAACACACTTCGGGAAGAAAACGAAAAGTACTCGACTGTTAAACTTTAGAATGACCGGGGATAACTTTTTCTGACTGTCGTCGATATTTCCAGCTGTGTGAAAGAAAGAAAAAAGTTCGGGATTGGCTCAAACTACTTTTTGTGAGTTCCTGAACGCGACATTTTCGGACACCCACCCTCTCGCATACAGTTCGCAGACTGTTTGAGGCAATGGATCCGAGCCAGCACAACCCTCCTGCGGGACACCAGATCGTCCATGTACGGGGCGACTCCGAGACCGACCTGGAGGCTCTTTTTAACGCCGTGATGAATCCGAAAAACACTATTGTGCCCCCTTCCGTACCCATGAGGATGAGGAAACTGCCAGACTCCTTCTTCAAACCCCCTGAACCAAAGTCCCATTCCAGACAAGTAAGCCCGCCCTGTCTCCTCTGCCCATTCCCAGAAAGCCCGAGCGCAGGCCCGTCCTGGTGGGACCCGGGGCCCTCGGTCCAGGAATGGGAGCCGACAGTCACTTCACATTTCCGATCTTGCCATTGCTTAAAACGGCAGATTTTGTTGTAGCCTTAATTATTTTCTATTATATACATTATTTATACTTCGTCACTACACTATATTTTTTTATGTTATGTAAAAGTACATTTGCTTAAACGAGTTGTTATTGGATCTGTAATCACTGCAGAGGAAAGGCCTGTGTGTAAAACTGTGTGGAAGAGTCAACAACATTATCCTCCAAAGCCGTTTGTTTGTCTTTTATTAGTGGAAAACAAAACAAATAGTATTACTTTCAGTGAGTTGTCACATTGGCTGAACCCGCACGGGATTGGAGCCAACGTGCACGTACATGTGTAACTGTTGAGGTTGTTTAGAAAAGATAACAGTGATGTTGACATAATCAAATACTATTTCGTGTGTTTGTAATCAAGATAATGTGCTATTATAAAACCATACGATAGTTTAAATCCTGCTATTAAGCCCCCACACACGCACACGCACGCACAACTGTTGCTTGTGGTCTCTGGAATATTTTTCCTTCTCGTTAGTGCGCATGCGCTGCTGTGTACTCTAAGAGCTACACGGGCCTTCGCCTCATCCTTGAACGACTCTCAAACTTGCCTCCACATGCAGATGAAACAAACCAACATCTGTGGGAGACGTGGCTGAAATGTAAAATCGGAATAATTCATGCAAACTTAATGTGCACCAACAAAACAACATATATCCTTTAAGTGTCCTGTTGTTTCTTGAATCCTTACTATTATTAGGCAACTGGCCTCAAATACATTGTGTTTCTATTACACATAAAAAAATATATATATATTTTTTTATAAATACCATTTGTGTAATGTCCTCAATTAAACGAATGTCAATTATAGAATAACCTTGACAATATAACCTTTTTGAAATTTAAATATTCATGCTAACTTCTACTTTTGGACAAACATGTTTTGCTTCATCATAACACAAGACACACACACATATATATATATATATATATATATATTATTATTATTGTTTTTAATGACTGGTCTCCATGGGAAAATTGTCGGACTGCATTCATACTGCCTTTCCTTTCAACCCCAACACAGGCCAGCACCGACGCTGGGTCCGGCGGAGTCCTCACACCCCACCACGTCCGAGCACACTCGTCCCCGGCCTCCCTTCAGCTGGGTGTTGTTTCCGGTGGCTCCCTGGCTTGCATGCCCCCGCCCTCCCCTCAACATCTCCGCCAGTCTTCGTATGAGATTCCCGATGACGTACCCCTGCCCCCGGGGTGGGAGATGGCCAAGACCGCCTCTGGCCAGAGATACTTCCTCAAGTAAGTATGCTGGTAACAAGTGTCAACACTGTCTTGCATTGTACAGTCTTTGAGAAACCTAGAGCGCTTTGATAAATTAATGGGCGAAAGTAAGTTTGGAAGTCTTTTATTTATGTTTGTGTGTGTATAGCACATCGCGGCACCAGCCCTGCAGACATCCATCTATCCTACTGACACCATTTTGGTGAATGCTATGTACTGTGAACATTTGTTTTGACAGACATGGCTTTACAATTAGTTTATTTTTTTCTCCATTTTACAACATCTTAAAATCTTTTTAATGTTCAACAGAGATGCATCTTAACTTGTGTGCCACATATGCAGCATTACAAGTTTGAAGAAGGGGACATTTTATCTTGCGCTAATGTTTTATACAAGTCCAACAACCGGAGAAGTGGCTTTG
Source organism: Liparis tanakae (assembly GCA_036178185.1). Taxonomy (NCBI): domain Eukaryota; kingdom Metazoa; phylum Chordata; class Actinopteri; order Perciformes; family Liparidae; genus Liparis; species Liparis tanakae. The sequence goes on along the minus strand of CM070099.1, from coordinate 7,751,129 downwards.
GCATGGGACTCCCATTGTACAGCTGTGTACAGTGCATATTGTGCGGACAATAATTAGCAAATCTGCTGCGGCGCACAATGGTGGCCAGTATGCTCAAAAAGAGACAATTGCGATAGTTGAATTGTGGGTTATTAAATTTGGTGGCATCTGAAAACAAGTGAGATGTCTTTTGTGGGGCTGCTGCTGTATGTGGTGTTCCTTTTATTCGGCTCAGGTTTCAGCAGAAACAATGGATCATTGTAGCTTCCCCAAACGGCAAAGGACAGACGTCTCTGCAAAGCTCAGATGCTGAGCAGCATATCTCCTCCACATGGATGATCCAGGGTGTACTTTCTTTAAATAGTTGGTAGTGGTTACACCTATCGGTTTATCTGTGACATTTGAGGCTGGGAGGGTTTTTCATTTGTCTTCATCTGTAGTTCTGAACAAAATCTTTCAGAAAAGTGACGTCCTTAATAAAACCGTCTCTCTGTGAAACGTTTGAACGTTTATTAAAAAGCTCAGCAGCTTGTTCGTAGAGCCGAGTTAACGTTGAAAGTCGTCATTCTTTCTCCCCTTGGAGGCAAAATGTTGTCTGTTCTTGGAAATATTACACTCTGACACGGGGTCTGAACAAACATGATAGCCTTAGATGTACTTGGATCCCAAAGAAAGCTTTCAGTACCAGATGTTTTACGGTTTCACATCTGGAGAACATCTGGGCCGTTTTGTAAAGGATCTTCTAAAATTGTGAGGAGGAGGAGGAGGAGGAGGAGGAGGAGGAGGAGGAGGAGACTATTCGTTTGACTCCTAGGATCACCGCATATGTTTAGAGACCCATGTGTCTCCAGACAATGAAGCAACATTGTAAACAAAATTAAAGTTCAGCCAATCTTGTATAACCTTAGTTCAAACATTTGTTGCACTATAACATTTTTTGTTGTTGTAGGAAAATGTAAATTTCTTTTGGAAAATTGAAAGGATGTGTAATTAGTTTCTTGTTATATAACAAATTGCATAATTTCCAAAGAGTTGATTTTTTTCCTCCTGCTTTCATAGAGAAGACATAGAGATAAATAATGATTGCCTCTTATGGATTTGATTGATTGATCATTATTAAAGGCGCAATTTAGATTTTGTACTATGGAACAGAGATTTTTACCCTATACTAAAAACATTTTTTAAATCCTGACTATTAAATGCTGTCCTGTTTTAAAAGGACATTGGCTAAATATTCATAGAATACAGATTTTGAAGTTGTTTATTTTAGTCTTTGCTCATCTGTGTTTACAAGTCAACTTCAAAACCATTTTCTAGGGTGTTGAACAACTAGCCTGGTCCCCGTTGAGAGCCGTGTTTCCACTGGCGCGTTGTCCAACCGGAGTGAGTGTAGTACGGCGTTTGTGTTCAAGTAAGGGGAAAACTCCGGGAGGCATCTTCCATACGCGGCACATCAAAGTGCAGATATTTGATCTGGAATACAGGCGGCCTCAGCAGAGCTGCTGGAAAAGACACTCCCCTATTTATAAACAGGGCTGTCTGAGCGAGACGCGTTGCAGGAGGAGTGAAGCCGGGTGGGGGTTGGGAGTCTGTCACCAGCCAGCAGAGCCGAGCCGAGGAGAACGGGGGCTCACATTTCACTCAGGTGACCGCTGGTGTCCTTAGAGATAAATCACGTTTTTTTAAATGTTCAACAAATACATGTTTTCTGTTACACTGCCGACTCATAGGGGGGGGGGGGGGGGGGGGTTCGGTGAGTCACGTTGGACGCCGATGTCCTACTCCCTTTAAAGGCCCGGCTCCGCTCTGGCATGAATGGAGCCGTGGTGCTGTGATGGCGCCTCTTTTGTGTCAATGGAGTTAAATAACAGCCATGTGGAGATGACTAGAAGAGGGGCCAAGAGAAACTCTGGCCCTTTGTCCCCGCAGTGAAACAGTGATCTTTATTCAGACAACAGGCCTGTTAAGACTCATGTGAGCCCTCCCGAAATAGACAAATGGTCGACTTGAAGTTTTAAAGATGGCGGTGGAAGAGGGCCTCCTCAGGGCTCTTACCGTGTTGCTCCCGTCTGAAACGGTTGATGGTAGGAGATCGAGCAACGGCTTCAAGTCCCTTCCTATGAATAGTGATTACTGCTGTAACAATTAGGAGATCATTGTCTTGGTCAGTACGCAATTCTTTGTAATATATATAAAAGTCATTTATTGAGTAAACGTATAACTATATTCGTCTGCAGTTTCCAAATGTTTTCTTTCGGATATTTCGCTGCTCTCAGTTTTCTATCATTGTATATTTTTTTTATTTCAAACTGTTATTGATGTCTACTTAGAAAATTCTAATATATTTTTTTTTAAACGTCCAAGAGTCATATATGAGCAATCTGCTGCATAAAACAACTCTATTTTGTTGTGACTATAAGAAGCTTAAGCTGAGGAGAAGTCTGAGAACACTGAGAGAATGTCAACAAAGTCTGATGACCTTTCCTCCTCTTTCTTCCAGCAGTTTGCTGTGGCCTTTGATTTATGACAGCAGGGGCAGGGAGGTTGGGTCACCTTGCTTGGTGCTGGGGTGGGGGGCAGGGCCGGTCTCCAGGGCTGGGTCATAAACTAATGAAGGTTTCTAATTTAGACACACCGGTAAACTAGGAGGGGTAATCACTGTTTCCGGGCGCTTATTAAATGCAGCTTTGAATGAGCTTTTAGTCCGTGGGAAGTCAGCCCTAAGCAGAGGGAAGCTTTGGGGGTGGGGGGTTGCTATTGTCTGCCCTCAGGGGCAGGTAGAGAGAGCTCTGTGTTGATGGACACTTTTGTCTTTTCTCAATTGGATTTTAAACTGTTTTGATGAGCTTGGTTTCCCGTAACCAGAATGGCCGACTCGCCTCTTTCCAAACTTTAACAGGGATTTGTAAAAAGAGGAAATTAATGACCGGATTTGTTAATACCACCATTTATTACTACATTATAGGCTACTACGGATTGTGCCTCTATCCTGGTTAGAAAGGAACATAAGGCAGGCTGAGCACCAGTGGAGCTTCAGTGTACACTATATGGGGTTTCCTGGACATCTGGTGTACTAAAACCAGTCAAAGAGACCCTATTGGAGCAGGAAAGCTCCACCTGTTTGTCTGGACCGTATGCTCTTGTTGTATGCAGTCCATATCTGTGTGGTGCTAATGTGGACTGTGATATCAACATAAATGGCAGGTTTTAAAATCTCCAAAATGAGCGCAGAACAACTACAGTTGCAGTGACGTCTGCTCGTCCCTGGCCTGCTGTTTGTGCTCCACATTTGTTGTTGACTTGTTATATCGTAGCAGAGCTGACTGTGTATTGTCTAGTCGCTTGGCTCCCACTGATCTCGTACTCGCCATCTTATGTAAGCATTGTATGCGTACCGTAATATTTTCAGTATCAACAGTTATGTCGTCTACTTAAAAGCTTGACGTGATAAGCACGCTAATTGGATTTTAAATGAAGCTGTTGGGACCAGTCGGCCAGTCACAAATGGTGCTGGGAAGACTGGGCTGTGAGCCTGCGTGGAGCCCTCGTTTGGAGCAACTTTGTGTTTGACAAACTTTTGGTTTATTGACCACACACAGACAAGGCTCTTCCTGTTCAACTCGGCCTGTCAGCTCGGTACACACATGGGACTGTGAGAAGGTCCGGCTAGTGTTTACCAAAGTCTTGATGTAACACCTCTGTCCCAGACATCAATGCCTCCACTGTCACCGAGTGCATCTCCACAGAGGTGTAGTATCTGGCTCTAGGACCATCTCAGGTGGGATCGAGAGTTCCCAAAACGGCTCGACCCGTAGGACCTCGTGGGCAAGGCAACAGCAATTGGATAACAAAATAGAGAAACATTTGTATTTATGTTGTCAGTTGCAGGACATGAACTACTGTTGAACTATGTTTTAATTTTAAAATGCATGTGAGAGAAGTAGCCTACCAATTGTATTTATTTGTGCCTATTTAGAGTAATCTCGCATGGCACTCTTTAAAGGGACACTTAAAATAAATTAGTCTTTTGGATTGTTCTTTGAAAATTATCAGCAGTCACACTGAACCTTCCGAGCTCTGCCCTGGTACTTTGTGAATTAGTTGCTTCGTTAGGAAGTATGATGAGACAAACCCTCCTTCAAAGGGAAACTTAAAGCCACAATGGGGTCACAGGGGTTGCCACAATAGGGTCACAGGGGTTGCCACAATAATCTCTCTTGATGATGTCCTGCTGATAGAGAGGCAGCCAGGCATCCCCAGTCAACCAGAGTGGAGGTGGTCATCCTCATCTTAGAGGCCTGATTACATCTTGCCTCCCTCAGTGCACCCTTTAGTCATCGGCTTCAACCACCTTTCAAGCACATACTCCCTGGGTGGAGCCACTGTGGCCTGAGGATCCCATTTTTAACATTTGGCAACTCGGCTGTGCGGTGGTTTTTCACTCCCCATAGCTTCACTCCCTTGTTTCACACCAGCGAAAAGCAGATTTTCACATACGGCCTTGAAGAGGGACGGTTTCGGCGCAGTGATTGCTCTATCGGCCCTCAGATGTGGCTTTGATCTGCTGTGTTGGCAGGTAGCCGGCTCATTCTGGGTCATTTAAACCACGAAGCAGACTTGATTTTGGACGGAACGTTCAGATGTTCTGAACGCCACCGTTTTCGTGGATGTAAACAGACGATCTCCGTGTCCTGAAGTCTTGTCGTACCGGTTTAATCAGACGGGGTCTGTGAAAGAAGTGCAACTTTCAGACGTCTTTACAGGGTTCGTACGGTCATGGAAAACCTGGAAAAGTCATGGAATTTCCAGGCCTGGACAAGTCATGGAAAAAACTTAAATCATAAAAGTTATGGAATAGTCATGGAAATGTGTTATAATTACTTGCTCATTTACGCTGAGTTTAAAATAATTCATATGTTTTTTAAAGAAAGACGCTCAAAATATAAGCCGGTGTACGCTCTCAATACACTAAATGTTCAAAAGTGTTCATGTTTATACCGAGATTTCCGTTTGGTCATGGAAATTTGGTTTAAAGTCATGGAAAAGTCATGGAAATCCATTGGTCAAAATGTGTAAGAACCCTGCTTTACTTGGATTTGTTTAAGGATGTTGAACCTCAGTGACTGAATCAAAAGATTTTACGGAATTCCGCTTCACGAAGTTACTCGGCAGACATTACACTACTGAAATAAAAGTTCTATCATAAATTCCCTCGGTGCGCACCGGCTTTCATGTTCACGGCACCGAATGGAAAAGTTGAATGCCAAATAATTCAAGCAACGTCAAGTTTAGCCTTTGTGCGAAAGGTCCCACTCCCTCCTCAGCAAGACGCATTATAAATAACGCTGACACAATAAACGCCACCTTGATAATTGGGCCATCAGTCAAGGAGATGTCAAGTGCTGGGGTGGATCAAGAGTCCTCCTCTGGGCTGAGCCACAGTCCACCACAGTGATAGCTTGAGCAGAAAACGAGCCGACTCGGCGACGGGTCGCGTTTGAACTGCGGTACCTGAGCCAACTCGGTCTCCCCCACGAAGAAGTGAGCGACGGGCCATGTTTTGTCTTTGGTGATTCACAAACAGAATACCAACCGTCAGACTGAGGCCGTATCCACGACACTGCAGATACGCAGATGTTTTTTTTCTTCTCCCTCTTTGGCCTGCCAATCATTGGATAGTGGTTTACAAATGGGGTGCCCATTTTTATTTTATTTTTACAAATTAAACGGCGCAAAACCATTCGACAGAAATAGTTTAAAGCGGCCGTCTCGTCTCTCGAGGCCCTGGAGTGTGTGTATGTGTTTGTGTGTGTGTGTGTGGGGGGGGGGGGGCTGTCCCGCTGAGCTCGCCGTGGTGTCATGACATGTAAAGACAACACCGAGCAGTTGTGACCGCGGAGGTTGCGGATCATCAGCGATTTCCAACAGCAACTGGTGGCCTCCAGCCGTCCCAACAGTTGCCATGATGACATTGTTTTGTTTTACGTTTCGGCGACAGGAAGCGGCGTATAGACCCGGGCCATATAGGGTTCGGGGCAGGTCGAGTGAATGGATTATCTTTTAGTTTCAAGAATCTGGGGATGAATAACTTGGCTCCCTGTAACTTATTTACCAGGTCCCACTTACAGCTCTTTGAATACAGTGCCGCGCTTGGATCCGCTCGCTGCCTTGTGGATTTCATCACCGGCTTCTTGATAAAAAAAAATCCCTGCCGTTGCAGGATGAAGCCTGTTTACATCTGTTCTGATTGATCAAGCTACAAACACGGGCCTCCCGGGGCGGAGAGGCGTGATCGAAAATCCAATATTTGCTCTATCATTGGCGCTGGGAGAAGCCCGAGTTAAGGGGCTGCGTGTACGGGTTCATAATCAGAGTTGTTGGCGGCTTTGAGATGTATATTTCCATCCGTGTTTTCCACTTGTAGTGTTTGTGTACCAGGATGTGCTGGCCTCTCATTTGTGATAAGCCCTCCCTTCCCATATGCCAGTGCTTCTCTCTCGAGTCTCCTCCCCTGTTCTCCACCTCCCCTCTATAATAAATGTCATAGTTTCCAGAGTGGGAAGGAGGCAGTGAAAGGGGGGGGGGGGTCGGGGTGGGGGGGGGCTCGGGAGTGTAACAGGACCACAGCAACTCACGCAGCCAATGGAATTCAGAGGGATTGCTTCCGTAGATGCCCCCCCCCATCCCCCCACCCCCCTTTCTATTCTGTAGTTGTCTCACCCCGCTCCCTGTGACCCTTCTTTTTCAAGGGGCCCCCACTTCCAGCTTTTTTGCTTGGTTTGTGGTGTGTGTGAGGGCTGGGGGAGGGTTGGGTAGGGGATTTGGCAGCTCCTTTGATCAGTAAAGCATAAACAAGAGGGGGCTTCAAAATGGGTTGCATTGTGTAGAGGGGGGGTGCTGAGTCAGGCCCTCTCGCTCTCTGGCCTGGGAGAGAGAGAGAGCAGACAGGCAGGCTGGGATTACCGCAGAGGCCAAAAGAACCTCACTTCACCCAGCTGTTCTAAAACCTGGGCTAATGGCGCTCTTGGATCAAATTAACAGCAAGTCGTAAAGAATCCCACTAACTTGAAGAGGGCGATTATTGAAGGTTTCGATTGCTCAGCGTAATGTTTAATTGCACAACGAACAAACTCTCTTTTTCTTACTTGCATAAAATAATTCCAATATCATAAATGGGGGTTGTTGTGTCATTGCAAAAACAAGCTACCGGAGATGGAGCCAAGGTCTTCTTTCTTTCTTTCTTTTTTTTAATGGGATGTTTCGAAAAAACAAAACAAAAAGAACAAGTGAATGGTGGGGTTTTAGGTCGTAGCTCAGTCTATGCCTTTGTCAAGCAGGTGAAAGCTTTGTAAATGTGGCGCCAGATTGTTAAAGCCCCTGACACTCCACAGTGTCCGAGCCACTTCCAGGAAAAAGGACCCCCTGCGTTGAGCCCTGGGACTGACCCTCCCTCAATAGAGAGGGTCCTGCTCGGGAGAGGAGGTCTTCCTGTATTAGCTTTCCATCTTAATCAAGCAACAAGTACCAACAAAGCACTAATTATCAATGCCTCCACAGAATGCAACACAATGCCCCCTCACCCTACCCCCCCCTCTCCTGTCCGGGCAAGGACGAGCCGTAGAATAGATGGAGCAACATTGTTTGGCATTACAATAGTTGTTTTGAAGCCAATCGCAGACCCTTAGACATTTTCAAGAAGTGGCGTTCGGCTTCCCTACGGTCCCAGATGTTTGACTCGATTCATTTCTCGCTGTCTGCTGTGGTAGTCTGCTGCTTTTTTTTTATGCGTCTTTATCATTTAGGATTTTATTTGAATTCCAAAGGAGTTTGCAGTTTGCCCACTTCGATTCAACTTCGAAGTGAATTACAGGGGAAACAATATCCCGGTCCTAGATTCAATTATGGGTTCAGACTGGGTCCAAACAGACGCAGCTGAGTTTGGTTTCCTGTAACAGTCATCGTTTACAGAACGCTGGCGTTGGATTCGGTGTTTTCATCAAAGAGAAACTACTCTGAGTCATCAATTCCTGCTTGTGACCTGCTGTTTCACATTGATACGGCCCCTGGTCTGAACTTACTACTGATTACTGCTGGAAAAACCCACATTGATGGTCTTTTTTCGAACTTATTCATTTTGGATATCTCGTCTCCCTACAGCCACATTGATCAGACCACAACCTGGCAGGATCCTCGCAAGGCCCTGCTCCAGATGAACCAGGCTCCCCCTCCCACGTCTGTGCCAGTCCAGCAACAGAACATTATGAACCCTGCCAGTGGTATGTATACTTTGACTTCATTAACTTTGTAGTTTTTACCTGAGAAGCAGCACATGTCGCAGAACAGATCAAGTTCCTCCATGTGGGATTTTCAGCATTAAACTAAATCTGATGTGTTTTTTTTCGGGCCATCTTCTTACTTTCGTACCACATACTGTCGTAGGCAGGAGCAGTCTGGTCTAGCTTTTACATGTCAGGAAGAGTCTGTGTACCTCACTTCTGGCCGATGCTGTTGGAATTTGCCCTAGGTGAGGTAAGACTGAGGTAGAACGTGACAGGTCCTGTCTGACATGTTTGGGAGCTCCGTGACTCACAGATTAGAGTTTACCGATGAAGTATTTGTGTATTCTCAAAGCGCCGTTGGCAACCTGCAAGAGAATCCCTAAAAGGTTACAATAATCTTGACTGTGGTTCAAGGTTATCAAAGTAATTTGCTACTTTTTGTCCTTTGATGTCACTTTCCCACTAAGCATGTTTGTTTTTGTCCGAGCTAGTGGAAGAGATGGCTGGATGAGAGAGTGAGTGGACAGATTTTTAATCAACAGCAAACAGAATCGCCTATAACATGAACAATAAACATACACGGCAAATTCGAAATGCATAATTATGACGTATTTTAAAAAGGAATAGGCTGAAGTAAAGGGTTCTGCCCCTTTAACTTAGATTAACTTAATTTATATCCCAATAATACGTAAATAAACATGTCAATAAAATGTAAAGAACTAACAACAATCAAAATCATAGTCTTGAGAGAGACATGGAGGACCGAGACCCTGTGTTCAGTCTGGGTCTGTTGTTGATGGTTTGATTGACGGCTTACTTAGACTATCCCAACTGAGCAAACGGACCTGCAAACCCAAAAGGTTTAGCGCCATAACTTGGATTACATTTCCCTCTGAAGTTATGAACCTCCTCTCTGTCGGAATCCTTTTTTTGGTATGTTGCCGGGAAGTAAAAACGTTTTTTTTTGCTTTGTACATAATTTGTGTAGTCTTTAACGCTACCAAATCCATGTGCTACATTAGTATATGTATTACTGCTTCTTCGACTACAGTATCTTGTAATTATGCCCAATTATGTACACTAGTACAGGTGTTACCATTGTAACCGTTGCTATTTGTTGCACAATTATGACTTCAAAGAACAATCGGAGGCGTGACTGAACCACCAGCATCTCCAACATTATTGTTGCCTGTCATCCCTCAGGTCCTCTTCCTGAGGCCTGGGAACAAGCTATTACATCAGAGGGAGAAATTTACTACATCAACCACAAGAACAAGACCACATCCTGGCTTGACCCACGACTTGACCCGCGCTTTGGTGAGTTTGCTATAGAGAGGATTTTCTTAGTTTTAGTTCTTGATTTAATTACAATAATATGTATGTTGTTCTTCTTAAATTAATACACTTTATTGTCAGGAAACTCCAAAATCATTGTAGCTACTTAAAAGTGAGAGTAATATGTTTATTCTATAATATATTGACCACGGGAGTCTTAACAGGGACTGCCTTTATTGGGTAAAAAGTTTCCTTGACATGATGTTTTTGAGATGGCAGTTTACTTTTCCCAGTAGAAAGTTCCGGCTAATCCATAAATGATCACCACAGTGTCATAGTGAGTTCAGTTCTGTATGATTCATTGTTTATTTCACCGCACCACATTGTTCTGGAGTGACTCGCCATTCAATCGGTTGTTGAAACCAGATTCCACAAACACCCCCTTCTCAAAGATCTGCACCTAACCTTTTGTCAGCCATTTTAGTGTTGGAGCAACAGCTGAGTTAGCCATTAATCCCCCGGGCCAAGCTTAAGTTTGACAGTCAGCTTTCAGTGTGCGGTGGCCGGGGTTCGGTGAATTAGCAGCAGGACCTGGTACATGTGTTGAGATTCCTCTGCGGCCATGGGAATGAGCTAATCCTTCCAGAGATGAAGGTTCCTGCTTATGTCACCCTGACTCATTTATGCTTCAGGTGCCATCCCTTCAGTTCAGCGGCGTTCCCCAGGGAGGCTCACCCTGGTTCACAAAGGCAACATGTGTGAATCAGCATGCAGCCTATTATCCTCTTTAATTTAGAATTGTCCTGCTTTTTTTCTTTTTTTTTGCCTGGGCACTTAAAGCAAAGTTTTGTTGTTTTTGTTGTTGTTGTTGCATATTGCGAGTCCCACTCTGAAGGTAGGCAGGGAAGTTCAAAACAGAGTTGTAAGGGGAGTGGGGCAGCTGGGGAGAGACGGCGGCTCCCATCGGCGGAGCCCTTTGAAGATTTATAAGTCTTGAACACACAAGGCTGCTGGGCCCCTGAACGCGAGCGAGAGGGAGGAAGAGATCACGTTAACTCATTACGTGCCATCAAACATCATTTTGCGCTACATGAGATCAAATCTCTTGTGCTTTTAATAACTTAAACGGTTCACATTTCTACCAAATATGCTGCTCACATGCTGTAGTTGAGCGATCTGCACTCGAAGCTGCTTTACATTTCACAGTGCGGCTCGGCGGTCGAAGGAAAATGTAACGATATTCTTTGTAGTTGCTCTTCAATCACATTTTTCCTCTCTTTTCTTTTTTTTTTTTTTACATTTGTTCACAGCAATGCACTCCTCGGCTTCAGGAACGTGTATACTTGTGCTATGTAGGTCTCCGATCATAAGCCAGCTGCTTTAATAATGGAGGCTAATTTGAGCTTTGAGAAGAAAAGCAGCGGAGCGCCTTTAACTGAGGGCTGTTGCCGGCTGGCTTTCCCCTTGCGTGAGGCCCGGCGCAGGCACGGCCCCATTCTGCCGCAGCTCCAGACAGACTTGAAGCTCTGCCAGACCTCTTTATTCTGTGGTCCAACTCTTAATCTGTTCCAGACCTTTTCAGTCAAAGAACTCCAATGTGAGAGGGGGAGGTGGGGGCAGGGAGAGACAGGGCGAAAGGGGAAGAAAGAAAAACAGAGGAACAGAGGGAATATGCCGACGGGATAAGCATGCATCCTCTTTAACGTGCGAGGAGGTGGTGAGCGGCGAATGAGCCGTGAGGGCACTGTGGCCGAGCTCGAAAAGGGGGGGGGGGGGGTCTATGTAGGGTGTTGTTTTCTTGAATGCACGGCACCGGAGGAACGTTGTGGATACTGGAGAAAACTATTACACTGATTTCCCCCTGGAAGTATAATGGTTTGCTTTGAAGAGCTAATCTAAAGCCGTTTGCTAAACGCATTGCTTCATTAACTGTCATGTGACGGGTATTATTTTTGTAAACTTGTTTTCTTCCCTTCCTCTGCCGTCAAGAGTACGAGAACAGTCGGCATAGTGTGGTGAGGCAGTTTAAAGGGTCGCTTCATATTTGTCCACATAGGCAGTTTATTTTTTTAACATCTTCGATATCTGCACCAACTCCAATACCATGGAGTTGAAACTAATGTTGTTTTAACAATACATTTAGAACTCAAACGTAACTTACTTAAAAAACAATATCGATCACCTGCCGACCAGGTTTTGAGCAGCTTTATAAAATGTATTGATTTCGGACCGACTATTTTCTACTGAACAAACTGTTTTAAAAGGGATACCTTCCAGTTAATTTCCATCGAAGTACTTTTTGCATTCTAGTTTTTACTAAAACGACACTACTTTAACCAAACAGTTAACTGCAACACAACTTCCAATTTTAAGCAGTTTGGTAGCAAACTAATTCCCATAAATGCTGAGCTACGCTGTTGATGATTGTTTCACAGCCCGGGCGACACAGGCTGCCGGCTTTACCAAAACAGAACTTTATTCACATCCAGACTCCTTCTCCACTTTGCTTATCTCGACAATAGAAACACCTCTGCTAGGGGCCTCTTTTGAAAAACTTGTTAAATTGACAGCAGACCAATATTTACCATGCCTTCAAAAGGCCCTGTGCCCCGTTCACATGGAGAGCTTCCCACAGCTGGCACACCCTGCAGCCGAGCGGCCCCAGGTGATCTCGTGGCGTAGTGTGTGATCCGCCTGATAAGGGCCGGTGTTGCGGGGCCGCGGGACGCGTGAAGAAGACAAAAGGCAGACGGCATTAACTCGTCTCTAATCTGCCCGGGCCACCAGCTATCACCGCCCGTGATGCGCTGCTGACTGCAACCGGCGTTTTCAAAAACCCCACGCATACGCTCGCACGTCTCTTGGGGACGAGCCCGGGCTCGGTTTCTTTTCTGCTTTTCGCTCCCGGCCCTGACGTGAAGCTGTCCTTCGCGGCTATCTCAGACACAGATGTAATTCCCCGCAGCGATAGGCTCGTTGTTTGGGCATAGTTCCCCCAGTAGCGCCGGTCGCCGCTAGCTGTTTGGTCTGCGAGGGAGTCCTTGACGTAGAATCTCTGCCGTACGACTCCGTTTGTCGACGTACGGTTTCGTGCATCAAATTAACCACTCGCTTTTTCTTTCAATCATTTTATTTTACGTTTTTTTCAAGTTACACCAGACAATCAAAAACGAATAAATACAAAAATTACAAAACAACCAACTATACGGACAATCAGACATAAAATAATAAAAATACAAATAAATAAAAACTCGCTTTTTAATGCATACTCTTCCTTGTGACTGCCACTTTTTTTTTTTTTTTTTTTTTAAGAAACATTGCCAACAACTTGGCCTTATTGACGTAGCTAATCCGGCTGCATTGACGTTATGACATAGTTTATGATAACGGAGTACTCTCCATTGGGATTGCTTTAATCTCGGAGCATGTCAGTGTCGATGCATTTAAGTCAGTCGTGGTAATAAAAAATAAAAAAGTTAGTTTCTGTTCCAAATAAGTGTAGCTGTAGTCGGTGGTGGTTCAATGCCCTGTCGGACTTCATATTATCACAACTACATTTCGATTGTTCTTATTGTTCCAAGCGATGAAAATAAAGACCCGGGTGGTTTAATGTGCGGCCTTGTGTATCGACAAATCCCCCCCCCCCCCCCCCCCCCCTCCCCGTGCCTCTGCTTCAAAGCTCAGGCCTTTGCTCAACTGCAGCTGCTGCCGAGGCCCACGCGCAGCACCGTCCACCTCGGGAACTGCTCATGGAGCTAGCCAACCTCAAAAGCCCTCGGTATCTGCAACAGATAAGAAGCGGGGAGTAGTAACACACACTCTCCCATGGCTCCAGTTGATATGCGTGTGTGGGAGAGAGGAGGAGGAGGAGGAGGCGGCTCTATGGCTCTCTCTGTGTGTGTGTGTGTTTGTGTGCAGGCGTGGGGTGGGGTTGTTGGGGGAGGCAGCGTGGATGGAGAGTGAGAGAGGGGGGGGATGACTGCAGGCAGGGCGGGGCGGGGCATGCCGAGCTTCCCAGGGAGAGCCCTGAGCCGCGGTTCATTCAGCTCCTGAGATAGTGTAAACAGACAGTGATTGAATGGTGATGAGAAAAGGTGCCGGGGTGGGCAGGACAGCCCAGAGAGGCAGCCCCGCATGAAAATTGTGCCCCCCCCCCTTCTGCCTCCCGCCAAAGGCTTTGTTTTGGTTGGTGCTTCAACCGCATAAGCAAACAGCTCTAGCCATTGGTGCCGTTACTGTTACGCCCCTCGCGGTCCACCACATTTGCTTTTCTTTCCCCACTGTAGCGACAAAGTGTGTGTGACCTACTTTACATGCATGAGATTGCTGCATTGCTGTGCTGCTTTTCATACTCATGTTTATTAGACCCACCCTCTCTAGAGTAAAGAATAACAAAGATTTCACTGGAGAGACCGGGGGGCGGGGACCAGACAGCTGTGTTTTTCAATACACACGCATTAGTCCTGATAATGTAAACTCGCCGTGAGCTTGTCGGGGCACAATGCAATTGCATTTCTCGGGTGAAGGAACATTCAAACGAAGGTTGATGGCGGTGCGGTGTTTACGGAAACTAATCGATTACAACATGCATTTGTCTGATTGGTGCACAGAGCCGTCAGGGCAGGGTGGAGAGGCAGTCGGTTTCGCAGGAAAATCTGTTGAGAAGGAAACGAAACGCACAATGAAAGGACAAGTCATAACTGATGCAATGTTCGAAAGTAACAGAGCCTGTCTTTAGTCAGTGAGTGGGAGGGGATCAGGTCTTACAGGAACAGCGATTGTCTCCCACACTAGGTAGGAGACTTCTCGTGTCCTACATAACCTGCTGCACTGGATTCACTCAACAAGTTCACCATGTCAATAAAAACGCTTGTTACGCTGCCAGGTGTGAAAAGGTGTACGATCTGGATGCGGTGGTGTATTTCTAGTCCACCGGGGAACCCGCATCCGATATTGACACTTGTCCTCATTGAAACGGCTCGTATTGGTTTATAGCCGTACACCAGTAAGGGGAAGAAACACAGATAGCTCATCCCACTTAATTGAGACCCTGAAGATTTCCCCCGTTTGCGCCAAAGACCATTTTGCTGTTAGGTTTTTACTTTTTAGAAAATAGACTGTGCTCAATCTGGACACGGATATAGTGGATTCACCGGTCTAGCATTGACCTCTAGTTCCTTTGATAGCTAGCATCTACTTTTTAAAAGTTTAGATGCACCGTTTACAGTCTTGGTGTGCATAGTTTAAAATGAACCCTTTTCACGTTATACTGTCGTAACACAAGTATAAGCAATGTTTTAAACACCACACTATGTAGACTGCAGCAGCAACCGATTTCAACTCATCCCCTTCTCTGTTGCAGCCCTGAACCAGCAGAGGATCTCCCAGAGCGCTCCAGTGAAGCAGGGAGGGCAGCTCCCTCCCGGAGTCATGGGAGGCAACAACCAGATGAGACTGCAGCAGATCGAGAAGGAGAGGCTGAGACTGAAGCAGCAGGAGCTGCTTCGGCAGAGACCACAGGTCAGGAATAAGTTAACGCCTTTTTCCTTTTTAAAGCAAAAGTTTCTGCGGCCTTCGGGGAAGCGCCTTGGCCTCGTTTAGGAACAACCGAACTGTATCAAAACGTCTCCAGCTTGATACTTTCAGAATGAAATGAAATGAAATATACTTTATTAATCCCCAAGGGGAAATTTGGTGACAACAGAAGCAGCCCGATAAAACTAAACACAACAAAATATAAGTATAAGAAAGAAAGAAAGAAAGAAAGAAAGAAAGAAAGTGACAGTGCATAAAGTAAAGTGTGCAAAGTGAAATATAAAATACAAAATAACATAAAATAAAATATATATGTGTATATGTGACTTTCAGTAGCGTCCCTCGCTGTAGCAGCAGGACACCGGGCCCCTAGCTGCTCCTAGTTGAATGAGACAATCCTGAACATGTTTATCTTTTAGATGTGATGAAACATTCTGATTGTGCCCTTTAAAAAAAAAATATCAGTCACCATTCATAGGTCGAGCAGTTGTGCTTCTTTGATCGCTCTTTATTGTTGGAGCACCCTGCAATGAAGTCCCGTGAGTCATCCGTGGTGGTTTTATCACTTCCTAACTGTGATGTGTCACCACACCGCCCACACAGGGTGGTGCAGACCGGTCGTTTACTCAAGGCCGTGTCAGAGAGCTTTATTATTATAAATGAGGGTGCCGGTGACCTGTTTACCAAGCCAGTCCCACGGGTTGTTTAAAGTTCACCATTTAGGAAGTGCCCCGCATGCACACGTGCTCCTGGCTGGAGCCGGGGAAAGAGGATTTGGACTTTCCTGACTGAAAGTACTCCGAGCACATGCAACGTAAGCTCTAGGGGCCTGGTTATCGTCGCCTTTCTGACATGTCGGGCAACGGAGAAATCTAGTTGCCATAATGGGGTAAGGCATTAAGAGAAATGTAATTGACACAATATGGCTTCCGCTGGAGTATCGCTATTTTTGAACAGGGTTCGTACGGTTATGGAAAACTTGGAATTTTAAAATTGTCATTTCCAGGCCTGGAAAAGTCATGGAAAAAAGTTAAATCATAAAAGTTCTGGAAAAGTCATGGAAATGTGTTATAATCACGTGTTCATTTATGCCAAGTTTGAAATAATTAATGTGATTTTTAAAGAAAGACGCTCAAAATATAAGCCGGCGTACGCTCTCAATACGCCAAATTTTCTTAATTGTTCATGTTTATACCGAGATTTCTGTTTCTTCATGGAAATTTGGTTTAAAGTCCTGGAAAAGTCATGGAAAAGTCATGGAAAAGTCATGGAAATCCGTTGGTCAACATGTGTAATAACCCTGTTCTAAACGGTTTACATGCACAACAAGCATTTAAACCAAAAGTTTGAAACCAAAGGTTTTATAGTAACCAGGTTATTGCAGTGCATGCATTTTCTATTTCCTGCTTTCCCTACCAGGAAAACATTATGACGCAGAGTGGGGGTTTCTGGCCCGGCTACTTCCAAGGTGCACGGAGAGGTCCAAACTCCAGCGACACAAGTACATGGAACAACTGTAATCTTTGACCAGTTGTATATACTACAAGTGTAGCTGGAGTTTTGACCTCATCAGGAAAACATTATGACACATGAGCAGCCCCAGTCCATCCAAACCTCAGACATCCTCGCTATCCTGTTAAACAAAGCCTCATGGAAAATAACAGATGGGATTGCAGACCAGGCGGCGCACATCTCCAGAGCTCCACTATCAGGCTATTTATTGACTAGAATCTGTAAATCTCTGTAACTTTTTCAGGGGATTTGGAAGTTGCAGGCACAAATATAGGAGAGCATGAGCGTAGTAGGAAATTGCAAGTGTGTGAGCGCAGGCTATATGCTTGTGGAGCGAGTTCAACTTCAGGGCAAAACCTGCCACACCCAAATGGATTCCACATGGCAGCAGGATGATGAACGGGGTATGCAGCCTGCTAGTGGCGGCCCAGTGCTAACGCTGCTCGGTAATGCTGGAAAAAGGAAGCGTATAAAAGTTGTTGTTGACAGTACACGGCCCTCATAACCCCGCTCAAACTACACCAGATTGATTACATGTGTGCATTGTAGTAGTTTGTAGTAGGAGACGCCTTCCAGCAGTGCGGCGCGTAAAGCTGAGGAACGCGGTAATCTTATCAAGAGCCCATTGAGGCGTCCGCTTCATCTCTTCGCCCCCGGAGAGCGTTGTCCATTTTCTCCTCCGCGGCGGCGACCAATAAAAGCTTCTAATAAGCCCTCGGAGGTGTCCTGTGGCGGTTCTCCGTCTACACTAACAACCTCCCAGTGGCTGCCCCTCGGTCGTCTACGACCCCATAAATGTTTCACGAGATCTCCATCGGTGACATCGGTCCAGTCCCTTCACCCTCCCGTTCAAGGACTTCCAGCAGGAAGGAGGTCGGAAAAAGAGCACGACTTCACATCCGCCGCCTTATCTGAGCGGAGCGCGATCTGAGCATGTGGAGAAAGCAATTGTGTCCAACTGTTGTCGGGCCCCTCGTGTAATGAGACACCCTGTATGGGGAGGAATGGGGCATGTTGGCCGTCTGGGTGCCATTCCTTAATTTACCATTTAATGCAGTGACAGCAGAGCAGCAGGGGTAAAAAGGCATTTGCAACACTTAAACATTTTTTTTTTACAATAATTAGTAATTAGCCCCTGGGTTAGGCTTCGGGGTGGATCGTGTAGCTCATGGGTTTTGTGCTTTATTGTCCGCAGGAGCTCGCTATAAGGAATCAGCTGCCGACTAGTATGGATCAAGATGGCGGCTCCAACCCCGTTTCCTCCCCGATGGCCCAGGACGCCCGGACCATGACGGCCAACAGCTCCGACCCATTCCTCAACAGGTCGGTTCAACACGAAACCCGGGGGCAGCCTCCTTGTCGTCACTTCCCCTCCGGTACAGTACAATCACAGCTGAGCTGCAGTTGGCGAGGGCCTCCATTCCTGTCCGGCTCGTCAGGCTCGATGTATGTGTGAGCTCTGGCGAGAGCTCCTCCAGTTACACAAGCAGGACAAACAGAAGGCGGCTCTCTGGGCTTCACCCTCCTCACATGGTAATGTCTCACCAGACCTGCAGCTCTGGGAAGGTGTTTGCTGCACAGTGATGCCCCCTGGTGGACAACTGCTGCTCTGCAGGCCACCGCAACCTAAATAGCGGAGTTTAAATAAAGTGTGGTTTCATCGTATTTGTTTTAAGTGGAGATATGAACAACTTTGAGAATTTGATAAGTAACGACACAAAACCCAATAGACTGACACTAGATGTGAAAACGGCCGCACTCAAAATAATCCTTGTCCCTCCCTAAATACTGCTCCATGGCATTCTGGGAAATCATTCCTCGTAGTTTAAGCTCTAGTTCTTCTGTGAGCGGAGGAAGTGAGAATAGAGCTGAATAGTAAGCAGGCCATGAGAACATGTGGTCCAGTCAGTAGACGGCCCGACCTAATCTCCCCTCCTCCCCCCGCTGCCTCCACTCCTTTACTCTCACAATGGTCTCATTCATCCTGCCTCTGCCATACTCTGCCTACATATTTTTCCTCTGCTAATTAGTATAGGCTTGTCAAAAGTCCTCTCTCGGCCTCTTGGTCTCTCTGTTGTCCCTTACATTGTGGCTGTTTTCCTATATTCTGCCCCAGAGCGCGAGATATCGCGGCTCGGTGCCACCGGGGACGTTCAAATCGATATAACGGAGTAAACTGCGGCTTCATGCTGAAGATCCCCGAGAGCATTAAGGCCACTCTGTTGCTTTTCAGCCTCTGCGCCTTTAATAACTGAGTGCGTTTGCTCCGTTGGATCAGTTAATTAGATTAACGTAGTTTCAAAGTAGTGACGTGAAGGTCATTAAGGTCATCCGCAAACTCTTCCGAGACCAAAAGCTTTTTTTTTTTTAATTCACTTTGAAGGGAATCCTGGTGTTTATTCGCGAGTGTGCAGAGTTTACAACAGAGGTTGCTTTATCTTCATTCTTTCAGCGGGACCTACCACTCCAGGGACGAGAGCACGGACAGCGGCTTGAGTATGAGCAGCTACAGCGTCCCGCGCACTCCAGACGACTTCCTCAACAGCGTGGATGAGATGGACACAGGTGAGGCTGGACCCCACGGGGGCGTCTTCTCCGACCCGTCGGCGTGTGGCCGCTGGCGAACCTTCTGCAGTCGGCGCTCGGTTCTTTTCTCCCGGCGTAGTTTTGTGTTCACGTTTGCCGATTAGGCAGACCAGAGTGATCCCGCGTTTAAAAGAAAATGAAGCGACATCACCATCGTGGCTCGTTTGTGTTTCAAAAATAATTGAGACGGTGACTCGTGTTTGGGTCGGGGAAGGGGCGGAGTCATTTTCGGTTCATCCCGCAGCGCCAGTTCTGATTACCAAAAGTGGCGCACTAGGCGGCTCATATTTACAGTCTGTACAAAAAGATGTGGTTCAATTAGCTAAACTACCAGACTAAGCTGACGAGATCTTCCAAACGTTCTCTTGTTGGCTTAATCTAAAATCATCTACTGTGGATCTATTATACTAATTAGCAGGTTTGTGCTTGTAGTCTAAGTTTTCTATTCAAACATGCTTACATAATTAAATGTAAAAAGTAATACTGTAAATTGGTCAGTTCAAGCATCCGTTTCTTCAAAAAAAAAAGAAGCTCCACATCCTGTATAAAGCCCCGACGGGATGCGTTGAGCTGTACTCGCCGTTCTGCAAACGCACAAACGACGACACAACGCTCTGCTACACTCTGTTGTCCTTTGGCACCGCGTCAGATTGCACAACAAGAAATATAAATAATGTAAACAAGCGAGAGCCGCTGGTGCCAGCTTTGCCCCGATGCTGACGACCCCATCTCCAGATCGCTCTCCCCACCGGACCAATTACTTCACCAGAAATCTGCCAGATTGACACAAACACGTGGTAGAACAGGATCCAGGGTCGAAAATAACAACACGCCTGTGGATGCGGGTTAAACCGTGTTGTGTAGTCCCACCTGCACCATGTGGATCCTCAGGTGTGTGCTGAACTCGAATAAATATAGAGATGTTTTCACAGCAATATAGAAACCAGAGAGAGAGCTTTTTTTCGTGACGTTTGTCTGGAACCTCGTTTACCAGCAGAAACAAGTCTGTGTCGGTCGATGTGGTTTATCGAGGATCGGGAATAGTGTCGGAGCGTCTCTACGGTTTCATGATGGGCCCTTTCAGGGTTCGTACGGTCATGGAAAACCTGGAAAAGTCATGGCATTTTGAAATGGTCATTTCCAGGCCTGGAAAAATCATTGAAAAAACTTAAATCACAAAAGTTTGGGAAAAGTCATGGACATGTGTTATAATCACATGTTCATTTAGGCCGAGTTTAAAGTAATGAATATGTTTTAGAAAAAGACTCAAAATATAAGCCGGCGTACTGGCGGCGCAATTTTTTAAGTGAACGCACCTTAAATGGAAAGTTCGTTGGCCATCGCTCGGGAAGCAAGTGTCTATCCTTTTAATCAATAATATTGTCTCTTATTCATTTGTTTTATTTAATGTTTACTGTTTGTTTTGGAATTCACGTTGTTTAAATACTAAATGTTCTCACTTTTTCATGTATAAACCGAGATTTTCGTTGAAAGTCATGGAAAAGTCATGGAAATCCATCAGTCAAGTCGTGTAAGAACCCTGTCTTTTCTAACACACATGTCGTCCGCTCATTAGGCGACCCGCTTCCACCCTCCATGGCAACGCAGCCCAGTCGTTTCCCCGACTACCTGGACGCCATCCCGGGAACAGACGTGGACCTGGGCACCCTGGAGAGCGAGAGCATGGCGGTGGAGGGCGAGGAGCTGATGCCCAGTCTCCAGGAGGCGCTGAGCTCCGACATCCTCAATGACATGGAAACGGTGCTGGCGGCTACCAAGATCGACAAGGAGAGCTTCCTCACGTGGTTATAGACGGTCCGAGCAGGACCCGCCTCACTCCTCTCCCCGCACGGAACCGCTGCCTGCTCTTTACCTGTGAAGGAGTCGTAGATGCTTC
This sequence comes from Liparis tanakae, assembly GCA_036178185.1. Classification (NCBI taxonomy): domain Eukaryota; kingdom Metazoa; phylum Chordata; class Actinopteri; order Perciformes; family Liparidae; genus Liparis; species Liparis tanakae. The sequence continues at coordinate 7,730,066 of CM070099.1, read as the reverse complement.
GACAAGACATTTCAGCGAGCCTCTCCGGACTTCGGTTTCTGTCTCGGCATGTAAGGCCAACCTCTTTTTGAGGCAGTATTGTTCTTTTCTTTTCACCGGTGTGTTATCTCTTTTATTTTGTCTGTGTCTTCAAGGCTGGCCCATGAACAGACAATAACGCAAGGGTCCCCAAATCTTTCACAGATCCGTCAGTGAATTTAGGGCATCTTTTACCGAGGGTAGGGGCCGCTTCTTCCCCTGGCCTCCCCTGCCCCCCCCCCCCAAGCTGCGCCGGGCGGCTGCATGAACTCTGATGCGAGGACTACCGTCATCGGTTAATCGCCTGGACTCTCTGGTGCCTTCTTTTTCTTGCAATATAGCGTCAAGCAGCACTACCTAACTGCGCGGGGGACTATTGCATCTAGCTTATATAGCTTTATATTGGGCCATGTACGTTTTCATCCGTTTTTAGTTTGTTTTCAACGAACCTGAGAAACCAAAAATGATGTATTTGGAGCATAAAGAACAATACTGATTTGGAGTAAAGGTAATGTGAGGGGCCCAGTTTGGACATGTTGGCTTCTTTTGGGGGTGGGGGTGGGAGGGGGAGGGGGGGGTGGGGGTTGTAGCCTGGGGCCCGACTACATTGCTTCTTGGCTGTGCCAGCAAGTCTAAGTTAAACCTTTGATAGATCAAGTGCCTTCAGTAGTATTTTTTTTTAAGATGCGAGCAACACGAACAATTACTAAGTTTCTGTAATACAGCAATAAGCATTAGGCTGTGTTCACTCACATCAGCCACACTTTCCTCTATCTAATGTTCAATAATCAAAATTGTATTGTATAAACTCATAAGGGGATTTCTGGATTTCTGCTTTTTCTCTCTCGGTATCTTAGTCTTATCCAAGCCTAACTCATGAGTCATTCTTTGTTTAATCTTTTTTAGTATCCTTTTATTTGTAGGTTACTACATATGTATGATTGCTTTGATCAATGGCATTTTGCTTCTTGTTATTAATTTCTTTCATAGATTAATTAATACTTTCTTTTTTTTTAATGAGTTTACCGTTTTGACCACTTCACCAAGATGAGGTCTGCCAAGACACACAATGATTCAGTTTGGGCTTTTTTTTATTTTTTAACCATTTTGCTGATTCACTACTTGTTTCCCATTTCCTTTATACATATTCATGTTGTTGTTGTTGTTTATGATCACATGCAGCTTTTACTATCTTTCCTAAACAGTAACCAAAAAGGTAGATCTCTTGGCTAAACAGAAAGTACAGCTCTTTGATCCATTGACCCGTGTGACAATGTACAGGATACAACCGTTACAACAACAGTCTTCCTACGGGGCGGCGGACCCCTCTGTGCAACGCTATGTGTTGGAATGAGGGCTTGGAGACTAGAGCTGAGACAAGTTTAAGCAGGTTTGAGAGCCATGTCGAGGGGTCGTGTAGAAGGCCAGGGTTTGACTGACGGCGGGGAGTTACGCAGATTGTTTTTTGTGTGTGTGAAATAATTAAAAAAACAATCAGTTATCTCAGTCGGGAATTGTTGTGGCAGATTCCAAAGATGTTTTTGTAAAGACGCTAACACTTAATTTTGCTTCCATTTTCACAGAGTCCAGAACCAGTATGATTTGTAAATCAGCCTCTGAACACACTGTATAAGCTAATGAGAAAATGATGTAGGTTTAAAAAAAAGTGTTAATGGACAAGTCTATGAATAGGTCTAGCTGAGAGATTATTTCTTTCTTTCTTTCTTTCCTTGAGACAAGATGGTTGTTTTGAGTGACTAACCCTGAGATTTGAGGATGAGGTTTCAGAGAGCAGTAAGTGATTCTTCTATATGCGCTCACATGTTTACATTATCGGAGTAGGAAACTGCTACAGCTGCAGTGGAGACAACCCACTGGCAATTCTCTCATAATCCCATTGTTTTGATGTTTACACCATGACTACATCCTTGCATGACTGCAGTAACCTTTGAATATCATATAATCAGCCTGCTGTGCATGCCCTTGGTTGAATCCTTGGAGGGTGTCACACTGATTTATGTTGCCAACAAATAGTTGGTGGCATTAACTTGATGGAACAATATTTCTTTTGTTTTTTTTTAGATCAGAGATCATGAACAATTTTTTTTATTCTGTGTGAGAAACCTCTTTTTAATTTGGATTTTATTGATCATTAAATCACGTATTGATGAATTTAAGATGGATAAACAGTGCTGTTGAGAACAATGCAACTAAAACGAGTGGTACACTACAGTGCTTGTATTGCACGGCTTCGGTTTTCATTGTGATGCAATGCCGCATTTTGTCACACAAACCTGATTTTATGCTTACTTAGTGTGTAATTGTCTGAGCATATTAGCTGTTGACTGTCATTGTAGCCGTAGAACTAATCACACAAGTTAAAGGATTTTGTATTTAGACTTTTCTAAATGCACATGAAATGAATTTATATTCAGTAATGATCTGTTTTCTTTTTTGTTGATAGATATGTGCATGTGTTTTTAGAACAATAAATTCTGTTACATTATATCTTGCTTCATATGATACTTTGAAATTGGCCTGAAATAAAGTATATACTTTTGTGGTAATATTTTTCTTGAGTGGTGGCATTGTATTTCATAGTTTTTTTTAAGAATCTATTTTAAGCAAATTAACATTCTTGGCTCATGCGTCATGTTGGCTTTTGCTTAGTCCATGAATAGAAAAGTCACAAATTGTCTTATTTAAAAAAAAAAAGTTCTAATGTTGAAAGATTTAAAGTGCTTTTCATACGCTTCAGCTCCTCCCTGAGTAACTAAACATGATTCAAAATTACTCAAGCACTGTACTAGAGTAAAATGTTTGTATCTTGTGTATTTGCATTTACTATATTATATAATTCTATTCCACGGCATTTCAGAGGGAAATATTTTACTTTTATTCCTCAACATTTAGCAGACAGCTGGAGTTAAATAGTTACTCTGCGGATTAAGATTTTACAAACTTATTCTTTTTATTGGCATGTTATGAAATACAATTCATTTAATTTAATTAGTTTGGACATACTCTATGATTTCTGATAGTCGTTTATAGTATGACTCTTTGACTATAGTGTATCAATACAAATAATTTGAGTTACAGTTTTTTTTCACAAACATTACTTTGTAATGACTTCTGACTTACTACACTAACTTATATTAGTTTTTTGACATATGATATATTAGGGCTATTAAATAACAACATATACTATTACAGTTGTATTACTTGAACATGACTTGTCATTCAATTGCTTTTTTGAACAAACATATATTTCTTTTTATTTAGTTTTTTTCTTTGAATTATTTTGAAAATACTATGCTTTGAATCTTTTATGACTTATTTTAGATATACCATGAAAAGGAATTTAACTGTACTATTGGAAAGGTATATCTTTGACATGTTATGACCTATTTATGACTTTAAAAATACTGTTTTACTTATCCTATATAATAGCTATTGGTTTAGTTTTTATTCCTACTACATCCATACAATATGTTATTATGCAAACGTGATATTGCAAATACAAAATCAACCTTTAACAATAGTTTGTTGGTTCACTAGATGGTGCTGAGCTTTTTTTCTGGTAAAGGTAGCGGCATTAGACTATTTAGACATGCATGGTGCAACATTTATGACCCATTTTTCTGAGTGAAAACTTTATCTTAATCGATTAAACACAAGTTGACAAACCGCATAATTTGCTGAAAAAAATGATAAGAAATTGCAATTCATAACAATATAACAAACTGTTATTGCAATACTCAGCATGGTACAAAATGTTTAATGTGGCATTAAGATCATATCTTGATTTAAGTAGCAAGATAATAATAATAATAATTCAGACTTCTATGATACTATTAGCATTAGCATACTAAAGAGTTACATGTTCTATAACATACTATATCATGATTTATTTGATGGCACATTTCTTTTATGAATCTTTCACAACTTTACCGTGACACTTTTTTTGAATGCTACAATATACTATTCATAATTTTATATACATATATTTTTTTAAACACTAAATAAAACCAATTATTTACATAGTAGCAGACCTAACTGCTGGACACAAAACAACACTGCCAGCATCCAGGCAGATACACTAATTACTTTAGGCTCTGGAAATCAACTTTTAAGTAACCACTGAAATGTAAAAAATGGCATTTTTACTTTAATGGACTGTTAGGTATGTCAAGCGATTTTGGAAATAGAAAGCAGTCAATGTCTTTGTCATGTTGTGTCAACTGCATGCTCACCTGGCTGATAGATGGAGGTGCTGGAAGGACAATCACAAGTGGACACAAAAACATACTCCTTGTTCCTTGCACTCTATTTCATAATAAACACATTTTTAGTTATCGACTTTATGCACTACGGGCACCACTCAGCTGCACAACACTTAGCCCCAATGCAAAACATCTCCCTGACAAAAGATCATACTCACTGTCAAGTTCCTAAGTGTTTTCTTTTCATCTCTTGCCCAACTTAAAACAGCCTTGTACATTTAGCGTTACCCCAATGGACGCACGGGACAACTCTTCAACGCAGCTCAATATTTATTCTTTCTTTTAACAATTTCCATCCAACAGATTATTTCAAACAAAAAAGGGCATCAGGTGTTCCCACTTAAATCAACTTACTACTTGCACTGACTGGCTGGTGGTGCATTCTGGGAGTTGAAGTCAACTCTCAACACTCACGGGTAATGTAGTCTCGGGTAATGTAGTCTCTTAGTAGACTTGGCCTACTAAATGGGCGGGCAAGGATACAGTGAATAAGAGAGAGAGGAAAGACATATGTATATATATATATAATTATTAAATACATTTTTTGTAAATACATATGTATGTATGTATATATATATATATATATATATATATATATATATATATATATATATAGAAAAAAGAAAAAAAGAACACTGTTTTTTCCAATGAAAATGACATTAAATTAATCAGAAATACACTCTCTACATAGTTAATGTGGTAAATGACTATTCTCTGTTTTTTAATGAAATCTCTACAGAGGTGTATAGAGGCCCATCTCTAGTGTTCTAGTGGTACATTGTGTTATTGCCTTAGAAGACTAGCAGAGGGTTAGAACCCCCTTGAAACCCTTTATTTTTACTTCTCCAAGTCCACAAAGCACATGAAGACTGGTTGGGCAAAATCCCAGGACCCCTCGAGGATTCTTGCGAAGGTGAAGAGCTGGTCCACAGTTCCACGACCGGGACGGAATGCACACTACTGGTCTTGAATCTGAGGTTCGACCAACGGTCATAGCCTCCTTTCCAGCACCCTGGCATAAACTTTCCCCGGGAGGCTGAGAAGTGTGAAACCACGATAGTTGGAGCTCACTCTCCGGTCCCTCTTTTTAAAAATGGGAACCACCACCCCGGTCTGCCAGTCCAAGGACACTGTTCCTGACCTCCACAAGACATTGAAGAGGCGTGTCAGCCAAGACAGCCCAACAATGTGCAGCGCCTTCAGCATCTCAGGGCGGATCTCAAGCTTTTTAACCACCTTAGTGGCTTCTGCCAGGGATATTGATGCGACCCCCCCAAGTCTACAGGTAATGCCCTCACAAACTTCTTGAAGTCCCTCAGTGACATGCCATTAAAAATATTTTCCTTTAACTCCAACAAAGCTGGAGCAGCCTCTAAAATAAAACATTCATCATTTCCCAATGTTTTCTCTTGTGTACGATCCGTTTGTGTTATTCTCTGTTAAAGAACAAGTTATACCGCATGGTGTCAGAGTGCAACGCAACTGCCATCGCTGTTTGAAGACCATCTAATCAGCCAACGGCAAAAGGAAATACTTATCTTTAAATCATCTGAGTTGTAAACTTCAAAGGGGTCCGATTGTGTAAGCAATGATTTTGAAAACTGGGCTCAACACTACACAAAATTCACAAAAGCACACACTCAATAAGCAGAACACATTATATGTTTTGAATCATTTTAAACTTAAAATATACAAAAAATGTTTAAAAGAAATGTTTCCCTGTATACATGGTTCGCACTCTAATTAAATTTGTTTAATTGTTTTTCTTGTTACAATACTTTTCTAATTATAGGTTCTAGAATTGACATGTTTCAGTACATTTTGTTCCGAACATAAGAACAGAACATATAAATATCTGAATATAGTACATAAACACAGCAACAACATTTATGGAGATAAAATATAAAGCATGTACTTTTAGTTCCGCACAGTCACTTTTCTTTGAAAACCGGCTTCCTACTGCTATATTATAGGTTTCCATTATTGTTGTTGTGATGCCTGTGGTATCTTTTTAAAGTGCTTTAAAGTGATATGGTGCTTGACCAATCAGTCTATGGGTGTGGCACTTTTAACGGCAGTGTTTTTAAAGAGTATTATCAGATTCCTGGGTCTTTTGTACATTACTGTGTTTAGTGTGAAAAAAAGGTGCCAAGTTAAGTGGCAAGCCAAGGAGAAAATGTGTTAAGACTTGTGAAGACTTGAGTTGAGGTGTTGCTGTCAGTCTTATTAACGTATGTGTCAATTTAGTGTGCTGGCAAATAAAAAGCTAAGCAGTATTTCTCCACAGCTGCAGATAAAGCAATATTAATAGTACAATATTATTTGCAGGATTGTTTGGACTCATGTTATCCTGTAACACCCGTTTCTGTTTCTCCTGTGTTCCGTGTCTCCTCTGCGTCTCCTCTGTCTTAATTATTTAATTCCATGCACCTGCCCTCAGCCACTCTTGTCTCGTTAGTGTCTGATGTCGTACACCTGTTTCATCCCCTATATATTGTGTCAGTATTTCCCTTGTCTCCTGTCGGATTGTTGTCTATGGTCGTCTTTAGTTCTGTGTGCTTTTCTCGTCATCCAGTCTGGTTCCTGGTTCTACCCGCCCCCGCCCATTTCTGCCACTCTGGGAACAAAAATAGGATATTCTAAGTCATAATTATGAGATACTATCTCATAATTATGACTTGAGGGCGGGGCGTAACAAAGCAGAGCAGTGAAGCCGTGGTGAAGTGGAGATATGTTTTGAGTTAATAACTCCACTGTCACTCGAACTTTAACATCACCTGAGCAGGTAAAAGCTGTTGAGCGGAGGTCAGGAACAGCTTCTTCCCCAGAGCGGTTTCCTCCATCACCCCCACAGCCAGCACCCCACCAGCTAGCACCAGACAGTGCTGCAGGGGGACCAACATACTCTTTTACATGACACTTCTTCTCTTTTACAACACTGATGCCTGTTTTTTTTTTTTTAATGTTTCTATATATGTGTTTACTGTTGCTGCTGTACTGAATGATGAGTCGCCAATTTAATTGTGTTGTATGTTTTGTTTTTTTACAATGACAATACTCTTCTCATCCTCATATGCTCCAGAGCAACAGAAGCAAGTGGATGAGACCTAGATTACCAGAACCAAATGGATACCACTATTGAAGACGACTTTAGACATGGATTCACAAATCTGGAAATTATCCATTTTTTTTAAACAGACTATCTGTGTGAAGATGCAGCCCATCGTTGGAAAACTGAATCCGACACACACGGAGGAGAGAATAAACATTTAAACTTATTTTCCAAATTTCATTTTGAAATTCTTGCAACGCTGACCTTTTTAGGAAAAGTAAGCAAAGGTGGATAATGTGACTTGTTACTAACTATACTGTATTTAATGAATTTGTAAATTTGACGAGATGTGCCTATCGTCGGTGTAAATTAAATTAAATCAATGTACACCAGCAATTATTTTCCTAATGCGCTTCAAGTGTTTAGTGCGCAGACCGCTGTCCAATGTGCTAATCGATTTACACCGCCGGCTCTTCCGAAGTTGTATTACCTGTTCATGGTGTTGCCGATTGTGAAGACAGTCATGGTGCGTTCAGTGGCAGGTTTAGGGCTGAATCAGGTTTTCCCTGGTCCAGCCCCTAGATATGCTGCTATAGGCTTTTAGGCTCCTGGGGGACGTCAATAATAATGTCTTTCCCCAGGAATACATCCAACTCTGTGCACAACCTGAGGAACAGACACAGATATGCTGCATATAAGTATTCCTCAAATATTTAGTGAGGTACATTTGAATGTCCTTTTTGTGGACATTCATTGTCTCTCAGAAGGAGAGAGACTTCCCAACCTTTCTCTCAGTGGGTTGCAGGGTTTCGTAGTCAGTTGTGAGGTTCTGAAGGCTGTGCCCGGTGGTGCTGAGTATTTCTGCCCATTGTTAAATGACGTAGGCAGGCTCTTCAATAGCCTTTTGTGGGCACGCTCCAGGAGGATGTTATTGACATTGCTGGCTGTTGGTAACCTTCTGCGGCGGTGGTTATCTAGGATCTCAATGAATTCTTCTTGGTCGACGCTGTTAAATTCTGATCTTCCCGATTGAAACACTACGTTCGGACTCAGGTATGTATTTGAGGAATTTCTCCACTACATCACTCTTCACATATCCAAAAGCAGCTTGCTCGAATATGAAAGGCGCGATCTTCAAAGGAAGATATTTCTCCCTCGTCGCAAAATTCACTCCACAATTCTGAGAGACCATCTTTTACAGCTCAGCCATCACCATATCCCATCTCAGATGTTCAATCTGGCAGAATAAGATAGATTTCCATGTCAACATTGTGACGGCTGAACCATCCGTCACAATGTTGCCACAGCCACATGGGTGTGCTCAACGACAGTCTATCTAAGGACAGAGGACTTGTCTCCCCTTCGATTATCTACAGACTTATCCTATATATTCTGCATTGTGAAGATGGATCAAAGTGGCTCTTGACACATACAGTCCTCAGCATGTTGTAGGTCCTAATTTAAATTCTAGTTAAATACATTTTTGGCAACTATGTGGAACTTATTTTTTTTTTTTCTGATTTTGCACTTATCTTGCACCTGATTTTATTCCCATCTTAAATCCTTGTATATATAATATACACTTTTATTGGGTGAATGAAATCCATATTTGTTCCACCTTTACCTGCTCTCCAAGTTCTGTGGCCCCTGGTCCTTCGCAAACTTCTTGAAGTCCCTCATCGCCTAAATTGTTAATGGTGAAACAGGAAGTGTATCATCCAATTTCTGTTGCTCATTTTCACAAAAGTCTCCTACAAAAACAACATTGCTGCTCTCAAAAAACATCCTCACACCCACCCTGGGTGGAATACTGTGCAAAGTAAAAAATGTCACTTATGTGATTCTGAAAATCAAGAAAGGAGTGGCTGGGGGCAGGTGAAGGGAATTAACCAATCAAGGAGACATAAGTGGCTGAGGGCAGGTGAAGGGAATTAACCAATCAAGGAGACATAAGTGGCTGAGGGCAGGTGAAAGGAATTAACCAATCAAGGATACGTAAGTGGCTGAGGGCAGGTGAAGGGAATGAACCAATCAAGGAGACATAGGTGGCTGAGGGCAGGTGAAGGGAATTAACCAATCAAGGAGACATAAGTGGCTGAGGGCAGGTGAAGGGAATTAACCAATCAAGGAGACATAAGTGGCTGAGGGCAGGTGAAGGGAATTAACCAATAAAGGAGACATTAGTGGCTAATGGCAGGAGAAGGGAATGAACAATCAAGACCGGAGTGGCTGATGGCAGGTGCAGGGAATGAAACAATCAACAACATGAGACACAGAGGTGACACAGAGGAGGGCGTTACCCCTTTTGGAAAGAACGGGTCAATTGTTTGTTGAATCAAATCTCTTTTTCGATCATCCTTTGAAACTACAACTTTCCTTGTTCCGCCCCCTTGTCTGACTCATTTGCATTAAAGCCTCTTTTTCATTATCATAATTCATCCATCCTATTTTTACTTTTCTCATTGTTTTTCCATTTCTTTTCTGAGATGGTTGTTAAGGCATCATAACAAGGGTTTCTTTTGGCCAATTTTTGTTTCAGGCGCTCATAAAAGCTTTGGTTTCAGAGTGTTGTTGTGGCTGTTTTCCTTCGAATGACAAAATCCTAATACTGCTAGGTGATCACAAATATGATGGCAAATACATCTATAATTGTTCATCTGTCATCATCTGTATTGTGCATCAATGTAAACATGGACACATTGATTAGAAAAGAGCAATCTTTTCCTGATTAGATAACGTAATCATTTTGGTAATTTGTTTAATAATTTACAAACAGTAAAACATGTCTTTGAAAAGTACAGTTGTTTGACTCAAATGCTGTGTTTTTTTCATCATGTTACAAGGAAAGTCTTAAATGCAGCTTATATATAGCTTACTTATTATATGCGCAGGTTGTTACAGCGACACGTGGAGTTAACTCAAACCTCATCTTTACTTCCGTTTCTTCACCATGGCTTCCCTGCTCTGCTTTGTTACGCCCCTCATGATTATGAGATAGTAAGTCATAATTATGACTTGCAGGACTTTAATATGTTTCTCAGTGGTGGAAATGGGCTTCTATACTCTTCCTGCCCAGTTTAGTTCAGCCTTTCAAAAAAAACTACATTTTCACTGCACCTGTACTTCTCTAATTTGCTAAACTCATCAAAAAATTGCATGAGGGATGTGGGATGACACTGGTCCCTCCCTCACAGACAGACAGACAGACAGACAGACAGACAGACAGACAGACAGACAGACGGGCTCTTTACTTACATTGGCCCAGAGTTGTAAATGTCAAAAGAATGCACTTTAAATGGGCCCCCAAAACAGCACCTTTTTATTTAATCTTTTATTGAAATCAATTTTATTAATTACATGTATGATCATAATGTCACATTACTATCCCAATAATTATTAAATATCATATGAAAAAAAATGATTACATTACTTAGGTTGCATAAAAAACTACCACGAATGAAAAAGCATGAACAATAAGTAAGAACACATTTGTTGCGGCAAGATTCTCCGTGTGCATGGTAGCAAAACGTCTGAAGGTGAATACCATATCATGCTATATAGTGGATGCAGATTTAGAAACTTAACTTGAATTATCAACATGAACTTGAAAAGCAACACAGCAATGTTTTCTTTTCACAGTGTGAATTTGGTATTTTATCCTATACAGCAGTACAGCATGAGTATGACACACAGACCACAAAACCAGTGACTGCAAAGAAAAGTACTTTCTTGGCCAATATACCAGGAATAAAATATGCAAAGTACTAAGGACAGAATACAAATTCATTTCACAGTAAATACAATACAAAACAATACACTGTAGTTGGATAACAAATAATATGAGTTTATAAAATTCCATTTGAACGTTATTTACAAATGTTTCTCCTTGCACCTTTCTAATAATCTCTATACTTTGAGCAGCGGGTTGATCTTTAGCGATCTGTGACGCAAATTCAAGAGTGGCTGCCCAGAATCTCATCCAAATTGATATCTTTCATCCAATCATCATTTCCAGAGCCAGACTTGAGCAGAGAGTCTATGAAGTCAGAGTCTGTGTTGATCCCTGGAACTGTGTTATCGCCCTCAGGGAGGAAGTCAAAGGTCAGTCTGTTGGCTCGGTTATTCTGGTAGCTGCTCGAGCTGGGACTGGGCTCTGCAAAGTGGCCTGCTGGTACCCTCTGTTCAGGAGAGGCCTGGTTCAGGTTCCCCACGGCTGATGGAGATGCCATCATTGGCTGGCCTGGTCTTGTGTCTCTCATCGAAGGGTTAATCGGGAGCATCCCAATGTCTGGAGCTACCTGGTTGGGAGGGCCTATGATCCTCTGTTGGTACGGGAGGTTTGGCATGTCCAGCTGCGCACCCTGAGACTGGAGAGGATTGGGTATCCGCCGAACACCGAGTCCAGTTGTCACTTGCTTGTTGGCCGAGCCCCAGCCCATGTTGACATTTTTCACCAAGCCTCCGAGGCCTTGTCCTGGTACCCCCGAGGAATGCAGGTCAGCTGTCGTTCTCTGGTGTTGCACACCTGCTACATTGTTCATCCCAAAAGAATTTCCATGCGCGTTTGGACCCATGAACCGAGCTTTATTTTGATTTAATCCAATTCTATTCAGATTGTTATGCTGCTGGAATTGTCCGACACAAGGACTCGGACGACAGTCGGCCGCGATGCCGAATCTGCGGTCCAACGGATTCATCTTGGAACCAGGCCCACTCGGGAGGTGACAAGACATGGACTGCATTTCATTCTCAGGGCCATTGCTGGAAGCCTGGGAGGAAGTTTGACCTGCAGACATATCAAGAACACAATGATTACAATGGCGTCACGTCAGCATGTGAGGCAAGTTGGACTCATCCGGACTGTAGCGTACCTGTGAAGACGTTTCCCTGCTGAACTCCCACCATACCTCTCGACTGCTTGTAATCAGGCGGCGGTCTTGTGAGATGACGATTGAACTGATCGTGTGCATTGTCTTTGTCCTTAATGGGAAAGAAAGAATTGTGAATAACGACTACGCGATTAATCAACTCCAAATCAAATTCTCACAAAAGGCTCAGCTGCTTATTAAAACTCGGTGACAGCTGGATGATTTAAGAAGTAGCTTACGGAATTGCTAATGGTGTGCTGTTGTTGATTAAGCTGTCTCTGCATGGCCTGAGGTTTGGCTGGGCCCTTTTGCTGGTTGTTGGGAACTGGGACCCGCGGCTGCGACTGGGTTGACATGACTCCTAAGTTCCCATTGGTTGGCAGCCTCGGACCAGGAGGAACACCCTGAGAGGAAGAGACACATTATGGTTAATACTAGTGTCAGTGGAATTTAAAATATGTGTTTTTTAAATAAATCTTTTTGTATCTTCTCTGCTGAATTTGTGGCGTTTGGAGACAAGTGCTATGAAAATCACAAAACCAAAACTATGCCATAACATGGCCTGATCACTAGAGGGCAGAACTCTACAATACATCATAGATCTGGGTCAAAGATGTGAATCAGCCTCCAGAATGTGGTCAAGGCTACTCCCTCTGCAGATGAAAAAGGGAGACTTAGAGAGAGAGAGAGAGAGAGAGAGGTTTTCTTTTTGGAAGGGGTGAGTGAGAGCTCTCCTCAAGGCCTGCTTCTCCCTTGATAATTGTGTCTAAAGCGAGTGGAAAGAATCCCTGAGACAGCAGGAAATGTGTGCCAATGGGGAGTTATGCGCCAGCACCATGACTACCTCCATTTAATAAGCTCTCCTTTACTGATCACTGCGTTGTGTTTCGTGAGGAGGCATTCCATCCACTAGAAACCCATTTGGCACAATCACATTGATTAAAATGTTGTAGTCGGCAGCACTCAAATTAAATTGCGGTAGCCAAACTAGCTTTTCGTTTGAAGTCTTGTCCTGAAGGTACGTTATGCCGATCATCTTTACCCATCACGTTGTTCGAGATGCTATACGTCGTTGCGATACATATTTTTCTTCCGCCAGCTCTGCACAGCATCCAAGCGCCTTAAAGTTAAACCTTTATTGTGGACACAAGGTAACTCACTAAGCTCAGGCTTCAACCAAATGAAAGCAGAAGGAGGATAATGTGCACCAACTGCAAGTCAACACACCCTGTGTGTACAATGTCAGTAATTGTGTTGACTTTAAATGTTTCCCAGGGTGAAATTAATTAGAAATCCAACAGCAGAAGCCATTACTTAGAGACAACACATTATTTACAGAGGATGAATCTCTACAAGGTGGCAACATTGTGGTCCCAGAAAGAAAAACAGACAAAATAGAGGGAAGTGTGCGAAGAATAATGAATGGGACTAACATTTGGAGAACTAACGAGACCGGGTGAGAGAATAAGGGAAGTGGAAACTCCTCAGGAGTCACAAGCTATTAAACATGAGCTAACATTCACCTCCTCCAGTTCAACCCGAACAGCAAACCAAGCATGGCAATGTGATTACACAGGATCCAAAACATCAAAAACACTGTTTATTTTTCCTGTTACGCAAAAGAAAGCCGTCACCTCTGATTCACTTTCTCCGTTTATCGAGACTGTGACCATCACATACATTTTCCCCTGCAGAGACGCACCGGAGAAGGATTATTCCATCGTTGGTGTAAGAAAACCCCAATGAGGGGTGTTTGAGCATGTACAACAGAGTAAATCCCCTCCGTCATCCCAATGTGTCATAAAGCTGTTTTCCATGTCCCCCCCCCCCTCCCTCTCATTCTTCACAAGCTTGTTGTTAACGAATACCACATGTGGCTCGGGCCTCGGCAAAGGAGTGGAGTGATTTAGTCTCCCATCCTGCGGCAGTGCAGGCAGCTGACAGTGATCCAGGCCCAGCTTTGCCGGCTCTCACAGTGCACTTCCTCCAGCCTGGACTCAGGACGCGGCCCCTGGGGAGCGCCTCGGCATCTGGACTTGGCCGCGGCTCCTTTTCCCAGGAAACAAGTACTCCCTTCACAGCGCTGCCAGAGTGACCTGGCAGGCTCCGCCCCCGTGGCCCCGCTCTTCTCCTGACCGAGGGATGCGGTGCCACCAAAAAGCAGACGAGTCATCGTTTACGGCGAGCAAAAACCTGCATCTTAAGAGGAATACTTCTTTTGCGGGATGACCATTTGTGCATAAAATACTCATCCCGAGACTTGATGAAGTATAACAAACGCAACATTCACGGCAGCGTAGTCCAGGTCTCGCTCATCCAGTCGTATGCTCACTATTTTCTAAGCACATGCATCTTTTGCAAAAAACGTACCATTTAAAAACACACCACATGAACAGTGTGCACAGGCAGTTTTAGGTGTATTAGATAGAAAGGTTTGAATGAAAATGCATTGGTTTGGGTCGTAAGCAGTAAGCTGAATAAATGAGGCTCGGATTATACTACACAAGTTATGTGAGAGTTTGTAAAAGGATGTTTTTACATACTTTCGCTGTTGTCAAAAGCGGCCACTATGCACTTCAATTCAAGGCTTTAAAAAATAAACAAAATGTTCAACAGTTTTCTTCAGTAATTTAAGGGAACACAGAGCGAGTTATTGATGTAGACATGTTCATTTTGTGGATGAAGTATTCCTTTAAGTTGTAATTCAGTGTTCTACAGAACACTATTCTACAGAAAGCAATAATAATCCTGTGTCGTATTTAAATGGATACGTATGAGCTGAAGCTAATCACGAGGATGATGAAGGTGTCGTCTTCGCTTGCTCCAACGGTGCCTTGTTATGCTGAGCACAAGTCACTCCTGATAAATTGTTTATTAAATATTGTAAATGTTGATCTGAATATAAATGGGTCTGCAATAAACATACATTAGACTACTATGAGGAGATTGAACGCAAAAAAGGTTACATTTATCATAAAAAAAGTTTTTGGTGCTGACAAGAACTAAATAATTCAAGAAATGTATACATATACTGTACACACAATCAGTAAAACACTTTACGTTAAAATATTCCCTTAAAAAAGTACTTTCTTCACCTGTACGAACCGATTGGTCGTTAGCAGAAAGTCTCGTTAGCAGATCTTTTGCAAAATGGGGCACAAATCGTTCTGGAAATTTGAAAATACAACACAATAAATAAGAGAGACCTTTAGTAACCGTCACTACACAAAGACTGTCATTTCACTAGTCCTGTATACATCCTTAACTTAAATACACAACACGGCTACAATGCTAAAATGCGTCCTTGGAATGTCATTGCCATGCCAACCACAGTTACTCAAGTTTCATAATGCATTTGTGTCCTCTACTGTAAGCTGCCAGAGAATGTATTCATCCTTTTTGTTGTTGTTGGTGTGTGACCTCATAGCTAGGGAGCTGCACAGTGGTGGGTTTGCATTTTGACATGTTTGACTCAGCAAGCACCACAGCTCACATCTCTGGCTGTTAACAAAAAGAAGGTCCTCAGCTTCCCTCAGTGGGAGGAAGCCCACTGCTGGTTGCTAGTGTTACGCAGAGGATGAGGGCTCTTTTTCCGGACCTTTGTATCCCTGGCATTACTAATTCAATTCACTGTGGGAAGAGACTCTCCTCTTTACTCCTCTGTGAGTTGTCCTCTCCTCATTAGCCGGACGTTTAACCCTTTCCAAACACCATTATGAGCCACAACACTTCCTGCCAGAACCTCAATTCTTCTCCACAAATCTTCTGTTATCAAAACCCCGAGCATCATGTTTGCATATATTATCCGTTCAAAGAAACTGCACATTAATACACAGTGTCCTTGGGGAAAGTTGTCTCATCAAGCCGTACCCGCTATGGACTTGAGCACAGCCGCATGTCCTCAGCATTTTAAAAAGACATTCATGTTTAGAACCACACAAATATTACCGATGCTGAATCTAAAGCTAATAATCACGCTTATTCTGACTGCAACATTGTATTAATGGACTCTAGGTTTATAGAAAATAGCTAACTCAAGATAATTCCCAAATATGAAAGATGTTGTATACGTTTTCTCCCTAATTCATAGAGAGCTGCTGATAATGCAACTATTTTAAAAGGAACACTGCGACACGCACAGCACGCTCAGTTGGAAGTGTTAGAGCTCCCTCGTACAGCATAGTGGTCAAACCGGCTCCGGTTGAGCCATATGCGATAATGCATTTGTCATCTTATCTTGTTTACTCCCTTGTTATGAGTAACTCCCGGCCTCTGGTGCCTCCTCCCAACCTCTCCCAGTCACTCAAGCTTTCCCCTGATCCGTCGAGGTTATGAGAGCTCTCCAGTGTGGCTCACATTATCATCTCACACAAAGACAGCGACAGATACGGTTGGAGCGAAAACGAAAGAGGGGATGGTCTAAATCTCCTTAATCATAACAAATCAGGGATTCAACCTCCGCCACCGGGCTAAGGAGATTACTGTCATTTTCTACAACTTGTCCCTTGTAGCCAACAACCTCCAATTAGCAAATCCCGCTGTGCATATCTGTGCCCTGACGGGGAGCCACCATGACAAGCAGAGAAATTAGAAGTCTTGCATGTTAATCTACCATGCTCTGGCAATGTGTGTCATCGTCAAAACACGTTCAGGGGAAATGCATATTCAAGGGACGCAAATGGCACAGTCGAGCAGCTAGAACAATGGAAATAAGTCACAGAACAAACAGCTTTGCATTGTTGTGGTTGCAGACAGCGGGTTGGCTGAGGAGAGCAAAGTGCAAACAACAACCGATGAGGAAGACGAGAGAGTGAGCGTATTAGTACGCCTTCATTAGAAAACATTTGTTATATCTGTGGAATAAAATTGCTATGTCAATCACTATGTCTGTATTATGGTTATTGTTATTAGCTAAACTAATGCCTAATCTTATTTTGAGGAGATAACATACCTATTCATAAATAAATAAAACAGTGTCAATTACATTTTGAGGGAAACTTGTTTTTTTCCGGATTACTTTTTTGTTGTAGTTATTACAAACCCGTCTCTAACCCTGACCTCCGTAGGGACGTGGATAAATTTGTTTTGTTTAATTTCATCACAAAAATGAAATACATTTCCCTCGCAACATAATTGTGAATGCTGTTTGGTTGTATTAGAAAATCAATTTTAGGTGACAGGGTTGTACATGAAAGTAGATACAACCTTCTTCCGCTCGACGATCTGGCTAACCCCCAATTACAGTAAAGGCGGATCACAGTCGCTTCTAGACACCATCAAAACTGCTCAGTCATCAACCTAAGCCCAGGGCTGTTTGGTTCCCAACACAAGGTGTTTGCATAAGAGCTATCTTGTGTGAGTCCTTACCTGATGCTGTTGTGACAGTTTGAATGGCAGCCCTGCAGGAACCGGCTTGGGTTGCAGACACAGAGCCCCTGGTGTGGCGATCTGTTGGTTCTGGAAGTGGAGAGCTGAGTGGGGCTGATTCTGGCCCGGCGATGGAGACTGTTGCTGCTGAGCTGAAGCCTTGTTCACCAAGCCTGCCATGACGGGCATCGGCTGGCTGGCTGAATGTGGTGCTTTGGGGCTGAAATGCAACGTGGGCTTGGTGCTGAGACCCTTCATGTCCAAGTGGTGGGATCCATTGTGGCCATTTGACTTGAAGAGGCAGTTGTTAATCCCTTTACTCTGCGAGGCAATCCTCTGCTGGCTAAGGGCGGCCGCGGTCGAGACCTTGTCTTGGGGAAAGGCACTGCTGGAGGAGTGGGTGCTCATGGCAGGAGCCCAGTTGGTCAACCCCGCAGGTGGGGTTTGGTGGTGGTGATGGAGCAGAGAGCTCGGCTGCTGCTGGTTTGCCGCCATCTGCTTCAGCTGCTCTGCGTGGGATATTTCTGGCCAGCAGGGCAGGGCCCTGGGGTGGCTCGCCTGAGTGTTAGCTTTCTGCGACGTGGTGGTAGAAGAGGTGCTGGTCAACGTGAAAGAAGGTCCTGCCGAGGCCGGTCGAAGCTGCGCGGAGCCACCGTGAACCTGGCCGAAATCTGGGGAGTGCTCCAACTTTATGGGCCGATCCATGGGGGGACAGAGACCGGCAGCTGTTCCTGCTGAGTTCGGCCGACCTAGATCCAAGCCGAACGTATCGTCCTGCTTCAGCATCTTCTCGAACTCCAAGTCATTCAAGGTCGGCACGGTCTTTGTAAGCTCATCAAAAAGATCCTGGAGGTCGGGGTCGATCTGACCACCGCCTTCGTCTTTGAAGTCAAAAATCATCTCTGCGTTCGACTGGCCACAAGACTGGACTTCAATGGGCTCTTTTTTCATTTCTTTCAGGGTCATGTTGAATATGTCTGAGCCCACACCGTGAGGCATCATGTAATTCTTCCTCTGCATGCCCATGGAGGAGGACCCTTGCAGCGAATGAGACTGGGTTAAGTTGTGGTTGCAGGCCCCATGTACTAGGCCACTGGTATCCAAACGCACCCGCTTAAAGTCTGGTCCAGAGAAACCACAGGAGAGCCCATTCTGCTTCTGCACGTGTACTGGTGCATGTCCCTCAATCTTCCTTCGTAAAGATCCTTGAAGCTGCAAAACACAAACAAATGGAATATTAAAAACATTTAAGAATATATGTGGTACCTTCACCTCAGTTTCATTTCATACATTCATTAAATAACAGGGTAAGTGCTTTATTTGGTTTTGTTAAAAAGACCTCCATGGACCCACACAAAAAAAGAACTAATTTTCATAACAAGACTTTAATTATTTCACTCCATTCAAAAGCCGTCTTGTGAGCACATTTAAATCACGGTGATATTTCTGAGGGTACAGTACAGTTGCTTTTACACCCAGCTCAAAAAGTATCACCATGTCAATTACATTAACTACACAATTTGCTCCAAGGCCTATAGACGCTGCACACTTGACCAGCTTTTGAAATTGACAAGAAGATTACAATTATTAAAAGACAGTGTTTTTTTTCTCAATTTAGTAGAATAATTGTCAATTCTTTACGACAGTGATGACATCTCAAATGTGGCAAACTGGTTGGATGTGATGCAGTTGCAGCGCAGTGGATGGGGTGAGAGGATAGCTAGAAATGTGATACAGTCGAAAGACTGCAGAGGGTAGAACGGGGTCTTTGTTTCCCTCATTTGCATACATTATATTTTTCTTCCATTGTGCTTCCTTATAGAGTTTCTCCTTTGTGGCTGAGATTCTGCTTAACATGCTGGTGCAGATATCCAACTTCCTTTTGTCTTTATTTAAGGTAATAAGCATGCACTGTGTAGCCATGACTCACAACTCAGTAACATCTCCATAAAAAGAGAAGCATTAAAAACCATAACATCACGTCATTATGTGCATATTATCAGGGCAAATATAGCAAAAGAATCATATATATGTTCAGTTACAGATATCATTGTGGTATCAAACAACAAATTGTTTTCCCTATTCCGAGTCTACGAGTCATTAACACTAATTCACAGAGTAAGAACTAGACTATCCACGAGCAGTCTCCGGTGTATACACACATATATACGACAGATTATCTGACCATCTTGTCATGTGGTGCCTGCATGGAAACAAAACGGCTTGGGTTGTTCACCAACCTGAACACGAGAGAGGAGAGCGTTGCATATTTCACTGTGGGAACAAATTTGAGTCATCTCCACCTGCTGGCATGCATTACATTAAGATGATTCATAGCCTGAGGGTTGTGAGTGGATCTTGCAGTTTTCACTTCTACTCAGTCTATATTGCCTCTGCTAATGCTTCAATTGTTCAGAGATGCAGCTTCACAGTTAAATCAAGGCACAAATATGACTAGCCGAGCCTCCTTTGTTCAAGCTAATCAACCTTTAAAACATATTGAATGGATGATGGATGAAGACTATGTTGATGGCTGCGGTGCGTGCTGAGGGGACGTTGAAATGATCGATCCTTTTCAGGGCATCATGCCAACGCTTTGCATTTAGCTTAGGAATTAGACACTCATATGCTTTGGAAAATGTAAAGTATGATTGCAAATAGATTGGTTATAGGTACCACTGAGATTTTATTTCGTACGTGCAGATTTTCAACTTTATCGCTACCTTTCACAATCGTATCGAGTTAAAAAGGACAGCAGTGGTTACTGATGTTCTGCGTGTCTCTGGGGCACAGCTGCAAAATCTGTTCTTCCGCATCCCGGCAACGCACTTGGAAGCAAGAAGAACTAAAGAGTGCTACCTCAGCTTTGAAAAGCTTTGAGGCGCAACGTCGCTCAGAAACGTACTTGTTCGCCTCACTTTTCCAACAGAACAAATGGCATCCTAAAATAGGATCGTTATGGACGCAGATTGTTTTAAAGTTTAGATTTGACACCGTCGATCTGACATCGTTTTGGGTGACTGATATTGGGCCGGATTCAGCCGGAGAGAGGCCGCCGTAGGCTGCAGTAGCTGCAGGGGGGACATGAGCAGCAGGGACCCTCCAGAAGTGGAGCTGCGGTGAGCAAACAACAAATTCCCCTCAGGAACACACACACACAAAAATAAAAAGAATCCTTCACCTGTAGTGAAGCTGTTTTGAAGCTCTTTTTGCTGGTGTTTTTACAGACACCTGGCCGTAGGAATATTTATAAAAATATGCACACACTCATTAGTCAAACAATAATCAAAAATGTCAGTTTGTGAAAAGATTCCCATTAATTTAGTCGTTTCTTGCATTCAAATGCTCTTGTTTTGAAATGCGAGTGCGTCATAACATGAAGCAACTGAATTTTAACAAACTAAAGGTGACACATAGTTCAATGTTATGCATTACTCAAGGGCTTGAGTAAAAAAAAAAAGCGCTGCAATGAATGCCAACAATGTTGTCGACTAATTAACTAATAATGAAAAATGCATAATGTTTGATCTTGGTGGTGGTATGATCCTGTGAGTGTAGTGCAATTCAGTCTTTGATAACACCACATTTTTATGTCTGTAATTAAATCATTTTAGCCTGCTGTGCATCAAACATTTAGTAGGAAATGCAATGATTTCAAAAGAAAAGCAACAATTATTGTATAGTTACATATACTCCTCCACAAAAGCAAACCTCAGTAGAAAAGTTGAGCAGAGAATAGCGAAAGAGAAATCTTGTCAGATGATGTAATGACTGGCCGTATGATGCAAAGTTAATACAGAGACCATTTTAACTTGGTGATTTTCCACAAGTTCATCCACAGTAGGTCTCATTCACAAGCTCCCGTCTGCCATCGACACCGACATCCAGACTATGAAACGTTGCGTCTCTCTATAGACGACAGGACATCTGTTTTCCTCCAAATGCAGATGAAAACAGGCCCTGTAGTGTGTGCAGCTCATGCACACATTCTCTCCTTCCACAGGGCTCTTTCTGGAGAAGACAGACAGCAGTACTCCTCATGGTTCAAGGCCCTGTCTGAGAAAACACATCATGAATAATGGAAAGGACGCTGGATGCGTTGCAAAAAGCCATTGTGAGACAGCTGGGTTGCCTCACTGCTGCCTCTGTGCCATTTAAAAATGGACTCCAGTCAAGAGCAGTTTCTTAGCTCGCATTCAAAACTGAAGCTTCTCAAGAAGTGAAGTCAAGTCGTTCCCAAGTTTGGATCAATGTCGTGACTGCGACTTTCATTTGGGTACATTACTTTTACACACACAGACGTATATACAAGTATACACACATACAAGTATACACACATATATATATATATATATATATATAAATATGTGTGTATACTTGTATATATATGCACATAGACATATATATAAGAATACATATACTGTATATATATGTATATATATAAGAATACATATACACATATATATATAATGTTTGTACATATAGATATACATATACACATAGACATATATATATAAGAATACATATATATATATAATGTTTGTACATATAGATATAAGTATACATGTATATATAAGAATACATATACATATATATATATATATATAATGTTTGTACATATAGATATAAGTATACATATACACATAGATGTATATATAAGTATACACATATATAATGTGTGTACATATATGTATATATATATATACACACACACACACACACACATTTATACATACATATATCATATATGTCTATATAGCTGAAATAAATAAAAGCTCAAACACACTTTTCCCATCTCCAACAAAAGAAAGGAGCGCCCTGTTCACGCCCCACTCGGAAGCAGTGGCCTCCTAGCTGGCCTGAAATCCTCATGACAGATCTCCATGTGATCTGAAAATAGATTTTTTGATTAACATTTAATGAGCTTAGAAGCTCCGAATCCCTTAGAAAGAGACTCCTGTTGCATGAGAGGCTCAAGCATATGTATTATATACCGAGCCTATTGGAGAGGAAAGAATAACCGTTTAAAATGGATATTTTCTGTTTGCAAAATGTAATTCATCCAGCAGGCTTTTATTATTGCAACACTTAAGGCCAACAACTGAATGTGCTCTCTAGCAGTTAGAACAACTCATGTAAACATCTCACTGCTCCAGTGAACAGGAAAATAACACAACATCCAGTGTGTTGAAGAATTTGACCTGGTGGAACTTTTTGTGGAGCTCATCCAGACTGCGCGCTTTAATTGAACTACGGCAGTTGCAATTTCCCAGAACAAAATGTCAGCGAATCAAAAAGTGGATTTTATTTTTGAGCAATACATTTCGATGCTGCTTATCGTTGCCCCTTGACTGGAGCAGTGAGGAACCTTGACCGTGGCCATGTCAGAAGAGCCCATCTATTCCTGGGTGCTGGAGGGCCGGTGTCAAGTGGAGCAGTGTGGTGATGCTGAGCGCTGTGGATGGGGCTCCGGGTCAACCATCACAGGGACGCCACACCGGGCCTCCTGGTACCATCTGTCAGTCCAGCGGCACAGCCCTCAGAGCCGCGCATGCTTGAAGGGTATAGGTTTACGAGGATTCAAAGGTTTTGTGTTTGAGCAAGAGAGCGTGGCTCAACAAAAGATGGAGCTCGCCAGCCTTTAATCTATTCACCAGAACCCCGAAACATGTTGCAATACGCTCCTGTGAGAGTAAGAAACCTCCCTCTCGCCGTTAGACATGGAAAAACAGTCCCAAAATAAAAGGAATAAATACAACTATTGTGTTCCTAGGGAGACATAATATTTATGCGGTTCTGCAGGTTGCACTGTTGCGAGAGGGGATTTCAGTTTGTTTATTGCCAGATAAGAAACAAGAGCCCACAGACCAGTGCCAATGTCATACACAATTCAGCTATCTGCTTGCAGAATGCTGAGAAAGTGTGGAGGGCTCGGTTTAATTATAGGGCTTACTAGATGCCTCAAGCTGTAAGCCATTATATTATATCCAGAGAAATTGAATAAAACATCCTGGATCGCTTGAAAAGTTGAATTATTTAAATTGACGGCAAGGAAGCTGAGGCGGCTATGATATAGTGTACATCCACACAGCAATTTATTAGTTTCAGTCAAATGAGGTCAGGGCGGCTGCTTTGCCTTTCCTGGAACCGGTTGTCTTTTCTCCCCCCCATTCGTGTCCGTTACCAAGTCATGGCTTGTTTCGTTATTCAGCACATCGCAGGGAAACCGCAAGGTGTGCACAATGACACACCAATACCAAATTACCATGATGAGATGATGCCAGCAAGAGGAAAATACTGACAATCAAGCATTTTATGAGAGTTTAAGTGAAACTAATTTGTTTTGGGTGTTGAGGCCTGCAAAGATTTCATTAAAGAAAATATGTAAGCACTAAGAATAGAGGAAATGCTAAAACTTTGTGAGGCACCAACAAACAATTATAATGAAACTTACTGTATATCTATTTTGTTCCTACACATTTTTTGTGAGGCACCAACAAACAATTATAACAAAACTTACTGTACATCTATTCTTTTTCCACACATTTTTTTCCACACATTTTTCCACACGTTCTAGAGTTTTTAAAAATCTCATATTCCAAAAAATTAAACTATACGGCACGTGCCATAAGCTTGCACAGGGATGTGCGTATAGTTCATGGCGTGCTTCTCTAATCTTGCTGCCGCGTGTTGGGACGAGGCAGCACACTGCAGAGGTGGGCTACTTTTGGCTCATCAGCACTTTGCATCCCCACACTTCCTGACACAGTTCTATTAGATTGAGGCTGCCCTCCGGAGAGCAGGCAGGAGAGAAGGATGAGCAGCAGCACAAAAGAGAAAAATAGAGAGAGAGAGAGAGAGAGAGGCAGCTTGGTGGCAGCCTCTGGGAAATGAGAAGAGATGATAAGAGCTCCTTTGAAGAGATATCATCCATTATGTTTACTGAAGGCCAATTTTTTACAGTTTTTTTTACAGTTAATGTAGCTCAGCTTCAGCATTCCATGGAGAAACTTGCAAATTTAATAAGAAGCAGCTTGCACACAAAACAAATCCTGTTGGAGACACTTCCCATTCAAATAGCAGCTCTCCATTATCCACATGCAGAGATTCAAAGCCGGCATTCCAATCAGCTTTTGCTTCGGCGTATCTTTTGTTCAAAATCAAGCAGATGAGTTTAATGCGATATCCCCGGGACTAAAGGAGGCTCCTCCAAAAATATGTACGGACTGCAGAAGGAAATATGTGGGGTCCCCTCAACAGTCGACAGTCATCGCACAGCCATTACAATGATGAGTCCTGCAGTGAGAGCGAGTGGACAAAGTATGCCAAGCAGAGTCATTAGTCAAGCGGATGTTTAACCCAAATACTCCATCCAATTATTCTTGACCTGCTCAGGTAGGTTGAATGGCCAATTAATTGCACATAATATGTATCGAGTATATTCGTGTGTCAGGGAGAGTTCAAGAGCCGTGGTTCCTGGCGGTCGGCATTCCCAGGATGACAGTGAAGCAGTGAAGTGATCCTGGGAACAAATACGGTGGGGGAGGGGCTTCACCGCAGCACCGGCGAGGCCACGCCGCTGCAGACGTACCACAGGTCACAGACATCGCAGTGACAAGCCGTCACATCACATCACCCACGGCCATGTGGCTCGCGGAGCTCCCGACACTGCTGTCGCCTCTCATCCACATGTCCTTCTTAACCACGGGGACATTTACAGAGGAGGGCCGAGGGCTCCCTACACTCGGGAGCTTCCCCACGCAGCACTGCAGCTTCCAGAGTAGAAGGGACCCTTTTGGTAAATGACTTTATGTCGGAGAATACAGGATGTTTTCAAATTCACTAGCCACTGAGCACATTGGATTTAACTGCCACATCCTGCTCTTTAGTCACAGCATATTCTGTCTGCCAACCACCAGAGAGAGAGAGAGAGAGAGAGAGAGAGAGATGTATGACAGGAAGATGTCCCGCCATTTACCAAGCACACAGCTCATCAGTGATGCATCTTATGACTTCCTACAGCAATATCGGCTAAGCTGTTATTGTAGGGTCTAATTTAGTGGCAACACATGCTTAAACACCCTATGAGCTCTGAACTATTTCCCATCTACATCTAAAGTGCAGTACGCTGCGCACTAAAGATGAAAGGACACGATGCATCTGTAATGAAAAATGTGTATTCTGTATGTGTTCTGTGTCCTATAAAATGTAGAAGGCTAGAGGTAAACTATCTTCAGGCTTGGAAACTTGAGGATGCGGGAAGCTGAACATATCAGAACGTTAAAAAGATGCCTAACAGCAAAAGCTTACGGATTTGACAATTCGTGCAGACACCAGAGGTTACTGGGAGTATGAGAAGATTCAACTAAATCCTCAAGTAAGCAATCCTACATGTTAGGATTGGTTATTTATTAAATTAAAGAAAGTACACCAGAATAATACCGGCACTGAATCATGAGTCTTTGGACAGCCTGGAGAGATATGACATTGGTTCATTAACACATTAAGTTCCATAGTTATTGTTTTTTGTTGTCCATGCATAAACCAGTAACAACTAGAGAGGTGAAACTAATACATGAGAAAGTAGATAAATCGGATTTCAGCTTCTCTGAAAACAAATCCCTTGTTAAACATGTCTGACGCTCTCCGGAAATGTTTGTACCCTTAAAAGGCCTTTGCCATACAACCACAAGTACCTTTTTCCCAGCAACCGTCAAACACAAGGCCTGCCTCCGGTCATGCCACAGGAAAAGGCCCATAAGCAGGGAACAAGTTCCCTTCCTGTTTTCAAAGACGATTCCTATGGCATGCAGAGCCGTTTCCTGCTCGCTCGGCTCATTTCACCATCTCAAACATCTGGCTGCTCTTCAGCGTGCAGCTGCAGCACGGTGAGAGCCAACAGTGCCACTGCTGAGTTGAGCAACACAGTCCTGAGCCATGTCAGCCATAACTCTGGCCACTAGAAAGAAAACACCATCAACGAGCTTCACCGGCGAAGCAGCCAAGTAGTGTGCATTGTTTTAAGATCTGTAGCAAATATTGACCAGACTATATATTTCGTATCTCTCAGCTATTTGAATTGAGGATTCCTCCAAGCCCCGTTTCGAGCACAGCGCCTGCAGTTCCAAATCAGGAAACAATATGCGTCGATGTCTGATGTGATTGCAGCAAAGTGCTCTTTAGCAGCATTGCTGTGGCGATTTCCCAGTGAAACAAGGATCCATTTTATATCCCGTGGGAAACCTGGGCTGAGTGGTTAATGCTGTGCTAATGCTGCTTCACTCAGCCAGGTCTCGATAAGCCTCATGCTTTTAGAGGGGACGGGGTGGGGGAGAGGGGGGGGGGGAGAGAGAAGAAAGAGAGAGACGTACATTTAGTGTTTTAAACCGCTTCAGTGAAGAAACCTTGAAAAAAAGAATCCAATAGTTGAAAAGGGGATACTTGTTGAGTTTTGTCATCTCTCGCAGCTTTCACTTAAATTACACACACACACACACACACACACACACACACACACACACACACACACACACACACACACACACACACACACACACACACACACACACACACACACACACACACACACACACACACACACACACACACACACACACACACACACACACACACACACACACACACACACACACACACATTAGACAGGCGAGCAGTCCCACTAATCTGCACTCGTGCTCTGAAAGAATCCTCTGCTAGCTCGGTTTGGAAATGGACTGCTGCAGCTAGAAAGTAAGAGGAGAAAATAAATGAGTGGGAAGCTTTGTTTGACTCCCACTCCTATCAGTGCCGACATTCCAAATAAGGTCTGTGCGGACCGGTGCTGGCAGAGACGGACACAGAAAACACTGCAGCGCTCTCACAGGCTCCGACCAAGGAAAACGTGTGTCATGGAGGTGGGGGAGGGAGCATTGGGGATCATAGTGCAGAAAACATGTGATCTCAAAAAAATGTATCATCAGCCTGACATTTCCCAGAAGGACAGAAAACAAAACATGACATGATACTGATATATGTTGGATATTAGTAAGATATCATCTTCCATGAAAAACAAATAATTCAGTTAAACTAAAAACTGTTGGCCTTGATTCTGGGTAGCTGGGGCCTAAAATACAACTGGTCTTCATACTGGTGAGACCGGGCAAAAAGTCTTTGGATCAAGTTTGACTACCACGAGAAAGTGAAACTTACAGCAGTCAGAATGGTAACTTTGAGCACTGCTGGCTAAATGTTGGGATGAGGTCATACTTTTCATGATTTCTTGGTTTTAAATCATACAGTTCACTACCTGCATATGTTGAATTATTTTGTACAGTCTTTATATGTATAGGTACGCCGTTTAACAAACATAAAGAACTCGATTTGTACAGCTTTAAGTTTTAATTTGTTGCTTCCTGTTTACAGAGAGAAACCATCTAAACACCATGTTATCATCGTCTTTAAAAAGGCAACAGGAGTCTTGTTTAACAAATATGGATTACCCTGTACATAAAAAAGAAAAATCCCATCGAGCCCTGCGGGTACGGAGCTGTCTGGGCAAGCGGTGTCTCTCAGTGGCAGGGAGAGCTGAAGGTGCAGCCGCCTGCGTCTCTGAGCAAGTTTCTACCTGCAGTCAGCGCCTGTGTTTGTCGAAGGGGCCATGTGAATCAACGCTTTAGGTCTTTTTACATGTCGCAGCTGGTGAGAGAGACGCAGCTCTCAGGTAATCTGTCCAAGTGGAAGAAAAAAAAAAACTTTCCCATGAAGTGCTCTTTGCTATTAAATCAAAGCTGAGAGAAACACTAAGCAACCGTTGTGATCTCAACCTGATTAAGAGATGTGTGCTGATAGACACTTGTGGTAAGAAATTATCCCCTAAGCCTCCTATCTGGAACAACCTACCGGAGGAAATAAGGCTGGCAGAATCAATAACTTCTTTTAAATCACTTCTTAAAACCCACTTTTATAGAATTGCTTTTAAGTGATGTCGTCCGTTTATGTTTTTTTTATTTTAATTGCCTATTTGTTTGGTTTTAGTTGTATTCAATGATTTTATGGTATGGTCTGTTTTGTTGGCCGCCATTTAAGTTGTGTTTCTGCTTTGTTTATCTGTAGAGCACTTTGTAAACCTTGTTTTTAAAAGTGCTATATAAATAAAGTTATTATTATTATTTTAAAGTTATTATATCTCATCCCCAAATAGTCCATAGCCATTAAAAGCAGGTCCCCTGTACCTACAGTGGCATCTGGTAAAATAAACAATTAGTTTGTCATTTTAGAAATAGTGTTAATTTGTCAGTAGTTTCAAATACAGACGCTGAAAATAATCTTCATAACTAAATTACAATAATGTTTTGACTTCAACTGAGTTACATGAAAAACACCACTTGGTAAATTTGTTTAAACAGATGCATATGTAAGTCCCTTGTATGTATGCTTGGTATGACACGACTTAATTGACAGTGAACTCTGAAAACACAGCAGAGAAAACTGCAGAGACAAGAGATTCACATCCATGTGGCTATCGTCACAGCAACTGCCAAAGAGGGAAGCTCAGATTCCAGTCATGCTCCCTCCGCCGGGTCTGCAGAACAACAACAACCTAACCGGACGGAGGCTGTCGTGAAAGATAAACGGACGGACTGCTGTGATGCTACAAGTTGGAGAAATTGTATTGGGAAGTAGAAATACAAGCTAATCAATCTCTCACTTCCAGTTCCCCAGCTCACATAATGTCGTTATCGGAGGCCGAGCAAGTTATAGTGCATAATTTCACAATAAAATGCAGCATGGGATGAGTTACCTCAGTATGCTGTTACCGGTCTACTCAAAATAAATATCTACCTTCAGTGTCAATGAGAGTGTACTCATCACAATATACAGAACGTCGTCAGATTAAATTACCCCATATTAGGTCAAGGTTGCACATATGGAACTATCTGCATTTCCATCCTAGCAAATGAGGATATTTGGTCTAGGTGGAAGAGATAATCCTGCTTGCTTGTGTGGATTTCACAGCTCAACTGGCAAGACGTCTCTTCACTGACTAGACAGCTGGTTTCTTTTCTCCCTCGCTTTGACCACTTTAGCCAAAACAGATGAGCTTGGTGATTCAAACCCAGCCGAGGCAGCATAATTCCCTCTCACCAAGGGAATTAATTCACTGGGAATGACAATGAGGACAAACGCTGATAAACATCAGGTGTCATCATTTTAGTCAGTGCTTTGAAAAGGTATTCTGGTTTAATGTTGCAACTAGTGAAAAGAATATTTGGACAAATACATGTATGTATTCTTTATTCTTTAAGGCAGAGTTTCATTTAAATTAATGTTTAAAAAGCCCCTCTTGTTACAATATAAATAAACAAATACTGTGGCGGGGCTCATTTTACTCAAACGAGGACAAAGGGTGTTATTGATGTAACGCATGTGACACCAAGCGTCTCATCTCATGGCCACAAGATCAGTTAAAGGCCTGCGGATATAGCACTGAGACACACAACCACTGCGTTCCAACCCTCGCCTCTAGGTGGTGCATGTTAAAAATCAAACGTCACTGTTTGCATATAAGGGGCAACATCATGAGCTGGATATTGTGCTTCCACTTAGCCCTGCATTTGTACCCAGTGGCTTACCCTGGCTCTGCAACACAAATCCCCTGTGGTCCAAACATACAATGTGTCCACCTAAGCAAGGTCAATTATTATGAAGGTTTTTTTTATATTTGCATAACTTTGTCTAAACCGCTGCTGCTACTCCTATCCTTCCTATACACCTAAATACTCCCCCTTGAGGAGAAACTGCAGCCTGATATATGCAAGTGAGTTTAAGAGTTACAAGCTAACAAAAGAAATTAAATGTGACATACTTGGCATATTATTATGCATCCCTATTTGACAACCACTGTATAGCTCATGTAGTAACTTACATTGTTACAGGACCCTGTGCACAGAAAATATTCCACAGTACATGGTCGACAATCATTTTGCTCTTCAAGGACACCCCCCACACTCCTCCACCCCACCCTCCCACCCTTCCAACTCCCTAAGCAATCTGTCAAGGGAAGTGAACAAGGACGGGAAGTTAGGAAACTGAGTGGGCTTCGATTAATGTATCACATTTGACCATGCCTGTGTGAAGCTGAACCACAGAACAGCATAGGTTATGGCATAAAAAGGCTGTCTTTGTTGCCGGATGTGGGAAAAAAGAAGAAAAAAACCCTCCAATAGACTCTAAAAAAAGCACAGGAAGGAAACTGGGGGTGGGGTGGCAGTGAGTAGCAATGGGGGTGTGGTGGTGTAGAGTGGGAGTGAGGAAGGAATGCTCTCTTCACTGGCTTTCTCCCTCTTATTATCATGCATACGCACACATAATAACCCAGCTTTCTCACCGAGGGCTCTGAAAAGAACCCGGCATCACCGTTGTTCTCTGCAGAGCGGCAGGAGAATGAGCCTCGACTTGCTTAATGGTCGGCAGCCATCAATTCAAAATAACCAGTCGGCTCAAATAAATGTAACGGGGTCTTATTACAGGGACCATTCCCTCTGGCTATGTACTTGCATCGGGTGATTAAATGTGTTTTAGGTATCTCAGCTGATAGGGAGAAATTGATTAATGGAGAAGAGTTAAATAATCTATTGATTTATGACCGTCGGAAGGCCCCACTTGACACCTGACACATACCTCCCCTTTGTGTCAGATATATTCCGATATGGTGCAAGTTTGTTCTAAGGGTCCACTTAGCAAGCATACGTTTAATCAAAGTCGATATTGGTGGAGAGCACTCAGGTTAAAAGGTCGACCAGCAGACTACACATATGATCTGTTCTTGCCCAAACATTGCTACGTTATATTCTACAAGCTTATTCAAAACAGTAACAACAACCCTTTTTGGATTTACTCAACAAGGCCGCTTAAAAGCAGCTCCCGTGTAATAATAGGATTCACCTCATTAACTGCTTCAGACCTCATTATCATCTTCTAGACTAGGCAATATTCACCACCTCACTTTAGCAAATGAATTAAATTTACAATTGTACTTTGAGTTTTTTTCCATTTTTTACCTGAGATGTTTTTTTCTAAGTAAATGGGTCAAAAACAACAATTTAAACTAGGAAGACTAAATATAATACAGAGAGAGCATAAAGAGGCTTTTTACAGGAGGAGGAGAGTATGAAAGCCCTTACGGAGATAGTCGTAATCACCTCCCTGAACTTCCCTTTAATAATATGGTTATTTCCCTTGAAGATTAAATACATTTAATAACCACAGAAAAACACCGTTATGTAATCCAGTACAACACCACAGTGCCTGATACTTAAACTTCAGGATCACAGTCCCTGAGCTGCCACAAATGTTAGGCAAATTACGCAGCTTGAAGGCAAGATGATGGTTACAGCTATGTTTACACAACTTAAGCAATTCGCCTGGCATGAAGAAAGAACTTAAACGTAAACTCAGAAGGCAAACGCGTTCCCTCGTTCATCATCCCGGTGCGACGCCGCTGCCGTCTGCTGCACAGATCCCCGCGTGTGACTCCGTGTTTCTGCTCGTTACCCCTTCACGTAATCCTTTCACGGTAGCAAGACAGATTTCTCTCACTTGTCACGCAAAAGACAACATCGCGCTGACATTGCAGAACATTATGCACGCTTCATCGAATTTTGAAATCAGCTGTTGGCCTCATTTGAATGGGGGGGGGGAGGGGCAATACAATATTCTGCAGTATGACATCTGCAGGTACAATTGAATAAAAACAGAAACGCTATGATATTAGAACAAATAGCATGACCGTTAACGGCAGCCTTATCATTGTGATCAAATCAGAATCGTCAAATCCGTAAGCAGATAGCTCATCGACATATGCCAGGATAAACAGAGGATGGAATTGGACTAAAATATCCAGCAAATCATGCAGACCCTCCGTCACTGAATGCCTGCTTCCTGGTAAAACCCACGCCACGGATGATCCGACCAGGCAGATGAAGACCAGAGATCGTCTCCCGGGGGTTTCACCTCACTGAATTCTGGATTCCACAGCGGTGTCTGTGTACCTCGAGGTAAGGTGGCGAGGGAGAGCAGGCGCCATAAGCATAACTCAGCACCGTGACACCTCACCACAGCAGAGCACTAACACAAACATTCCAGCTGCCACTTCCCAGCCTTATGGGCAGAGCCGAAGGCAGGAAACAAGACCATCTATGTTCCTCCCCGAGACCCGGATCTGATGCTGTGGACGGGCCGGTCGAGCAGTCTGAAACATTTCAGCTGGGATTTGACAACTGTGGGATTTTCTTCTTGTGCAATAACATATTTTGTGACTTATTTGTAAACTGTGACTTATTTGTATTTCTTTCTTTCTTACCTTGTAATTTTATTTAGTTTGGACGACCCAGCAATATAAGCTTTTCATTGTACAAATAACTTGTTAATAAAAAAAATAAAAAAAACTTGTTGTATGTGCACATGACATTAAAATATCTTGAATCTTGAATCTTTGACGGCTGATGCCTATATATTTGTTTGGGCAGCAGCTATTTTCTTCATTCATATCTGACTATGTTAATTCCCCCCAAAAGACAAAGATGTAAATGTTCCCGGAGCTTTTTTTTCCCCAGTCGGAAGGGTGGGGCAGCCTGTGAAATTCCGACCGTGAAGAGGAAATTCCAGTTAATATGTCTGATCACAAATTGGCTCCAATATTATTGTCCTCATTTGAAATGAGTGGCCTCGCTCCAACAAGCCCGATAGGCAAATAATGAGCGGTAAGTGATCGGACAAAAGTGAATGCACCCCTATTGTTGTTATTAATCCCTTGTTGCATTGGAAAACTGTGGGCGCAGACAACCCAATGCAAGCACGCTAGGTCACAGTTACATTATAATGGATGTTTACAACTGACAGTTTGGGGAACAAAGTTTCCCTTTATTTTCCCCTTCAATAACGTCTGTCAGTCTAAATTTCTTTCCCACCCCGTCTCCTTTTTCTTTTGCAATGTTCCACCATCCCAGATATCAGCAATTATTCTAGGAGAATACAATATTCTCCAACAAACCGTAGAAGCAAAGGCTAAAACTATGCAAATAAAAAACGAATAAAAAAGGGGGGAATCCTTTCCACAAGGCAGAGCGAGGCAGGGGTGCCATCCACAATGCTCTTGGAGAAAATCCCCCCACACGGCACCGCATTGATTTAACGAGGCAGCTGTCGAGAAAAAGAAGCCCGAATCTCTATCAAACTGGCAATTCTGAAATAATCAAATACAACTCCAACATAAGCTCAGTGTCTTAGTTTGGCTCCGATGTAAATGTTCCTGCTAGAAGATAGGACAGCAACCAACGCACATGTCTTTATTGTGTCACTGCTGAAACAAAGAAAGGGTGTATGCATATTAAAAACACTCTTCCTTCGGAGGAAAAAGAGGATGACGAAAAAAAAAAGGAAATGTCAAGGACTAGAGACGGAGGAACTGTATCAACGTTTACTGGATTCCTCCTATTAGGTCCTGACATTCATTTCTCAAACAATGTCATCAGCATTGTTTCAGACAAGCACATATTATGTGTCAACAGCAGTTGTGAATTTCTCCTCTCATACATTTCACATCTATAATCCCCCCCCCCCCCCCCCCCCCTCCAGGACAACTGTAGTAAAGAAGCGAATATTACCACTATGCAAATGGTGTTGAACTATGACTTTGACCCCAGAAAACAGGAGCGGGAGGGAGAGCAGAGAAGAGAAAGTGAATGTTGTGCCTCTTTTCAGCACTCCGGAGCCTGGGAACTCCAGCAGGCTCTGAGAAATACTCTGAGCTGTAATGTAAACATGTCTGAACTCTGATCTGGCATGGCTCTCCCCTCCCCACTTCCAGTTTAACCCGGAATTCTGTGCAAAGGGGTTTGCCAGTGACATCAGGAGCCCACTTTCTCATTTCCTGAGCGGGGTAATGACCCTGGGGAGAACCGGCTGTTTGAAGTCCCACAAAGAAAGCTGCTTGGCTCTGAACCCAATTGTTCCTCAGCGGAGGAATGGAGATGGCTGCTCACACTCGGCTTGGAATGGCGTTGTCCGAAAAAGAAATCCGGTTGTGAACCCGTTGAAGCCGGGCTGGAGTGAAGCATTCCAGCAAGGTGATGGTGAAGACGTTTTGTTAACGGGCCAACACGTCCCCACACCCAGTGGGCGGCTGTGATATTCAGATCTGTTTACAACAAGTCCAGGAAACGCCGACATATATCAGGTAGCTGATCGTCAGATAAGTGTGAGAACAGCTATAGATACGGTCTTGTTTAAATCGGCATCACACAAAAGTCGTCTCTCAGACAGAACTTCTAGCGTTGTCGAGTTTGTGCACAAACTGACTGCAGAATATATGAAAAGCTCTTTTATTAAATTTTGCATGCAGCTTGTCACCTGAAGTCACCTCGCATGCCCTGCAAATAAAATACACCTGAACATGCTCGTTCCCACAGGGGTCCAGTTACAGCAAAGGACTTGTGGAAAGACACGCAAAGGCACTACCATACACTCCTCCCTCGTTCTCTCCCTTTCTCCCCCACACACAATTAAGTCAAGCAGGAATAACCTGACGGACCTCAAAGAGCTCTCCCAGCAGGAGAAATCACATCAGGCATGATTGGCTACCTCTACAAGGCCTCTCTGAAGGTATAGATGTGCATAAACATGGGCCGTTCTTGCTAAGTAGTTGCCCCTGAGCTTCACATATATTTGTATCTAAATTCCAGATGATGAAAAGCCATAACACATAAAACATGCTTCCTCAGTCAAATGGATTAAATAGCTAGTATGAAGCCCTAATATGTCCAACTAATCCATGTTGATTTCGGTGGAGCGGATGAGAGTTTTTGTCTCGAGGTCCACATATTGCTTGAAATTCAAACAAAGTGCCGGCAACAACGGGAAGCATGCTGAAAGCACATCAACAACAAAGGGATACAGTGGGGACTCTCTAATCCAACCCCTTTGGGAACTGAGGTATTTCAACCCAGTGAAATGTTCCCTTGGATGAAACGCTGAATAGTGGGGTAATTCATATTCAAAACATGAAACGAGTTTCCACGCACAGTCACAAGAGTCTATTGTCTAATTTGCAGTTGGAGGATCAGTAAAAAAAAGTGTTATTATTAGGTGAGTGTATTAGATGAATACCATACAAACACATGTATGGCTCCAAGTAGCTTGTATTTTCTTATAGGCCCATGTGAAGATTAGTTTTTTTTCAATTAAAAGGGGCCAGTGTGTATATCCTATTCAAGGATATGTAATATAATATTCATAATTGTGTTTTCCTTAGTGTACAATTATGTGAAAGCAAGTGTTGGTGTGATAATGCTGATTCATATTACGTACAGAGCGGGAATTCTGTTGGTTGCAATCTGCCAAATAAAAATGTAACTGAACTTATTAATCACGTGGGGATACAAATTGTCAGAAAGTGCTTTGTCCATCCCAGTTTCCAAGAGAAGACGTCCTAAAATAGTTGTTTCCACCCAACAGTCCAAAACCACCCAACTTTCCATTTCCAATAACATCAAACTGAGAATAGCAG
This sequence comes from Liparis tanakae, assembly GCA_036178185.1. Taxonomy (NCBI): domain Eukaryota; kingdom Metazoa; phylum Chordata; class Actinopteri; order Perciformes; family Liparidae; genus Liparis; species Liparis tanakae. The sequence goes on along the minus strand of CM070099.1, from coordinate 7,693,913 downwards.
CAAATTATCACATTAGCGAAGATGAAAGCATACAAATGTTTAGCACTTTTGCTTGATCAATAACTTGAACCGTTATTAAAATTACTGTAGACAACTATTCTATTAACCACCTATATGATAAATCATTTAACCGTTTCCGCATCACATTACACTCATGCAAGAAAACACAACGCCAAACTCAGATTCCTGACCTGTTATGCGTTGCTGCCCTGGGTGTAAATTAGCAGAGTAGACAGAAAAACAACGCAAGCGGCACCACCGCGGAGGAGATGTTGCAAGGTTGATGCTGATGGTGTGTTTTCTCCAACGTTAACGCTGTGTATGAAGGGAAAGCTGTTACCATGCGAGCTCTGATAGAGGCCGCGGACCAAAGCCAAGGTCTTCTACCAGATGTCTCTGGAGGAAAGGCTTTTAACCCGAGATGGGCAGCCGCTCCAGTACCACTATAGGCTAAATTTACCCTAAAGACCTGGCTGTTATATACATCATACAGCAGCAGAGCGGAGCCGGCCCACCTGGACTCTCAGACAGGCCTATGTTCCTCTGAGCATGTACACACTTATAATGTATCAGCCCTTGAAGACTGAGGAGAAAGGGTCTACTACATGGATTTCGGCAGCCCTCTTTAAAGACAGATACAGCCTTCCCATAGGCTGCTGAATAAAACATAAGGCATGTGCAGCAGGGTGGGTTATATGTGTGTGTGTGTGTGTGTGTGTGTGTGTGTGTGTGTGTGTGTGTGTGTGTGTGTGTGTGTGTGTGTGATGGTGGGTGAGTGGGAAGAGGGAAAGATTTTTTTTTTTTTTTAAGATGCCACAACTAGACATACTGTGGAACAGATGATCCATGGACGCCTTTGATTTGACACACATCCTCACTGCCCTGCTAGGTGTCTTAAAGCGTTTGGTCTTCCCCAATGCATATGTTTCTCTCTCTCTCTCTCTCTCTCTCTTTCTTTTTTTTAACTGCATGTTTTTTTGGTATCATAAAACTTGCTCACACAATCTAAATTAGTCCCGAAAAAGACAGAACGTGTGCTCATTTCAAGAGGAGAAGGCGATGCAAATCTTGCCAGGTACAGAGATGTCCCAGATTCACAGAGCGGAGTGTCGGCACGTTACCGCTGCTTCTGCATTTGCGTAGCCTCGTCTGTCATAGCTCTGTAACGCTGTTCATCTGTACACATCTCTTGCTTCTGTCCATCCTGGAGAGGGATCCTCCTCTGTTGCTCTCCTGAAGGTTTCTTCCCTTTTTTTTCTGTGAAAGTTTTTTTCTGTGTTTTGGGGAGTTTTTTCTGATCCGAAGTAGCCTTGGGACAAGGATGTCGTGTGTACGGATTGTAAAACGCACTGAGGCAAATTTGTAATTTTGGGCAATACAAAAATAAACTGAATTGAATTAAATTAAAGGAACCTTTATGCTTCCCCAGTATTACACAATTACTAAAACAGCATAATCATAAGTGCCCATCACTAAACCTTTACTCTGCGTTTCATTCTTCTCCATCATTCACCGATATAACTATTAAACTGAGCTCATGAAAGCTTTTACTGTAAAAAATGTCTCTGTTTTGTCAAGGAAAATCCACTGGAGCACAGGAAGTGATACATGTTTTCTGGCATTAACAACACTTGGAACAATGTTTGGATCTGGGTTACCATTGGCTGGACGCACACGGAAAAGAGAGCCGCTATGACTGCTTAGCACAAAAGATGTCTTCAAAATGAAGGAAAAGAACCAACACTAAATCGACATTTTCATTTTGGAACACCATCAAACTAGAAGTAATGATTTGTAGAAGGTGCAGACGTATGCCACGCTGACACTGAATATTAAAAGCTTGCAGTTTATCAGATTGTTTACTTCAGTGTCTGTAATATATTCAGTAACTACAATCAATAACTCAAAAAGGGGATTGAAAAAAAATGAAGCTACTCGGAGAAATGACACTCATCAGTGAACTTTGTTTGGCGAATGAGAAGCCGGTGCCGCGCTTTCCCTCGAGGACATAGCGATCACCAACACAGAATGTATGCCTTAGTTGTTCAAAACACATGTATGCTGATGTTATCATAAAACTATGTTTACTGGGGAATAGGGACATTCATTTCATGCACGATATAGCCCGAAGATGATACTGCAGCCATTAACCAAGTCAGAATCAACACACTGTCCAAACAACGGTCGTCTAGAGGCAGCAATTTCCTGGACACGGACGAGGCACAGCGTTTGCTTTGTGTGCGATATTAACCGACTACTTCCCCCTTCCTCAAAGACAAGCTGTGCTCGCGCAGATCTAGTTGGTGCTAAAAGTTTACGAACTGCCATCGGATACGTCTGTGGAATGTCCAGAACATAATGTTACATGGCCGGCCCTCACTTTTATTACACGAGTCAGTAAATCTGGCTGATGCGAATCAGTTAAAAAGCCGCTGCCATGTGTCCCTGAGCAAAATGTAATGACGGTTCCTGCTGTTTATGCGTCGTCGATCGGAAGAGACACGACACGGAGTCATAATACTATTCGACTCGGAAAAATGTTACTGCCTGACTAATAACTCCTAAACCCAATGTCTTTGTGTACTCTGCTCTCGTGTCAGAAGGTATCATTTAGTGAACACTTACTTAAGTCTAAAAATCAGACAGGTTTGTAGCATTTGTATTAAGAAGTATTATATTAGTACACTCTGTGAAATGGTGAATAAACACTCTTGATGAAACTGCTAATTGTCAAACTATCACACATGTAATGCTTTCAACGTGCATGTGTTTTTTGCCTAAAAAAAGAACACACTTAGATGACAGGACATTTTCAATACATCCTCCACACCTACAAAGTGCACTATGCGTAAGTAGAATTGGATTGCAGCTGTGTTTAAAGTCCATCTTGGAACGAGCACTAATCCCAAATAGAAGGAGGAGATTAACAGATGGCTTTACTACAGTATACGAAAGGCTATCTTAATGTCTTTTAATCAGAGCACTATGAGCTGCACGACTCAGCTCACAGCTACTGTCTGTACAAAAGGGACACGCTTAATCACATCAGGCTTACAGAGTAGCCGTACTGTCAATAAAACAGCACCAACGGCAAAGACGAAGTAATTCAGCATCCAGAACAACTAACAGCCAGACACCCCGAAAAGAAAAAAAAAGCCTCTCATTCCCATGACAACATAGGAGTGATCTGCGGGATGAACATGGATCCCTGCTTCATCCACGGACTGGGTAAAGACGTGGGCTTCACTGTGGGTGGCCCCCATAGACCTGGTCTAATTGTTTCACATCTCAGCCGAGCCAGACTGGGATCAGACCACCGGCAGCTCCGATTCAGGCGGTTCAACAGCCAAACAGGGTATGCCAGGAAGCACTTACAGTGCACACCCCACCCCACTCACACTCTTCATCCATCATACATGACCACGAGATAGGAACAGGGCATTTATTTTTCTCCATACTATTTGAGCAGGCTGTCAATCCACTGTTCTGATCCACTGAATTAAGAGGTGTGACGATTCAGCTTCATTGTCATGTTGGCTGAACATGTACTTGACATGTAAATACAAAAAGGGGTCTCACAAAAAGAGTGATGTACAGGATGCGATACATGAAAAAACTAAAACTATGAAAATAAAAGGGTAATTCTAGACATTTGTCTTGAATGACCGTATTCTGCAGACCTTTTGGGTTTTTGACCAAATGACGTAATGACGAACTGAGACACTGACACCGTCCATCCAAGTCATTTTAATGATTTCTAAAAGTCCAGAAGATGGGAATATCAAAATAACAAAGAAGGTTTAAGTTAGAGCAAAGTCTGAAAAAGTGAACAGCATGCGTTTTGTTTTCTGCTTTCCTACCCTCTTAATAATATTGCAACCCATCAGATTTATCTTGCAACCTTTTGGTAGAGAAGGATCCTCCTCTGTTGCTCTCCTGAAGGTTTCTTTCCCTGTGAAAGGGTTTTTACTGTTTCTTGGGAGTTTTTCCTGATCCGATGTGAGGTCCTGGGACAGGGATGTCGATGTGTACGGATTGTAAAGCCCTCCGAGGCAAATTTGTCATTTGTGATATTGGGCTATATAAAATAAACTGAATTGAATTGGTGAAGGCCCTGAACCCCGAGTAAGGAACATCTGATCTGAACATCTGAAAGCACAACCGACTACAGTTGCCAATGCTGACCTTTTATACAGGATCCTGCAATTGTGCCAAACACATAAGGCGTGAAGAGTATTTGGGCACTGTGTCTCCTCAGGGACACTCTCAGTAGATGGTAACAGGAAACACAAGGAGAGAGGAGAGGATTACAAAGACAAAGTTATTTGTCCAGATTCTAAGCGAGGGTGTTGCGGGTTAAGCGATTTCTGTTTTAGACAACGAGCTGACCAGAGCTGCCTCTGCGCGATACACGCAGAGTTGCAAGTGGGCAAACACAACAGGCAAACACATCAGCATACAAAGCACTTTCCTTGCGAGCGCATGCTGCTCGAGGCCTATAGTTCTCAGATCCGTCACTAGAACAAGACTGGGTAATAACAAAATCCTCCCAGTGCACACAGTGCTGTTAATCACCGGGCATCCATCGCCTACTGCCTTTCCAAGGCCGGTTTGACATTAAGTAAACACGTGCAGGAAATGTATTCAGTGGCTCTAAACATTTATATGGGGGCCTTGTGGCTCAGACAGTTTCATGGTCAGCGCATCTTTCGAGAAGGTGCTTAGTGAGCCATTTGTTAAAGGCCTGATAATAGGGCATGACAGTGCATGGCATGCAACATGCAGCGGGTCTGCATCATTGGTTGTCAAGCCTTTAGTTTGTGTACTCGTTGATAGGCAATGAAAGACAGCTGACTGATGCTGATCTGATGAAAGTTAACATCTGTACGTTGGAACACGGGGCTAATGTGTTGCGAGCTCTATCCTGACCCGTTTTCTGAGCTGAATGTATCCACTGATACAGGTATGAAGGAAAAAGATTGAAAAACGGTTTGTAAAAAGAAAGAAGGAAACATAATCTATCAACCCATAAATATCCAAAAGGCTTTCGACGAGTTCACGTGGGCATTATGGGAAATCATTTTCCTGAGTCGTCAGATAAGTAAGCTCTCGTCTTTCTTCTTTCCCATTTCTCCAATTTCATCTAAAAGAATATCCTTTGTTAATCTTGTCTCAATGAGCACCGTTGTTAAGTGCTGCTCACTCTGCGCTCCCAGCCAGTCATAATCCATTGTGTTGTTTGCCCCTCGCTTGGTGTACATTTCCAGCATAAATTCCAATGTGAACAGTCAATAACATGCACAGATGTGTCCATTGTAGAAACCTCTTTAATTCAGAAGAATGTAACATGGTAAAGTACAACTGCACCTCAGGAAGTATCTGAAACACAAGTCATACTCTATTTATAGCTAGAGATATATATGTATCTATATAATATTTAGATGCAAGTTATTTGGTTTGTTTCGAATACATTCAAGAAATAACTGCTGGAAAGCTGCCGTATAAATGTGTAAAAAAGGGGGATTTCTGCAATTGCTGCTGGTGTGCTTCACCCAATCATCACAAATTGTGAAAAAAATATTAACCTCAGGGTTGACAAAAACATGTACGCCAGGATCTCATTTCCTCCTCACCATCTTGCTGCAGTCATCAGTTTTATGTAGAACACGCTCCTCCAGAGTCAACATCAGTACAAATGAAACGGCACAGGGTAATGATGTTCCCTGACCTTTTTTAGACAGTCAATATAACCCTTAATGTTGTGCCTTGCCTCCCATCATCATGTTCCAGGGCTGTACTGCACCAGAGAGCATGACAACTAAATATGTGGAAAGCACAGTCTCTGAACTGCTTTTCATATTAGCGCTGTAAATCATGGAAAAAGAGACTTTTCCTGTATGTGAAAATCATGACATGTGGAGGCTATACTGCACAATTCATGTGATGACAATGAATGAGTGACGGAACATATCATCATTGCCTCTTCTATGGCTTTACTGGAAAAACATTTTTTGACATTGTTTATTTTTCCATCCAGCATCTCCAGCAAAATCGAGAGCGGGAACATCTGCGAGCTCTCACCCTTTTGGCATCATATTAAAACGCTGCATGGGAAATAATTCATCGTCTGGATGCTGAACTCCCTCATGTCTAATGAAAGAAAACAACTAAATAAATCTCCCATCTGACTAGCAGTGCCCTTAACAGGAAGCTCGTCCTATCAGCAGCAGCAGGCACACAGAACGCCCCGCTGTGTCCCTACCTTATGTCTGTTGTTCAGGGACAATATCCAAAAACTAAATAACCTTTTCTTCTTCTTAAAATAAAGCCACGTGATACAGGAGGAACCCCTCACAGACAAAACCAAAAGACTTTGAGAAAGCCTGTTCAATGGCGGGTGGCATCCTCTTGAGAATTTAGGTAATACACACAACACAAAGCAAACTGACATGTCTGTGCAGCACAATGAGAGCGCATATCGAGTGAAAAAGCCGCAGAAAGAGTCTGCATCCCTCTGTTCGGATCAGCTGCATCGAAGAGAGATGCTGACATGGTTTGTGCTAAATGCAAAACATCCCCATGACCCCAAAACAATTTCCTCTGAATGGATTGCTTTGCAAAGCACTTCTGTGCTCCTGTACCATTCCATTTGCTTCAAGCCCCCCCCTCTCTCTACATCAGCAAGAGCAGGAACCAACAGTTTATGTTGTTGTGCCATGGGTCTTGATTTGGCTGGGACAGAGACTGAACGGTGTGTTATTCTCGGGTCACAGCAGAGCTCTTTTCTTTTCTTTTGTTCCATATATATAATCTGCCGGTGAACTCTCAGTTGACCGGCAGATTACCACAAATGGGTCGTAGTTTTGCTGACCTGTATGTTTGGGCAGCAGCCATATTGTCAAACACAGTCATGATATGTTCACTATGGTGTCATCCTCAAGCTTCATCATCATCATCATCATCATCATCATCATCATCATCATCATCATCATCATCATCAACTGGGTCTCCCCACTACTCACCGCTATGCGCGTGGATATCTTCTGGTCGCCCCCAGCGCCCTTAAGCTCTCCGTTGACCCTGCTGTACTCTGGAGGTTGCTGGTTCGATCCCCGGCTGCCCTTCGTCTTTCGGTTCCCGGGCCCTTGGTGGACTATGTTGAGCAGGTGAAGCGTGCTCTCGTGCTCCCGGTCGGAGCTCTCGGCCTGGCCCCTCTGGTAGCGGGTCTCGCAGGTGGAGTGGTGCCGCCTGCACAGCTCAATGCGGGCGCGCAATCGCTCCACTATGGCGCTGTGCAGCTGTGGTACTGCGGAGCCTCTGGAGGTGGCCCCCGTCGGACCGTTGCCGACTCCAGCGGGCATGGTTCCTAACCCGACACCCAACATGGGTGCGAATGCCCCTGGAGCAGGGGTCGCTTCTCCCATGCCCGCACGCCCCCGTCAAGTTTGGAGAGACTGAGGTCCACGGAGCTTCTAATGGACCACCGGACGGGCATGGAAGATAACCAGACGTGCGCACTCAGCTATAGTCCCATGTGGAAAGAAAACACTACACTGCACGCAATAAGTCACTTGAGGGAATTACGACGAAGGACAAATTGCACAATTATCGCGTCAAACTGAGAGGAATGTAACAGTGATGGGGAGATTAAAAGACACTAGCCTGTAAAGTAAGAGCCGCTCAGTCTAAACTCACACAATGGCTCCACAGAGGCATCAAAAAAAAAAAAAGTCCCAATGTTGCTGAATTGTATTAGTGACCGCTTCCTCGGGGGTACTACAGGGTCGGCTTGTAATTAAAGCCGAGATGATTTACAAACACGGAACAGCTCGTGGATTCACAGCTGGAGACGGATCCACTCCTTGCTTCACAAAAAAACATGCATTCGATGTGAATCCCTTGGATGATTCACAACCACAGCACGCACAACTTCAGCTCCGTCGGGGGAGAGGGGGTGAGGGGTGAGGGGGGAGAGAGAGATCCGCGCTACTATGGCATCCTACTTTATCTCAAATGTGAAATGTATCTCACTTGTGTAATAATCCGGGTGGGGAGGCAGGGAGGGGGGAAAGGAGTGAGACCGCAAAACTGTAGAATTCAAGTGAGCGATCGGTCGCACGACATTCACCAAACTTCCAAGACTCACGGCATTTTTGTTTGGATGCGAGTCCTTTCTCTGCCGCCTTTCTCTTTCCACCCGGATGACGACGATCTGGTTGCAAATGGCAAGTCACAAAAGCACAGTGCAGACGCCGATTGAGATCCGTCTCCAGTAGTCCATTGACAATCGTGTGTCCGTGTGGCGCACCGAGAGGCAATAGCGGAACTACAATACACAGAGCCTCATTGTATGAACATTCCTCCTCTCACATGATACACTCGCGCGGGCGTTGTGGGGTCCGAACGCGCACTCTAGTGGAGGGAAGGGCGAACTGCACCACAATGCGCGAGACCAATGGTGCACGTGCAGGCAAAAAGTAGATGATGAACAAAGGCATATTTAGTGTTACGTTTAAAATATTGTAATCACACACACACACACACACACACACACACACACACACACACATATATATATATATATATATATATATATATATATATATATATATATATATATATATATTTGTGGTGTGTTGCCAATTTGCCATACAGTAGAAGGCAAACTACGAACGCTTCTACTATATTAACTACAACGTTGATCATGAGAGAAGGATGAGAAAATTGTCATGCATTGCTAGGATAGTAAGATACAGTTCTAATTAAAAAAAATATATTTCAAGTTGCCTTCAATGTTAATTAGTTTGACTTGTCGCATTACATTATGGAACATCGTATTCATGCACAAATACTGCGCACTTATTAACACATACTTTCACATAACATAACAAGATACTCTTAACCCAAACAGATTGATGGTACTGTAATGAGGAAGCATATGTACTAATTAACCCCTCCCTGGCTCCCGACATGCTTCTATACAAATAAGGTCATTCATTTTCTGGAAACTGGAGGCAGCTGTTATGCCTGCAGTGAACTGCAAGCCATTATTTGTCTAGCACAGTTTGTGTTCATGAATACCTACAAGCTGGAGAAAGTAATGTTACGTAGCACCTTTCAAATTGGAATATGGGTAAAGGGGATTTAGGTGGTTTTGTGTACATTGCAATGATGACAAGTGAAAGGATAGGTGGCTGCAGACTTACCCTGCACACTGAAGATGAAGACATTGTACTGGATGCCAGCGCACTAAGGTTCACAGCAACAACCAATCACCATGACATTCACAGAGACAAGATGCATGTTTTTGTGAAGCAGAAGGAAACTGAAGGCCCCAGAGGAAAACCACACACACTTGGGGAGAACACACAGAGTCCACACAGAAAGAAGCACAGGGGACAGAAAACCTGTAAGACACTTCAACTGACCCTCCTGCTTACTGGTGCAGACTAAACATGAGCTTTTAATTTGATTTTAGTTATTGGGGGTCACCCCTTCTTTGTTTTAGTACAGCCAAAAGATTATCAATATACCGTTATTATGAATACATGGAGATAACAATGGACGTTAACTGCCATATACATATATACATATATATATATATATATATATATATATATATATATATATATATATATATATAGACATAGACATACATACACACATACATACACAGGCAGACAATATACATGATATTCCTATGAAAGGAAGGAAGCAAACTATTCTTTTTATTGCACATTTTATTATTTTTTAGCTGCTCCTCTTAGTCAGTTAGTCAATCCGTCACTGGGGTCTTGGTAATCATTTTCATAGTGTAAATGGAGATGAAGGAGATTTTAGCCATCGGTCCACATTGTAAAATAAATGTCACATCGTGAAGGACAATCACATTTGTTTAACAAGCACACTAGTTTAACAAGTCCCGGAGTGTGTATTCAAGTAATGATACATCAAATCTATAATTTCTTCAGTTTGGGTAACCTATCCTGTGTGCCAATAATGGCATTATAAGGGGTGGCAATGCATCTTTGTAAATGTCTTTAAACACCTCTCAATGTACAGGCATACATCCTGACTGAAACCTCTTGTGTGTGTATCAGCTTCCAAAACCTCTTATCTACCTTTAGCAATGCCAATGGATGCAGCTGCTGTACGACACAACAGGTGGCAGCAGACTTCAACTCCTCTGCAGCCGAGCATTAATTAAGAATGTGTGGGAGAGAGATGAGTAATGGCATTGTGGCTGCCAGAATACAGTGTTTTGGTTTTTATTTAAAGAGGAACCGTAACACCAAACTTTCACTTCTTGATTTATTCTGTGTCCACAGTTTAAGTCTACTATAATACAGGCAGAACACAGTCTTGTCTTCTTGTGCATCCCAAATGAACTGTACCACATTACCATCACACTGGCATCGTCTGTCATATTGCTTCACAAAATCAAGACAGTTTGCATACATCAATGTTAGTAGAGAGAAGGTTTCCTTGTTTGATAGTAGTTTTCTTTCCTTTTTACAATTATCAACGGCAAAATGCACAATAAATTAATAAATTAACACACAAGCATTCTGCAAATGCTTTACAGTAGTAGCAATAACAGTGGTTAAAAAATGATCTCTACTAGTACAGTACGTCAACCCAGTGACAGTCTGACAGTAGATCTGAGCAGTCTTTTTTAATCTTGCCCAGTCAGGCTGTCATTAAACATACTACGACTCACAATCTACCACGACACATACACAGCTCTTCTGCTCACAACGGGTATCTCTAGATAATAAATTACACATCCATTTCACTTCAGAGACTGACAGGGAGACAGGCTTTTCTTCAGTCTTTTCTTCCCCCTCTCACTCTTTGTGAATCACCGTTCACCTGAGAAGGGCTTTGCCAGTGCAACTCAAGCTGCCAGCCTCCCCATTTCATGTATAGATCACAACAATTCAATTTGGGAATAAAAAATAAAAGAAGACAAGAAGAAATAATAAAATACACGCTGTAACAAACTTAGCTTAATTTAGCCTGAACCCGTCCTGATAAATATCTCTTCCTTACATGTTTCAGTAAAAAATAATGATAAAAGGAATACAAAAAGCAGTAAAAATTTTAGAAAAACATTAAGAAGTAAATCCTGATTAAATAATCCATATCACCATTGAGCACTGCTTGGCCACATGATTTATAGAAAGGTGAAATGGGTATGCACCCTTTAGTGGTTCCAGCCCACAATGAAATACTGGACTTAAGTTGAACTACAAACTGATCATTCCATTATACAATATGGCTCTTGCTTGAATAATAATGTGAATAATTCAATTGCTCCCAGGCAAAATTTACAGTCAAAACTGAAATACAAATATAAGGCAAATTAAACAAATAACAGACTCTAAGACAGTGACTAGGATCACCGGTAAATCTTCATGGTGGCACGCTGCCTTTGCGAGGAAAGCACAGCGTTACATTACTGCCGTGCATCTTTTGTCTCAGACAAGTGCATCAAACAGTCAACAAGATGTAAATGCAAATATGTCATACTATTAATAATTTACATACAGGTAACAAATACTCTGCAGAGACAGATAGCTGTAGTGTGTGGCGCATCAAAGACCAAAGACATACATCAGGAAAACATAAATATGCTATTCTCCTTCTACTTAGCTTGTATTTATGGTTTTCTAATATTTATCTCTAGGGAGAGAGAAAGAACGAGGGAGGGGATATCTGAACTCTGATGAAAGTACACCTCCGGTTTTGTTTCTACCTCATCCAACTCAATTATTTTGTTGGTCAGTGCACATTTACAATGAAATGTATTTGAAGACTACCTGAAGTGAATTGCCCACTGAAGTGAAAACTAACAAAGATATAAGATGCTTCTTTTTTCAGTCTTGCTCTTTTCCTTCTGTACATTTAGACGTTGTACCTGCATTGAAATAATTGGCTTGCCATCCAGCCAGACAGCTTTTAAATATGGTTTGGGCTCATACTTAATTCAAACTGAGGCAACAGCCCTAGCGGTCATCATTAGGGCTTCTGACACGGGCCTTTACGTAGTTGTAAGGCTGTATTTTTTTTCTCCCCCTCCTCTTACCAGTCATGCACTGCTAAACTGAAATGATTGCCCGCAGTGAAAATAATCTCTTCACTGCTTCTGCAAGGCTCAGCACAAATGATAGATTGAAGTGAAAAGAGAGAGTCTGCCTGCATGCCAAAATTGGAGTGCATCTTGGCATTCCTGAGACCAGCAAGCGTACTCTTACAGTATATTAATATGGTTATCGACCAGTTAGCCTGCGCTGCCCCTTTAAATGGCAGCAATCGGGTAAATGACCTGCTTGATGCAAAATGTGTGCCTGTTGCAGAGGGGGGAGGGGAGGAGGGGGGGAGGGGGGAGGTGGGGGGGGATTTAATTCACAAAGGATAGATTGATAAGTACGGATGATATTTTCATACACATTATCAATTTTTTCACAGACTGTTCAAACAGTCTGCATGGATAGATTTGGCAGGATGCTTCACATGTATATGGCCTGATATCCTGCATGTTAGCAGTGCATTGCAGTACAAATCATCACAGAGAACAGGCAAAGGATAGGTTATGGCTTTTTGTCCAAATAATTCAGTCCTCATCAAGCCCAACCAGTATTCATAGTGATGATAGACACGTGAAACCAAAGATGCTTGACGTAAGGTTGGTTGGATTTAAGGTCATTGTTTTGCACAGGTCAGTGTCAGGACTTGACCCCCTTGGCAGGTTCAGTAGACTGCCGCACATCGGTCCACTCTTGCATGGTGCTTTGCAGTGCCTGGGTCTTCTCCTTGTCAACTTGCACATAGTCCACCTTTTCATCCGAGGTCACGGAGGATGTAGACGGCTGCGGAATGATAAATAAGCGGCTGTGAGATTCTGGCCCGCGGGGCGAGCTGCACTGCGGTAGAAATAAGAATAGCTGCAGAACAAATTGAGTCCGCAAAATCATCTGCTTACTTTTCTGTGCGGACTGGGTGACCCAGGCTGGAAGTCCAGGGCTAGGTAGTCCACGTTGCCACACTTCCTAGGGGCCGGGCTGCTGGTGCCGCTCACGGCTGGAGAGGTAGACGATGGGTTCTGCTAATGGGGACGAGAAAGGGAGGTTTCACTCACACAGAGTAATAAGACAAGTGAATCATTCAAAACAAAGAACACAATGTTCTTTTGGGACTCACCATAGCCACATAGTTCTCCTCACTGTCTGCAGAGTCGGTGCTGGTGATGCTCTGTGTAGAGATGGGTCGACAATGCTGCGAGGAAATGGAGTTCATAGCAGGCCTGAAACAAAGCAGATAGGACCGTGAGTGCTTGCACCTACTGACCTCAGGCGGAAACACATTTATATCATCAACTGTGTGTTTGTGTGTGTGTGTGTGTGTGTGTGTGTCCTTAGGAAACCTAGCTTGAATGACTGATATGAGACTCACATGGGCCGTGTCCAGGACATTGTGACTGGGCTCTTAAATGGCAGCTCATCAATGATCCCATTGTTCTTCAAATCAAGAGGTGTTGGCTTTGCTGTGGAAAACATGATCAAACACAAAATCGCGATAAAGAAAAACAAGACGACCCATACGTTGAGATCAGCGTTGAGCTTTGCCGTTACAAACTCACATTTCCTGTTGGGTTTGAGGTTGCGGTTGATGGGTGGTGGTGTGACATCACTGAGGCGGCTGGGCCGGTGACACAGGGAGGCGCTGCTCCCCTTACGGGCAGGTAATGTTGCAGAGAATCCTGGGAAATCAAAGTGATGTGGCCCAGGACTCATCGGGATGTAGTTATTTTTAGGGCTGTCAGCCTGGGCAGCGCTGAGTGGCGAGGAGCCAGGATTCATGGGCACGTAGTTGTCATCGGAGTTGCCGCTGTCTGAGCGAGTCAGAGGCGCTTTGGTTCTCTGTTGTCAAAGGAGACAGAAGGCGCATGTAGTTAATATGGTAGAGATGCTTTTTCTATCCCTGCAGTTTATGATGTCACACTAACAACATCTGTCTGAGCGCAGTTGAAGGGAGACCCACCAGGTAGGAGCTGAACCCGTCATTGACAGACTCAACAGATTGGCCGGAGTTGTTGAAATGGATGGGACGGTGATGGCTGTTAGTTTCAAAGGAGGAGCCTGTGGAGAGAAGCCAGGAGAGAGATCAATATTTACAACCGACCAGAACTCTAAAAAGGTAGAAGAAAAGAAAAAAAAAAGAATCCTCGAGCAAAATAGTACAAAGAAAAAATAGGTGGATACAGACAGGAACGCCTGACATTTAAAAGGTGGAACTCCTAATTCTAACTAAACAAACCGAACGCAAGTGACAAATCGTTAAAAGCTTCACTGGATTAAAATGTGTCTTTGCAGCACAGGTGTGTGAACAGCCAGTAGCCTCACTAACAAGGGTCACAGGTCAATTCCTGTCCCTGGTGATACAAGGCCTGAGCACAGGCTCGGCGAAGCAGAGAACACAGCATAATAAGAGGCCTCCGCGCATTGTGTCTGCGAGGGTTTTTTCTTTTTCCCCATTGCTTATCAGCCTGGAACGAGGCATTTTGGAGCAGGCTGTATGTCTAGAATTTCATTAGCGTCTCAACAGAACCGTCTCTGCTAGACAGGCCTGTTTGTTCCTGTGCTCAGCTTCTGGTGTTAAATCAGTAAAATGAGAGATACAGGAAGAGGGAAAAAATGAGCGAGTGAGAGAGTGGGAGAGTAAGAGAGAGAGAGAGAGGGGGGAGGAGGGTAGGAAGAGGAAGTGTAGAGTCAGTGTGGCACCACGAGAGAACGGACGGATGAAGTCGGATGTGCATTTGAAAACAGGAAACAGGTCAAATGTGCAATTTAAAAAAAAAATCTGGATACGTCAACAAAAATGTCATTTCCAGAAACAAGTGTCGTTTAGAAGGAACGTAGGAAAGCATCTAAAGCACTAATTGCATTCAGCGTACCTCTGTGTAACCTGATGTTCTCGACAGCAGGGAGAGTATTCCTGCGTGGGATAACCGACACTGCAGACGTCACCTCTCCGTTCTCGCTCCCTGCAGACTGGGGACTCCCCCATTGACCCTCTGAACCCTGGCTTGGTTTAGGGGGCCTGGGAGGAGGAGCACAAGAAGACTCAGAGCTGGAGGGTGTCAAGGCATTGTGATTCTTATCAAACGTCCGGGGGATCTGGTAGAAGGAGCCAGGCGTCGTAGGAAGGTCGTAATTGTCAGTCGGACGTTCGTTGCTGTGCACGATGGCAAGGGCGTTGCAGGGCGTCTTGAAGGTGTAAACCTCCTCGTTCTCCAGGTCTGGCTCACCTAGACCGCTGTGAGCCGGTGCCTCGGAGCTGTAACCTCGCGGAAGCACGTAACAGGCCTCCTGCGGGGAGTCATCGAGCCCCGGTAACTGGTGTTTTACCGGCTTGGGCAGGCTGTAGAAGCCGTGCAACTGGGCCCCCATGCCATTGAGGCAGTGGGAAAAGCCATGGGAGAGTTTCTGCACCGCAGAGTCGCTCCCGACAAACAGATTGCTTCGTGTGGCCTGGGAGAAACTGGCACTCCTGAAACATGGACAGAGACAGATATTACGCAAATGCACACATTAAGTCTTTATGGTACCCATGGTGTGTGTGTGTGTTGTCTAAATGCTCCATGCAAAACAGACATCTGTCTCATACTCCAATGCCAACCTATCACCGACAGTGGACAGCTATCTATTTCTGCAGTAACATTTAATGCCGTTCCACATAGCCACTAGATGGCAATGTAGCATTTCAGGTGCCAGCACGGTTATAACACAACAGTTCACCTCGTCATCGCTGTCAGAGCACATTTGTGCAGCTCTAGCATTACATTTTAGTAATCTTAAGATTTCCATGAAAAGCTGTTGTGTTTACATGTTTCCTGCATGTTGACAGGGAGAGGACGTTCTTGCTAAGAGTTTCTCAGCTCCGGTGAGACACAAGGGACAAGGCTCATTCATTCTGGCTCCTTTGTAGGACTTGACCTTGAGTGCCAACTAGAGCAGACCTACAGCTTAAACATTTTTAGCCAGTTAGCTGAGCAATGGTCCGATTTAGTTGGCCGTGGAAAGATAAGATATCCTCAACGACTCGGTTCTTTATCTCTGTACTAATCTTCTTTGGGATGTTCTGTTAGCTACACTGCAGGTTCCTAATGGTTGCGTTCAATCTCAATCATCATTTTAACCATTTTAAATAAATGATGCATCAAAGGTTACACAATTAATATTGACATAACATTCTGCTCTTTCTGACTTTGTTCCTCTTTCATGCCAGAAGGCACGTTGCGTTTCATCAATTCTTCCTCTGCCCCCTCGCGATTTCAATCATCAATCAATAATGCTGTTAATTTCTCTGCCTTCCATCATTGTGACTTCATGGGGGCTTTTCAGATGGATTAATTTATTTTTTATCAGACCAGTCGCGTTTCAGTCTGACGTGAATGATACCAAGTCCCCAAATTTCCTGTCTTAATTAGCAGACCCACGGAGCAGTAAAGGAGTGACAGAAATATCTGCACAAAGCTGATGAGATGGATTGTGAGCTTGGGTTTAACAGAGGTCCCACACAGCAGATTTATGTGCAAATTGTGTGGCTGAGAGGGCAGTCCTAGCCCGCGTGGGTCTAAACCTATGGGAGTGATGAATTGACATCTCAACCTCATTGATCATGGCGGCAGCAGGAGGCGAGGTGAATGTTAATTGAAGCTCAGAAAACCTTTCTCATAACACTTGGTTCTTTTGCTCTCTCGCTCATCATAAAGCTGAGATAAGCATACACGTCCTTACATACAGTTGTTCAACAATTTTTAATTTCTTGTTACATTGCATTTCGTTTTTTACTCATTGTTTAATATGTGTCTGCTTCATCTTAATTTTGCATGATTGGTTTGAAATACCTTTTTCATAAGGTGGACCAACCAAAAATGGCCATATTATCTTTAGATAATTATCAATGTTGCATTATAGCATTACTCTGTATTGCCTATCCCCACCCATCTCTGAAGTATTTTTCATTTCAAATCAAATACAACATTTTTTGTAGATCCACAATGTTCAGAGAAACATTTCTTCAAGAGGATCTATTGCTCATTTCAGAATATTTTCAGCTTCGAATATTCTCTTCAATTTAAAATTAGCACTTCCTCAATCAGAGCACTTGTGAAATACATTATAACATGTCCACAATGATTTGACACATACACATACACACAAAGAAGTTGGATCATTTTCCCCCCGCAACGACAGTTCCAACCCTTAGGGGCACCTAAACGGAGGAAGCGCCGTAAACCTGTACGTTGACCTGCATTAAGGGATAACAGGAAACTGACACAGGATGGCTGAGGGGTCGAGACCTTTACCGTGCACTCTCTGTCTTCCTGCTCATGCACTGGTGGAGGAGGAGGTAGTCCTGGGGTGCGCTGTTGGACAGGGAGCTGTGGTGTGTGTGGCGTACAGGCACATCAAAGGTGAAGAGGACTGGCTGGCTGGAGTGGATGGGGGCAGAGGACTTGCGTTCTCCGGTCATCGGAGCCATCGAGTCGGTGACATCTGCTCCGACAGAACGGGGCATCTGGTGCAACCTGCCATCTGCAGACAGGAGAAACTGGAGTTATTGATCGTTTAACCCACCGCATGGAAGATATTTGTAAAACATTTTCTTTTACTGCTTGTCTTGAGAATTTAAAAGCAGATGTTTTTTTTTGTAGATTGGACCTGCTATGCTACAGAAAGTAATAATCTACCCAATCCAAAGTTCATCCTTAAAAATCTTTCCTTTTGTAGACACAATTCTTGAAGTCAAAGGGCAGCGTGTAATTCATTTGAGGGTTCAAAGCCATTACATGACCTTGCCTCGCATGGAGTCTGGTATTCAGTAGCTTTCAGCCTGCACTCTGATCAATAGAAACGAGGGATCCATCTCAAGGGAGGAGAGAAAACAGTATCCTTGGGCTTTTCTGAGCCTCAGGGTAAGAGTGATTCAACAGCCCTTGATCCAAGCTATTCCGTCCAACCAGGGTCAATGTGCTTTGTTTGATTTTATTGAGTTGCATTGTTTTGCACAGTGGGACTACCAGAACAATATGGCCGTACATCTTATTGTTTATGTGTGACATCCCTGATATCTGCATCGAAAGCTTACAAAGAAAAGATGCATCTGAGAAGGGGCTTCTACAAATAGACCAGGCAGGAGGCCAAATAGAGGAGGCTCATACCGAGCTGTAGGCGTCGAGAGTGGGCGGCCCACTGATCCATCGACCCATGGTGCCGTGTGCAACACAGGCTGATAAGAGGGAGACAAAATCCTCACTGTACAGTAAATGCAAGGTTTTGTTTGAGTCTATTCATACAAGAACAATGTGATTTAACTGTTTCAAATGAGCAACAATTCATTTAATTATTAAATAATAATAATAATTACTTCCTACTCCTTTCAAACAGATACACATGCATTCTGTTTATTCCCCACCATTGTCCTCCTCCTATATCAGACCCCGACAAAGCATATCACGGGTCCTACCGCTCTGGTGTCCCGTGTGAGTTATAATGTGAACTGACAACATGGAGGGACCACAGCCACTGCGAGAAACACAAAACACGGTGTGTGTATGTGTGTGCGTGTGAGAGAGTATGGGCATTGGTGTGTGTGTGTGTGTGTGTGTGTGTGTGTGTGTGTGTGTGTGTGCGTGAGTGTGTGTGTGGGGTGGTTGGACGGCGGGGGTATTCAGAAGCCCAGTTAGTTGAATGAGGTCACAGCCATGCCCGAAGGGGAAACAAGAAAAAGGCCTCTGCTGTGGGGACTCTAGGCCAGTGGACATCAGTGAGATGCCCAGACCCACCGCCACACAGGGAGGGCCTCAACACCCCCCCCCCCTCCTCCTGTGCTCCTCAATTACACCATTGTTCTGAGAGATCCACTCTCCATAGGCTGGTTAGGCATCATCTCCTTTCTCCACAAAAAGCTTTGTAAAAGCTTTCATCCAGTGCGGTGAGCACTAGGGCACCACTAAGATGGGTAGATATATTGATTTGTTGTAGAAAGACAGTCCCCCACCCCCGCCAGAGTGGAGCGCTGCATGGAAAAACACATGCAGGCCTAATGACTGAAATACTGATGACACCATTTTAAAACTAAAATGTAATCTGGTTCATTTTCATGTTTTTGTGCGTGCCCTAAATGTTTTTTGATAAATTGCCACGCAAGACTGTCAGAATCAGAAGGAGGAAAAAAAACGTTGACGGAATAGCCGACATGGCTCATCCCTGACACTAATGGGTCTGATGATGTATGTTACCACTGGGAAGAAACTCCATTGAGTTAGTCCACAACACAGAGATAGAGAATAGAGTAGAACATATCACATTGAAACTTCACCCCGAGGTGCTTCTTGTAATATATCCTCCACTGACTAATGTACTGTCAATATTAAGTGGTAAAATGTGTATTAACCAAAGGTACACTTCATTTGTTATACTGCATGTAAAAAAGAAAAATAATAAAACTAGAAGGGACTGGCACGAGTAAAAATAAAGGCTAATTATAGTCTTTTGAAACGTCATGTTTTCTCTACGACAATGCTAAAACGTCCATCAAGGCAGTTAAAAGACAGTTCTTCCAAGGACATTCCTTTACTTTGAAACAAACATTCGACTATCAACAGCAATGCATTGAAGGAGCCTTTTGGTTGATAAACGACAGCTCCGGAGTTCATGAGCAATTTCCGAATTATGCTCTATAATACATCACCTTTGTCTCATTTGCTCTGTGGCCATAATCTAATAGAAGCCGGCTGCTGGACTCAGGGGGGCAAAACTAGAACCTTGCACTAAGGACAAGAGCGTCTTTGTAGGGTGCTCATTTCCTCTCAGCCCAGGCACATTTAGACAAGGACATATGATGATCTAATCAGAAATGAGATATAAAAATAGGGAATACCACTAATCTATTGAATAGAAAGAACGTCTGATGGAAACACAAAGGAAGAGGAAGCATTTGAATCTCCCCAATACAGCAGCTATACAATTTTCATCAGGATCATAATCCCTCCCTTAAATATTCTGTATAAGTTAATCATCTAAAGTATGCCTTGTCCACCTGCCTTCAAATTGAGTATACAAAGACAAATGCAATTTCCTTAATGGTTCCTTATGCAATTGCACTTAAAAATATAGCTGTGGGGCTGAGACAGCTACAAAGAGTTTTGCAAATTAACCTCTCAGATATAGCTCTGCAGGGTGGCCTGGTGGTGAGGGGGAGTCGGGCGCCATCTCATGATATAAAAGGTCAGACAGTAGGTTTGATCCTCCAAATAGTGTTGTCAAAGTGTCCTTGAAAAATGGCCTCTCCATGTACCTGCTCACTCAGTTTAAGAAAAGAGCAGCAGCTAAATGACTCCCGTAGATACATTCTTTGTTGTGCTGCATGGATCTGCTGGACCAGTGTCTCTTTAAAGCAACAGCGTCCCAGGAGGACGCATAGTGGGTACCATTTGTTTATGGGGGTTGGGGGTTGGGGAGCTGTCAGACTGACAACTGGATGAAGGAGACGCTCGCTGCACCAGAGATGGGTTTGGTAGACGCTGCACAGGGAGGGGATCGGGATGCTCAACAGAATCAGGAAAAATGGCGGCCTTGCTCTGCTGGATACTCTGAAGTGAACAAAATGACGAGGCGGTGTCATTCTCCCTTGAAAATGGCGTACTGCGTGTCAAGCAGAGCAGGCACACAGGAGCGATCCCCTGATCACATTACTCCCCTATGGCTCGCAGCATCATGTGAGCACCGCCCATCGACTACACTGCGGCATCAATGTGTTTCAAAACAGCGGGCCAATCAATCACCTTAAGGCTCAGGGCTTGTCGGGGCCGGTGCGTCACAGAGTTCGTTATAAACCAGCAGCTCATTTGTAACCCTCTGACCTAATTTCTGTAAGGCGACGGGTGGAAAAATACTTTCGCCCTGCCACGGACACAGATGAAGAGTTGAGACAATTTGTGGTGGAGGTTGCGTGTTGGTTTTCATTGCCTGATTGAAAAAAGCAGAGAAAAAAAAGCAGCAAGAGTTACCTGGAAAAGGCTGTGCAGCCAACTGAGCGGAAAAACTAAAAAAGGAACATTTGCTCTGATAAGGCGGTGCATTAAAGAACGGGACCACGCTTGTTGTGGAAACTCAACAGTCATGATGAATGGAGAATGTGATTCTTAACTTATACACTTTAGCGGTTGCGTCAGATTGCTTCAAACAATCACTGCAATAATCCTAAGTGCATTTGTAACGTTGAAAGCATTAGATTCTGAGGCTGAACCATTTCCCTTTGATTGTGTTTATATGCCCCCATGTCACCTGTTAATAATGCTGGCAAAGCCACAGCTCAGTAAGAAGGAAGAAAAGAAAAGAAAAAAACATATTATCAGAGAAATACTGTAAATATTAAACATCCCAGTGATGTTATGTACTCCATCATTATGGCAGATTGGAGTAAACTATTTTAAGGTAGACACTCAGAGTAAGAGCAGCAGCAGTGAGTTCTTCCTTGATAAAAAAAAATAGTGTAGACATGCAGCAAGGCTGTAAATGTGTCTGAATAAACAACTTTGTATCCAAACAGTTACATAAAATGTCTGCGCACTCCTGAATACAAGATGCAGATCTGTAACTACACCTTTATTAGCGCCAACACTACCAGCCTACCAATTACGACAACTGCGTCCCAGTTTGACAGAACAGGCAGGTCTAGCTGGAACACAGAAAGCAGATCGGGCTCCAGATAGCTGCTTACACAATAAGGACAGGTATAAACATATACTCACAACAGCTGAATTGCATGCAAACAGTCGGCCAAAGAAAATATCCTATTCCAGAATAGTATATTTGCATTTTACATTGGATTTAAGGCCGGGTAGCAGCCACCAATTAGAGTGATTGGCTTTGCTACAGGGCCGATACTAAACCTGTCATTTGAACAATTGAGCAGATGCCAAATGGAAAATTCAAAATGGCTACATACAGTATACAACAAGAATGTGTACACAAAAATCGACAAAGATGATTACCCAAATAGATGGTGGACACGAGATATTTTGGGATAACCAACGATCGAAGAAAACCAAACATGTAGAGAATACGCAACTACTTGTTTGCTTTTTTTTTGTCACATTTAATGAAATTCCTGTCTCGTCAGGAGAGTCAACACCAGTCACAGTTTAACTGACGTTTCTCAGGCAGAGACCTGTTATAGATAGGAGAAAACAATGACCACAACTTTACTCACTCAGGTTCCTCTTCAATCATTGTTGGTACGTCTAGATTTCACACAGAGTATCTCTGTCTTTCTTATGCGAGAATGAGGAGCAAGCAGGGAAGTTCTGAGCACACTAAATCAACAGTAACATAAATAATTTTGGAAACTTGATGAGATGTTAAAGTCATACTGATTTGTACATCTGCAGTGTACAAAACATCAATCATAAACTCATGGGGATAAATGTTACCCCTCCTTTGAATAAATCAAATCTATTTTCACTCCAAAAAAATGCTGAGGCTGCTGTTGGAAATGCTGATTTAGTAGTTATGCTTTTTTCTCTCCATTCCTCACCATCTTAAGGGCAACAGTTTAACTGAAAAACAATACAGACGTCTTTTTCTCTTCTTTTTCCAAGGGACAGCCAGGATAACAGACAAAATGAAGAGGAGGGATGGGGGGGGGGGGCAGTGAGAGAGCCGTAAGGCAAAAGAGGAAAACACAATAAAGCAAAAACAAAGAAAAGAAAAGAGGACTGCTGACAAGTAAAAACCTCATCCCTTAGTTGAGATTATCCTCGTCTCGGAGTTCAAACAGCTGGAAGATAGCCGAACAAAGCCCGTGATTGACGAGATGATGTTCCATTCATTAGATTGTGCTCAGGGGTGGGTCTCCCTGGGTGCAGACAAACGCCACACACCCAGCCATCAGTATCTGATAACAACAGCGCTAACACCCATCGTCAGATGGGAGAATTAGAAAGACACCCAACTCTGTGCTTGTGTATCTCTACAAGCTCCTATTGCAGCGACACATACGCACTTTAATGTCCAATTACTCTTAACATCTCCAGCTCTTGGTTGTCAGGGTTTGTTCAGGATACACGCACAAAAACAGTTTCCTTCAGTTGTTGAGTTTGAACTATTTTACATCATATTATATATGATTCACACTTGGCACATTATGTGGGAATTTCTTTATTTTTATAGACTTCTATGATGTGGTGTGCACAATGCATTCTCGGGTCTCTGGTCTCTGGTCTCGGGTCTCGGATCTCTGGTCTCTCTGGTCTCTCTGGTCTCTGGTCTCATGGTCTCATGGTCTCGGGTCTCTGGTCTCGGGTCTCTCTGGTCTCTCTGGTCTCTGGTCTCATGGTCTCATGGTCTCGGGTCTCTGGTCTCTCTGGTCTCTCTGGTCTCTCTGGTCTCTGGTCTCATGGTCTCGGGTCTCGGGTCTCATGGTCTCATGGTCTCGGGTCTCGGGTCTCGGGTCTCGGGTCTCTGGTCTCTCTGGTCTCTCTGGTCTCGGGTCTCATGGTCTCTCGGGTCTCGGGTCTCGGGTCTCTCTGGTCTCTCTGGTCTCTCTGGTCTCTGGTCTCGGGTCTCATGGTCTCATGGTCTCGGGTCTCTCTGGTCTCTGGTCTCATGGTCTCATGGTCTCTGGTCTCATGGTCTCATGGTCTCATGGTCTCTGGTCTCTGGTCTCTGGTCTCTGGTCTCTGGTCTCTGGTCTCTGTTCTCATGGTCTCATGGTCTCTGGTCTCTGGTCTCATGGTCTCTGGTCTCATGGTCTCTGGTCTCTGGTCTCTGGTCTCTGGTCTCTGGTCTCTGTTCTCATGGTCTCATGGTCTCATGGTCTCTGGTCTCATGGTCTCTGGTCTCTGGTCTCTGGTCTCTGTTCTCATGGTCTCATGGTCTCATGGTCTCATGGTCTCTGGTCTCATGGTCTCTGGTCTCTGGTCTCTGGTCTCTGGTCTCTGTTCTCCAGCAGATGCTTCAGATGCTACCAGTGGGATTTTGGGATGCACGGCAGCGGCATCAGAAGCAAACCGACCTCAGACACTCTGTGGCAGCAGAAACCTGACCTCCCAGTGCCATGGAGTCTCGTTATTTCAACACACAAGAAATCAATGCACATAAAAGGCACTTTGGGGAGGGGAGAGAGACGGGCTCTCATATCTTGTATATGTATATGTTGTGCCAAAAAAAGAATGTCACATGGCCAGTGTGTGAGAGAGAGAGAGAGAGAGAGAGAGAGAGAGAGAGAGAGAGAGAATGTGTAAGGGGAAATGTGTGTTTGTGAGAGAGATACCAAAACAAAAAAAAAGATCAAACCAAAGACAGAAAGAGAGACAAAGTTGTGCGACAATACACTGCAGTCATGTGCTGCCCTTGGCCGACCTCCGTCACAGTCTCAAGAGGCAGCTCACTACTGGCAGCAGAGGCCAATTCTGACTGGCAAACGGCAAGTTCAGATCAAAGTGCAGATACAACAGATGCAGTCGGAGTCTCAACAAAATCCTCAGAGAAACCCAAACACTTCGCCGCTGCTCAAGAATATTGTGCAGCTGACCCTGATTGATCTCTTCCACAATCATTTGAGACTTATGATTGGCGATAGCTGTATTGGAGCAAACAATATCACCTTGTGTACACTGTGTTACACCATGTATACAATATCAATATGAATCTCAGACACCCAAGCTCTACCTTTATATGAAAACAAACATGGCATCTACGTAACTTAGCATGTGTGCTTCTTCTATATACTTTATGCACAGTCACTTTCTTTCTTTCTTATATTTATATTATATTGTATTGTCTTTAGTTTATTGGTGCTACTGTGTCAACAAATTTCCCCTTGGGGATTAATAAAGTATATTTCTATTCTATTCTATTCTGATAATCTTTCGGCTAGTTTAAAAGGAACTAACTTTTCTGATTTCACCCCCCCCACACACACACCCCACACAAACACACACACACACACACACACACACACGCACACAACATGGTTGTTGACACACTAGTTCAGATCAGCAGCTGCCTGCCAGGAGGAAAACCCACAAAATACCATGACTAATAAAGATATTTAAGTTATCCTCCAATTACCATCCGCACGTCTGAGTCACTTCATCAAAGTGTAATCTCAAAAGCCACAAGTACATGTTTCGGCATCGATTGATAGAAGCTGAGCATGTTAAGCAACAGTTAATGTGTTGGTGGTGTGAAGCCGTGGCTCAGCTCCACGAGCACTGTGTGCTCACGGGCTCAGAGCTCAAGATCGGAGATCGGAGATGTTGCAGGAGGAATACTGATGCAGGTGAGGTGTGCCCTCCTCTCACATCAAATGACTGGTGGCTTTGGCAAGATCATACAAGAGCGAGGGCTCCAGTCTCCCATCACAAATGTCTGACTCACGTCAAGATAAATCAGCGACAACTATTCTAAATACAGCGTACACTTAATCTTTTAGGCGTTTACAATATGTTGTGCTGCGGTACACAGTCCACAGTGCATTGCTTTGCAGTCGTGTAGTATTGTAGAATAGAATAGAATAGAATTATACTTTATTAATCCCCAAGGGGAAATTTGTGGACACAGTAGCACCAATAAACTAAACACACAAGAATAAAATATACATATAAAAAAGAAAGAATAAGTGACTGTGCATAAACTATACAAGTGAGATATAAAATACAAAATAGAATATATATGTATAAATACACAACATATATGCAAATATGTATATATATATATACACACAACATATGTGCAAATAGTAGTGCGGGGACCACTGTCTGCTTCTTCAAACTGGGCGCGTGCAGACTACATTAGTTAATACAGGGATTGTGGATTAGATCCTCATACGACCCCACTTCAAAAGGCCCGGGCGATGCCTTTAAGACACCGGTAGTGACGTAAGAGGGAAACGGTGGTAAAACGAGCAGCTTTGCCCTTGAGGAGCAGATACATGAAAGAATAACATCTACCTTACCACTTTTTCCAGGATGTTTAGTTCACAATTTAAGGTAATGGAAAACTACTCTGAGCAGTACTTAGGACTTTAAGATATTAAGTGGTATAAGTACAAGGGCAGCTTCTATCTCATAGGAGTTGCATAACATTTCCCACATGCGTCCAGAGCTTTGAAACACTTGAAGATGGTGTTAGTTTGTGTTTGTAATGCTTGTCAAAATCAGTCAGGGTTTATATAACAAATACAGCCCTCTAGCATGAATAATGCTGATAATTAGGATTTGGCTTGGAGCATGAAGCTAGCACAAAGCTAGCACTAATTTCAAATTTTCCACCAACTAAAATAGACGATGGAAAATGCATTTGCAACACAGAGAGCTAATAGTTTTTAAAATAAAAGGTTCCTCAGAAACAGGAACCGCATGTTTCGGATGAAAAGAGGACTGCATGACCAAAAAAAGCCTGGACGTGTTGTTTACACGACAGAGACTGCAACCACTCGGCAGCTGTCATGACATACACCCTCTCGCTCCCCTAAGCCATTCTCCCAGCCACACCCCGCTGGCTGCAGTTGATACAGTTTGAGATTCACAACAGGGCCTTGCTAATTATCGAACTTGGACCAGGGGGAGCCCTTCCTCATGCAAGGAATATTACACAGACGTTTTTTTTTTATTTCACACCTGGAAATATTGCATGTTACAGATGATCAACCATGTGCACACAAATTAACGTTCACCAGCTGCCAGATGGCGGGGAAATAACATCATGACTGCAATCTGGGAGGGTAGAGCGAAGAATATGAAAGGAGTATATGTGTGTCTTACGAACTCTCCATAATGACATGATTGACTTATCATATGATATATTGTGATCATCTTGGTCATTCTTTCTGCCTCAATATCACCTGCTCTGTTTACATGCATGTTTGTTTACATGAATGATGTCACCAACCTTTTACACAACGCCAGGCCAGAATAAACAACAGGGTTTTCCACGTCATTATAAGCTGCTGCACAGACATTGCACACTTTTGGTAACATTTATATATAGTTTTGGTAGCATGATATTATTTATTTAACTTATTTTAATATGGTATTCTGAGTTAATTAAAAGTTAATTTCTCTTTGGAAGAGTGCACTTGCTTTCAATGATATTATATTATCATTATTCATCAGACTGATCTTAAAATGACATAATATATGCAAAGTAAGTCGATCCTTATCCTCACTACTGATTAAAAGGGGAACAGTTAAGAAGTGTTTGCATCACCATCTTTAGTTTGGACCCATCATGCAGTGCATTCGTTTTTCAATTGGGAGGAGATCATAGCAGAGTGCATTTAAGGCAAATCTTTGCAAGGATTGCCGATTAACATATGAACATTCCCGCATAACAATGTTATCATTAGCATGTCAGATCTTAATCTAACATGCTACACGAGACACGAGACACGAGACATTCTCCTGCACAAAAGACCAAAGCAGAACACGGATGTGGCAACAACACTGAGCCTCGGAATCGGACGTCATCTTTAAAAGTGTCCGATACCAACAATCTCCATCATCCTGAACACAACAGCTCGGACCCGTTTTTTACCAAAATGAACTCAATGAAATCAATAACACTCTCAGAAACTGTGTCCCTTTATTTGGCTGTTCCTATTCGACTCTCTCAAATAGCAAAGATGGAAAGAACACATTGCCAATAATATCATGTGACTGGACTTCTGCTGCAGATTTTCTTGGTGAAAACTAAGATGCAATCTATTCCAAATAACAGGAGAAAGCACGGAGGGAGAATGATTTATTGTATTTGTTTTCTGCTGCTTATATGCTCGAGACAACCAAACCCATTCTATTCATTCCATAAAGATACAGTATATGTTTAATTAACTAGTTATATCGTTGTGCGGATTTAATCAATACAATTTCAAGAAATTGTGAACAATTGCCATCACTAATTCCCAAAACATAACGCGAGGCGTGATTCCTCCCAAACCATAATTTGTCCAACCTGTTATAGCAAGTATGGCACATTCTGATCAAACATTACTTGAAAAAATTATTAATAACCAAATGATTATTAATTCATTGTCTGTTAATCAACAAATCCCTTAATTGATGAGTTATTATTGCACATATTGTTCTAATGGAAGCATGACTGTCTGCTGGACCAACTAACTGATTGAGATAGTAGCAGAAGACCAAATGATTTTTGAATTAACCTGACAAGTTTAACTGAACGTTTAAATGTTTTAATGAGTCTTTAAACAACAAATCACAAAACTCTTCACCTGGAAGAATAGAGGTACAAGTGGAGCTGGTGGAGAGATAAACAGGGTTCTTACACATTTTGACCAATAGATTTCCATGACTTTTCCATGACTTTTCCATGACTTTTCCATGACTTTTCCCCAAATTTCCATGACCAAACTGAAATCTTGGTATAAACATGAACAATTTTGAGATTTATGCGTGTTGATTGCGTACGCCAGCTTATATTTTGAGCGTCTTTCTTTAAAAATCACATTCAATATTTCAAACTCGGCCTAAATGAACATGTGATTATAACAAATTTCCATGACTTTTCCAGAACTTTAACAATTAAAGTTTTTTCCATGACTTTTCCAGGCCTGGAAATGACCATTTTAAAATTCCATGACTTTTCCAGGTTTTCCATGACCGTACGAACCCTGGATAAACAACACAGTGGCAGAGGGATCGAACAGCAAGGTTGGGGTTTCCTACCGTGGTTGTCGTCCGACTGGTTGAACCCACACAGCTGGCAGATGGAGCGGACCCACTTGTTCATCTCCTCCTCCGTCTCGGCTACGAGATAGAAAGTGCGGTCTGAGGTCTTGATGTCAAACACAAAGCTGTCCTGGAACTCCTTCCTCTTGAAGGTCAGGCCGGCGTCCACCTGTTCGCAGCAGTGCAGGTCGATGACCCGGATGGGTTTCTTGGAGTGGTCGTTCTTGTAGTACTCAAGGACATCTGGGTCACCACTCATGCGTCCACTGCGGAGTATGAACCAGCGTTTCTTCCACGCCTGTGAAACGAGATGGAAAAAAAAGAAGGTATCAGAACATCTCCTCAGCACACACACATAAAGTGCCTACCCTGTGAACCAGAAAGACCAAATCATACATGTGTTGTTGGGGTAGAATCTCATTTATAATCAACACATCTGCATATAAAAGCTCAACAATTCTGCAGATTCAGTTTTACTTTCTCCCTATATGCAATGCATAATGTTGCCGTGGAAACACAAACTCAACAGCTGGACTCCAGTTGTTGAGTTAACTGTTGATCAAACTGACCTCAGAGAAACATCTGCTTCATTGACAGGTTACTGTTCTTTAGCACGCACACAGTTGTGTGTGCTTTTATGTGTGTGTTGGAGGCTGAGCAGGTGTTTACTCCCCCCCCCCCCCCCCACCCAACGTATTTCCTGTGCTGATATCCCGCCGTGAGCTATAAGAGAGAAGCACATCTCCAAAACTTCATCACAAGACTCCAGGCTCCTCCCACTCGCATGGTGAATGACACCGTTTCGCTGCAAACTACATCGGCGTGTGAGCCTGACACTGGGCCTGGAGTCTTATACCAGTGTAAATAAACACCCCTCGTCATAATCACATGAAAGGCAGCAGAAGCACATGCTCACTTTATGATGCAAAGGCGTAAAGAAAAAAACTACGATGTAACAACACCGCTGTTATGTTTGTCATCTGGAAAAGCATAAAGGAAGAACAGTGACCTCCGTATGTTTTTTCCCCAGTAACTGCCTTAATGGGCCTCTGTGTCCTCTGTGCTGGGAGACAAAAGAGGAAGATAGACCAGGAAGGGAAAGAGGGAGTACGGGGGGGGGGGGGGGTTTGGACATCTGCCAGTGATGCACTTCCGCCAGGCAATGTCTCTCACATGCAGGCTGCTGACACACAGGATCCTGCTGGCCCCCTCTCTCTCCATCAACACAGACGCTGCTGCAAGGCTAACTGAGCCCCCCCGAGTCACACAATCACACACAGGGCAGGAGAATGAATAGCATTGCATCTCTATTGCACCGTTTACATGGTACGGCTCCTTTCTGTGGAAATATGGGTGCTACCTTGCGTTATATGCCTTTTTTACGCAGTTCAGGGGTAAAACTAATGATGGCTGAATTAGCTGCTCCAGCATCAGCATTCCTGGGGCTGTGCGTGCATGCTGGCAGTCTGTCAGTGTCATGGGCTCACTGGGATATTGGGACACACACTGGGACACATGGAACGGATCCACCTTTAATAATGTTACACATGACTGTGCTTTTACATAAAGCTGTAATGTGCTTCCTGCTCAGTGGTCATCGCTGTGGCGTCTCTGCATCAATCAAATCAATTAAAGAGGACGCGGTGCCGTGAGACGACTCTCTTGTACTTGTACCGTCACTGTGAATGCAAACGACAGAGATGCTTCTTAGTTCCTGCCTCCAACAAATTTGTATTTAAAACACACACATGTATATCTATCTATCTCTATATATATAGTAATAACAGTAATACTTCTAATGTATATAGCGCTTCTCTAGACACACAAAGACGCTTGCCTATACATATACATATATATATATATATATACTTTAGTTCGTTAAGTAATACAGACCACACTATATTGAAGTAAACGATAATACATTGTAAGAAATAGGGACGCCATGACCCTTCATTCCTCACACAAAATGTTACCGAAGTGTAATTTCGACATTGTCGCAGTTCTGTTTGTGGCAACACATTCACTTTCTCTCTTTTTATTTTTTTCCACAGGAAGTGCAGATTGTCATCTTATCTTCGGTGTGTAGCTGAAGTACTGCTGAGGTATTGGGCTATAAGACTTTTTCATTTCATTTTCTGTCAGCCTGATACACTGATAAAAGCTGGAGGCAGTATGACCTTAATGGCGTTGGTGGGAGAGCCGTGCTGCTGTGGGCATCTTTACTCAACACTATCCGAGTTGTGCAATTGTATTAGCTAAATCCTCACGATGAGAGGTTGTTAGGAACGTATACAATGCAGATTATACTGGTAATCGGTGGGAGGAAACAAGATTCCAAAGAAGTCAACTGTGTAACTCCTCAAGTGACCTTCTAAATGATTTCATTGGCGTGTGAAGTTTCTTATTTGTAATAAACTACAGTACAGCCACCACACTGTTCTCAAGGAACACTGCACACATACCTTTCCCCCTCCAGGTCCATAAAGCTCTTTGGTTCACTTCCATTACAGCGTTGACAGAAGAAATGCTATAACTCTCGCAAACCCTATTTAAATATTATAGCCTTTTCTGAAAAGAGAGAGCATCACTTAATTGAGACCTGGAGTGCTGCCCAGTTTCAAGAGGTCAGAGCGACCTAGCTGGGTTATTCCTGGCATCCTTCAGCTGCGGCCTGTGCAGCCACAGCGACAGCCACAGCCACAGCGACAGCCACAGCCACAGCGACAGCTCTCGACCACGAGGGAAGACAGCTCATTCAGGAGGAGGCCTTGTCATACTAAAAATAGAATATTTTCCATAGGAAAAGGAGCTGCTGCCAAAATCAAGAACAAATTAATGTACTGATCGGTCTGAGAGAGATAGGGGTGAACAGTGTTTCCCTTTGTCAACGTTTGTGTGAAGATCCTCACAGAAATGTTGCATGCAAAATGAGAGACAATGTCTCAAGCAAATCCTCCTTTTCACCTCTCTCTCTCTCTCACACACACACTCTCACACTCTCTTACTCTTTCAAATTTGAGCAAACTTCACATGTGAAGTAACCGTGGGGGAGGAGGACACAACAAACTGAGCTAACCCACCCACCGCCTGTCCTACAGAGCATGTCTAAGCCCATCGATCACTGTCCAAGCGCTGGGAAGTGAGAGCTGAAGCTGTAAAACTGGGCTGAACTCTCCCAGCTGCCCCCCCCCCCCCCCCCCCCCCCCCCCCATAGCTTTGGTTTAAGCTCCATCCCTGTTCTGGGGAGAGAAGAAGAGACCCACTGCCCTTGTTAACAACTGGCCCGGACAGTGGACCACAGAGAGTTGTGAGCCAACCAAGCACACCCTACAAGTTACAAGTATTTTATTGTCAGATGCACAGAATGTCACAGGGTCAGACTGGACACTGAAATTATTAGGACAAGGCACCACACAACATCTACCATAGCATAACATAATATAACATAACATAACATAACATAATATGACATGACATACACTCTGTACAAGTACTCTGAAAAATGTATACGTAATAACATAAAATAACCTTACCAAATATATGCTAAAACATATACCAACCTATACATATAATACTAACATATATACATATAACGTATAATACACATATAGTAACATGAACCCGAAATGAGCATGATGTCATACATTATTGTTTGAGCAATAAAACCCCAAACAACACTGGCCATGTTGAAGCTCTCATTTGTTTATCATGTGATGCTCCTTAAAAGAGATCAAAGTCAGATAGATGTCAAATAAAGAAAGACACACGTTCATGAATCACAAAACACAACTCTGAAAGAGATACACTGTGTGGAAATAACTTTGTGAAAACTGCCTAATACACTCAAGTAGAAAAAAACAACAGCTCTGTGCATTGTCAGGGTCTCAACTCTAGACTTAAAATAAAAATGAAATACATTTCCTGCCAGCGCTTGAAGCTCTCCGAGAAGAGGAGCAGCGTCTAATCCCCTTCGTCTCATTCAATCACCCCATCAGGGCTCGATCTCACCTTGTCCCCCCCTGGTCTCATTTGTCCCGCTCATGGCAGCCAGCTACAGATACAAAGAGACGACAGTGGAGCACAACGGTGACCGACACCTGCATCTGGTTCAGAAGACTGGGAAAAGAAAAAAACGTTTCATAACAGAAATTCGCAAAACAATCTTTTTAGGCAAAGTTTGCTTCTTAAAATAGGATCAAAACTGGTTTGTCTTGCCAATTCCTTTTGTCTCTTTGCATGTCGATAAGTGGACATGTTTTGTTCTATTTTTTTCAGGCTGCTCAACAATGATCCTGTGCGAAAACAAACACAGCCGTACAAAGGAGACACGCTCGTCTGGTATGTGTCAATAGTTCTCCGGGGCTTCACGCCACAATTTTAGGTGATAAATACACAGCGACGGCTGATAAGTTACGCAGGGATCACTTACTGTATTTGCGCATATCTAAAAAAACTAAAACAGTCTTGTGTCTTTCAACAGAACTGTGCTGCCTTGGTAACACTGGCTAATGAAGTCGGAGATGCTTGTGGCTGCACAACATGATCCAAGGTGTGCCTTTTATGACAACAGAGCAAAACATTGTGTGTGGCGAGTAGCCAGCTGTGTCAACAGGGCCGATAAGCATTAGTCCACATGTTTTTAAATGTGCATGAGCAAACATCCAAGCCAAACACGCATGTCATTCGACTTGCGGGTTAGAATCGTCGTGTTGTTTACCTTTTAAAGCGGGAGAGGAATAGCCAGCAGCTTGTTTTGGACTCAGCTTTGCCTGCTGCTGCAGTACACACACACACACACACACACACACACACACACACACACGCATACACACACACACACACTGTTTTCTCCTCTATGAGTAAAAGGGGTCACATGGGCAATTTACCTCGTGTGACGCTTACAGTCTGACCGGAGGCCTCAGGCAACGCATTTAGGTGTGGCCAACTCACTTGCTCCCTCTCTGCCTCCCTCCCTTCCGCACACACACATAGACGTACACACACACTTACACACACACACACACACACACACACACACACACACACACACACACACACACACACACACATACGGTGGGCCATTACTGCTTAATTGTAGTAAAAGATGAAGTAAGAGGGAGCCCATCAGTGTTCTCAGAGGACCCGCTGGTGGGCTTCTAAGGGATGAGACAAGACAGTTGAGGGTGGGAGGAGAATTGCAGAGGCGCGGTAGATATTCCTTGATATCTAATGCAGGACTCCCAGCATCACAAATTCAATATTAACATTTACATAAACTGGAAGCTCGATAAATATTCTTCGATCTTTTTTATTTCATTTTTTGGTAAACCTGTTTTAGGGTGGTTGTTTTTTGTGTTTATTGACATTATTGCACATTTGAGTAGCAATACGTTTGGCTTCTTTTGTCAAATTAAAAAGTGTTTTTTGTAAAAAAAAAAAACAGGGTTGTAGTCAGGTCCACCTCAACCGAGTCCGAGTCGTGACCAAGACCAGAGTGTATGAAGACCGTTAAGACTTTAAAGGGCTCGGGACAAAGTCCCGACCAAGACCACAGCAGTGTGTGTCTCACACTGCTTGACACACTTCAGATACAATGTGCAACATGCAAAGCATAGGCATTCCTCAAATTGATCTGAAAGATCCACATTACCATCACTTTATAGACTGTAAGAGTAATACGAGACATGTCTCAATAAATAAACATGAGGCATTGCAGGGGATAATCGTATGTAGCAAGTGTCCCTTGTTTTAGATGAGCAATCACATTAATGATGTTTAGAAATAAATAAGACAATGCACAGGTAATGTAGTGCTAGTTTGGGTCTTGAAATATAATCAGGATTTCTCTTGTTCTGAGACCGTAGACTCGGAAAAATAACATCCCCTCTTAAAGCGCCTTGTTTTAAAAGGTTATATACAACACTTTATTATGAATGATCCTAGTTGACATATGTTAGCATGAAGCAGCGTTTCACTCATCATCCTGGGTGGTTTACTGGTTCTAACTAAGGACAGCAGACAGAGCCCTCAGACAAGAATCCCCGTAATGTATTCAGAGCACATATTATACGTGGGTGCCGTTTCCTAGCTTCTAAAGTTAAAGAATAACAAAAGAGGAATATTTAGCACATCTCAGCCATAATTTATTGTCCATTTTGGCACATGAATAGGGCTAGAATTTCATAATCCTAGGAAAAAAAACTCACAACGAAAGGGACCACTTTGCAATGCATTAATTAAAAAGGTGGGACTGCTAAAATGGCCATTATTGTGTGAGCAAATGGCTGAACACTTGTGATGCTAGTTAATGTGGCGAGAGGGGACCAAGCTGGACGGGCTGCAGCAGACAATGACGACAGAGGCACGATTATGTGGTCCTAATCAATAGTGGGTCACACGTCAGCCCACATTCCAGGAACAGATGGGAGTTTCCGCATGTGAGGGAGTGCAGCCCGGTTACATTTGAAGAACATGGCCTGGCCATTCACATAGCACGACAACACCTTTAAAGTTTGCATTGCAATGCTTTCTAAGTTTCTCGACAAGAAGAAAATCCTGAAAAGCGAAAATATGAACAATGCTCTGTTATTCCACCCCTCACGTAAGAAGCACTAAAAATATGTCCGTGCTATTTTCTGTGACATCGGTTTATGTAACAGCGAGCTTAAATAAACCACACATGGACATGAGGGAGCTTGGGGACGCTCCTTGGAAGTCTTACAGTTTACACAGGGCTCCCCATCTCGGCTCGGGACTGAGATGTTAAGCAGACTGTCCCAGACAACGTTTAGAGCAGACATTTGTGAGGCATTTCCAATAAATTCAGTCGCAAACAAAACATGAGTCCAACAGTGTGCCTACAATGTGTGGCCATTTTGCTTTTTTCAGCAGCTCCGGCCCTATATCTGTCTCGAGTGCTGAAGAGATCCAGATGCTGCCGGGCTCTGTTCCATCTGCATGCCCAGAGACGTAAACATGAAAAAGTTGTATCACAGAACCGCTGAAAGAATAAAACTACAGGCGTTTAAAGTCCAACGGATGCATTAGAGCGCTGTTAAATCAAACTGCTCAGGTTTCCCAAAAGTCAAAACACTGACCTTGGAAGGCCGGCAGCTGCAAGACATAACACATGCATATAAGACCCAAAGCTCAACAATGAATGCTGACAAAGAAGGTGAGAGGTTAGTGGGCCAAGAAAAGACTGGAACATTTAATTCCTGCTATTCTCCTCATGTACACAATTTCTAAGGTGACATTTTCCTTCCTGGTGTCATCCAGCTTTCGTGACATTATGCGAAATATACAATTTCCACATACAATGACATCATATGGCCGTGATGGAAAGCTCCTTCTCACAGGTGTGATGATGATAAAGAGGGATGCTACATTCGGTACCCACAGTGCTTATTCACTCTCCTCACAGGAGCAATGAGCTGCAATGAGCTGCAAAATCTGCGGCGCATCCCGGGAAAAACAACCTCTCAAAAGCTCTCGGTAGATGTAATCAGCTTCAATTTGCAGTGGAACACTTCCATCATTAGGGAAAATGAGTAATCTCTCTCCGTGTCTCTGTATCAGCAAAAGGATGGGCTTATTTAGCGGGAGCCCGCCCTGACAGTTTGACTAACGGGGAGCATTATCTTTAAATCAGAACTCTTTGTGTTACTTCCGCTGCCCCTGCCATCTGCTGCGGCTCATACGCGGCTGTGTGTGCAGGGTGCGCCGCGAGCATCTCCTCTCTCTGGCTGCTCTTCAGCGAGGTGGCTGTAGATGCACGACGTCGGATAAAACACGGTCTCTTCAAGAGCACAGAGCAGAAACATTCCTCTGACCTCAGCTTTTCACCTTGTAGTTGAGTATTTAAAACAGTATCGGTATCGCGAAGAAAAATAAATGCTGTTGAACATATCGGATCAATAAAGTCGACCACTGATGTTATTTAGGAGTCGGACGGTGCATGTACGAGCAGCAGACGCATTGCAAAATATATTGTTAATATAAAGAAATGTTAATGAAGTACAATCAATACTTGGCACATTTAGTGAACATTTTGTCATTATAGTCGTCGGCTTTTCTGGTCACTTTGATATGCTAGAGAATCTATTCTTTTATTAAGCACACGTTGCAAACAAAATTAAAATGTTCCCAGTGCCGTGGTGTGTCTTTTCTAGTGTTCAGAAAGAAGATAACTCATTTCGGTGACTTGGGAAACCATTTTAATGCTAAACATGACGAAAGAAATTCACTCACCAGTATCGCACCAATGAATGAAATATCTGAATAACAATAAAATAGCCTAAAAGAGCAAATGACAGAGTTTGTATTTAGCTGAGCTGATCATTTAAATGCATTGAGATGATAACATTGTTCATGATGTGACCTGAAAACCTTAGACACACATGTCAGTGATCTAAGTGGCTTATCACATTGTCCTACTTTTTTTTTGGACTCTTTATTTGTGCAGTGGCTACATTACTCATTGTTTATTCTTGAGCTTCAGTTGGAGGACATTTCAGTTCCTACAAATGAACTGCAATGACTCATCACCTTCTGGAGAAAGAATAATACCTAAATTAAACTATTGATATTAGACTTACACAGACCTAACGCCTTAAAGGAGATAACTGATCCAAACAATATTCTTATGACATGAAAATCTGCTTTTTCCACTCATCATCATTTTCAGACTCAAATCAATCATCACTGCTCTACAGAAAAAAAACATCTGTGGGCTTGTTTCTAATATTACCACTTACACCACATCATCTCTTTTTTCACATTTCCAGCTCCTACCAACTATCGCATAAAACACATTGCACACGATGAAAGTGTTGGCCGATATCCTAAATTGCATGATTTTTAGACCGATGCCATTACATTGGAATTTGTGTCATGTTTTCCGTGAGAAGAGGATCACCTGATAATAATCTGGTCAAACATCTTTCTTCTTACATTATTAATTTTCCTAACACCTTCCCTGGATTATTCAGACTGCCACTCTAATCGCAGCGAATGCGCCGGTATATATTTTATAGCTGCTACATACTGGTAAAATAGATTATTTCCACAGGAAATCACATAGGAAATCACTCCACAACAAGTCCTACTTCACAAACAACATTAACATGTTGACAGGAAGAAATAAGCTATTAAAGGTTTCGCCTGCCGGAACCTGTGTATAAATGTCATCCTACCATTATTACATCTACAAATAAATTGTGCAGAGGGGAAAAATTAGACAACTTTCTTTATCAATATAATTCACATTGATAGTTATTGTGGAATTTGCATGGAAAATAAGTGTTGAGGAAATCAGCATTGTTGCAGTCACAAATTAAAAGTATGTGTATTTGAATAAACACAAGAGTTTCCTGTTCCTCAGCAGCTACTATCATAATGCAGCTAAAGTGCTTTGAAACAGCTCAAACAGAGTTTCTCAGAAAGAGGCTGTAGCTGCTGTTTTGACTGTAAAGGTGGTTAAAAAGAGCGTGTGTACAAAGTCAACCGTCCCTGGGTAAATAGATGCTCAAAAAGGAAAAGTTTCATTGGCCACACACACCGCAACAGCAAAGCAAGCATCTTGCACTGAACGTTTACATGTCAGCACCGGTATTTATATTTTCAAACATAAACTGCTTTTGCTTTTAGTAACAAATTAGTTTGTGTAAGGGTTCGGGTGTATGTCCCTCTATGCTGCAGTGGGAGGCCTGAAAGGCATTTATAATGTTCTAGTGACTGACATTACAACTGGAAAGCCTATTTGCTTCAGAAGGTCAATCTAAGGACATATGTCATGACATGTAAACTACCCGTACATGTAGAAGCTGGTGGCATGATCCCTGTCTGAGTTTGGGTTTGGATACAATCAGCAGTGCAGAAACTAGATTGCATTAGTCCAATCTAATGATACACTTAGGTGTGTTAGGGTTTAAGCACCATGATATAACCGCCGTGAGAGTGTACTTTCTGAGACTACGGTAAATAAGTACAAACATTCTCACTACTGGTCCAAATCACATGATAAAAGTCAATGGGATCGAATTCAGTATCAGGACGGCAGTATTTTAAGCTCGGCTGATAGAGGTGTGATGGGACCTCTGCCACAACACGTCCTGTAGGTACCATCCAAAGGAAGTCGGACATCTGCTCGTGGTGCAATAATTAGATTTGGGGCAGAAAAAACACACACTAAACCAGAGTTCATGTTGGGGAAGAAGAAGTTAAGGCAGTGTGATTGTGAGATACACATTTGTGACTTTTAAGCATAAGACGTCAACGTTTACAGCTGATAAACGACCAACGGTGGGGCATAAGCAGCAGCCACCCTCCGGTTTCACAGGTTAACACTATAAGCTCTTTCAGCACCGGTTAGCTCGGTTAGCGATGACAGCGCTGTTAGGACCGTTAGAACCGGTATCCGCCGTCACCATCTTGCGAACGATAAAGAGGAAGACAAAGTGCACTCAATCTAAAAATATGCTCCTTTTATTTCTTTCGCATGTCAATGAAGACTGTTAATGCCCTGCTGAAGCACTACCGAGCAGATCTACATAACATACATCAACAACATCTTTCTCGAAGAGATTAATAGTTACGAACAAGAAAAACTCCCAAGCGTTTTAATGATACAACATATGTAACGATTGGAAAAGTATACACACACACACACACACACACACACACACACACACATACACACACACACCTACACACACACGGCTGTTGGTCGCAGAGCTACAAAGACTGCTTTCAATGTGTTGTGTTTTTATACGTAGAATAATATGTATGGAATATACCAAGTAATATTTGTAAAATAGGATATCAGCTCAAAACATATGCTTTTCCTGCACGTCCTCTCCGCCTGTCTGCAAGTCTCAGCCGCGCTGGGGCCGAATCATTTTGGTCCATAAGAGACGGGTCTAAGAAATAGTTAGTAACTAGTTAGTAGTAGTAGTAACTATTACTGATTAAAGATTGAAATAAGTGCTATACAATTTAGTCAACCAGCATCTTAAAATAGGTTCAGTTTTGGACCATCTGCCTTCTCGTCAGGTGTGTTTTGATTTTTACGATATGCCAATATATATGGACTATATATGATTTATATTATACAATATTTAGATTTTATTCTCATACATATGTATGATATTTACATTGTATATTTATTATATTATTACTTAATGGTAATACATTTTTTTGCATTGAATCATACTGGGATGTTTGTTGAAATTGATTGGCTGGCCCTACCAAAAATAGATTCCACCAGCCGCCACTGGCCACAACCATAAACTAAACTGACTTTAATACTGCAGTCACATAAAGCCACCCTAGATGTGTAGCTTCTGGGGGAAAGCTCCATTTGAGGGCCCACAGATGAAGTGGAACAAGGAAAATGTCTGTGGGAGTGCTCGGTGTCCGTCAAAGCAGGAACTGGGAGGCGTTCTCCGGTGACCTCTGAGGGCAAGGACTTCCCAAAGCCGCTCTGCAAAACAACAGCAGACCCGGCAGCTGACAGTGGGACCCAGGCGGCTGCTGTTCTGCTGGGCTCTCTCTCTCTCTCTCTCTCTCTCTCTCTCTCTCTCTCTCTTAGCTATCACCTCGCCGATATGATCCGTGTGGAATGTGGCAATGCTGTACTGTATGTGAACAGACACGTTTGTGATGTCAGATACAGTACCGGGGAGATGGGAAGGTTCAGCCAACAGCCGCTTAATCTCGACCCTTTGAACAGCAATCAAACTGCTCACAGTATGACGCGTCACATGCATAATTCATATTGTGCCAGTGAATTCATACGGTTTAGACGTGCTTGAATATTACGAGGGCTTCTTATGCATGTGTCAACATTGGATGTTACGAAGGGGTAGGGCTAAATATTTCCTTTGTTTATTACAAGTCGGGGAAGAAGTGCTATTTTCCACATGTAATTTCAGCAGTATATTGATTTGACAGGTGACAGCCACTACA
Source organism: Liparis tanakae (assembly GCA_036178185.1). Classification (NCBI taxonomy): domain Eukaryota; kingdom Metazoa; phylum Chordata; class Actinopteri; order Perciformes; family Liparidae; genus Liparis; species Liparis tanakae. Next base: position 7,653,181 of record CM070099.1, on the reverse strand, counting down.
AATAAAAGACAGTTTGGGGGTTAAAGTTGCAGACATGATGAAGCATATTTGAACCTTAACAAAGAAAGCTGCAGGAGACACTGGGTAAGTGCCAGATCAGTCTATTGTTTTTTTTATGATCCTATTCTGGACATTATTCAACAAAAGTATCCGGGCCACTCCCACCTGCCCTTTAAACACTGCTCACATTTGGAGCTCCCGACCAAGTGATTAACTCTGCAACGCTGAGACACCAGAGCGTGACTGTTATTCCTTGTGGAGATGCAGCGTGTGTGAAAAGTGACTATGCACGCGTCACCGTTACATGGTCTGAGGGGGGTAACTCAGAAAGTTCATGTTCATCATGTGTTTGTGCAGCAGGGCGCTGTCGTAGAAAGAATGAGTCACAGCAGAGAGTTATTAGCTATTTTAAACAATTAGCAAACATTTGACCAGGACTAGTCATGCTCGTTACTGAGCACAGACATGTTGTCTCCTGTCTTTTTACGCTCAGTAGTTTCCAGGCTTCAACTGCCACGAGCGTTTTGCATATGATTTGCATGCCAGTCCTGCGGTGGTAGTACCAGTTCTGTCTCTCTCTCTCGCTCTCTCTCTCTCCCTCTCTCTCTCTCTCTCTCTATCTCTATGACATGCCGTGTGCCTCATTTTTCACCAACAATCTGAAGAAGGTCACAGGAGACTTACAACAACAATACAATGACAAATCATTTCAACAACTACCTACTGATTAACAAAACACAGGCAGAGTCTGGTTATGGGAAGACTGTGCTGTAGAAAGCGATAGAATATTGAGAGGACAAGTGTTGTTAAGGATTAAAACACTTTTTTACCTTGTTGCAAATTATCTCCTAAAGAGAAAAAAAGTACAACAGTACAAACTGCAATGATCAGTATGGCAGGTACAGCCCTGGAACACCTAAGCTCATTCAGATTATATATATATATATATATATATATATATATATATATATATATATATATATATATATATATATATTAAAATTATCACTGTGTTTTCTAGGAAAACACACCTTCGGGCTGGAATGTCTGCCAGTATGTGAAAGTAGTATCTGAAAATATCCCTCTCCAGCTATGTCAGATGACAGCAATACTGGTGAGTAAATGGCCCCGATTGTCCAGAGCTTGACTTTAAGTGGAAGGAATTTGAGATGGGCCGATTATCGCGTTCACAAGTCTGACTGCTCTGGACACTCCATCTCATGACACGGTTTTCTGGCTGAAACTGTGTGTGTGCGTGTGTGTGTGTGTGTGCGTGTGTGTGTGTGTGTGTGTGTGTGTGGGTGTGTGTGTGTGTAGGTTATTTCTCAGGGTGAGGAACACGGCTGTTCCCTGCTCTCTTGCATGAGGACGGCCATTATTATGCCTTGTGAGTTTTTTTCTTCTTCTTCTTTCTCGTTGTTTATACAGTACTGTTATGAACCAAGCAAACTTTTTTCCCTCTGTGCCATTGCAGCTGCCGTTCCATACGGACCACGGTGGTCTCTGTGTAAACATCAGCCAGCTTTAAGTGGAAAAGACAATGAGGAAATGGCAGGACAATGGGGATGAGGGGTGGGGGGTGGGGGCTACATTTGAGGACATTTGAGGATGGATTTCCAGATGAAAACAGAGAGATGACATCATGGCAAAGTCAGATAGGAGGAACACGGAGAAGGCCCGACAATGCAACACCATACATAAACAGTGGCCAGCTGTATTTATAGGAGATTGTCTCATGGTTCTATCTGCCTCCATAAATCCTATTATCTGATTTGTTGCCATTCCCTTTTGCGTGACACCCTGCAGGAGACTATAGCAGCTTTTGGCCCATGGAGCCTCATCAAGGCCCTCAACGGATCAGCGGTTCTCACTATTGTTGTGACATGAGCTGGCTGGGCTGCATGAAAACTGGCAACATCAATGCTTCATTAGACATTACCTCATCACGATCGGATAAAGCCAAGTGGCAGTTTGTGTCCGGGAGCTATCTAGTCAAAATCACAGACAGCTGTCTGGTATTACACAGGCTTAGGCTCCCCAAATGGCTATGTCAAACCTGCTGCTTATAACATGTCAATCATAATACATTTAGTTCATACTATTCAGAATCCAGAAGAACACGTGGTGCCTCCTGTAGCTCATGAGCAGAGAGGAGCGGTCCAGATGGTGGTGTTTGGGGTGCACCTGCTGGGACGTTCCTCAGTTTGACACAACTTATCGGAGATGCAGATGTGCGCAGCACAAAGCGCTTTGACAATGAGAACGCAGCTCGGATACTCCACGCGCCAGGTCAAACTCTTCAAACACAGAGAAACTACGCCAAAGTGGAATCCACTTACATATCTCCGGAGCTTTTTCTCCGGTGGTGACTTCCTCAGCCAGCCCTGGAAGATGATTTCACCGCCGCTCATGTTTGTCAGTGTCTGTTGTTTCTTCTCGCGCTCCAACCTCCCGTCTGTCACTAGTACATGACGGCTCCTGAAGGCTTGCCCGTTCAAAGTGCTGTCGGCGTTGGGCTCCCACTGGCGCAGTCTGCTCCCCCCATTTGATAAGAAGGCAGTACAAATCAAAGTGGTGCCGGTCGGAGATGTTGCCGGGTCACTCCTGGTGGCACTGTGCGCAACAACTAGCGCGCAAAAATGGGAGGAGGAGGAGAAAAAGAAAAGGCGCAACTGGAAATTACGCACAGCCAGCTGATGTGAAGCCGCGGGTTAACTCAACTGATGCAGGGTGAGGAAGTATCGTAGAGTGTCTGCAGTTTGTTTTCCCAACTCACACCACGCCCACCGAGCAAAGAGAGGGATGGGCTGCGCTAGGATGAGCAGGATGGAAGAACTGCTCCGCCACCAAGTAGATGCAAGGTCCCAACACGAGTGTAAATAATGGAGCAGCCGATGTTTTTGTTTAATACTATTTATCTACGTCCACACAAAACGGAATGTATATTTGATTCCAAATACGGAAACGCGCATCTGATTTCAGTCACATTCAACGCGAGTTGTAAGTCTCTCCTACATAGCTTAGCAAAAATCAAAACGTAAAGATATTTTTATTTATTTATTATGTTTGCACTTTGGAAAAGAAAAAAACAAGAACAAAGTAAATAGCTGCTGTGAGTAACATATTCGTGTTTTCTAGATTGAATAAATGGAAAACAGCACCATCCGGTGGACATTTGAAATACTTGTCTATTGCTCTGAAATCCGACATTGTTTTTAAATGTGGAAGTCGGTACAGGAAACTACAATTATTAATGAAATGAAACACTTCCCTGAGAAGTGCTGAATAATAAAGATAAGATAAATTAACTTCCCTCTCAAATATGGTCTTAGAATTGCTTTGTGTTCATTGATTGTATAAACATGTGCAGATACATTTTAAAGTAAAAGAATGTTGAATATAATATTTATTTGATGTTTGACAAACAGCAAATACAGACGTAAAATATCTACGTGGCTGTAATTCCATTTCATAGAGAACAAGAACGAGAGAATCTAGGGAAAGCAATCACATCTTTGATGTTGTCGACACCTAGAATGCATTGCAGAAAACGCTCAAATCCCAATCCAAAACCACCATGGGGGGCGGAGCCAAAGCGCCTCAAATCCAGATACCTGCAAATAGATTACCATGTCATTAGAACTTTGTGGGTGTGGATGAATGTCTACTACAATGTTGGTAAAGAAAATGTGTTTTTTATACCAGCTGTAGGTGTCTTCTAATCCAACCCTGAAAGAAGTATGATAATTCTTGTAAGAACATTTGGTCCAAACACAAATTCAAAACATAAAATATATCTGCGATGGCATTATTATCCTACAATATCCATCAATGTTAGAATAACAAAAACAGACTTTATTTGCAGAATTTCTCCTCTATGCCTAATTAAGGGTTACAAACTCGTACTTTTACTTAGAGCAATAGATGAATTCACGAGGACAATGGGCCAATAGTCAGTGTTGTTCAACACAAATGTGACCAAGGTTCCTTCTTATCCACAGCTAGTAAATAATACCTGCAATTCCATCTCATTTCATTCATACAATAGAAGTATTGTTAATTGTAATGTAGTTGTTTTATACTAATGAATAACATATATAAATGTAATGGTATGTGCAGTAGGAATGTCAATGTATCTATTAGTTTACGGACCAGTTAGTATGTGTGATAAGTCAAGGGGCCTAAAAAAACAACTAAAAACCCAACTGAAGAAGTTAGTCTGGGTTTTTACAGTTGAACCTCTAACACTTGGCACATTGCTCTGCAGTGCTCTGGGAAAAGTGCCACCTATCTCATACTGGGATTATGCCTGATCTCAATTCAATAAAATACAAACAAATTCAAAACAACTAAGCAGATACATAGTCTAAATATATTAACATGGGCCTTGAAGGGGCCCTGGAGTTTGTGCTCTTACTCTTCCAGCCGAGCCCTCAGCAGATCCAGCCGCTCCTCTCTCAGAGAGCCCCCGCAGAGCTCTCCAACTCCCGGCACCAGAAGATCCACTGCAGCTGCCTGCACACAAACAACAGACAGGAGTCATGCTATACAAAATGCCGCGATTAACCCAACTGACATTACGAGGAAGGAACTGAGCCTTTAAATCATTGATTTCGCTCAGCATTTGGAATGATGGGACGACATCCTACCGTATGCCTGGGGTGATCCTGGTTGTCTCTTGCATAAAAAGGCTTAAGATCATAAGGATAATCAGTGACAAAGACTGGAACGTTGCCGCAATGTTTCACCAGGTACTTCTCGTGTTCCGTCTGAAGGTCACAGCCCCACTGCAGAAGAGAAGAGCTGAGGTCAATGTGGCGCTGTGTGGGATAACAGTCTGAGCAGCAAACATACATTAGAGATAGATATCAAGTCTGCTCCGTTAGTGAATGAATAAAACATCCGCACTTACGTTTGTTGGGAAGGAAAACTTCTGGGAGCTGTGGTTTAGGATGTCAATAGCTTCACTGTAGGTAATCCTAAAAGTAGATTGGGATTGTGTCATTCGAAGCCTTTCACACTTTGCTTCATTCTTTAGCAGACGATCATTTTATTTTCCATGTTTAGAAAAATCGGAGACTTACACAGGGAATCTCTTCTTCAGCATACCTTCCACAGTGTTCTTAAGAGTGGATGGAAGTAATAGGAAAAGAAAAAAAGGAAGTTGAGACAATGTATTATTGGCTGGTATAAGGAGCCGGGTTATGCACCCAAAAGTGTCCTTGAGAACTCACCCTGTGTCCAGGAGTCACATGCTTGTGAAACAAATCCACATCCGCGGCACAGTGAGTCAAGACATGCTCCGTGGCAGACCTGAACATGTCCTCCATGACCTAAGGAGCGAGGCCCGGTTTAATAATTAAAGCTTTTTTGGGCCAACTGTGCAGGAGGACAGCTTTAAAAGTCACAGAAGGCAAGTGTCAAATGTGAACTTCAGGACACGGGAATCGGTGAGGTGTGACCATCGGTTGACTTCATCCCAAATCCTCATGTTTATAGAACAAGCCGGTCTGTGATGTCTGCGTTTCATCGGAGGTTATTAGACAACTTTAATGCTCCTCAGTTTCTCCTTCTCCGGACAAAGTGAGCCCACTACAACTTCAGCAATTTGATTTCAACAATAAAAGATGAAAAGATGACAAAAACCTCCTGTTCATTTAGTACAGCATATATCAATACATTTTAAATCCTGAAAGTATATTTTCAGGTCAATCTGTAATTAGAGTGTGAAAAGCAGTTAATGATCTATAACATCTCAACTAATGTGCTACTTTGATCAATATCGTGGAGTAACATTGTATTTCTAGGATAATGACGCAGCGTACCTTGGTGAGATCTTCCAAGGACTGTGTGAAGGAGACCTCGGCCTCCACCATGTAAAACTCAGCCAGGTGTCGCCTGCTTTGGGAGTTTTCTGCTCGAAAAGTTGGCCCGAATGTGTAGACTCTCGAAAAAGCCCTGGAATAAAAAGAGTGACGGGGCATAATTAGACATTGTCCTCAGCGTGTGAGCGTGTGCCTTACTTCCTGAGGCGTAACATACCAGAAGATAAATAGTCATATAGATCATCTCACCCTGACATCACTTCCAGATGAAGCTGGCCAGATACAGTCAGGAAAGCTGGAACAGAGAAAAAACTCTCGCCCTCTTCATTCTCCGAGCCTGACGGCTGCGGTAAAAACAGAGGATCTGAAGTTTCAAACAATGTCACTGATCCTTTGTGTTCATATCAGAGCTTCGACTGACATTAACACACTGAAGGACATGCTCACCTCCACCTGAAAGAGCTCCCCTGCCCCTTCACAGTCATTTGAGGTGATGACCGGAGTGTGAATCTGCACAAAGCCATTTTCCTGAAGAAGAACAAATTAAATCAATACAAAAGTCTTGCTCTGCATTTTGTTGAAAACTCTTCCACTTATGTGCTCACCTTGAAATAAGAGTGCACCGCTGTAGTAGCCTCACTTCGTATTCTCAACAGGGAGCTAAAGGCATTTGTTCTACACCTGAGATGAGGGAACTGGCGAATATACTCAAGGCTGTGTCGCTCTTTTATTTTGAAGGGGAAATCCTAAAAACAAGAATACAAAAGCAAAAATGTGTAATGAAAAGTCCTATATAATGGCCACTTTGCAAAGTTATAACATGAGGTGAAGATGTCAGAGGAGACTTTTGGTTTTTCTTACCACAGGGTTACAAACTCCAACTACATGGATTTGGTCTGCTTCCAGTTCAACTGGTTGTTTCGGGTGTGGACTTTTCTTAAGAGTACCTGTGACTTCTACAGCGCTACCAAGTGTGAGCAATCTTCATTTGAGAAAGAAAATACAAGAAAGACAATCAGTTACTTCGTTTTGTCTGTGCAGCCTTTAAACCTACACATTTTAATAAGAAGCATTATGTACAGGAAATAAAACGGTGCTTACAGATTGTTCAGCTCCGAGCTGGCGATCACCTGCAAAGACTGCAGAGAGCTCCCATCGTTCACATGGAGGAAGAGATTCGCCTTCTGAGGTCGAACAGAGCGAACCCATCCCTACAGCAGAGACACACGTCACACACACGTTAATGTTCCCTCTGGTGATAATATATATCATTATTATATTTCACATTTGCGTGTAATTGTTACGAACAGCTCCCCAGGATATCAGCAATTTGGAAAATTGCGCTCCTCCACATGATTGTTTACTGTATCTTTTCAATTGAAATCCTCATATACCATGAGCTAAGCGGCATGTCACTGGAGCATAGCTGTTAGCCGAATGTCCAGAGCATAGGAATAGGTAAGTAGGCGGAGGAGTTACCTGTACTTTGATATTTGCTCCCAACTGAGCTCCTGAAACTGCTTCGGACACCCGAAGTTTCGTTGGTGTCTTGACAGAATAACGTCGAATACTAAACAATGCGCCCCGAGATAATGAAAGCGTTTTAGCCGCAGCTTGAAACATCGTGCCGGACGCTGCACGTCGAGCCACGAAACAGCGCTAAGTGCACAACATGTTGCGACAACTTAAAGATCCGATTAACAACAATTTCAATGGCATATTTTTTCCCTTTGCTCTATCTTGACTTTCACGTTGTGTCGGACACTAACACTTCCTGTTTGGGTCTAGCTCATTGGCCTATTTCAGTCACGTGGATGACGATTGTCCAATCAGGTGTCGCAATCTGACAACGAGTGGTTTCATCGCTCTCTAGGACAATGCAGCTTTCTAATAGGAGCCCATGTGCCATTTTAGGAGTTCAGGATTGTGATTTCGTTTTATTTATTGCAAACATTATTAGGGTCCGAGCGACAGCGAAGCTGTCCGAGAGGACCCTATTGAAATTGTTAGAGTTCTTCACTATTCTTATTCTTCCGCTTTTTATTTTTGAACATTGGGGGCATATTGAGGGTACTTATCATATCCCAAAACTCACCAAATTTGGCAAGCGTGTCAGGATTGGTGAAAATAGCCAGATGACATAGACCTCGAAATGCGGCTTTCAAAAATTGCTCTCTAGCGCCACCTAGAAGTTTGACCGGTGACGCCCCTCACCCACAATGTCCGATTAACTTAAAAAAACGGATTTTCTAGACCTCTAGGACCTGCTCTACAAAAAGCCTCTCAGGACCCTAAGCTCCGCCTACTTTAATTTTCGGCCATTTTGAATAATGTGAAAAACACAAAAGTGACCACCGAACCTAAACGATAGGTTCAATATTAACAAACCCATTGAAGATAATGATAAGTGAAGCGATATCATCTGGGATATATCATCTATTTTCAAAAAGATCATTGTGGTAAGCATCTATAGCCCGACGAACATTTTAGGGGCGTGTCCCGTTTTGTAATGCTTATAACTTCAACACTATTGGTCAAAAAAAATAACAGACCATCAGGATATGTGCAGAATGTCGTTTGGAACATTCAATGCAAATTTCGTGCAATTTTAATTATTTTAATTGGTGCCACAAATATTCACCAAAGTTGGCCATTTTGTGCTTTTCTTAGCGTTTTTGGCCATTTTCCACTTTTTTCAAACGGCCATTAGACCCACAAAACGCTAACGGAATTCGTTAAAAATAGGTTTGTTAGAATCTCAAGACTTGAATATACAACTGAGAGCAAAAAAAAGACTTTTCGTCCGTAGGAAACGTTTTTTGACCGCCAATATTTGTAATGCATTCATCTTAAAAACTATAGCTTACACTCATCAGATATGTTTTACAAAAATCAAGTGTAATGCCAGTCAAGGCCTGAACACATTCACCAATTTTGAGCCAATTCAGTTAGTGTTTTCTGGTAGAACTCGACAGTTGGAAAAAAGTGGAAAATGGTCAAATCGGCCCAAAACACTAAAAAAAGTAAAAAAACGCCCAAAACGCCAAAAACGTCCAAATTTGGTAGGAACAACTATTTATGAAGTAAAAGAACCATACATTATTCACTTTCACGATAGGCCTGAACACGTTTACCAGAAAAAAACTCTAATTTGTCCCATCCCAAATAGTTGTCGCGCCTCCGTATGCCTCCTACCAGCAAAGCTTCTAGCTTGATATGATAAGTGACTGACTCTAATCCTGGACATGCGGGTTTGATTCCAAGGCATGACACTTTTTTTTTAATCCATATTTTTTTTTACATTTAATTTACACGCCGTAGTCTACACTTCACGTAGGGACACACAACGCGTGAATATATTCACACGGTTAAAGCGCAAGCTAGCGGCTAAACTGGACTTGTCCAATCCGCCCCAAACTCCTTGCGCTCATTACGAGTCGCGGCCCGAGTTCAGTCCGACCGGTGTTCTGTCATTTTTTGCTGCCTTGTAAAAATGTGCTACCCGCTGCATAAACTGATAGGTGTGTATCGATTCATGCTACCCTATAAAAAAAATGCTACTTTATGGTTTTATACATCTGTACATCAAATAAAGGCATAAAGTAAGTCTTTTTTTCTGTCATGAGTCTAATTATAAAAAGTGTAATGAACTTGATTTATATCAGGGTTATATCAGGTGATGTCACTCACTGTTATCAGCCGTGCATAACGTGCATGACGTGCATGCCGTGCAACTCGGAAAATCGACTCGGCGCATGCGCAATACCACAAGGTGACGTCACTCACCGTTGCAAAGACAAGGTTAGCTAAACATGATGGGAGTGTCGGAAAAAACTCGAAAAAACTTGGAAAATCGACTCGGCGCATGCGCAATACCACAAGGTGACGTCACTCACCGTTGCAAAGACAAGGTTAGCTAAACATGATGGGAGTGTCGGAAAAAACTCGAAAAAACTTGGAAAATCGACTCGGCGCATGCGCAATACCACAAGGTAGCGTTTTTTGACAAGCAGCATTAAATGACAGAACACTGGCGTGGGCGAGCGAGGACCCGTTCAACACTACTAGCAGCTTTAATATCAATGTTTATTATATTCCATTTTATTGTGGACACTTTATAGGACACATTTTTAAATAATAATTTTGAAAATGTATCATGAGATCTGTAAAGGGAAGCGCAGCATGGAGATGATAGCAATGCTTTTAAAAACAAGAAACGTTAAATCCTTTACACCAGTTTGAGAAAAGAAGAAACACATACAATGTTTGAATTTTTTAATAAGGTAACTCACTTTTAACTGAAGGCACCTGAAAGTCTACAAAAAATAAGCAATTAAACATTCCTGTTCTCTGTTCTGTAAGGAACATTTCTTTGTAATGTCAGTCACAGTCTATCAGCAATAACAACAATAATGTTGAAGATCATTTGTTGTAGTGTGAGTAGCGTTTTCCTGATGCCTGTAAAAAAAAATGTTCAGACAAAAAACCATCAGCCAAAGTTATTTCTACATACAGGGACAAATGTGAAATATATTTCCAACACTAAGGCGTAACACGTTTGGAGTGATTCAATAGCTTAATGAAGCAAGCAGAACAGCCGTCACAACCACATGGACATCCTCTTTAATCTTACATGATGTATATGCTGTCAATGTGAGGTCCATTTGTGAGTAAACCTCGTTAATCCAATACCCACAACGACAACTGGGTCTATTCCCACCATTTTCTGCTGGAGTAAATCAGATCATGCCAGCAATGTAATAAGATGCCATAGACAATTACTCACCTGGACTCGCCTGTCAGCTCTGGAGCCCCTGGTCTGGGCCTGCCAGCAAACACAGAGCTGGGTGTCTCCACCTCCGGCTGCTTATGACACATCATCATTAAACCCAACATGATGCATTTGAAAAGTCAGCGGGGTCATTGATATTAATTATCTCCAGCATGGATGGAGCAATTATGCACATGGTCTTGGCCTAATGGGGAGCAGAACAAATCCATTTTCCAATTCATTGACAGAGAGTGCAAAATGTGATGGGCAATTTGTTGAGGTCACGATGTCTGTATATCATATGTTTCTAGTGTCTTTAGAGCAAAGTAAACAAATGGTGACTGTCAGATCGATTGAAACCAACAATCTTTGATTTGCCACAAGGAAAAACTAAACTATAACAACGGGAACAATCGTAGTACAAAAAACTCCAGAAAATGTGCTAAAAAATGTAAATGTGTGAATTAATGGAGTAATATACTTCTGAAATTCAGCTTTCCCTCTCTTCCTCCATCTTAATGTGCAATATCTTACTTTACCATAAGGTAGTGCTGTAGCTCTATTGCATTTCCACTCCTCTCTCCAAATCCCCACCTACTGCAGATTTATTCATTTACCCCTGAGTTGCCTCCAATATATTATTCATTTGCAGCTCCAAGGTCTACTGAAATGGAAACAAGCAGACATTGTTATGTTCTCTTTGCAGTTCTATCAAGAATAATACAGAGGCCCTGCTGACTTTCATCGGCATCAGATAGTCAAGAGCAACAGTGAATTCAGGTTGCATCCAGCAACTGTTTTCTATGCTTCACTAGGAACAGCGAGGTTGAGATACCCCCCAGTGTTTATCCATAACTAGATTTGTAATACCGCCCCCCCCTCGCTCTCTGTTTTTGCAGGCCAAAGACATTTCGTGACAACCTGCATATTGATACCTGATGGCGTGTCACATGTATTTATATTCCCAAAGACACACATCCTCCCACCAAACAACCAGTCAATGTATGCATTAAAAAAACAAGGTGATACAGTATGCTCTGCTGTCTATGAAACTAAAAAAACGCACCAAAGCAGAGTGTTATTCTGCGAATGCTCTCCATATGGTACATCAAGAGGATAAGTCTAATGGGGCTTCCACTGGGAGATATAGCTCTGTTCTTGGAACCTCTGCAGGTAGAGGAGTTGTTTGGCAGCAGCCTATCATCCTTATTTGGGCTTAACTTGTTAAAATCAATACATGATTAGTCAGCAATACAAAGGATTTTGCTGTAAAAGCTCGGATCACTGAACTCAAAGGTCAATAGTGTCCTCTGCTCTCAGCCGGCCGGCCTGTCCACCCTATCGACAGCATCTCCTGCCCCTTCCTTCCAACGAGCCTTCATCAGGCCCACCAAATATTCAGCATTCTCAAATGGAAGGGTGCATTGATTTTATGTAACATGGCTCGTTAAGTGCTGATTAGACCATTATAGTGATGTGATTTCAGGGAATGTGTCTGGGTGACAGGCGGCCAAGCACAAATCAAAAGGAACCAACAACCCTTTCTAGAAGAGATTCGGGCCGCTGCATCTCTTCACCTGCTACGACTCTCCGGTTCTGACCAGCCAACAGCGTACGCATCGACTCAAATCTGATGGACTAGCTTTAGAAGTCAGCAGTTTAGAGACAATACACTCTCTGTTTGGAAATGATGATGCTCAGTCATCACAGAGGCTGTAATTGTAAAAGAAATATCAAATGAGTGTGTTAGTTGTTGCTAATGCTAAAACGAATAATTAATCAATCAATCAACAGAAAATGAATGGTCAACTATTTTGATGATATGATGCTGATTATTGAAGTCATACGTAAATTACCTTCAGTTGCTGTTTCTTAAATGTGAGCCTTTGCTGCATATTTTCTGATACAAACCTCACTGAATGAACACACATGAGTTGTGTAGTGTTGGTGAAACAAAACCAGCATTGTTCACATAGATCTCAAGGAGACCTACACTATGTTATGTTATTTAAAAAACTAAGATTCGTACACCTAATTGTAATAACGTCAATATTGAAAATAGCCAATATTTGCCACCCTAAGGTGTTCTGGGGAACATGGAGATCACTCTGCAAGAGTCAATAGGCTGCAATCAGAATAGAAAATGTGGACAGCTTAACATCAGGTTTGACGATGCATCTTCTAAACAGGCGAGAATCAGTGAAACATGCTTCAGAAAAACAACTGGTACAGTGCCCTCAAGATTGCTACTGCGGGCTACAGCTGCAATTATTATGTGTATCATATGTTTAAGGTGCATTATATTATGGGCCACATCAAACACAAAAATATTGTCCCCGAGATAATAATTGTTCTGATCCTGAGTTCAAATACCCTTTTTCTATCGCTTTCGTGTAGTTTGTCTTACAAGCCCTTCAAAGTAAGCGTGATGTTCTTGAAAGTCCTCTCTGAAGTATTTTGTGAAAAACAAAAATCTGCTCAAGCCTCCTTATAAATCACTCTCTAGCTGGAGGTGGTTCTATTTACGATTACACTATTGTCCTGCACTGTGTCACTGTGCATGACTTACAACATTGCTTTCTATGAGGCATCGTTGCACTGACTCACAGTGGGACTATCACATCAGTATACCCACCATTCATGTAGACTGTGTATATTATGGGATGCAACAATCCTGCAGGAGTGAGTGTGCATATCATTTATTTTATTGATCACAGTTTTCGCACCTCAATTTTGCGATGCAAGGAAAGTACCCTCCTGTGCTGAGGAGATAGAGTCGTGCCATTAGAAGCATTAACAAAATCATGGCTTAAAAATTTCACAAAAGTTTAGCTCTTTATTCTTTTCTGATGCAGTAGATTTAGATACGTAAAGTCAAACACTCCCGAGATGGATAAAAATAGATGATGAAAAATAGAAAAGAAGCAATATCAGCCGTTCGTACCTAATCACACAGTGTTATTCTCACCCACACCCATACGGGCCAGTCAAATGAAACAATTCATTCTCATCCACACTTCGCCCTTTACTGCAGCATCACTTGTCAGTGAAGATACATTGTGGGCTCTTCTCCATTTCCCCAGGTTCTTTAATCTAAATTCCAATGAGGATAGAGCTATCTCATCCTCATTTACTGAATCATTTGCACAAATGATCCTAAATGCTAACTCTCAATTGCGATGCAGGAATTGTAGTTATATCTAGGTCACCTCAGATCTGGAATGCATTGCCATACATCGTATAGGGTACAGTATAAAACAACCTTTGTTGCAAAATTGTGTTGACAACCAGTCATAATTAAATATAAGTTTGTAATCATTGGTATTGAAAAACTATTTAAGGCCTACATAATTGCAGATCGCAGTGTGACGTCTTCGAAAAAACGTTCAGCGCACATCGTCATTTTCTCATCAGAATGTCCTGATAACATATATTTGCTGTCAGGTTTTGCAAAGGAAAAAATGCCTGCCGTGGGATTTTTATGATCTGTAGCTTCACCTGAAGATTTTACAAATCTTTTAGGACATTTTTAACTTCCTAACATTCCAAAGTTGACCTCATGTGCATGATCTGCATATACATAGTTATTACCTCCTCCAGAGGGAGTGTGTATTTGTATATGACCGTCCATGCGCTTGGGTGTTTGCTTGTCTGTCTCTGAATGTGGGTTTGTAAAAATATCGGACAAATAATCAAACACTCAGAACATTATGCAGCCTTTGAGCCAAGAATGGCAGTTCAATGATCAGAAATAGCAAACTACAAATGATCAGTGGGAGCTGTTCTTTTCTATTTGTGCAGGAGTATTCTCGCCCTGTCATTAACATGTCCCTCCTCCACTGATCTATTTAATGTACCTCCCTTGTTAAAGCAGGAATGATCTGATAATATGTGAACTGTTTTCATCCCAAATACCAAAACAATGTTGCAGTCGAGCAAAAGTGACGTATCCGCCTTGACACACAAAGTAATTTGAATTGGGAAACTTCAACAGTTTGACACTGAATCCTCCATAGGCCAGAATATCCAAGACATGTTCATTTAATCACAAAGGTCAGAGTGCTGAAGTAACTGGTGTAATACACCTGGGGCAGTTCACTGTCTTTTTTCAAGGGCAGTTTGAAAAGTTAGATCATGTTCTACTGGGTTACAACACACCAGCTTGCACTGTAACACGTGTGACTTTCCTTCTGATGTCCTACTGGCCTCATATATATTATATTAAACAAAGGCAATAATCACTTTCAGTAGATGCAAGCAACAAAGTCTCAGCAGACGTCCGGCCATAAGTCTATGACTAATTACTTTTGTTTATCCAGACACACCAACTACCCTCTAATTAGCCAAACAATGAATGGTAATGTCTTGGGGATCCATGTGGGCTTTTGAGTTACACTCGCTCAATGCATCAAACTGAAGATGTGGGTATTCAACCAAAGTATTCTCTATTTGTCAGTGTATTTATAAAAGCCCTGCGCCCATATGCTGTTGTGTTAATTATAGAACAATTAAAACCAGCCTGAACTATCCCTCAAAATTTAAAGGCCGTCTTATTCTAATACACGGTACAAAAAGTGTGCACATTTTGCAGAAAATAATGCCAAAAGATCACACAGAAGTACACACAATTATTTGAAAGCTCTCTCTATTGTCACTGCACTACACTGTCCTATTTATTCAGGCAGTCAATTCACATTCAAGCACCTTTGTTGTACAGCAACAGAGAGACTGAAATATCATCTATTTTTATTTGATAAAACTAAATCCATGCACAGTAACCTGGGAGTTAGCACTATGGCTGACACACTGCATTCCTCCTGAAGCATTATGCTGCGATGAAAGGAGCGGCGTCTTGTCTGCTTAGCAAACATTGTGTTCTGGTCAATCGCAAATTATTTCTTTTAAATGCCAATTTCCATTTTTTTATTGTTCATCTGTCTGTAAGGAAATACAATAAATAAAAACTCAGCTGTGGAAATTTGCATTTCTTCCATAGATGATTTTTGATGCAGATTCTTTATTAGACAGCATCTCTCTGTGCCAAATACAAGCTGATGTTTCCCCTATCAAAGCTGAGAGCTATCACTGATTTATTCTTCCAAAGATCAGAGATACTGTATTGCAATGTATTGTAAAGATGAATATAAGTGCCGTGCACTAGTCACATCAAGAGTAGTAGTGAGAGCTGAGGGGTGTACATTATAATTATAATCCCGATGTACTGATCTGAGGCTTATTGACAAAAAACAATAAATCTACACATGTACAACATCAGTGTATACAAAATCCACAAAAGCCAGGATGGATTGTAGAAATCTGAGACATTCCATAAAATAGTTTCTACATGCGTCTGTTTCTGTCTTCCTGTTTGTATTCCAGATTTCCCCCAAAATTGTGACTTTGAGGTTAAATATACATTTTTCCCCAACAGCAATTGTCATTGTGTTTCCATGCTTTGCCAGCAGTGTGGTTGCGTGTGTCAGTGAGGAAGAGTGGGGTTCCTCCATTTAAAGAGAACTTGGTCAGCGGGGAAAATATCTTCAGTGAATATGTGAACACAAAAAAAGAAGAAATTAAGAAAATTCACTACAACTTTAAAGCAGTTGGACTGGCAGGCTCATTTGTATGGGTAAATGAAACGGGAGGCCAGGCGTGTCACAATCCAAATGCACAACGGAGAAAGCCATTCCCCGAGGCTGATCTACATAATAGTATTCGTAATGGGCCCAAAGGTTCTGTAACCAAAATAATTCACACTGTCTTCAGGCTTTGTAGTTCAAACTGAAAACCCACAGGATTCAAATGAGGACAAAGAAAACAAAGCCTGTTATATCTCCATCTTTGTATCTCATCACTGCTCCAAATGTTTATCATATTCTTTTAATTGATTGCATTTCTTTTTTCTCTGAGAGTGGTTGCATGACGGGACATGTATATAACATTCAGTCTGGCACGGCAGTTGCTAAACAGCTGTCTGACACCGGATAGATATTGTGTCTATGTAATGCCAAAGGCAAAAAGAATATGCCTGTGGCAATGAGCACTTTGGGGATTTTATCCCACACCCAAAGGGGGAGGGAGCGAGATGGGACGGGGGGCCCTTATCCCTTTTTATATTTGGTGTAAAATTGCCTTTTACACAAATAGTTTCACTATAAATTGCTTGTATCACTTGGCAAAAATAATTCCACGGATAATATCATTTGAGCCATGAAGACGGGTAACCTGACAGTTTGAGATCTCACCCCCAGTCAGGGTTTATCATTTTGTGCTTTGTCTGTGTAATTCACAGACTGTAACTCACACAGAGCCACCACCAGTGTAAATCAAGCTACCACAAACTGATCTCAGCTATTGGAGGCTAAATTCCCCTCTGTTAAACAACACATTCTCGCTCTTTCTAACTAATAATAGCTTCCTCTATATGAAGAGGGCTCAAAGAGTTCAGACGGAGGGGGGTCTGAGCAGCCTTACATCAATTTAACCTTTTGACCCAAATAAAGCTGACTAATTCAAAGACAACAGAACCTTTTCCACTGCCCTATATATTTTTTATACGGCCTGCTGTTGAATACTTTGCAGCAGCTCAAGCTTATTAAATATACATGTGCCTTGTTTCAACCCTGACAACAGAGAGTCTCCACTGAGGACGCATCTTATCTTTACGGCTCCTCTTCGCCTTCGTCTGTGATTAACGTCTTCTCTCTTTCATCCCACTCCCACCTGATGGACGGAGGCGTTGAATGCTTTTAAAGCATATTGTTGCGTATCATAGCGAGTTCAGGGTACGAACTTCAGGTAATTACGATAAGAAAAATCGTTCAAATCTTTCCATATTGGTTGCTGCCGTCGTGCTTACCATTGACGGCGCCCCCTAATTGATCATTGCTGGCGCTTATTTCATAGACAGAAATCAACAACACCTATTTTTTTCTTCTTCATGGAAATAAAGGGCTACACGATGAGCTGTCCGAACACATTAAGCATTAGCTAACCTTCCAGTCAACCCAAACACTTCCAGACACCTGGTTCGGAATGTGTGCTGATGTTTTGCTATGAAGTGATTTGACCTTTTTTATAATTAGCCTAATAAAAGCATTAGATATGCTGTCAATATGATTTGCATAATGTGCAAAGGCAGTTTCACTCCTGAATGCAAGCGGTGTGTCCGAGGGACTTAAAAATGCTGCAGTGACATTTCTCTGGGTCCTTTGTTCACACCTGTCAAGGGAAATGTGACGGGAGAAGGCAGCTGCAGCTGCGGCTTCCGCCTCCAGTGAGTCCATCAAGACCACTGAGACCCTGCTGGAGTGTGGCAGACATCAGCCACGCACACACACACACACACACACACACACACACACACACACACACACACACACACACACACACACACACACACACACACACACAAACATGTGTGCACTCGCAATATGTATTTCTGAAAAAGCCAAGAAAAGAATTACATCTTTCTCTTGCATAATTCATTTCTTACAGCGTCAGTTCCAGCATAATCCACGGAGATCAGAGGGAGAATAGAGAATGTGTTGTAACACTTCTCAGTCGCACAAGCGGAGGTAACCAGCAAGGAAACAATGAAAAACAAACAATTCAATGATTTAATACATTTATGTAAAAGAAAAAATAATAATTAAAAAAAAGCTCTTCAAAGACATGCAAATATTATTTTTATATATGTTTTTGTTGCTGTTGTAGCACTTCACAAAAGAGGTGAAAATCATTGTGGATTGTGAATCTCTGGTTATGATGGTCTGCTGTTGCAGCAAGTATTACTTTTGGTAAGAAACAACTTCACTGATTATTGATTACGCTTGGCAAGACCGCCTGAGTCCTTCTATTGCTAGCACAGAGGTCAAAAAGGTCATGTTGCTCTAAAATGGAGGAGTACAGGCTCTTACTGGAAGAGTCCCTGTTTTGGAATATAAAGCCTCTCATATTACAAGCATGCAGCATTGTACTGCTTTAGGTGCTAGTATTGCACATTATCTGTTTTCCCTTTGCAGGTCAGTTGTATGAGAGGCCACACTGGCCTTTGTGTGACCCGCAGAAATATGACACTTTGGAAACCATCCCCTCGGATTCATTGCCGAGCCTTGCACTTCACTGAGTGTTTCTGTTGCCGCTGTGTTTTGTCATCACGGTGGGCATCCAAAAGAGACCTGAACCTTGAGGAAAATTCACCCTCACTTCCCTCTATGTGGCCAGTTGGTTTACCATTCCTTGCCCCATTAGCTTTTATGATTGGTCCACCATTTGCATAACTGTTGGAGAGGGGAATGTGGACCCAAATGATTTAAAAAAGAATCTCAGGCTGTCCTATCCTTTCAGGCATATGGTGTTATCAGGCTACAGAGCAGATGTGGACCATCAAAGCAACCGGTTATATTATGGCTGTTGGGAAAAACTCGAACAAGTATAGCCGGTCTGGGATGCAACACCTTGTGGGAACTAGAAAAGGGGATGCTTTTTGTCAACTGATTTTCAGTTCAGACTCCGGCTGAAATAAAACAACAGGTATTTTATTTGAGCCGTTGTTTTCATGCTAGATACAGGATTGGCCGGGCCTCAGCAGGAATATGCCTTTTGCTAGTTTTAACAGCAAATACCTGCCAGAGGACTCAGATTGTTCAAATGATCAGCGAGGGGGAGACAGATGGAGTGTGGAAGCAATGTGACGATACGGCACTCAGCACAGGTAACAGGACACCGTCTGTCCACAGTTGTTTTTTTAGAAAAGGTTTGCCTTCCAAGCTTGTCAGTTGTGAAATCCTGCCAAAACCAGGATTTCCTTTCTTACCTCTCACGCACACATCTGGAAAGGGTTGTTCAGATGTAAATGTAGTGGTCGGTGTTAAGTGAGCATACACCAGAGGATCTGTAGCTGTCAAAGTTAGACTGCATCCGTTCCTGCAGAGGCAGCTGTCTAAAACCAGCAGAAAAGACAAACAAGCACAACAGCAAAACCAACAAGGAGGAGACAAGGATTCAGATTGTTATTGCATTAGGGTTAATAGATCATTTTCTTTTCTGTGGCCATGGTGATGTGGTGCTTTAATTGATTAAAGGTGCAATTGGAGAGATTCTTGCTGCCTCACAGCACAAACAAAAAGTGCAGATTTGTGAGTTTTTGTTAGACATCGGTCATCGATACTAGTGATTCAGACATTTTTCTCAACACTCTGTGCTTCACACTATTTTCTTTACCCTCATTTCCGTGATGGAGCACAATGCTATGTGGATGGCTGTCAGCATGCGGGACAGAAGGTTCTCAAGGCGAAAAATAATATGCTATATAGTATAGTACTTTAATGGTCTGTCAAGGGACTACAGATGCAAATTATATCTGTAGCTACAATCTGGTAGAGTGCATGTTTTAACTCTACATGGACCCTTTTAAATAAAGATAAGATCTAGTTTTTATTTATTAATTTCACATTGTATTATTTATTTAACCAGGAAATACCTCGTTGAGATTAAACATGTCCTTTACAAGAGTGTCCTGGCCAAGCAGCAGTAGCATATTACCCAACGTTTAGACAATACAACATAAAACAGTGACCGACAATAGAAACAAATTTAAAAGGAAGTTATTTTTTTTAGATCACAGCATTAATAAAACCAAAAACTAAGACTCAAGTCATCATAATCCAGTTCACACAGGAGCACATACCTCAGTCAAATAATACATCTACAAACATATAAACCTACCTCCAACTTTTTCAATCTATTTTTAAAAACACCTAAAGAGACCGGTTCCCATAGACTCAGGTCAGTCTGCAGCTAATTCCAATCCGCAGGAGCAGCAAACCTAAAACCTATTTTTCCTATTTCTAGACAGACGATAGGGATGGAGAGCAAGAGGAGGCCTTGCACATATGTCACATAGCGAAGATCAGAATTGTTCTCATGAAGTATAAAGATAAAATGGAAGTATGTTTAGAATAGCCTTATCATTCTTTCCTTTACACGGATCAGTCGTCCTGGTCCCCTTGCAGATAAACAGCCCCAAAGCATGATGTCTCCACCCCCATGCTTCACTGTAGCTATGGTGTTCTTTAGATGCAACTCAGCATCCTTTCTCCTCCAAACACGACGAGTTGAGTTTTTACCAAAAAGTTCTATTTGGTTTCATCTGACCATAAGATCCAATCCTCTTCTGGATCATCCAAATGCTCTCTAGCGAACTTCAGACGGGCCTGGACATGGACCTGTCCTGGCTCAAGCAGGGGGATATGTCCTGACCCTCTGGCCCTGCAGGG
Source organism: Liparis tanakae (assembly GCA_036178185.1). Taxonomy (NCBI): domain Eukaryota; kingdom Metazoa; phylum Chordata; class Actinopteri; order Perciformes; family Liparidae; genus Liparis; species Liparis tanakae. The sequence continues at coordinate 7,632,305 of CM070099.1, read as the reverse complement.
TTTGAGTCCCTGGCGGCGTAGTGTGTAACTGATGGTAGCCGTGGTTACGGTGGTCCCAGCTCTCTGCAGGTCATCCACTAGGTCCCCGTGTGCTTCTGGGATTGGTGTTCCCCGTTCTTGTGATCATCTTGACCTCACGGGGGGAGATCTTGCGTGGAGCACCAGATCAACGGAGACTATCAGGGGTCTTGTATGTCTTCTATTTTCTTATAATTGCACCTACAGTTGATTTCTTCACACCAAGATGCTTACCTATTGCAGATCCAGTCTTCCCAGCCTGGTGCAGGTCTACCATGTTGTTTCTGGAGTCCTCTGACAGCTCTTTGGTCTTGGCCATAGTGGAGTTTGGAGTGTGACTGTTTGAGGTTGTGGACAGGCGTCTCTTATACTGATATTGAGTTCAAACACGTGCCATTAATACAGGTAACGAGTGGAGAACAGAGGAGCCTCTTAAAGAAGAAGTTACAGGTCTGTGAGAGCCATACATCTTGCTTGTTTGTTATTGACCAACTACTTATTTTACTGAGGGATTTACCAATACATTCTTTAAAAATCAGACATTGATTTTCTGGATTTGTTTTTCTCATGTTGTCTCTCATAGTTGAGGTCTACCTATGATGAAAATTACAGGCCTAACTCATCTTTTTAAGTGGGAGAACTTGCACAATTGGTGGCTGACTAAATACTTTTTTCCTCCACTGTATATAAAACATCACTATAATCAATCAGAGGCATACAAGTATATAGCAGCAACAAGTCTCTTTTTAGCATTAAAAGAAAAGCAAGACTTATTTTTGAAATAAAACACAGCCTCAGCATCAACTTCTTCACAAGTTTCTGAATGTGATGTTTAAAAGAGAGAGAATCATCAATAAACAATCCCAAGTATATATATATATATATATATATATATATATATATATATATATATATATATATATGATGATGCAGACTTAATCACATTGCCCTGAAAGGTAATTATAGCTAGAAGGTTCAGTGGCTTTTTTTGTTTGTTTGTAAACATCATTAGCTTTGTTTTGATCATGATTCAAAGTTAATTTAAACTCATAAAAGTGTGTTGAACAATATCAAAGGCTTTGTATAACTGAAAGAGAGCCTGATACTGTGTAGGAGCAGAGCAATACATTTCAGTATCATCTGCATAAAAGTGAAAATCTGCATTTGGCACATTTGGACCAATACTGTAGATATAAATTGTGAATAAAAGTGGTCCTAGGACCGAAGCCTGGGGCACACCTTTTATTACATAAAGAGAGCTGATATGATGCCTTCAGCCTGGAAACACTGTGATCTGTTTGATAAATAATGTTCAAATCAACAGACGGTTTATTCTGACAGTCCAATATTAAGAAGTCTCTGTTTCATTAATGCATGATCGACAGCGTCAATTGCCTTGGACAATAAAAAGGGCTGCACAGTGGTGTTTGTTGTTCAAAGATTCAATAAAATGATTTACTACCTAATAATGCTGCTGTGGTTATACTGTGTTCTTTTCTAAAACCTGATCGATAGTCAGATAAAATATTCTTTATGATTAAAAACTCCTTAAGTTGCTCACTCACAAGGGATTGTGTCTTGGCTAAAACGTACAGTTTGGAGATAGGTCTGTAATTGTTTAAAAGTGTGGAATCTCCTCCTTTTAACAGGGGGAGAACAAAGGCAGACTTCCATATAAAGGGAATTTCGTTTGAGAGTAAGGAACGATTAAAAAGATGTTAAAGGGGCTTTGAGAAAATCAGCAGCTTACTTAAAAAAAATATGGTTCTAGTTTTATCCAGACCTGACAGTTTTCCTGCTTAAAATTGAAAGACTCACTAACAGTTTCCTGACGACCTAAACATGTAGATGGTTTAGAGTGTCAAACAGGGAACCAGAGGCAATGAAGTGCTCATTAAAACAGTCAAGTATTTTGGCTAGATCAATGGGTAGATCAATACCATTCCTATTTCCAGATAAAGATTGTATTGTCTTTCAAAACAGTCTTGGAATGTTGAGGTTGTTTGATGTTTCACTGAGAAAATGCTCAGCTTTAGCTTTTTTAATTGCAACTGTGCAAGCATTGCCAAGTTGCCTAAAAAGCAGCCAATCTGACTCCAGACCAGAACTCTTGCCTTGGCCCAAGCCGCATTTCGCTCATGTAGTAACATGGATAAGTCTGAACTGAACTATGCACTATCACAGCCTTTTATCCTGCACATTTTGAGAGGAGCATGTTCGTCAATAATTTCAATAAAACCATCATAAAAGAATTTCCATGCACTTTCAACATCATCAATGAGATTATTTTTTTCCCAGTCAGAGCAAAAGAGATCATGAATATACTTGTTACACTAAACGATTCATATTTCGAATGTAATATATATAATGAAACGTGGCTTAGTTTTGGCAATTTGTGTACATCTAACTGTGGCAATAACACAATGATCGCTAATGGAATTTGCAAAAATACTGGCAGGAGAATATTTATGCGAAACATTAGTTAGAATAAGATCTCTTATGCATTAGCTTTGTGAGTTATGTCATAGCTCCATTCTTCCCAAAATAGATCATAAGCAATATCACATGCTTGGACTTAAGTAGAATCTGACCATTAGCCTGATATTGTGTGAACTTCCATACAGCAACAGGGGCTGAGGTGAAGTGATTGCTATTATGACAAAACACTACATTCCTCTGGACTAAAGGACATTTTGGTTCTCTACAGCATAATTTATTCTGCAGGCTCTCTGCGAGCAGGACTTTCTGTTCTCTGTTGGAAATCCTCTTTACAGGAGGCATGGTGTGCCACCTATTTGAAATTGGTTAGTCAGTCACACTGACTAAAGCAAATATTAGGGTGTGATCATTTCCTACAACGCATGTATGTCAAGCATGTCTGTCAAGCATGGAGATCAGCGCTAGTGGAGGAGAACAAATATGAATTTTGTCTGCTGGGGTAAAACAGGCCACCACGCTCTCTTCTGGGCACAGAGCTCAGCTCTGCCTGCAGTGAGTGTAAATGTTCCCGACTCCCTCACGCCACCACATACTGGCAGCGAACTCCCGAGCCTCCCCGCCTGCTAACAGGATTAGCCCCCGAGCTGCACTTGTTTTAACAAAGTTATCAACACACAGTCTCCTGGTGGCTCTTGTAACATCAAAGGATTGGTCCTCAACTTCGCCAGGTTAATTAATAGGCAAGTTTTGCACAGCTTCTCCAGTGGCTGCCTTGCATTGTGAAAGTGAAATAAATGTACCGTTATTAATAATCTTTATTTTATGTGTTACTGATCTAGCCATATGTTCACTCCATGTGAGAATTGAATTTAGATCAGAAGTCTTAACAGGTGGCAGTGGATGTCTGACTAAATAATGGCACATGGTGCAATATTAAATTATCATAGTGCATCAAATTAGCCTCAAAAGAAAGTCCTATGAAATGTCTTGTGGGCTGCGAATTAATGTATGTATAATTTATATTTTACATACATTAATTGTCTGCAACGTCTAAGCTGTGAAAATGTGTGTAAGTTAATGAATATAACACAATCTACCTGCTGATAAAACTCAATTCTCTGTTTGAGATGACAAATAAATAAAACATGTTTCTGGATATAGAAAATGCAATATATATATATAACAAAACACCAAAAGATAAACACAAAATATTCCCTTTATTTTTTTTCTACCTTAAGACTACACAGGGTCACTGATGTAGCTCTAAGAGGTATCTACATTAGCATTTTATTTACAGCTTACTTGGATGTTTTCATATTTACATGGCCAAAGAGAAGCACTAAAAACACAGTGTTGAGAACAAACCCAAACTCAAAATGAGTCCAAAACTTTAGAAAAAGATACAGTCGTATGACGCAACAGTTCTCAGTGCAATATTCCACAATGCAAATATCCTTCATTCATATAATGTTCAACATACATATATATATATTTTTTTTTTTGGAAACCAAACTTCACTGAATCAACCAGCAGCAGAAGAAAAATAACCGTGTAGTGTTTGCTTTAACATCTATACAGAATGAGACACTCAATCATGCTCCCACCAGCCCTACACACACAACGGGTTCATCTTTTGATGGACAAATGATAAGGAAGTCAAGAGTGTGCAATGGGATTGGAATAGTTCAACAAGTAACAGAAGTCATTTTCTCAAAAATAGTCCCAACTCCTCTCGAGTTCCCACAAAATGACATTTTTGAATGAACAGAACTGTCCTTTGCGGTCTCCACTGAGAAGGACACAGACATATGGGAGCTAGAATGTGTCCATGTGGGTCATATCCAAGGTTTCAACAACCACAGGAACGAGTACGCGTTCAGGACTAATGCGTTCCAGCCAGCCGCGGGACCGAGTTGAGTCCTCTTCCGGAGAATGAAAGCACTTCCGTGCTGACAGCCCTTAGGGCAAAGGCAATGTGTATCTTTCATCTCAACCACAACACAATAAGAAAACCTATCTATCTATTTATTTAACTCAGCAGCCAATATGTTAATGTCGTATTACGGATGAGATTGCGCTCTTCAACCATCTTTGTAGTTTCACTTAAATTTAAAAAAATAAATGTCCCGAATTTGATTTGATTGGACGTTGTGGTGAGGAATACTGACTGAAGCTCATAAACAAACACTGCCTTTCAAATGCAAGTGAGATCAGTCAAATGTGGTTGGTCTAATGAAACACACGGTCATTGATTTAACTAAACCACCTTTCATAGTTTATTCCATGTGTTCAAACACCCTTAAGCATTGTTCAAGTACAACAATTAACAATAAAAGGGACACTTGTTCACTTTTTTTTTTAAATTCACATTTGTTATACTGTTAATTCATATAGCTATTTATAAAAACAAAACTAAAACGTAATTTAAAACAATTCCTGTAAAATACTTCTTGTTGTTTAATACAGACATTAATTCCACATTATTTTCTGACAGGGTTGGCTCATAATCAAGTTGATGACCACGGTCAAAGAAAAGAGAGCAGAGAACAAGTTATGGTTTCCTTTTTTGCTTGAAAAAAACCAGAAGTCCAGTTAAGAAATAAAACACACAGAAAATAAAAAAGTGACCTCATGGCTTCGTTGGCTTACCATAAAACGTAAGCTTGATTACTTAGTTTTACCAATTTCGTAGTTCATAAAGTAGGCCATCAACATGCACAGCCAGCACCAAAGGCTTCCAAGCTTAAACCACAGATGAGTATCCTCCTCTTAATAAAAATAAAATAAAAATTACACACAAAGTGCTTTGACAAGTTCAGCTGGGGTTTTGATGAAGAGCTCTACCGCCAACAGAAATCTCTCCCATTATTTATTATGACTGGGGCTATGAGGGTTTTCAAGTATAAAAAAGAAGCGATTAAAAGAGAAGGAATCTCCTTGGCTGAGGCGCGGACAAGGCAGAACAGAGCGAGCTTGTGAATAACAATCTGCAAGTCTGGCAGCGAGTGAGGCAGTGAACATAATGCATTACACATACTCCTCTTGGCTTTCTTTGGACAGAATCACCAACAGGGATGAGGAGATGGAGTCACAAAAATAAGTCACAGGCATCGCACATTTTCCATCCTCTAGCAGCCGCACTTGGAGGGCAAAGACTGTCAAAGCATCTTTAAAATGAGAAGGGCACTCTTCTATTAATGCAGTGCAACTGATTGCAACCGTGTTTATTGTTTTTTTTTGTAATTTTTTGGAACAGTATATTAAAAACCAAATTGAGCACAGTCAAAGAAAGACAAAAAAAGTGGTCCTGTACACAACTGTCTTTGGCAAGAAGTCCCATGTCGTACGTCTGAGTCCGTCACTCCAAAGCCTCGTGTTCATGTCACCTTCGGCCCATTTCGCTCTGTCTCATGAAATGAATGTTGTTGACACTGTCTGCCAGCTCAGGGTACTGGTCAACCGACACCACGTAGTATCCGTCGTAGCCTTGCACCTTCCCCGAGCCCAGGAGCTGTTGCTTCTCTCCCTCGGTCCAGGTTCGCGAGCCCTCCTCTCCATCCCTCAGTCTCTGGCGCTCCCGAGCCCAGGCCTGGGCGACAGATCTCTGCCGGGCCAGCTCCAACACGCGGGCTTTCTCCTCGTCCACGCTGCTGCCGTAACGCGCGTTCAAGCACAGTGCGCCGTACTGTAGCTGGATGTCCGTGATGCGCCTAGTCCTGCCGTTGAGAACAGTGTTCACCTGAGACACCGTGACGTTGACGCCGGTCTCCAGAGTGCGCCGGCCCACCGTCATGCCGATGAGGGACAGGTCTCCCTCCACCGAGCCCAGTTTGACAAAGTAGTGGGTGTCCATTCCGGCGATGGTGAAGTGGAGGTCTTCGAGGTAGAACGCGTCGTTCAGCACTGCGGCCATGCGCCGCCCATCCTCATTGGCTAAGCTGATGATGTCGGTTCTGACGCGGCCTTCTCGGATGGCGAATTTAACCCCCTTGCCGAAGATGGAGCCACCGGAGGCAAAGGTCTTCTTGTCCTCTGTCTGAGGACATCCGGCACTTTTAGCTCTGTAGATCTGGCCAAAGCGCTCCAGCTTGACAAAGGCCTTCAGCTGCCTCTGAACCTCACACTGAACGCCCAGCAGAGACTGCAAAACAAAGACCATGCTGTTTAGTCACGCAGCCCCCGCAGCATCCACAGAGACAGTCATATGCATTTTCAGTTTGTTCCATGAGAAAGATCACACCATTTCACTCAATTGCTAGTTTGAAGATGCTCCTTTCGATATTTAGCAGAACATCTGATTACCTCACAACTTGGCGTCTAACCTTTATCCTACACTGCATGAGGACTATTCAGCCCTTTCAGCTGGCTCTGCATATGACTGAATGAAGATGATTGAACACCGTGTCTTAAATGTATGTGTATCAACATGATCTGGGTCTAAAATACACTGTTCACCTGTAAGGAAAACAACAACTCATTAAACAAATGACCAATCTATAACCATCTCATGCTGAAACCAGATGTTCTTTTCTAAAACACTGTCTCAAAATACATTGAACTATATACTGAAAGGTGTGAAAATTAAAGATTACAGGTGGCACGGAAACTATCTCATTGATGTCGCATTTGTTATTTGATTTAAAATCGTGAGTACATTATTTATATAAATAATAATGTAATTGCTTATCAATGGAAAATAATAACTCCACAATACTTTGCAGCTGTGAATGTATCACACAGTCAAGGTAGGGGCAGAGGTGTTTGTCAGCTAATGAAAATCTCTTTGATCATTTGTGACAAGCATGATATTTGGATCCTGACAGCCATGCTGGGCCGAATAACAAACAAAAATAGTTTGGTAAATAGTGTGTGTATATATATATATATATATTCCTTTAGGGTTCAAAGTCTTGTATGAATACCACATTCCCTCGAGCCAAAATTAATACTTTGTCCTAACACTACTTGACAAGACACAGTCCTTAGGAAGGAAAAGAGACGTTAAAATGAGGCGAGAGATATGAAATGGAAGCTGGCCAACAAGCGAAAACAGCCGCCTGAATGCATCTGAGCAATACACATTCTCTGGAACACCGTGTCTTTCTGCCATCGCCCAAGATGAGAGGCTGCGAGCGTCTCGAAGAGTCAACAAGTCGCGTCCAAAGTCCTGCGAACAGTTTCTAATTCTGTCTCATGGTTCGAGCTGCGTGGGGGTGGGGGGGTGGGAGGAGTGTGGGAGCAGGCCACAGTAACCAGCATGTCTGCCCGCTGTTTGACGTGACAACGTGTCAGATGAAGAGGAATCACAGGGAGGCGGGCACGGGGGCAGCTGTGCTGTCGGGGCCCTCGGGAGAAACAGCCCGGGGGGGGGACACTTCACACCATGCCACTCCATGTTTGTCTACTGTGCCAACACTGTGACCCGGTCAGTTGCCCCAGCGGTGGTTTGGGGGAAGGGAGGGGGCGGGAGGGAGGGCGGCGATGTGGCAATGTCCTCCACTTTATTGAAACAGCCTCCTGGGACACTCCCAGAGAGGCATCATTCACGTAGCATGGGGTGCAATCAGCCTCCAGCGAAACCCAGAATGAGAGATCAAGCCTCGTGCAGCGCCAACCTCATCCGTCTGGCCCCCCGCGGCCGATTTCTTCCCCATCGGTGCACGGATTCGGCAGCATTGGCGAAATAGGGGCTTAAATGAAAAGAGATAGAAAGGCATGCCGAGTGTACGGGATACACCTGCACGTGTAGTTTTGAAGCTATATTCCTGCTTCAAAGAATCCTACATTTAATTAGGCTTTTCCGGACATCTGCAGGGAGGATCAGCTCGGCGTTTAGCAGCTCATATCACACATTTTGAAGCAGGATTTCTAGATAAGAGAATTGTGTCCATGTCACACAGGGCAAAGACTCATTATCTCAATCTTTCCTCACACATCATTTACAGTATTTACTCCAGAGCTGTGGTGAAGGAACAAACAGTATATTCTTTATCATCTAGGCTAAATCAGCTAAGAAATGCAAGCAATCTGTTACCCTCTTACATTTTTACTTTAATAAACAGAATGGGAGAAGTTCCCTTAGCAACTAAACATATTAGGTAATTTAGAAAAAAAGCAAATATGGCTTTTTGATTAATATGTGAAGCCTGTCTACTTTAGTTAGAATTGCAAGTCTTTGAGCACGGTTCCATCCATTCAGATCTACTCTCCGATATTTGAAATGCAAACAGCTGGGGTGTCTTTGGAGTCAATTAGAGCTTTCCTCTGCTGCAGCTCTTTTGTAGATCGGTACCTTGAGCGAGTTCAGAGATTCTCAGTGAAGTGTCAGGCACAAGCAGCAGGCATGAGTCAGTCCCAGACAGCTACCATTTAAAAAAAATATAAAATGAAAGTCCAATAGTAGATAGTATAACAGCATAGTGTCACTTCACTGCTGCCTCTGTTCTTTATGCTTGGTTGGTTTATCATTATGCTTGGCTGGCCAGATCAGAGGTCATTGATTTAGATAACTTTGTATTGGATCTTTCCATTAGCTTGTAGGCTCACAAATGTTTTATAACAAATACTCACTGACTGTGGTGAGGTAGCAGCCAGAGTGTCACTCAACATGAATCTGGCCGCCTGATGGGTGGCATTCACTCATCCGAACTGTAACCAAACCCAAGACAACAGTGGCCTCTTCAATAATTCAGGTGGGTTGGAGGCAACTTGAAAGGGGCTGATAAACGCAGGTATTAGAGCATGTCTACTACTTCTCAGACCTTGGCTAAACGGTGTAAGACTGAGATGAAATCAATGGTCAGTGGTGGGGGGAATGGAGAGTGAATTTCCCTAATGGCAGGACAATTACAAGAGCTGTTTAGCCTGACCCCATTCCCCAAGATGAGGACTAGGGGCAGGGACCTGGCTCGCTGGGCCGTGTTCTGGCCTGATAGCTGGCAGCTCCTCTGGGAGTGTGGCCACACAGAGCATGTCTACTTGCTAATGATGTTGGGAAGGAATGAAGCAGAATAGAAAAAGGTGATCTTTGGCAAGGTTAAAGGCGAGATAAGTCGAGAGTGCCTGGCTTACCTTTGAGCTATCCCACTCCTGCGTCTTGATCTGGGTGCGAACTAACTCGTAGGACGGCTCCATGGCCTCGTTGCTCGGTTTGCGATAGCCGGGGATGACGTTGTACAGCTGGAAGCCGAAGGTCACCAACCAGCTGTTTACATCTGCAACGGAAGGAACAAACAATGTCTCTCATTGTATCTCAATAGACAAGAGAGAATCTTAAAAAAAACACGAGGAATTGGTTTGTTCAAATTTTTAACAGTTGTCATCTCGCGGTCAAGTGCCTGTCTCCTTGAAACACTCATCACACGGCCTGAGCACTTTGTTTGTTTGTGAAAGCGGACAAGCTTTATTAAACACTCCAAGTGGTGGCGATGCTTCATGTCTACTCATGCAGGGGCCACACTAATGACACACAGCTGAGGACCAGAAAAGCCAATTGACATCTGAGAGTGTCTGCCACGCTGATAACTATATATGTCATTTCATCGAGCCCGGACTTCAACAAGATATTTCAAAGAAAGAAAACATTCTGCAACTCTTTTTCTTCCTTCTTCTAATGAGAAGCTGAGGAAAGTGACATGTCCAGGACTCAAATCCACAGAATCATTATAACGCATTGCGTCAATCAGCAACTCCTGCCGCTGTGTTCGGACGTGCTGCTGCCATCCGTAATAAATTCTGATGATCACAGACGTGACTCGGAGGAAAGCCTGCTGAACCCGAGCCGTTTGTTCTCCTGACCCCTTTCAATGCGTTTGTTATGGACGGCACACTCATTGCCGTGACCCTTGGGAGGGGGCAAGTTGGCACTGCCATATTGTGGCACCTGACAAAGCTTTTTTAAATAATAATTTGTACGATGAAAGGACCCTGATAATTTATTGAAGGGAATGGAAATGTCAGCGCCATCAATCACAATTGAGGCCACTCACTACAGTATATCTAACCGTCTGCTTAGCATCCAAATGCCGGTCAGTCCCCTAATGATGGACTGTAAAGCTGAAGCGGGTGACTAAATGGCTTTATTTAAGAGAAAGAAGTCGAAGCCTCGACTCCACCCGGACACACATTTTACTACCTTTCCTCTCAGTATTGTCTATGGGTAAATTAATAAAGGATAAACGGTATAAACTAAATAATTTGATAGCCAACACACACCCTGTGGAGTAGATATAATGCTGAATACATTTAGAGAATTACATCTCCCATTTGGAAATGAGCTATGGCTGATGGCTTGGTTTAACCAATAAGTATCCTTAACAATTATGTTTTCCTTCCAAGTAAATGAGGTTGATACAACCGGCCCTGGCTGAGGTTCGCTCTGCTTCTCCACTGAGGTGCTTTCATTGACATTTACCTCCACAAAACGATGCAATATTTTCTGGGACACAGACACACACATACACACACAAATTGTTCTTTAGCACTAATGTTTTCATTCAAAGCCCCAAAAGTTATACGCATCGCTGATTTCTCCAGTACGATTCATTTAACTTCAGTCAACTGCTATATATATATATATATATACTGTACTAACCTGTACACAATTTAAATAATTACTTCCTATCATTTACAGCTATCAGAGGAATACTTTCCAGAGTGTGCTACTTTGCAGAGGCTGGCAGCTGTGGTTTTAGAAGTTTCTAAGTTTCTATGGATGTTTTTATGCTTTGAAATGATGAATCTGATCGAGACTCTGGGTAACCACTGGAATTCAAATTCCACAAAGGACAGTGAGGGGAAAAAGTGTCATTCAAAAACTAAAAGTCTGTTAATTCTCCATCCATCGTGGAATATGCCTAAATATGAACTATTGATAAACTCTGTCAAATTCATTGAATGTGTTTTAAGTCTAACTCTGTCCTTCTGTACACATTACATCTATTGCACCTGTCCATCCTGGAGAGGGATCCTCCTCTGTTCTCTCCTCAAGGTTTCTTCCCTTTTTTCCCCCTGAAGGGTTATTTGGGAGTTTTTCCTGGTCCGATGTGAGGTTTTGGGGCAGGGATGTCTATGTGTACAGATTGTAAAGCACTCCGAGGCAAATGTGTAATTCGTGAAACTGGGCTATACAAATAAACTGAATTGAAAAACATTTTTTTTAACCTACCAGTCATGTAGCACTTTATCTCCTCGTTGTTGCTGAGCGGATTGTTATTCTTGAACATGTACAAGTTGAAGGGAACAATGTGGTTGCTGTTGAGACGCTTCCACACCTCGTGGTTGGGTGTCGTCCAGCGCCCAGCGAGGACGTCGTAGTCCCGTCTTCCCATGTGGAGCAGCCTGCTGAGAGGCTCGTACAGACCTCCCTGGTAGCCGATGACGAGCTGGAAGCTTGGGTTGGTGTCAAGGTAGACCTCTCCGAACGCCGTGTGGAGGACCTGCTTGATCATGAGGCCCGAACCACTGAACACAGCCAGAGGCGTGCCGATGTTGTCACAGGCCACGTAAAACTCGTCGCCGCTGCTCAGCTCCATGGCGAACAAGTGTCCCTGTAAGTCGTAGTACAGCAATGTGATCTCGGAACTGGAGTGATTGTACATGTGGGTGACCCGGGTGGGGCTGGACAAGTCGGCGTAGAAGAACTGCAGGTGGTGGCCCGTACTGCTTCTGCTGGACACCCTCCTGCCCAGGCCGTCGTATCTGTATCTGATGCTCCAACCGCTCACTTTGTTGTACACCTTAACAAGCAGGCCTGCCGAGTTGTACTCAAAGTAGTCGTTCCCTCGCTGCTTGAGGAAACCGTCCTCGTCCATCCTGTACTGGACGTCTCCCAGGCGCGTGATGCGGTCTCTGATGTCGTAGCGAAGCGGCGTGAGTCGCGCGCTGTTCCCGGGGCTGAGCAGGTGCAGGTTGCCGTTCAGGTCGTAGCTGTACCTCCACAGGGGCTTGTCGTTGATGGAGACCACCTGCAGTTGACCGTCGGCGTCGTACTCGTATGTGTAGCGCGTGGTGTTGGCGTAGGGCCCCACCTTCAGCTCCTTGGCCACCACTCGGCCCATGTTGTCATATTGCACCATCATCCAGTACATTAGCGAGCGAAATATCTCGTACTGGACCTCCTTCACCCGGCCATACGCGTCAAAGTGTTTGGTGTGGGTCATCACCGCTGTGGTGATGATCTGATTGATGTCATAGTAGATCACTCCAAATTTGCCGAACTGCTCCGTTTTGCCCGACACGTCGTCATAGCGATACAAGTCGATTGGCAGCGGGGTTTCGTTGATGACGGCCTGCATGCTGGTCACGCGGAAACTGTTGTCGTAGACGTAGTCAAATCTGCCGTTGACCATGCCCTCTTCGCTGAACCTGAAGATCTGCCGGTCGATCAGCGGGCCGATCTGACGGTAACGAATGGTGCAGGTGAAGCCCTCGCTCTGCAGGTTGACCGTCTTCAGCATGCCGGCCACCTCGTCGTAGGAGAAGCCGATGCGCGTGGTGTCGTAGAGGATCTCCAGCAGTTTGGAAAGCTTGCCGTATTTGTAGATGACCCTGCGGCCCGTCCCCAGGTAGGTGGTCTGCAGCAACTGGCCCTCCTCGCTGTAGTCCTGGAGCACAGAGGCGTTGCCTTCAGGGGGCCGGTAGGTGTTCCTGTAGTAGCCGATGGAGCGGGAGGTCTCCAGGGTCTGCCGCGCCACATTGGGCATGGTCACAGAGTACAGTCGGTCGTTTTTGTCAAATTCAAAGATGTACTGCCTCTGGCTGTAGAGCAGCAGCACCATGGACTGAAAAGAGAGGAGGAAACAGTCAAATACATGAAATGTAATGTATACAGTTTCAAAAACCAAGACAAGCTTTAAATAAAAGTATAAATTGCCATCACTTTAGGTCTAGCATAAGTAACGACAATAAGAAACAAGTAATTAAGTATACACATTCATAATTATAATATAAAACTAGAACGGGCACTCGGTAGAGCGCATACCTTTGCATATCACAAGATTGGGCATTGCATTATTAACATTTTGGCATAAGTTGCATGCCAATTGGATATTAATTGACGATATTGATATAATTATGGTAACCCTGCTTGACCCTTTCATGACCTTGACCTTTGACCCGATCAATCTAATCAAATGGTCTCCAGATAATAACCAATCATCCCACCCAATTTCATGCTGTTTAATACTTTTACTTATGCGAATAACACGCACGCACGCACGCACACATACAAATACACAGGGATTAAAACATTACCTTCCGCATTTTCAATGCAAAGGTAACAAACAAAACAAAACAAAAACATATTCCTTACATTACCTACCTACTGTGCACTGTCACATTGTTGGTAGGGAACGTAAAAACAGGCTGGTATACCACAGAAGGACATGCAAAATGTCAAAGGCAATAACACATTATGCATGCAAGTCTGTTTCAGACTGAATATATTTCCCATCTTGAAAGTGGTGTTGATACTCGTCTGACATTAAGATTTACTTGAGAGATGATTCCACAAACCGGCTGCTTGGCAAATCAAAAAATTTCCATTCGCACCTTTCTTGTACCAATAAATGATGTCAGCCCCAACAGGCTGCCAGCGTCTCAGCACTTAGATGTTGCTGAATATAGACTATTAAAAGGCTACTATTTTCATATAACATGTCTATGCTGGAGAACTGCAGCTATTTACCTTCTTAGCAGCAATCTATCCTTCAATTAGTGGGTAGAAAGTGACATTTTACTCTGTTTCTCTCATCGAAGCTATTTCAGCTTGAACTTTGCCGTCAGTCTGTGGTTTCAAAGTTTAACGTCTGCGGTGCACCAGACAGGTTTTAATTACATTCCTGCTGATATCTGTGCTGGAGCCTGATAAGGCAGCATAAACACTACTGGAGTATTTCATGTTAACTTTTAAACGCTCTATGTATCTGTAAAGCATGTCCCGGCAATCTTAAAATGACATTGTTATCTATGAACCATTTAATCAACATTGCAACAACAACAAGGATTCGTACCTTCTCAAGGTAAGTGTAGCTCCACGATTTACCATCGGCAAATATCTGGGAGGAGATTCTTCCGTTCTGGTCGTACTCCATGCGAACAGACATGGTACCTCTCTGGATGCCGGCCACGTGCCCTCCAGCAGAATACGTGACGTTGACGCCGTTCAGACGACTGCTCGGCGCCCACAGAGTGGGCCGCCCGGCGTTGTCGTAGTGGATCCGTAACGTGAACTTCCTGTGGTCGTCGTAGACCTTTTCAGTCCTGGTGATTCGATCGAAATCCAATGACAGCAAGTTCCTGTTGTGAACCTATAGGAGAGGAGGCAGGGAGTTTGAGACATTTCATTTGACACACAGCAGCTCTACCAAGAGGAAATTAACTTGTTGGGAATTTTGAAACGATGGAGAAGAATCGGTGTGCTCTCCTCTGAGGTGGGACCTTGTGAGGAGGGCTTTAATCGCAAAATGATTATTGGATATTCTTCTTTTCACAGCTAATGTTAATTACAACAGGGGAGCTGTATCTCAGGACTGCAGGAGCCATTGAAGTGATGAAATTATAAGAATTACCATATTTCTTTGTTTGTGCAGAAAACCCTAAGTGGGAGTATGCTTATTCATGCGAGAAACATTAGAGCCACATTGATCATAAAATTCATTTTCACTGCTTACTGAAAATAATGAACAGGCGCAGATGACTCATTTTATTTTGCCATTTCTGTAAATTGGAAAAGAGGAGAGAACTAAATCAATTCATATCATGTCTGACTGAGAATATTATGTAAATAATACATTGAATGTATGAAGCTGAACATGGTGACCCTTCGGCTTCACTATGAGCAGAAAGACACCATGTCCAGTTCAGCAGGGAGACCAACCCGCTGCCAAGCTTTATATAGGAGGCAACTCCTGGAGGGATGCTCAAACGCACCGTGTTCCTCAGTCAGCAGCCTCTGTTAGCAGAAGCTCCATAGGAACAAGAAATCAATTCAGGGTCTTAGGATGCAAGTACTACTTTAAACACCATCTGGACGATGCGGTCATTGAGGTCTCTGGCAATAATTCAAATGACCACTCTTTATCATGTCATTTTCTTTAACTGCATAGTTGTGCTACCGTCCGGATTGGTAAGAATCTTGGCAAAGCTTAAAAACAGCTGAGAAAGCTTCTGGCTTCTTCCCAGACCAATGTCACAGAGCAGGTCCTTTTTTACAATCACACATTGAGAAAAGCATGCTTGTGTCTCCCATCTGTGAAGGGACAATTACACCAGGCAATTGATACCTAATTGAGAGGATTTCTTTACACTAAAAGCACAAGCAAGCACACACAATTTGAGTCCCAGGCGTCCTCTGATGAGAATAAGAGCAGGAGGGGTCCACATTTGTTATCTTCTCCTTATTTTAAAATGAGTCAGACTGCAATGATGAGTGGAAAATTACAACAGCATTTGGAGTCATTTGTGAAACTGACTAGATTCTAAAAGATAAGGGACACACTTTTTTGATTTTTGAAATGTCCCCACTGTGCGACGAATAAAGGTATATATCATATCATATCATATACTTGCTGTCCATCCAAAAAGATTAGATTCAGATTGCCTCTAAAAGGAAATAAGGTAGAAGAAAGAGAGAAAGTTATTCGTGCTGTAGGATCTGTTTCACCAAAAACTCAACAGGGTGGAAAAAAGCTCTTACAACAGAGTTCTCGAGATCCCATGAGAACCGAAACCTACTTAAGAGCAATTATTGTAAATTGGACATTGCCACTAAAAGGAAATTGTCAAAGAAAGTAAAAACAGGAGAGAGACTTTTACAGTGCATTAAACCTACAATGTTACAATTCAAACGGTCTTCAGCATAAATCATGGTCGCATCATCTGAGCTCTCAATCAATATCAACGGCTTTTGTGTCAAATGACAGTATGAATCTGTTTCGCGAGTGGAAATGCTTTTCAGCGCTTCTCGTGTTTAATTCAACAATTACTCGGTTTTCTTCAATAACATCAGTTATTGTTTGTTCTCACATAGCAATCAAAGGAAACACATGATAAACTGTTATATTTGTTTCCAGCTGGGATCTCTTTGAGCAACCAGGAGAACATTATAAGACAACATGACGAGGCTGAAATGTTAATACAGAGATACCAGCATTGTCGCGATTTTTTAATCCACATGTAAGTGGTTGTTTGGAGTTTCTTGCTATGGCAGAGTGGCAGCCACAAGGGTTCTCCCATTAATGTACATTTGCAAACTGCTCAATCCGAGCGGAGGGTTTGTTTCCACGGTGCCATGGCAACATAAATCATACATGTTGTCGTGGCTGGGAGGGGCTTAGCACGACACCGTGTGGAGGGGACGATCAATGGCCCATTTTGCCTTGACACATGAAAAGCACAATACAATGAACATATACACTTAGCTTACCGGTGTAACAAATACGATCAGAGACGCAAACTGGAAAACAGACAGCTACAAGCGGTTCCTAGCACAACCACATATCTGAAAAGATTCTGCCCCCCTCCTCCTCCCCCCTCCTCCGACCTCCCTTCCTCCCACTTCCTCACACTCATCCAGCCACCCACGTAATATCACTTGACATGCCACTCAAGGTCGCTCAATGATTGCAGCTCTGCTCATCCCCTCTGTTCTTGCCATTAGGCTGCTCCCATTTCCTATCTCACCCCTGGGGCCGTTGTCTGTAACATACATTAGACACTTTCACTTCCAGAGGGACAACGGGGCCATTAAATGAACAGCCAATGACAGACAAAGTGGCACCTCCCCATTAGCTGTGTTGCCGCCCCCAAGATAACGTGGACAACATACATGTTGATATGCTATACAAAGATTATAGAACACACAATCAGGCTAACCAATTAGGATGCCTTTTAAAGGTGCACATTTTTAGCATTTTGCACACTGTCTATATTTTATTTAATTTTACACTGCTGTATTTGCACATATGTTGTGTATATATATATATATATCTACATATATATTTTATTTTGTATTTCATATTTCACTTTGTATAGCTTATGCACAGTCACTGTTTCTTTCTTTCTTATATTTATATTTTATTCTTGTGTGTTTAGTTTATTGGTGCTACTGTGTCCACAAATTACCCCTTGGGAATTAATAAAGTATATTTCTATTCTATTCTACTCTAATGATCCTTTCCAGTGGGTCATTCAAGATGCATCATCATGTATGGTTATCTTGCTGAGGTCATTTACCTCTCTGCATTTTGAGTTAACCACCAAATATTTTGCAGACGTTTCTTATCAAAATACTAAGACTGTGCAAAAGAATAGCAACATCTTAAGACAGGCTCATTCTATTTCTAACCCTGCAATGGAGTCGTCCAGTCAATTGTTATTTTGACACTTTGACACTGTGCTAATATTTATGTGAACGTGGCCCTCTCACAATCTTCCAGTGAACTGGGCTGCTGTCTGTTAGCCTACACTTACGACTCACATAGAGGAGAGCAGAGGTCATCAAGTTCAGGCTAGATTGCAGCGTGAGTGGAGTCATGTCCAGCAGGTAGCTGAAAGTCAATGCCCTTTTGAGAGCGATAGAAATGTTCCTCACTCTTACCATCCTCAAATAGTCTCCCTGGGGTCCTCTTTAGGTGTGTGTGTGTGACCGCAGGTTGCTCTTAGCAAAGTGGCGTGCTTACCCTTAATCTTCGCCCGTACACGGTGACCTGGCCACGGGATTGCTCCTTCCTCTGTCTCCACTCCACCAGGTTGAGGCCGTTGTCGATGGCCAGAGTTACGTTCCGCTTGCTGACCGTTGGGTTGACTGTGCCGGCCAGCGAGTGGGGCTCGGTGTGCAGGGATACCTCCATGCCGTTTGCCAACACTAGCCGCAGCGAGCCGTCCAGACCGATGAAATAGCTGTTCCGAACTTGTTCTGAGGATGTAGAAGGGAGGGGAGGGGAGGGGGTTCAGGATTAGAAGTAGATCAATCAACAAATAACAGAAGAGCTCCTGGTAGCTGATGCATGAGGACTACATCTAATATTCATCACATTGAGACTCCAATATAATGACCTAAAATGTCTGCTCAGCAAAAAGAAAGCCTTTAGCAGCAGTATTTAACCGAACCCCTGCGATAATGTCGGCTCGGTGACAAGAAAGATCAATAGTGAGAGGTTTCACAGCGCCAGTAAAGTAAAGTTTTACAGCTGTTGCAGCAGCCTCGAGGATATGGAGAAATGAAACTATCAAAGCTGCTAGCTTGCCTGCGGCCCCCGCACACGCACACGCACACGCACACACCCACACACACACCCACACACGCGCGCACACACACACACACACAAAGGATACATCTGAGCCTGTCTACTACTGTCCCTAGCTGACAACAGCCTGTGTTGCAGCTCCAGACCAGTGACTAATGTTTCCACTGAGCATCTCATGTACATTCATCAGAGAGTCTCCTTCTTGCCTCCTGTCAGTAGACTGACAGCGACCAGGATTAATATTATTCTCATTAAGAACAGTGAAAAAAGAATGGCTTGTCAAACTCTACATTAATTAGTTGAGAAAAAGTAAGTACGAATCTGAACCTACACTGTCATTTCCTCGTATTTACGTGTCAAGTTAAAGTTAATGTGAGATTAATTTCTTTGCACAGCAAACAATACAATAAACATCTTATGAGAAGATTGGGTTTTGGATTCTTTTTTTCATCCACAGGATGTGCTGTGCTGCGGAGAAACAAGAGATATGGGCAGTGGAGGCAGGGCCGACCTTGCACTGGCCCTTACCCCTCTCCATCATACAGACACTTCACGGGTTGGACCGGGGGGGGGAGGGAGACCCTACCAAAAAGAGGCCACTGAGACCAGACAAAGCTGAAAATATTGCTGAATTAGGCTGTTTACTGTTTACTCAAACGCGTGCATACAGTCAGTGTGGGATTTTGCCAAACAGTTCTATATATCTCTAACTCTGCTGAATTATTTGTATACCTGTTGGGGACAACATGTACAACTCCCCCTCACTGTGATTACTGCTACTTCTGTACAAGAAAACATATAACATAACTAAAATAACAAGAAAAACCCTGCAACCGTTTAAAATGCAAACAACAACAACACCAACACAAATGGACTCCAAGTGTCAGCCCTCGCTCGTTGGTGACATAAGAGATGACACCCAATCTAAGCCAAGTGATGAACGTCTCCATGCTGTCAACTGACTGCTGTTCATCCCTGTTGATGGACCAGCAAACATTCCCTGCCCACATGTTTGCAGAGATGTGGGTAATAGATGGGTGGCACACAGCAGATGACCCCTGCCATCAGAAAAATTGGATATAGCTCCATCATCAAAGACCGTTTTCTTATTCTGACAAAGGCGCATATACACTGTATCTTATTCTTTTTCACGTTGTGTTTTTCTGTATCTGCCAATATAATTAATGATCGGCAATTAGTCTTGGCGGCAAGAAAAAGGGATCACGGTTCTCTAAAGGTTATATTTTCTCTTTTGTGCTGATCCGATCCGTGACTCGGACCGTGATACGATCCAAACCATGGGGTTTTAAAATCAGTTGCACTATGATTTCAAGTTTCTAAATAGTTTTACTTAAGATTACAATTGTTCTATACATTTTACTTTTAAAGCTGTATCAAATAGTCAGGCATCATTCCAAAGAATAAAAACCTTTCAACCTCCTCTGATTTTTTCCCCCTCATAAATCCCACCCTGCATATACTGGTAGTTCAGCAGGGGAGCGATCTGTCTTGCGCTCACATGTAAGGGGGCTGTAGGATGCATGAAACAGAACCAACTAGAATGTGCACTCGGTAGAGCGCATACCTTCCCATATCACAAGATTGGGCATTGAATTATGAACATTTTGGCATTAGTTGCATGCCAATTGGATATAAATTGACCGTGCTATGGTAAAAAGAAGATTTTGACCTTTTCATGACCTTGACCTTTGACCCGCATTTTCAATGCAAAGGTGATAATGGAACAGCACACCTGACCATCATGATAAGGCTCACTAGTTTTACTTATCAATAACAACAAATGAATAACAATAAATGAATAAAAACACAATGAGCCTCGTTAATTCAACCAAATAAAGACTGATGACTTGACACCTGATTAGAGCGACAATTACAATGAAGCGGCCCTGAATCTTAAATTTCTCATCTCCATAATGACAACATTATTAACAGCCTAGGCGTGCTGAAGCTTGCTCAAAAGAGGACAAAAACACAACCAGATGACCAGAAAGGAATCTTGAATGCCGTGCATTCAGGTGTTATGTGATCACCCAGTTGCAGACAATAGTGAATTAATTAACAGCAGAGTTCCTGGCGCCGCTTTTCTCACTCGCCGATGTCTGAGACAAGGTCACAACGTAGGTGACCAGTCCATCGAGCAACGGTGAGAAACCAGAGACTGTCATCTTCCGTTTCAGGACTCAGTATAGGCCATAGGATGGAGTACACCATCAAACCTGAATCAAATGTTAAAGGGGAAATGGTGTGTGTGTGTTTGTGTGTGCGGCAGTCTTTTGAAAACTGAGCTATGAAAGTTTAACTTTATGAACATGTAATCCATGAATCAATTGGTCAGGTACAAAACAGGATGTCAGATTGCCGAAGAGGGTGAGACCACTCAGGTGGAATAAGCTTGTCTCTCTCACTAAATTCCCTAAACCCGGAGGAACTTGCATCTGGGCCCCAACAGCATTGTGCCCTTATGAATTGTGTTTCATGACAGAAAGTCAATATGTGTTTCCATTCTGGCAAATGAGAGTTGCCCTCAACATTTCATTAAAACAACACAGGTGCAACAAATACTGCAGGGGGTAAGCTCTGTAATTATTTATTAATAAGACGTAACATCTTCATTTAAAGTTCAGCTCGCCTCAATCTCACAACGCATTACTAACATAGTTATTAACCCTTAGATACACCCATGTAGGTAGGTTTTTTTAGGTATCTGTATCTGAAACGTCTGACTCCATCTTAGCATATTAAGATAGAGGTTAATGGAATTTTGCTTGTGCCATTTAAAGCACTGACAAATGAATTTGAAAACGTCAGAAACAAAGTCACGGTTAGATAACCCACAAACCTCACTACCAACAGTTTAGATCACACGGCAGCAGCCCACATAACTCCTTCGGCTTCCCAGGCATCGTGAGCTCAAAGAGGGTACGGCTCCAATGTGACCAAAGTGCATGAAGATCTCTGAACCGCTCATCGTCTAGTCCAGGGGGCGGGAACCTATGGCCCGCGGGCCATATATGGCCCTTTCGGTGACGGCATATGGCTCGTTTGAGTTTGAGTAAATAGCATCATGCACCACCAGAAGTCGCATTACAATTAAACGTTAAAAATACTATATGGCTCTCAATGAAATATATTTTGAAATATTTGGCTGTTATGGCTCTCCCAGTCAAAAAGGTTCCTGACCCCTGGTCTAGTCCCTTACCTGACACTAGTTTGTTTTGGGTCATTCTACGAGGACCTTATGGGCCCCTTGCAGAACCAGAAGTGCACAAACAAACCTTCACCACTCCAACAAAAAGCTAGCGATTCTGATATGAAAGTATTCAAACTGTGAACCTAAGTCAATTCCTTGGACAGAGTCTTTTCAAATAGGGGTTTCTATCAGCACATTAAAATACACCTTTTCCACTTGAGAGCTATAGTAAAAAAAGACACCAACCCTGCATGAGTGTGTAGAAGGCGCCAGAGGCCGACAGGTTGGTGGTGATGGTGATGTCCTCTTTGTTGGAGCCCTCTGTCTGGATGCGGACCGAGCTGTCGGCGGCTGTGCGGTAGCTGCTCACTCGGCCCGTGGGGTAAGTGACGTTTGTCAGACGCCCGTAGCTGTCATACCTACAAGGAAATACAATGATGAGAGGCGAAGAAAGCGAAGAGGGGCATGTCATCTTGAACTGTGTACAAGCAGTAACTCCAGCAGAATTCTAAACAGTGCCATGGCCTCAATTCATATACACAGAGTCTTGTTGAGATTTTCTCTGTCATAAGGAGGCAATTATAGGCACAAATGCAGGTCATGTATGCATAAACACATGCAGGGACATACATGTGACTAATGCTCCTTCATCTCAGTTCTACTGCAATAATAAGTTAACATATACTGGTCTTGCGGTAATTGCAAATTGGAATTAGGAGTTCTTTTGTCGAGTCAGATTTTACCGTATTGGTGTGACAAACAAAGCAGCAAAACTATGGATGTTGAAGAACTTTGGACTTTTCTAACTTTTGCTATAGGATGTATAAGTGACATAAATACATATGGTACTCAGTTCGTAGGTAACTTTCACAAGATGGAAGCATGTCAATCGAAAAAAGAAAAAAAAATGGACGTATTGTCATGGCTAAGACAAGAGAGCAGAACCTGCCTATTAGCTAAAAGATTAGTGTCATTGCCGAATCTCATTACACAGACTATGAAATAGGAGCGCTGAGGTGCTCCCTAGCCTATGAATCAGTCAGTTCATCACAGAAAGGAGAGGCCATATTGTTTCATTTTGCTCAGAAAGCCTCAGCGTCAAACTATTTGAAATCTTTCAGATTGCCAGTGTTCCAGAATGGGAGTGAGTGATCGGTGCATTCGAAAGAATAAAGACTCTCATTTGTGCTCTGAATACAGAACGGGAAGCCCTCTTCATAGTTGCTGCCTGCCATAATAAAGCCTCTAATAAATAAGATGGCGGGTGCTGGTTCAGAGATATTTCCTCATCGCTGCCATCTCAAATATCCAATATGGAAAGGAAGAGCGGGAGAGGAATCATCTCCCGGAGATAGTTATCTGATCAGAAAAGCACACGTGACACAGATTCCTAGATGCATTTCAGCGTGAGTCTCCCACTTCAGGAAATACTAAATAGCAGAGTAATTCATATCTAAAGCATTTGATTTCTTTTGATACTGCTCATATTTTATCAGCAGGACATTCTCCCTGTGTATTGTCATCATACAATTGATGCTTTCATTGCGAAAGCGCGAGAAGTTACACATTATCTGCACCTTTAAAAAAAAAGAATATATATGTTTATTGATCAAACCTGAGAAAAAAATAAAATAAAAATGATACAAGCTGTGTAGTAGTTAACAGGGTTTGATCTGCTTTTTTTCTTTTTTAAACTTTAACTGTTCAATTCATTGGATGAAGAGAGCTTCTCTGTTGGCCTTCACCTCTGCACAAAAGACACAAATGCCAATCCAGAGTGACGCTGCCTTCCCCAGCCTGATCACTGACCCACACTCTGTGTCTCAATTAGGGCCTTCAGCTCGAGCGAATTCCTCAGGCTTCAGCGCCGAGCTGTAATGCCTCCGGCCTGCCCGATTAGCTCGCTTCCTCTGGACACAAGGTTGCATGTGGGGGCAGAGTGCTCCGCAGAAGGAGAGAGGACTGCTTTCCCCCTGGATGGGCACGAATCCGTTCGGATTGCATCACCTCTGTGTCACACGCAAGCTCTATGACCTTTTCACAACAACACAACTGTCGCTGTCGCCTTTTCACAACAACCCAACAACAGGCCGGACACTTCCTATCAGCGTCCCCCTCCAGCACGCCTAACCTCAGCCTTGTGCAGAGCTATTTCCACTGCCTCTTGCTGCCTGAGAACTTCAGAACACATGTGCCTGATGACTGTGTGTACGACGTGAAGGCAACAGCCATGTGATTGCTTCAACGTCATTAGCGGTTGTTTTACATGATTTAGCTGTTATTGTTGATGTATTAAATCAACCTCGGAACACTTGCTTAAACCCAGTGACTGGATGCATTACTGCCCTGTTAATTAGAGGCACAGAGAACAATAAGGATTCCTTCAGAATGCCACATGATTTAATAGATTTTCAGCAAGCCTTAAGCATAGGCACTTATCATAACAACAAAAACATTAAGAGGTCAGCGAAGCATCAGTGTGTGCAGTAGATGGCAGAGCAAATGATGCTGCCAAGGGTTACAGCAGTATGAAAGCGTCTATTGATCTCAAGTAAGTCCTTTGATTTTGCATACACCCAAATTAATTTTAATGTATAGGCTACAGTAAGTACATCTTAATTAATATGGCAAAAATGTTTGGCAGTGCATATTGTTGAGCGGAAAAAAACTGGAGGTTCCTTTTCATGTAATTTGAAATGATCGCAAATTACGGCGGAGTGACCTTCAAAGATAATTATTCAAGAAAAACAAACTCTTTATTAGGCCTGAATGAAACATGAAAGGTTGCTTGTAGGTAAATATGAAGTTATTGTTAAATATGAAAGAGAAGAACAGAAAACTGAGAAAATTAATTAATTTTAACTGTAATATAGTTATAAATAAAGAATCGTGTTCATTGTACTATCTTTCGTTTCAACAGGTGATGCTCCATATTTGAGTTGTACTGTTGTATCTCTATATTTCCATTTCAAATTATAAAACAACTGGCTTCCTGCAACATATTGTATGTACTACATGCTTAAACTCTATCTTTGTCCCATTTGTGACATGACATGTCAATACTGTACTGTAGCTCTTATGTTACAGATGCGATGACCGGTCTAATTCCAAAAGGATCTCCATGATGTTATTAAAAAGGATGTATAATGTATTATTGTCTATGTTCCTAAGAATAGGCCCCTAAAAAAGCTATGTGACCATTTCTCTGGAGAAAAGACCCTTGCGTGGCACTGGTACAATAATGTCTCTGTCTTTTCTTTACGTGACAGGGAACAGTGTTCTTGACCCTGATATTAACAGCAGTCATTTTGAGGGAAGTAGAAGAGAAATAATTCTGAATTTCAGCCACCCGCTGGATTTGTTAAAGCCGTAGGCAATTCCCTCTACCTTGAGAAATGCCTATGCAACCGTCTCAGGTGACTACCAAATTAAACAGAGGTGATGAATGTCTACTCAGATTAAACAGACCATCTGATTATGTGTCAGTGTTATATTCCTCCAGCGAGGTGTAACATATGCGTGACCAGCTTAATCATACTTTTTGGAATGACACAGAGTTAGCACAGTGTCCCTTGGTACAGTAATTTAAGCTAAGGGACCGATTGCTCCACACAAGTCACAGGACCACGACATCCTGGGCTCCAATGCTGCATCGTATGGGATTGTTTTTAATTATTCCCTATTACTGCCCCTGGCAATTTGTAAATGCTTGTATTACCGGGGCTTTGTTGCAAACTTACGAGTCAAATGTGCCAGCCAGTAGATATGTGTAGTTCCTGTGCCTAACAACTCCAAATAAGCGATGTTCTACAGTTTGTCACAACAAGCAAGGCTGCAGATGAGTAACATATAATCCAGTAATCCTATTTGGTATGATTACAGCAAATAGGATTACATCCATACTTCCACAGTTTAGATATTCCTGAAACGACAAACTGAATATTAGAGCGGACAGATCTATTTAGAGACACACATTCGGCCTCCTACTTTGTTTTGATCTGGTTCTGCTTTATCACAAACACTTCCTGCTACATTCTCAGGCCATGCAACTTACTTATTCCCCTCACCTGGTCCTCCCCGACCATATTGCATTCTCTAATTAGTCCCTCAGTGTTTATACCAGTCTACTTTCACTTGGTCCCAGCCTGGTTGCCTTGTGTGTACTTGCTCAGGCTTCCCTAGTCCGTCTTATAGGATTTGCCTTTTCTGACACCGCCTGCCTGTTTTTTGGACTGTAGAAATCTGTCCGGACCCTTTTGGGATTTGTTAGCCTAACTGACTGATCTCCTGGTATTGAACCTGCCTGAACTACTATGTGAACTGAACTTTCCTTGAAACTCTGCAATCCGTGCTTTTGGGTTCAAGTAACGTTTACATTGAGTTACTCTCTTGGTAAAGTAGTAATCTTTCATCAGCTCAACTGGCATTAAGACACTAGGTGTAAGGAATATAAAAGGTGTTTTTTATTTATGTTTCTTAATATTACTTACTCAAAGAAGGTTGTCCATCCATTTTCATTTGTCTTCGTCGCGAGGAGTCCAGAGCTTCCATGGTAGGTCATTACAGCTAGTTCTTGACCCTGGGCAGCAACCGTTTTTAGGGCATTGTTGGTGCCAATGGTGAACCAGAATGTCTGTCCATCGGGGACCATCAGCCACAGAGGCATTCCTGTCGTGTCTCGACGAATGTTCACTACGTTTTTGTTCTTATCAGTGATGCTGCTCAGATCTCCTGCTCCGGTGTAGGTCAGATTGTAGAGGTGGTCTCCTGTAGTCAAACTCTGAGTGAAAATGTGGCTGCCGTTGGAGTCAAACAGGTAGAGTTCATCGTGAATGGGAGAGGATACCTCGTACATGCTGAGGGGGTTCAGGTAGGGCTTGTTTTTGCGCACAAAGCGGATACGAATGTTGCCCAGATCCGCGATATAAAGCTCCCCGTCCGGACACACGGCCAGAGAAGAGGGTGCATTCAGTTTAGCATCCTTGGCGTAGCCTTCATCTCCGAAATAACAATCACAGTTGGCCTCATTCTTGCAGTCACAGCCACTCGGTGCACCTGCAACCAGGGAGATCTCTCCATTGGTGGACACCTGTCGTACTCTGTTTATTTTCTTTTCGTCCGACTCAGCGATGTACAGAACGCCATTGTGGGACACGGCCAAGGCGTTGGCGGACTCAAGGGTGGCGTGAATGGCCACTTTGCTCATGAGGAAATGGTCAATCCCAGGGACTTGGCAGTGCATGGGCCGGCCCGCTACAATACGGACTTGATGGTTTTCTGAGATCCGGAGCACTACGTTGTTGTCAAGGACGTATAGAGAGTTGTCCATGGGACTCACTGCCAGGTCTGTGGGCCACTCGAGACGCACCTGAGAGGAAGAGAACAACAAGAATATCAGCTTTGTGTCACAAAAAAACAGACCATACTTTTATTGATCTACACATTTGTTCACTTTATCAGAGGGAAATGGTCCCTCAAGGGAAGAATTGTTGAAAACTGCTTACAAAAAAAGATAGGCTGCCGTGAAAAAGGTGTGCTATCTCATAGTTTACACCGGAAGCAAAAAGTATTTTTGAAACGATTTATTATCTGATAAGGAGGAATACAGCAGCTAGTGAGATGTTAAAGAGGAAACAAACAACAACAAGATTTTTAAGATTAACAATGATAACAGTAGTGGAGGGGAAAATGAGAGATTTTTTAAATGATCAGATTAACTGAGAACAAGCACACCGCAACAGGACGGGAGAGCCCTGGACACCTGAGAACTGGGCTTATACGTCTGTTGTTTTTCCTTGATTTGAGTATATTATTTTGTAATGATAAGAGATTGCATGTGCACGCTATTTAAATGAAAGCCTGCCTCTGGCCTCCTAAATTATTAATTATTGTTCTGCTTACAATATATCAGGCTTTTAACAAATTGGAATGATTAGATTGATCCAATTTACCGGCCTCTCTGACCCTTATGATCCAAGGGGGATATCTTGGGAACATAATATGAAGTGCCATATTTCGATAGAAGCCCTTGAGGGAAACTGATTCAAACCTGGACTAAAATACAAAGAAAGGTCCAAATTCTAGGGCCCTATTAGATGGGGGCGGCCTTAGTATTGTTTTGAATACTTTCTGCTACAAATGGTAAATAGGAAGGTGAATGAATTGATGTCACTTTTACTGTGGTTGACTCATTTGTCATAATGACCAAATGATACAAATTGCAGAAACCTTTATCACAATAATCGATCAGGTCATGTGTACCTTGAGATTACATAACATACATTGTTATTTCGAACACCATATCATGCTCCTTGATTACTTGTTATTACATGTTAGTTTAGTAGAAAGCTAAAATAAAGTGAGCAATGCAACACGTTGAGTTCATTGTGTGAGTGTGTATCACCATGAAACAAAAAAGATAATGGATAAGCTATTTGGCCATTACAAAGGGTGTTAATCTACTGTTTGTGGTTGAACAATACATTTTTAAATGTTAAAATATTAAAATGCCTTCGAGAAACGATTTTGATGGATAAATGTGGGAAAATAAGTCTGGGCTGATATTCAACTTCTTTTGACATGCTGTCAAACCACACAGCTCCGGAAACACACACACAACAATACATCCAATAGAGCTCAGACAAGCACATCTCCAGCACAACGCTCTCCAAACAATGCCCTTTATTTACCTGCTTTTGGCAATTTTCTAATTCAAAGAGCAACGCCGACAAAACCATTAATCTAAACCCGACGAGGGGTTCTTTGGAGATGATTCCCTGGCACCTCTACAAGCAGAGCATTTATCCACCTTTGATTGAAAAACAGATTTGAGCATCGCACACAGCTCACATCCCATAAACCTCCTGTCATCACCCACAAAACAGAGGAGGTTTATATAATAGGACATATATTGGACCACATACAACAAACAGAGGAGGTCCGGTCGTGGAAACATGCCTTTCGCTGAGCAGAAAATATATTTGCTTAGGAAATGA
Source organism: Liparis tanakae (assembly GCA_036178185.1). NCBI lineage: Eukaryota > Metazoa > Chordata > Actinopteri > Perciformes > Liparidae > Liparis > Liparis tanakae. The sequence goes on along the minus strand of CM070099.1, from coordinate 7,603,395 downwards.
AAGGGAGACTTTCATTTTCTTAAAACCTCTTTTTTGTCAACCTAGTGGTTCAATATTTCATGAGCCAGTATGTGGAGTGGCTCGGGAGAGCTGCCTGTAAGGAGGTTTTCACGCCACTCTGACTGATGAGGGTATTTTCCCCGTGCTGCTGTAACCGGATTATACCCTCCCCTTTATACAGTGGGGCAGATGTCAGTAGTGGCTGTATGACAAGGGCCGCTGCCAGCCAAAAATAAATAAAAATGCGCGTATCACCCCAGAAAACGAGCCATGAATTTGCAGGAACACAACTATTTTGAAATGGATTTGAACTTGTATTAGAACTGTAATGTCATTTAGTATAAGCAATCTCTTCACTCTGCCAGCATGATGCCCCTCTGAAGTAGAGTAATATGTCATTATTTGAAGTCCCTCTCAGATTTGAATTGAATGTCACAGTCAGAGCTTTGATACAGCTTTCTGAAGAAGCTAAAACCCTTGAAATATGTTCAAGTGATCTTGTTTTAAGACATGGTTTCCTTCTATAGGGTTGAAGTCGGCAAGGGATGCAATGCACATTTTTTAAGAGAAAGATAAAATGGAGAGAAATAAATCTGAAACAGCGACGACCTACGGCCTTGGTGTAAACAAATTAAAAGATTCCGGAAGAGGTCAAACTTTTGACCTTTTACATAATAATAAACGGTTTTAAGAAATAAAGCGTACAGAGCTGCATATTGAACTAAGAGTCAGTTTTGCTGCAGTGTGCTTAGTACACAGATGGCGTGGCGAGATAACAATGACCTCATCAGGAGAGAGAGAGAGAGAGAGAGAGAGAGAGAGAGAGAGAGAGAGAGAGACTTTTGACATTTTATTGTGCCTTGAACAGGTAAGGTACAGCAAAAGTAATGACCACAGTGATGAGGCTTCTCCAGAGAAACTCTGGCCCTAAGTGAGGGATTGGGGAGTGTTTGAAGTGGGAAGCTATGTGCCGTGGATGAATTTTTAATGGATGCTTTTTACTGTCTGAGTGTCTCTGGCAGTGCTGGTGCGATTTGTCATCGTTGTAGAGCTGCAGTCAGTCTGCCTGTGTCCTTGCTGCAGTGGAGCACGGATGGCGAGCATCTATAGGCGCCTTGTGTTTGTGTGTGTGGGGCGTGTGGGGGAGCAAGCACAGGTCATGAGGCGGATGTAGCTCCCCCAGGGCTGGAAATGGGCAGCTGGAGGCTTTGCTCCCTACACTGAATACATAATTTCACAGACACACAGAAAGCTTCTCTCTGCTGGCACCTGAGGCCCCATCAGGACCTGATTGCTAGTCGTCGTACTCGATAACATACAGGACTCGGGCAAGAAACAGCCTGGTGCATGGGCGTAGAGCAGGACTTGGACATCTATTAAATCTTATCATTAAAACCTAGAAATGTTCCTTTCAGCAAAACTATAGCAATTAAAGATACTGGAGGCAATACAAACATAATTGTGTTGTTTTGGGATTATAAATAAGTGCTATTGCAAGGATGGCTAAACAAGCGTAAACTAGTTTGGTTGGAAATTATAATGTCAGGGAGAAAAACTGCTGAAGTAAGCAAAAAGTGGGCCTGCTCCCCTCCAAAGTGACTGAGCTAGAGAGTGATGTGACCTCACAGTGTCCTTGCCTGGAGAATGTGCTGTCTGAGGGAGCGGTCTGGTTCATATGTGTGTGTACATGTGTTAGTTTGCATCACATAACATGTGTGCTTTCATCAAGAGTCAGCTAGGTCAAAGGTCATCCTCCTCATTCCCCTGTATGTATAGGTCAACGTCCCTTTGCATTTGAGGCGGTGTGGCCACTTGACACAGACATGGAAGCTGTGTGGACTACAGTGCTACCTCTGGTTTCAGCGTGGCTCTATCCCGGAGAGTTGTGTTTATTCCAGTTCCTGTGTGCTCCCCGGGCCTGGACGGAGTCCAATTGACCATTTTGTGATTCACCGAGCTGGCACAGATGCTTTTGAGAGATGCTTTACTGAATTAATCCAAGCAAATACAGACCATCCTCGGTTTAACACATTTCACATCCTCTCTGGTTCTCTTGCGAAAATGTGGTGCAACATATTCAAATATGTATTTATATTATGTGCAATAGAGACATATTCCAACAATACCACAAATTGCCTTCTGGTTAACCTCAAGCCTTGCATTTTATCTGGTCCCTGTCCTTTTTTTTACCTTTAAAAAAAAAGGTTTTGCATAGTGTTTTTTTTTGTTTTTTTGTGTGTGCTCTTACTGCATTATACACACATCCTCGTGATCTGACCTGAACCTGACCTATTTCAGTCATTCATGACAAATCAAAGGTACATTAACTATACTGACACGAGTTTAAGTGAACAAAGAAAACCACAATTCGGCCTGAAAACTGTCAGTGGTTGGAATCCTAACAGAGTGCCTGAGGGCTCTAACCACCTTCCTCTACCTATCCTTTGCAAGTACTGCGGATCTAAAAACTGGCGTCATACAGCCGATAAACAAATGTGGATCAAAACTAAGCCGAGGAGCTTCCAGCGACAGACAGACAAGCTCACATGGGGAAGTCAGCAAGTCAAGGGTCAGCCAAGGAGACTGGGGGAGGATGAATGACAGGACAACACACGCCGGCTGACCCAGGTAAAAGAGGCGGTACCTGAGAGATGTCCATCACTGCATCACAGCTGAGAGGTCGGGAAGAGGTCAGGTCATTGAAGCCCAGAAGAGTAGAGATGATACCATTCTGATCAATTCTGCGAATCATGGTGCCATCCACAAAGAAGATTACACCGTACTTATCCACCGTAATGCCTGCAAATAAAAAGTCCCCCAATGGACAGGGAAGGGAAATATGCATCAGTTATTTTGTTTATCTGCAACTTAATGTGCGGACAGAGGAGCACTAAATGACAATTAAGCTCTATTCACTGCAATAAAAATTAAAGACTAATCACGGCAATAAAAGCTAATGCGAGGATGGATTTTTTTTAAAAGAATCAATAATGGAGAACAATAGACACATCAAATAGATGAGTGCTGTATGTATTGATTCAATTACAACAAGAAATGTCATCAATGTAGTCTCTTTCTCTTTCTTTTCTCTCTGCCTCAAACAACAATGAGGTGGAGAGGAGTAACATCTGCTAGACACATCTCTGATCACTTCAGGGTCTGTCAACAATATTCAAGCAGCTCCGCACATTTAGTCAGTGGCAGTTATGGCAAAATCATCAGTAAGCATGTGATCTAGTTACTAATGTATCATCCAGATATGCAAACAAGATAAAGAAGACCTCAGGAAACAAACAAGAAAAGCATGCTATTAAAAAAACTGTGCTTCTGAGCTATATGCATGCATAGTTAGCAATGGAGGTTAGATAAGATAATGTAATGCATGAAAACTGAAAAGTATTGATCTAGCCACTGGGACTGCGGTCTTTAAATAACAAACTAGAAAAGAAGATAAGACTTTGTACAACACACTACTTTAATCATAACAGCCTGCATACAATACCTCTGGGGTTGGTGAGAGTGGCTTCAACGGCCTTTCCTCCATCCCCGCAGCGAGCGTCATCGTATGGGAGACACTGGTCGCCGGTGCCCGCCACCAGCTCTAGATTCTTGGCCACATCTTTCACCACATTCATGGATTTCACCTTGAAAACCTTTCTGCTGCTGGTGTCCGAAAGGTACACAGCACCGCTCACCGGACTGGTTGCCAGGTAGTACTTATGAGCGGGGCTGTTGCTAAGAGAAGGAAAACAGGGGAGGAAGAAGCCCAAGTTAATAAAGCTCGAAAGGCTACAGCGCTTCGAATAAGAAACATTGTTCAATACAATTCAATTTGTTTTCAAAGCCATTTAGAGAGTCAATTGGACACAATTACAGTTTAAACGAGGGACACAGAAAAAGAATAATGGAATGAGATAAAACATGACATAATGGTGGAGCTTATAACTCATCTGCAATACAGTCAGCGTAGTTAGAAATCCTTGGTTTCAAAAGAGAGTGGAAACTCAACTCAGCTCTATACATGTGATATATACAGTAGCATATAGTAGTTATATTTTAAAATACCATACATATATAGATATAGATGGAATGTTTTTCTTAGCATATTGAAACAACAGTAATGATGCAGGTGATGCAGAGTTAGGAAGACTAAGAGAATCGAGAGTCAGACAGAAATCCTAATTAGTCCCTTCTCCCTGACCCAAGAAATTGTTGGTATAATATCTGCCTATATAGTAGCCTGATTGTTGCTTATAGAGGTTCAAACATGTGTGTTATCTTGGAATGTGAAAGGCATAGCTGAAGCAATAACACACATATACGTACATCATGCAAAGCACAGAAAAAAATATCCGATTAAACTTCCAATCAAGTGAGAAAAGTAATCCTTCATATATCCAAAAGAGGTTGCCCAACCTGACGGATTGAAAACAGAGCCAAATACAACCAGTCCTGCTGTGGCGCCATGCATGCAATCTATTCGCACTCAAGTGAGAATGTAGGTTTCAGAAAACAAAAAGCACTGTTAGTAGACAAATCCATAGTAGTGCACATAAAGTGGCAGGGAGGACTATTTACATTAGGAATCTGTCCCTGCATATAATAAAGACATGATATTCTGCTGACAAATAAAACCATGACAGATTGTAAGTGAAAACACTTAATCCCATTAGGGCTGGGTACCGGAACACAAGACGTTTAAGGTATCAACCGGAAGATAACCAAGTACCAAGTAGTATTGAAATTGCATACCATCCTCTGTATACCCAGATCTACTAATTCATTATTATTGGTATCATGTTTTTCCCCACAGCCAATCTCCGCGTGCAGTTTTAGGTGTAGTGCAATGTGGGATTGGGCCAGCAGCTACAACCCATAGTGTGGTAAAGGTAAAAAAGACAAATAAATGCGGTGGTGGTGGCATTTTACAAAACTCAATGCTTTCATTCTGGTGATGAGTAGGAAGTTGGTATTGTAATTTTTAAAGTGCACCCAACCATAAGACAAGGGAGTCTTATTTTGAAAGTAGGAGATTTGACTGACAAATTTGGCAGACTTCTCTGCTCCAATAAATACAATACAACATCAATTGTACTTGAAGTGGTCCTTTCCGTACAGATGATGTCCACATACTTGTATTAATTGATTGTAAGAAAATGCACTACCATCAATTATGCTAACCTGTTATAAATATAAATAATGTACAACTTTATCAAATGTTGTTGTTGACTGTTGGCCAGACACAACAATGAATTAGTAACCAGTTAAGCAGTGTAGTGTTTAGCGCCACCTTAATGGTCGCCACCGTTATCAGCACGGGATACAGCACGACTCTGCCAGACCTGATAAGCCTTACCCAAAACCTGTCAGCAGGGTGTCATTCAAAGTGGATTAAGATGGAATTTCAACTCTAACCTTCAGGGTTCTGTAAGGGCTTATGGCTGGCATGACAGGGCCGCAGCTTATATTTTTATAATACAACAGGAAGAAAGACCAGTGGGTCTGTGGGATTGTCAACTCCGGTACGTAACTTTAAATGACAATTGACCTTCAATGAATCAGTGATGACAGTACACTGCAGCAGACCTCAGGCACACATGTCACAATCAGCCCACCGACCAAGTTGACTGATATGTTGGTCTACAGTACATTCCAGGTACAACTGGCTGGTTTCGGAAATAAAAACAATAAAAACACAGCTGTCTTCGAGTAGGTCAGTATCAAACCTCAATAACTGGATTCTACTTTGCATCCTATCTGCCATGTGCAATCAGCTGATACCGTAACAGCTCCCAGTTGCATGTAGAACAGTGTTGGTCCCCCCCATAGTGTTTGAAACCATGAGGCGTTATTCCCTGACCTTGAGCCATGGCCATATACCCCATCTATATTCACTGACAACATCTAGTTTGTGGAAGATAATTGGATTTTGCTGCATGCTGGCACGACCACGAAGGGGGCGCAGTTGGAGTGGACGGGGAAATCCTTAGTAGGGGGTCAATGAACATCGCGGTGAGATCACCCACCTCCCCAGTCCTATCGCAAGCTCACACATGAACAGGAGGCAGCCATCCATTTCATACGGACACATGCTGTGTTTTTCCTCCATAAATCTCCTTTTTAAAATGTAAATGTATCGGGAGTACTGAGAGCGAGAGGAGGGAGCTTTCACGTTTCTTTAGATTGGCTCGAGCAAACACGACATGAGTCTGAATGGGACGGTTTTAAGTGCGTGTATGTGAGCGTAGTAACATCTTGTTAGTGCACAAAGACATCTGAGGCACTAAGACTGACAAAAAGGTAGATGTGGAGAGACGGAAAAAGCAATAGAGCGTATGTGAGGGTTTTGTTAATATGGCCTTTCTGGTAAAAAGAGGACAGTGACCTGCATCCATTCGCTTTTCATCCTCAGCTTGACTACAAGTTCCCCAGCTGTAGTCAAGACCCGTTGGTAAAAAATCAATCAATAGCCATTTGCTCGACACATGGTATCTAAAGACAGCACACAGAGATTTCCATTTATTCATAACGATTTAATATATTAAAAGGTTATCACACTTCTTTCCTACCGTGTGGTTGTGTTTCATTGCATGTAGAAAGGTGTGCCAAATATACTGGCAATGCTAGGTAAGTTATATATCCCACTGTGCAATGTTTACTTGGTTCCTTGACAGTTCATTCCACAACTCATTTTCTTATTTTCTTATAGGGACACATACTACTAGATGACTCAATACTTATTTACTATTAGGCTCCGTTCTCTCTTTGTAATCATACACATACAAATGAAACACACTGTCAAGAGCAAGCCACTTATTCCAGTGATTAAGTGAGTTAATAAACATATATTAAACTACTAAATCTACAGCCTAATGAAGATGAAATTCCCAGTCAGTCATAACTTAAAGATTTGAACTTCTAGCTGTTTAAAAGTGCACATTTGAAATGGGCTCACACAAGCCATTTGATATCAAGTATGTGGACTGAGCCCTTTTCAATATTAATTTCAGCAAATACTTGTATGGCTTACCTATGCCTGAAGTCTTTATTTCTGTTTGCCAAGAACAGCAGAAAATGACAGGAAGAGAAAGGAGAGGACATGTTAGTTGTTAGAAGATAGGATTCAGAAAACGGCTGTTAGTGGACAGATATATTTAAAAGAGAATCATGACACTTTCATTCTAATCTACTCAAACCTCCGTCGTTGCTGATGATAATAGAGAAATTAATCTTTTCCTGGAGCGTCTTCTGTTAAGACCCCATTACATCCTCTTCAGCCCCTATCAGGGCTGAACTGCAGCTGTTACAGGTGGATGAGACAGGCAGGACCATCAATCCCGGGCCTGAGGGCGTTTCTGTCTATCTCGATCGACCTCAGTGGTTTACGACCTGTGTGCGAGCCCATTTGAGCTCATGGTCCTGAGTGAACGTTAGTGTGCTACTCCTCAGTTACCTGAGCTCCAGGACGCTGGTGACGTTCCCCGTGGTGAAAATCCTCCTCACATAGTTGAAGTCGCCCACATACAGACTTCCATCTGAGCCGCACGCCAGAGCCACGGGGGCCAGCAGCTTGTTCCCGTCAGCGAGGCCATTACAGCTGGGGCAGGAGATGCTGCGCCTGCGCCCGTTGCCCATCACGCTACCGATGACAGGAGGCTGCTGGGAGATGAAGACGTTCTCCCCGTTGCCCATGTGAAGAATACCTGATGAGGGCACGGGAAAGATAAATAAGTAAAAACATCTGCAACATGTCTGGGTTGAGCAGAGTTGACTGGGCTCTCTTTCCCGAAAAGTGGATGCAAGCAAAAATGCAAATGCAGACGAGTGGAGCGAGTGAAAAAGGACGTGATCGGTGGTTATTTCTAATGTTTGCAATTTTGGTAACCGGAGATGGGCTTCAACAATAGGTGGGAATCAGCATCTCTATTCTTTGAAAGCAGCGGTGTTTCCTAAAATGCCAGGAAGTTCATCCGAAAGGTCAAGACATTTTGGACTGTGTGTTAAATCACTGTCAGCTATTTTCTTTTCTTATTATAGTTTGTTTTTAACAATGCATTATCATTTCATATTATTATTTGAATATAAAACTTTAAATCTGTAGAGAACAGCATGCCAGTAGGGTGCGTAGAGATGAATAGGGGACTGTATAAATAGCTTTGCAAATTCCTTGTCAGAAGATTCAATTAATTAAGACACCCATGTAGCTTGATGTGTGTGTGTGTGTGTGTGTGATAATGGGAAGTGCAGTTAACAAATGGAGTGCCAAAGGACTAAAACAGGAATTCTCAAATTGCTCTGTTTTTGTTTAGCACCTGCTAAAACGTTACTGGTTAGAACCTGGTAAGATGAGGTTACTCTAGTGGTGCTGCAAGTCTTCTAGATCAAAATATATGTTAGAGAACAATTTTAAAAGAGAGTGAAAGTCTACACACAGACAACAATCGGATGTGATTTTGAATAGGTCCGTGTGTGCACCTCTACCATCTGAAAGCACAGAAATTGCTCCGTGTGCCCATGTTTGCAATAATGGAAGGTCTTAGCTGATGGAAACACAGGCACAATCTGACGCCAAAACGGGGATCAAAAAGCCCATGGCACAAGAGGAATCTCTTGGAGCTATAAAATTACCACACAGGCACACAATCCCTCAAAAAATGGACTTGCCCTGATTAATAAAGACAGCACGCCTGCCTCCCTGCTTCAACCGGCTTTGTGCATGAATACAAGTAGAGCCATATGTATAGAGTCCATGTGCAGGAGTTGAGGCATACAACCCCCATACACACACACTATGTTTCCATTAGTGTTGCCAATCTAATCTTGGAAAATGTTCAGATATGGTAATGTGAAGATGTTCCTTCTGCCCAATCAATGTAATCATATTTGAAATCCAGCATCTGTGTGTCTGCAGGAGGTTTCCTGCTTCTGTTGGTTGGTTGACGTGGTGACCTGAGTTCCTTTGAGCAGCACAACATTTGGTGCATCAGAAAGGACCAGCCGAGCATCTCCTTCCTGGGACTTAATTTAATATTAGGGGCTGCTGCTGCTGGGAGCAACAGACTGACAGCAATTAAATAAGGGATGATTATAAAAATGCTGGGCATGGACAGGACATGGAGGTGCCAACTTTTGGGTGGGGTGGTCTCCCTCCCCAGACAGCACATTCAGATTTAGCAAGTTTAGTTTGACGTCTCAAACTGCCACCTTCCTGACCACTTTTCTGAAAATGATGCCTCATCTCTGATGAGCCCTTCCAGACACAAACAGACGATAAAGCCTGGCCAGTAACAGGTGCTGCTCTAACTTTTTTCCCTCTATATTCCTATATTTGCCTCTCGGGAGTAATTTTCTGGCAATGGGAGAATTGACCCCCCTCACCTAAAAATGAACAGAAGTAATAAAAAAGTCAGATCTATCTGAGGATAAATGACTGCTGAAGTGAAAAAAAATCAAAATGCCACAAATGGGGAGGACACATTTTTACACTAAAAGCATCATCTGAGGCACTCGGTGGACATGTTGGTATTTATCTGCAGTCTTGGGCAGGAGCAGAATATTATAGGTAAAATGGATATTATACGTAAAAAGGAGTGGCAAACTGAAGATTTACATCACAAAATGTTTTCATTTTAACAGATTACAAAGTCTATTTTTAAGTTGTTATCAGATTAACAAAAAAACTAAAACTGCAAAATTGATAGGATGCTTGTTTCCAACGTAAATGAAACAATTTCTGGTAGTTTACATATCTGCATTCTGCTATCTTCTTCTTAATCATGGACAAATTCATAGAAAACTGCACAACAACACAAATGTATTTACCTCACTGTGCTTTGAAAACTAAACCCTGGAGTAAATAGTTGAAAACAAGATTTCTTTCAGCATGAAATCCATTTTTGAGTAGGTGGTTTAATGACGAGTGGCTGAGAATAGGCACTTGGAAAGGGATTAGTAGGTGACTCACCGCTCTGGATATTTAAGGCATGGTGCGTGTCGATAGTCCATCCTCCTAGTTTGGAGGCGGTGGTTTCGTGGCCCTGAAGAACAGCGGTCCTCTTCTCCCATAGAATAAGGTCTGGACAGGACTCGTACTCAAAACCAACAGATACTAGGGAAAGATGAAACTAGCGTTAGTGAATGATCAAGATGCAAGATGACACCATTATGTGCAATAGTCACTTGATCGCCTACCAAATGCTTCAGACAGGCCATAGACCTTCTGACTGTAGACATCAGCCTTGTCCCACACAAAGTCGTACAAGAGGTTTGGAGCTGCAGGAAACCACTTTCTGAACAGCCGGCCTTCCACAGCCACCATGAGGTGAACCTTCATCAAGTTGAAAGGGATTGTGGAGTGGGTGAGGGTCACCCTCAGTATTGACTTGTAACCTGGAGTCCTGCTGCTTAAATAGCCGAGCTTCATATCCGTCCCTGGTATGGGCACTTCCTCCTGCAGAGACTGTGGACAGAAAGAAAGCTCATAAATGGCTGAAAGACTCCCGTAAATCCCTAAACTAGCTGACAGGAATTGCAGGTTTTTAATTTGCCTCATTGTTTAAGGTAGGATTAATAACGCGCCTCTCTCTGCATGTCCTTTATTTCACACAGATTATCAATTTGTCATTCCTTTGATCAGTGGCCACTGCATCACTTGTTACATATTTTTAATAGTCGCCCCGAACCAAATATATTGAACGATGGGAAGATTAAATACATCAATTAGAGGACAATTATGTCCATGCGTTACAGGGAATCAAATTACAGATTTATTCATCATGTACTTCAGTACATCATTTAATTAATATGAATGCGTCTTTCATTAGGGCAATAGTCTTCCCTGCAATCCATATGAAAATGGCGTCACACGAGTCCCCTTGGGCTCCGAGCTGGCACAGTCCGATTACATATAGAGGAATACAAGTTAGTTTAGCAGGAGACAACTCTGTGGCTTTGGGGATTTTCCACTGAGGTCAGACCTGTAACCTCTTGATGATACAACAGTAGGTCAGCACTCAATTATAATATACAGTGTTCATATTTAGGATCAAGGGTTGACAGCATTGGTTTGGGTGACCAACTCATCTCTGTTTTAATTAAGTGACCTCTCGTCGCCTGTCTCCACAGAACAAGATGTAAAGTAACAATTAAAACGGCCACCCAAAGTGTTACTCAGTCGGAGGACATGTCACTGATGGTGTGTTTCTTTACAAATGTTCACAAGTGTGGCAAAGCCGGGTTGAATGTTCAGAATTCCCTTTTATAAGGAGGAGTGTAAATTGGACGATGTCCCAGCGTGGCGCTCTTACAGCTCAAGGAATAGCAAAGACAAGGCTGCTCTAAATAGAGAGGACCGTGTGCTAAATTCACTCATAGGCCATCAATTTAACGAAGCGAAGTCGGAGACAAAGTAATTAGTGAAGGACACAGAGATGACTGTTGGACATTGGCCACACATTGACGTCGCTCGCACAAATATGACACATACATGTGTCGACGGGTAGCAAAGAATGCAGTCACGAAATCTACTGTAAAAGAAAGTTATTTCCAGTGGTGCTTCATCTAGGAGGCTACAACCCTGGAGAAATTAAAAATGTCCGGGCTGTTTTCTGTGTGCGAGGTAATCATCATCACTCTGCAGCGAGGCAGTACAATGTACATTGTAAATCGCCAGAGTTCCCCGGACCAATTACACCGGAGAGATAAAATCACAGCACTGCCACAGGCCAGAGTTACTATTACATTTGTGCTTGATGAAGAGTCTTAAGGGCCGCCTCCAGGTGTGTATGGGGTCAGATCGGTCTCAATAATTGCAAACGCACACAGAGAGACACACAAATGCGAACACACAAATATTTCTATGTATTTATTTGTGGATCGCACTGCATTTGTTTGTGGATGGCTACACATTTGTGCATTTATTTATGAGAATCTCCTGCCGTGGCTCAATTCGTAAATGCGTTTTTTTTAAACATGGCACTATCTGTAGCCAACCAGATGTCGGCCAGCCTTTGAGGGGCGGGGCTTATCTCCATGGCTTAAGAAACAAAAGCAGTGCGATCCACAACTAAATACATATAAATCTAGAAACAAATAGACAAATACACATAGAAATGCATTAATATATTTCTGATTTTTGTGCATTAGAAATGTATTTGTGAATCATTCTGCGTGCATTTGTAAATTGAATATATTTGTGAATTGTTCCGTGCTCATCTGTGAATCTGTGTGTTTGCATTTGTGAGTCTCTCTGTATTCATTTGTTACTGATCTGACTCCATCGATGTGGGGCATGATTCATTTTGGAGGAGAGCATGTATATCACAGCCGCGGGGTGGGGAGAGGTCACCTGGATTTCGGGTACGACGGTGCGCCTTTCCGAGCAGGAGCCGGCGAAGGCCGTGAGTGGAGCCGGGGATACCACGGGCCCGGGCCGCGTGAAGCTGCTGAGGTCACAGCTGGGGATGTCGTTCTCTTCGTGCCGCATGACGATGGTATCCATGACAAAGAAGCGTCCCCATGGCAACCAGAGAGTGTGCTCCTGGGTGATGAATGGGGCGCGCTCAAAGTGCAGGGCGATGGCTATGCCCCCGTTGGTCACCAAGTCAAAACTGGAACACAGAGGCGCCAATGTCAAAGGGGATAAATGTTGACTGTATTTTCAAATAAAATAATGTGAAAATTCCCGTTAGCAATGCATGAAATCTTGTTGCGTGTTGAAGATTAAACCATGCAACAATTTACTGTGAGGTAATGATTATTTTCGAACAGATCAAACAGTAATACATTCCACAATTTATAAAATGAAGGCTATTTAGCATTATCTCTTAGGCACACACAGGCTGAAAATATGAAAGAACAATTAATCACAATGTTCAAGGCACATATCTTAATTACTGTCATAATCTGTAGAATGTATTTGATGGATGAAAAACAGTAGATGCATGCTGTAAATTCAGGCATGACTGTTTCACCCATAGCGTGTGATGCACTGCTCCTACAAATATATATATGTGAGCGAGAGAGAGAGAGAGAGAGAGAGAGAGAGAGAGAGAGAGAGAGAGAGAGAGAGAGGGAGCTGTAGGATGGAGGGATCCGCATCTTCTCTATCGATCCCTAAGATGACGGCTGTCGACTCGGACGTCAAACTAAAAGCCCTGCAATGCAATTCCATCTGCTGTTGCATTTAAGGGCCCATGCCTCCAGTCTGACCAGAGTAGGTCTTCGTAAACAGGCTGCACGCTGGCCATTTAATCATGTCTGACTGGTGCATGGTGACAACAGCATGCCTGCACCTGCATTAGGCGCTTGCAGCTCCTGTCACTTCTATCTAAGAGCTAATTAGTACCCGTTCACCAACAGGCCCAAGGGGAAGCATCCATATTCAAATTACAGGTCCAAATAGTAGCCGTGATACGAGTGAACCTCCCTCTTAGTTTGAGCACCTATGAATAATCAGCTCAGTTTAACTCCCCTTGAGGCTAAACATTTGATTGGCAGTTAAGATAAAGAACCGTTTGTTCCACCCTCGGTATTTTGCCCTTGGCTGTGTGTGAGCTTGTCCAGTAGTGGGGAGGATGCAGAGCCGATGTTGGCTGATAGTCGTACGACTCGTACCCTTGTGCTGCCGCGATCCGTCAGCCGCTGTACGGTCTGCATGACGCCTGGCAGGGCTAAGGCTACAAGCTCTCTAAACACCTCTGGACAGATACCCATGGACGGCGCAGCCAATCGATGGAGGGATTCACCGGCTGTTATCAATCAGGACAACCGCCTTAAGCCATGTGACACAGCATATTAAACTACCTACAGCAGCCCTGGTTGCTTGTGCCTTCAGGGAATGCATCAGTCTCAAAGGGTTAACCCTGCAAAAGAACTTGGCATGACTGATACAAATTATATGTAATCATTTGTCTCACAATGTAAACTTAAAATGAAGTGGAAGTTATCTACTTAAATTGATTGATGAGTGGAATCAAGGACATGCAAGTTTAATAAGAATGAATAAGAACTATACAATGAAGATGCTTTGTTGATAAGTGAGGTCCGTTTATGTACGTCTGAAGTTAGAGAAAGTACACTGGCTTTAGTTCCTCAACAATTATATTCATATTACTATATACTGTATAGAAATATAATACCACATCTGTTTCCTCTTTGATAAGGCTAACTTGTGTTTACAGGAAGAGAAAAAAAATCAACCAACAAAAACACAAGAAGATAACAGTAATTAGAATAATAATTATATCTAATTGTAAGTACATGTGATATGTGATACACATTTGCATCTTAGGACACACGGATGGATCTTTTTTACAAACACAAGTAGTATACAAGTTGCAAAGTGTACACTGGATGTCCCATATCTATATCGTGGCTCCTATGGAGGTCATCTCAAGCACGTAAAAATGTAATTAGCTGGAGTCCCCGTCAGCATTCTTCTCATTATTGGAGAAAAGCATAAAAGGGAACGGGCGTGTCTCAATGCTCAGCCAGTCAGAAAATGACTACACAGCTGTAAAGAAACTGAACTAACCTCTTTTGTTTAGGCACGAAAACTTTTAAAGATAGTGGAAAAGGTAATTTAAAACCTAAGCCCTTGGACAATAAAGAACACATCATAAAAATGAGTTCAGACAGCTTTCCTATTTCTAAATGGCTGAACAGGTGCATTTCTGATTTCACGCTGCACTGAGCCAGTTTACAGTGATTGCAGGGGAGTTGCAGGAGACTGGGCATGTTTACAGGGGAACCTGGGAGATGGAGTAGTGTTTACACATATGCTGGGAAGGAGGGAGGAGTATAGAGTTTACGAAGGAAAAAGGGCGAAAAATGACACATGCATAAATGGGAAAAGGATAGAGATGAGGGGAACCAGTGCAGTGGAAAGGACATGAGACCTGGGCTCAAGGAAAGCGCAGGACATAAGTGAAAGAGTAGTGCCCGGAGAGGAAAGGCTTAAGGGCGCTGAGAGATTAGAGGCCGAGTAACGCAAGAGGAAGGGAAGCAGATGAAATGAGAGAGGAAGGTGAGGATGATGAGGTGGAGATGGGCGATTTCTGTAAAACTGTGTAAAAGAGAGAAGACGGCAGAAATGAGGAGGAGCAAGAATGATCCAGATTCAACCTGCGGCAAATATGTGGGCCTTTAGAGTGCCGGTGACTGATAAAAGTGTCAGGAGGAAGTGGGGCTGGGAGAGCAACCACCAATTCATGCTGTGCTGTGATAGAGAGGCTTGGTTTACCCCCAGACCGTACGAGCAACGACTACCACGAGAGATACCGAGCGATTGAAGGTCAAAAAAATGGTCAGAGAAGAACATACCATTCAAGAGACAATGTTACCCAAATGAATTGCAAGTCTGATGGAGTGAGACAAAACTCACTTAATTCTGGAAGTCTTGCGTTTGTCAAATAAATAATGTTCATCGCACATGTTTCATGGCCCCAGAAAGCAGCTTTGAATTGGCATAGTCTATTATTTCCCCTCCCCGCTGCTACTGAAGCATAACTTATGAGTGTACCAGCAGGACGTTGTTTGATTTCTCTGGGAATTGAGCCGAGAACTCCAAAATTGGACCAAATGAAAGCACAAAGCAGATCAATGGCGGCACCGATTGCTGTGGCAACTGTGTTTTGTTTGTATTCCCTCTTCAATCATTAGAATTCAGCACAACTAAACAACGTTATTATTTAAATATCAATGTCACATCTCTGTACAGAATATTTAGGCAGCGTTTGGTGGTATTTGCCTTGGTTTGGTGTGTGTGTGTGTGTGTGTGTGTGTGTGGGTCAATAGGGAGGAGAGCTCTTACCTTCCATCCTGACGACTGATTGTGTAACCATAGGACGGGTTGTTGATGAAACTGATGTTGACGCCAACTAGCGGTGTTCCATCTGAGGTCACTACTTGTCCACGGATGACACAAGCATGGCTGCACGGGAGAAAGAAAAGGCCAAAGCACTTACAATGATGCGATACGTTTTTGATATTCAACCCAGAAAACATACAGTACAAATGTATGTTTTCAGAAAGAAATACTGTAAAAAAAAGAAACAGCCCGAACCGAAACAGAACTACCTATTGCCTCATATGATGTATTTACGGGTTTTCAGAGTAATGCGATAAGGATGCTTTGCTTTGCTTTTGCTCTAATTAAAAAAAAGAGAAAGAAAAGAGAAAAAAAGAGGATTTATCTTTTCCATTACAGAATGCAATAGAGGAAAATAATAGGACTGCAGATTGCAAGACTTGCTTGGCTGGTTTATCAAGACCTTGACAGATTTCCAGACTGACATCAGGTCTCCAGAAGCTGCATAAATTAGATCTGATCATCAGTCCCCACCAATCAATAGTAGGGAGTCATCCAACTTCACCTCCTAATCTCACTGAAACGATGAGTTGAGACCTTGCTGTTTCACGCCCCCCCCCCCGTCGAGTTCTTACCCATGTCATTAGTAAGGCCACGCTCATGGGCAGCCATTGTTTCTGTGGACGTTCGCAAAAAATTGGTCCCCTAACAAATGCCTTACTGCCACTTCATCATTAGACCATGGCTATTTTTAATACATTTGGGTCTTAAACACTGCCACGTACCGGAAACAATTAACACTAGTGTGTAAGTAGCTGCCCTCAACATGTCCTTACCAGAGGCAAGATCATTCACCCCACACACTTCTGGTCCCCAGAAACCCAGTTTTATGTTAATTAGGCCAGGTCTCCTTCAGAAGACCTTGGCTGCCCACCACTGCACTGTAAACAAGCAAGGAGATACTGTTCTGAGTCCTTGGGCTCATACCCAAATATCTATCTGTAATTCTATTTACATACAATTACTACTAAAGTTAGCTGAGCACGTCTACGATTAATCATTCATGCCAACAGTTTTGTTTGAAGAGACAATCATCCACATTTCCTTCAGACAGAGCTGGGTAAGTGGAACTATCTCCTTCCTGCCTCTGTGAGCCACATGGGGAGATGAGTCTTTGCTGTCAAGACAAATGATTTAAATATTGACATCAAATAGAAGGGAAGGAGCAACAAAGGAAGCGTGAAGCATTTGCCGCAGAAACTTCTCCTCTGTGCTCGTCCAAAAGGTTTTCCAAAGTCAAAAGGGACCTTTGCAATATCTCCAACCTCCAGTTAGTCATACATCATCCGCAGAGGGCAACGCAAGGAGATGTTGTGAAAAATGAACGCAGCAAGAAATCATCTCTAGTTTATGTGTTTAAATAAAAGAGGAAGTACTATGGATAACAACACTTAGTCTCGTCAGGTCTTGCCATTGATGTCATGGAAGTGATGTTGAAGCTGAAGCTGCCCGCCTATCTTTTTGACACATTGAACTCGCTCCATTCAAACAAAGTGTCTTGAACTGATTCGCCGACCGATGTCTCAACAGGAACACATTCCTGGTATCTGCCTCTTCTGGATTGAGTTTGCTGTTTGACGTGTTTTTTTGGGGATAACACTAATGATACTTTCAGCTAACAATTCTGTTGTATGAATTTACCACAAATTGCCGGTTTGAGCACAGGTGGGTGTTTAGCTTTGTAAAACTAAACACATTTATGGAAACTGAACAACCTTTGGAGAGGAAAAAAAGATAACAAGTGTCAAAGATACACAGCAGTCACAAAGTATAAAGTTGTCACAAATTTGAAAATTTGTCATTGTGTTATTTTTTTGGAGACAAAAGAAATAAATGCACGCCGGCACATCCAATAAATGGCTACAACAACATAATTACCTATGCAAATGACTTGATTATACGGTAAACCGTGATGCGAATATAAACCCTCTCTTTCCCTGCCTTTGTTACACAGTATACCGGAGAGAATTAGGAGACGTCAATATAAATGTTAAGTTGTAGCAGAGCACATGGAGGAGAAAATAAACAAGGTATTTCCTGACACTAAAGGCATAACGCTAATAAAAGGGTTGTAAATAAAATGAATGAAACGTAAGCTAGTAAAAGAAACAAATGGAGTTCCAGGGTCAAAGTTCTTGTTTACTATTCGAGTCAGTATCCACCCGCTTGTATTGTGTGTTATAGTGGAGAGTCAATACCTTTTTCACGCAGGGGCAGATGCTTTATTCATTGGCACCTTTGCAACATTTTCGTGGTGGGAAACATCAGAAATAGCACTCTGACATGTCTACTAGCATGAGGAAGTGGTTAACGAATCAATGAAGAGATGATCAGGTGACCAGGGCGTATCAGGATGATGCTGAGACTTTGCCTCTAAGGCTCATCAGAGCCCCTGAGCCCCCTGTCACAACCACTCATATCTGTCAGTGGGTGGGGAATGAATACCAGGCATGAATAATAGATTATCACTGATATTTTTAGGTGAGCCGAGGCCTCCAATCTTGCATCTCATCTCTGGATTCTGGATTTTATTTATTTATGGGCTGCATCTTCTGGTGAGATAGTGAGACAGGGGTATTACTCAACCCTCTGCACCTCTTCCTCTATACAGTGGAGAACTGCAAAACGTTGAGTGGTTCTCCAAAAGCCAGAAAAAAAGTCAATGAGGGATAATGTCACAAAGTGTGACACGGGATTTTCTAAAGTATTCGGCTGACACTTGAAAAACAGGCGGAGTTGGTGTTTAACGATGGTTGATGTTGTAAATGTTTCAGGCTTTTATTGTGAAAGGTAAAAACAGAAGGAGAGGATCTAGTATGTGCTGCCTTTGTGAAGATTGAAAGGAGTAATACAGACTACAGAGCCTCCATGTTGGCATTTTATAATTATAACAAATATAGGCGCCACTCAATCCGTTCCGCACATTGTGATTGGCTGATGGCTTTATTACAGATAAATCCACCTTTTACCAGAAAAGATGACATCTCTGTTTTTTCACGTAAAATCACATTCTGTTTGAAAGGACTCATGACCGAATAACAGCCAGAAAAATATACATTGATGTTTGAATTAATCACACAAAAGAAACGCAACCTGTCTGTCAAGGCCTGAAGAAATGAAAGATTTACAGGCTGAATAGTGACAGTGTAGAGATAAAAGCAAACAACGAGGTAAACAAACATTTCAAAAAGCAACCAATGTTAGGACGTGTTGTGTTGCAAATTATACTAATGGAAATGATCCAGCTTGAGCAGAGACACTTTTGAAATCGATTTACTTCCTTCAACACCAAAGCAACAGCTCTGCTGGACTAAAAATAGTTATGAAACTACAAGCCTCTGCCATCACTTTGAAAATAAGTAAAATGCCTCAAATAACAACTCCACGCTGGGAAGTTTGTTTGATTATTTTATTATATACCCTATCATATTGTATCAGCCGGGACAAGAATTTGAAAATATTCTCAACATGTTTTCTTCTCAATTTATTTAGTTTGGACTGTTTGTTTCACAGAAGTATACTACGCCAGGATGAGAGCGAGCCATAAGCAAGTAGGAAGCAGATTGCAAATAAGGTGACACAGCCTCGCAAGCGATTAGAGATGAAAGGAGACGGAGACAAAGGAAGAACAGAGGCAGGGGAATCTTATGGGACTTTGACAGCCATCCTGTCTGATATGAAAGCGCCTCAGATTCCACGGCTGGGGTGTCTTGGGCTCTGCCTCTGGGAGTGGGCCTCAGACGGATTACAGTAAAAGTAATCACAATACATGAATATGAGATGCCTTCAATGCATTGGAATGCTCCCTACATTCTGTTTGTCCATCACCAACTGTCCATCATCCTTCTAGTTATGCACGTATCCGGTCCCTGCCCATTTCAGCCTCTTCCGCCTGAAGCACCCAAAGCCCTGCTTCGCACAGACATTTTGGTTTGGGGTATTGTGCATTTTTTTTTTTAATCTTTTTTTTTGAGAATCTGTATATATAAATGCTGCTAAACAAATCCACTTGCAGGATTTATAAAATAACTATCAATCAATCAATCAATCAATCAATAAATCAATCTATCTATTTTTCTTTCTTTTACACTCTGGGACTGCAACAACCACAGCATTGTGACTGTGGAGACCTACATTAATAATTAAAGCTTCTAATTGATTTGGTCTTGCACCTAAAACATCAATATCAAAAATCGGTGATGTTAGCAAGTACAGACTAGATGACTGTTTATTCCAGTACAAATAAGTGTAGTTGCTGAATTGAAATGTGATACAGTGTGCAGGACTTTTACATACAGTATAAACAAATGTCTGTCACATTGAAGTCATTGACAAACAAAGAGGAAGAAACCTATTGCTGGAAGGGAAAGCAAACTATTTTCAACCGGAGAGATGTAATATGGCAGTAGTTATGGGGGAAGATCCTGAGAAGTGCCCAAAAAACAGTTGCTGCTCCAGATAAAAGAAGAGAAGGGATTAAACAAAAAAACGGAAGAAAACTCACCTGCAGGCGGCGTCGATAGTGCTGTGTAATGACTCTCTTTGCCAGAGGGGGGGAGATACTAGTTCTGCAAAGCAGCTTTAAATCCAGCAATGACTAATGTAACTCAGTGCATTTACATGATGGTATAATTATAATCTTGCTTTAGTCAGACTATGCTATCTTTTGTGGGATCTGCTATTATCCCAATAAACATGGCAGTGAGTAATTCCAATCATTGGTGAAAGCATGTCACCTCCGATATGATAGGTGGCGCTGTTTTCATTGCAACTCGTGGTGATACAGCCATTTACGCTTGCGTGCGCATGCGCAAAGACGCAAAATCCGGTTCCTAATCCAATTCACCGCTACATGCCGCGATAGTCGAATTATCAACCGGATCGGATCGAGTTATCCAGGGGTGTTAATCGGATCGTAGTCGGACCGCACATAGTCGAACAAAGGTGTTTACATGAAACGTATCATTCGATTTCAGTCCGACTAAGCCAGTTATTCGAATGCATGTAAACACGGTGACTGACTCAACTGAATGAGTATGAGCTTGAGATGCATGAGAAATAAATAACGGTGCAAACATTTCAATATAATGTTGATTCCCAGGAGAAGAAAGAACTTGAGCCTCGTGAGTGAGGAAGTCACTCACTTGCCGTCGAAGGGATTGGCTCCAGGGAGGATGTGGGTGCTGTCTCTGCCCACCAGGAAGTACACCCGGTCATAGAAGGTCTGCAGGTTGCTCTGTGCAGAGGACATCTGTGTCTCCTGGATGATGTCCAGGGGGTCCGGGGAGCCGACGCACAGAGAGGTGGTGTGACAGGTTGCCTGCAGACA
This sequence comes from Liparis tanakae, assembly GCA_036178185.1. Lineage (NCBI taxonomy): Eukaryota > Metazoa > Chordata > Actinopteri > Perciformes > Liparidae > Liparis > Liparis tanakae. Next base: position 7,582,198 of record CM070099.1, on the reverse strand, counting down.
GCAGTCTGGATCCATGCAGTCCACCAGCCCATCTGACAAGGTCAAACAAAGCACACACACACATACACAGACACACAGTATTTAATTAAACAACAACCTGGACACACACCTGGCAAAATAAACTGAGCATGTATAGCTCAGCCACTGGGGCATTACTCATTTTGAGTGATGTTTTACAACATGATTGGAGCCATGTCATGTACATCTCTGTCCTGGAGAGCGTTTGAACACCACCAGAATTGCTTTGGATCTTTATCTGTATTTGGATGGAATAATACAAGACAGAAAGAGCTGCTGTGCGATGCGCTTTACTTTCCTAAAGTGGGTCATTGGACTCCCTACCCTTTGCTTTCAGGGGCCTATCTGGCCAGATGGGTGATAAAAATAAACCCTGCTGTCAGGAGTCAGTCAAATCCCCAGCAGCACCCCTTCTTTGCAAGTGAGAGCCTGGTAGTCCCTGCAAAGTGATGGGGTGGGTGGGGGGGACACATAGCCCCTGCATACATAAGCAAAGCTCAAGCCAATAAATACGATTTGGAAGAAAAGAAGTCATGCCTTCCAATTGGCCTCAAGATTGGTGCAGCCCCCTGGCCGGCTCCGTGTGTGTCCCTGGCTCTTCTCTTCTGGGGGCTAGTTAGCGGGCAGCGCGGGGGCTTCCTCCTGAGGCCAGCCCCGGCTCAGAGGCCGCAAGGCAACTGTGCCGCTTTTAAATAAAACCGTGTTGTCCAGTTGACTGCCCCGAGAGGTATTCCTCAACTTCAACTGCATAAGACAACAACTAAGGCTGGAAAGCAGGAGTAGTGTATTCTCAAGCACAAAGGGGGCTCCATCTGTAGTCACATCATGTGTAGTTAAGAGTCTCTGTGGAAGCTTGGCCAGTGTCAGAAGACGTTGGCGTGTGTTGTTTGTGATTTTACCTCCATCGTTGTCCTTGACATCACTGCAGGCTGTTTCCATAGAGGTGTCACAGGCGGTGCCCCTCCAGCCCAGCTGGCACACGCAGTACCAGCCATTGTTACCCAGAGTGCACCTACCATTTCCATTGCACAAGCCAGGACAGCCCTCTGTGGAACAAAAAGTGACAAAAGACAGAGGTGGGCACAGAATATCAAATACAGCAGGTTAAATGTGTGGCGGATAAGTACTATGTATAGTTTGTACACAAAGACGAACGATAACACAATGTGGGCCTGCTGATGACGATGGTTTGCTGCTTTTATTTCTATGACGAAAGTCACATCAAGATGGCAATAATGACTGTAGACGGAAGTTCATTAATTCAATACACCTTTTGTGAAGCTTCTAATACCCCATTGCAGTAAAGTCAGATAAGAGTGATCCTCTGAATCAATATTCACTCATTACTACAGTAGATTGGTCTCCTGTATCTGCACTACTACAGCTGGGTAATGAGAGCAGGGGTGTATGTGCTGGCGTTCCAGCACATAATTGGATCCGTTTTTCTGTTTCTTTTCGAATGTGACCGTCATAATGATCATAGCATTAATGCTCCTGAACGAGCGGCAGAAAGCGTCATCGGTCACTGAAAAAAATAAGAACGAAAAAAAAGAAGCATTGCTGTGTATATTATATTATTTGTGCTCTTTTTTTAAACAATAACATTATTCCTTCAGAGAGAGTGTGTGCTCGCTCATTTAGAGGAGCAGAGGACATCGGCGTATAATGCTGCACTCAGTTCACTTAGGCAGGGGGAGGACTTTACATGCATGTGACCCCAGGCATGTGACCCCAGGGGAGCAGTGAAACATTCCCCATGTTCTCTCTGGATATGTCCTCACTAGGACATGCATCACAGGATTATCTCACCTATTCTCGGGCTGTTTGGCATTTATCTGGTACCTTGTGATTCGATCCCCTCGCTGAGGGAGAGGGTAACGTCTCAAGATATCAATCGCACGCGTCTGTCACCGTTTGTGTTGTTTGGTAGAGAGAACACTAAGCTGACGCTTTTGATCAACTAGAGAGAGGCGGATGCTCTCACATCACACAGGGAGGATGAGGAGAGTGGGAGCATGGGGAGCAAGAGAGGGAGAGAGATGAGTGCGGCGAGAGGGATAAATGTATTAAAGGGAGAAATAACAAATGAAGGAAGAAACAGTGACGAGAAGGGGAACAAAAAGTGTTAAGAAAGCAGTAGAATCGGTAGAATAGATGGCTGTTGTAGATCAAACGGTTAGCTGAGGAATGCATCGGTTTGCCTTTAGGTTGTTGTAATAAATAGAACGGACACCATAATGACATGAGTCATAATACGGCCATGGACAACACATGTATGCCGAATAAATGATGATTTAAAACTAATAACTAAATTATATTTTGTGGGAACAACAAAGTATTGCGAAATAATATCTTTTGACCTTTCTGTATATTATTTTATTGTTATACATATTTTGATATTGAAATTTAATGAAGCTTTTAGGCATGTTGACTCATGGAATATGGCAATCTGCAATTGTGCTCTCTCATTTCTACGTTACACTCATATTATAGAGCACAACAATAGGAGCTGATGGGGAGGCTCCTTTTAAACCATGTGGAAAGAAAAAACAAACAAAAGAAACAACTGAGATGTAGACTGTTGAACAATGGGGATCAACTGTGGCGCATTCATAATTGTGAGAAAAATAAATAATCCCATCTAAATGTTTGCATTGTTTCCCCGAAGAAAAGGGACTCACAGTCGAAGGCTAATGCCATTTGAGGGTGTCTTGCCTCCGAGACACGTTTGGATGTTAGCTGTCCTTTTATTGAGCGAATGGATAAAACAACTCCGGTTTGACCAGTGGAGACGGATGATGAGTAAGATCCGAATGTTTATCACAAGGATAAATAAAGATCCGCTCTCTGCTGGCACCAATCCAACTTAATTGGCAGCTCTTTCAGAGTGGAGCCCCCTGCTGAGCCTTGCCCGAGCCCGCTTGAAACAGCTCCAAAAGTGAGGCTGTGAGAGCTCGAAAGGACTCCTCTGGCAGCCGCTCTCTTGCCAGGTGGTCCATTACCAAGGACACACTGAGAGTGAGAGAGGATGCTGGAGGCAGAGAGGCAGGGTTGCTGCAAAGCCTCCACCCCCTGCTTGCCCTGCACCAACCAGACCATGAACTCTTTTAATTAGAGAGGATGCGGCCTCAGCACCTATCAGGCCCTCCTCACAGCTGCATACTCATCCATAATGCATAGTGCAGGTAATAAAGCCCCTTTCCTGACACCCCCCCACCTCCACTGAAGAAGCAAGGCCGCACAAAAACAAATGTCCAACACGTGGAGAAAGCGGCGCAACTTGACTCACCAGGTGTGAAAGTGCTAAGTGGAGATTAACATTTGACAATATGGCAAAAAAGTTGATGGGAGGTGGGATCTTCAGAATGAGTTTAGAGGTGCGTAGTGTTTGCATATGTCGATGTAGGGGAGAAAGAGCATGGTGTGTGTGTGTGTGTGTGTGTGTGCGTGTGTGTGTTCATGATTTGTTAATGGTGGCTGGAGATACAATGGGAGGAGGGCAAAATAGAAGGAAGGAGGAATGTCATACCTTTCACTACCTTATCCAGATAGTGAGCTTGGGAGATAAAAGACAGGACATAAAAGGGAGGTTTGAACAGTGCCACTTCCATGAAAAGACAGCAAGGCAAGGTGTTAGTGTACATTACAAAAGGTAAACAAAAAAAATAAAAGAAGGAAAAGTGCAGTCATGAAGCAAAAAACCATGCATCACAAGCAACACAACAAATGTGATCCAACACAGAGGGAGAGTGGGATGGTGACGGGAAAAAAAACACAGAGGGGTGGGGGAGGTAGTGGAGCACAGGAAAGTGAGAGCCAGAGTGAGAGAGAATTAGATAAAGAGTAAGAGGGATGGAGAGAGAGCAACTACAAAAAAGGTGATATCTTCAGAAAGAACATTTAAATCTCTCCCCACTTATCAACCGCCAGGATCGGCAGGATATCTCAGGGGAGTATTTCAAAAGCAATGTGATTGATGCACATATTACCGCCCTTAAATCACTCAAGCAATATCGCACAGGAGGTCAGGATATTTCAACAAAAATACACTTTTCCTCTTGAAAAACACCTTCGTCGATGAGGTCACCAGAGACTCCGGCATTGGTGGGGGGCCGGATCGGACCTCCTGCTCTCCACAGCGTGGGGCTCTGGGGCCAATGCAAATGTGGTTGATTTAAATTGAAATTTTCTGGTCTCTTAATGGATGACACAGAGGAATATTCTTGTTGAGGGAGCGGGGATCTCAATATGGCACTTATAAAAGGCCCATCAATAATGTAAGTCCAGCGTATAAAACATTCACAGACTGAGTCAAGGCTCTGTACTCAAGCAGCTGTGCCCCGAGATGTCCATGAGAATACTGTGAGAGAAGAATGTACTTTCTATTTTCAATTGGAATCAAGCTTTCACTAGCATTGTTAACTATTATCACATCTCCTTGTGTTTTCTATGTGTGGGAGTAGCACATTTCTATTCAATGAAAGGCTGTGGCAGAGAAGAAAGAGATGACTTCCTCTCTGATGCTTGACCGGCTGGAACAGAGGGTAGCGATGGAGCGATCGTGTCAGTTGGCAACTGTCAACTGGGTAAAACATAGATGATTGGATCGTGTTTAATTTGATTGTTATTTAAAGGCTCTTTAACATTAATATAAATGTGGAGCAAAATATATCTCCCTCTAAAATGTAGTAGAATAAATAAAGAAACACATTTATTGGAAATACTCAAGTAAAGTAGCAATGTGTCAACATTGTACTTAAGTTTAATACTTGAGTGAAAGCATTCAGTTACTTTCCGCCAATAAAACGAAGAAAAACAAATTAAATATAAAACAAAATATTGAAGATAAGGATATGATAAGAGAAGATGAGAGAATGGATGGCACACAGGGGACAAATGGTAAAGTTGCAGGCTTGCAAAGCAGACATCAAATGTCCTCTGGGTGATTTAGAGGAGGTTTGACAGTCCTGACATCAAACATCATGCAGCTAGAAACATTAAAACAGTAATCTTCATGAGCTCTAGTTAAACTTGAAAAAGGTAATCTGTTAAACTTCAGAACTTCCATCAGCGGAGCTCAAGGAGATCTCTGTGCCGTCTTTCTGGCAGCGTGCATTTCAAACAGATGAGTGAGGTCACAAACTGTAGTGAACTACTGCTTACTCGCTAATATTAACGCAATACTCCAATCACTAGTTCTGTAGGATAAGCAAATGCTCACAATGAGCAACGCCACCTCTTCAGGAAGTACAAAATAACAAACATACTGAAAAGTATATTTTCAATAGAAAGTGCATGTGGCAAAGATCAGTTGGCTGCTTTTCACCTCTGTACTATTCTATCTGTAAAGGATTTAATCAAAAAATTAAAGGAGACAACATTATCAAGCCTTCCACCGCTGCTGGCATACTTCACTTAAGGATTATGAAATCCACTCCAAAACTCTTAATTAACACTCCGCAATACAAAGAAACCTCAGTGAAAATCTTTTTCCTGGGTTGAAGTGAGCCAATGCTTTCAAGACAGGCCTCGACAAGCAGTAAAGGTCTCTCAAACCTCTGCAAGTGTGATCACTGAAACACACGTGAGTGTGATCTGCTCACAATGCCACACGTATCATCATTTTGAAATTAACAGCAAATGAAAAGGGAAAAAATAAAGGGATGAGGAAAAGGACGGGTTCAAATGAAAGGACACCTTAGCACATTCCCACATTAAAATGCATAAAGGCAAGTCTCGAGATCCTTGAGTAAACCTGTTCATGCTCTACCGAGTTGCACACATTTAATTAAGCATGCTTTCCCCTCTCTTCTCCGACTGGACCCTTCCCCTCACACCCAGCGCTTCGTCCCCACACTGAAAGACAGACTGCACCTTTGTTGCCCCCAGCACCCCCTCCCTCAGATTCCTCCCCAACACGCCCACCAATACCCCAAACCTCGTCCCCTCCTACCGATAGTGCAGTGTTCTCCGTTCCATCCGGGACTGCATTCGCATTTGCCGTCGCGGCAAGTGCCGTGTTCGTTGCAGCGAGGGTGACACGCCCTCTGGTCACACCCGGCGCCCGTCCAGCCGTCGTCACAGCGGCAGGTGCCCGACACACAAATGCCATGGCCACCACAGTCCGCTGCACAAATCTCTGTGGGAGACAGGGGACATAGAAAAAGACACACAAAAAAGACACAGAGAGAGAGTGGGGGGATGACAGACAGAAGAGTAGTAAAGGAGGAAGGGGGGGGGGATGGGACAAGGCAACAAGGGTGAAGAAAAAGACAAATCCAGGAGTTATTGTCAAAGGAAAGGCGGCCACGCTCCACTACCTTGTCTCATGCCAGCTGAAAAGAAATTCCTGCACCTCATAGGGACACTTCTTTTTGACAATACAAATCTAATAAGTCCATTATATAGAAAGACATGGGTTGTGGTAGCCTTAGCAGACTTATTCTTCTCCTTGCCTGTCCTTCTCTTTGTAAATTCAACCTCTTTCCGACAGAAAAATAGGACAAAAAAGAGCTACAGCTGGCACTTCTTTTAGTACAAAAAGAATGTCCGCGCTGCCAATTTGATTAAACTGTAAACTTACTATGTTTTTGTTGTACATGCTGAGTTCATATGAACAAAAAGGGAGGAAGTTCGACTCCACTAAATTATTAAACGCATATTCAGAGCAGGATTCAAGGTATGAGATGTCTTTATGCTGTTTTTACTCCACCTGAAGGCAGTGCGCCAGGGGAAGAAGTACACGTTCAATAATTATGGTGACTGAGCGACAGAGCAAAGCTCGGCTGATGCTTTTGTGCGGCAGCTGAAAGACCTCCCTGGCAGGCTGCGATAGAGAGCGGGACATCACCCGCGTCTCATGAACTCGAGGGAGAGCGTGACAAGACGAAAGCTCATAGAAATTAAACGCTGACATATTTATTATGAATCTCATTGAAATGTTCACCTCTAACTAAAAAAAAAAGAAGAGAAGAGGCTTAGTAGTGTGGGCAATAAGGAACAAAAGGCGCTTATTCCAGGCTTATTAGCCAAGCCAATTCAAATGTAACCCGGGGGACCTAACTGGAGGCAATCTCTTTTAATAAGTCAATTACTGCCTTTAAACAGCTGATTTGGCTGATTGTTACAAATGTGAGTGGTATTTTCAGCCACAAACCATAACATGACCAACTAAAAAAGCTTTAAAATGAATAAAAGTGTAGCACTTCGTTGGTCTATGTAAATAAAATTGTACAACGCAATTTTGATGAAGAGGTACAGCATGCTAGCAGCATTTTGATTGGTGCCCCTTATGGCTGCTTTAACACACAGAGGCCAACAACATGGCACCATGGACATAGAATATTAGAACAGGATTCAGTTACAGGGGAATGAGCTCACTCATTGTTAAGAAGGCTCTAAAGACGACATTGACACATTTTTAGAGCAGGTGTAATGAACATAATGAGCATCTTGAGTGATTTACTAACATATACAGTGTACGTAAAAAAAAAAAGTACCTCCTAGTTCCTTCCTCGAAAAGAAAACAAACTCAGACTGACTGCGAGACAACTGTTCACTTGGAACAAAAGAGAAACCTTTAACGTGATAAAGATGCAATTACAGCCTGCAGGCAAACCCTCATTACCTGTGGCCAGAGGAGTCAACAGTGAGAAATACCCCCATCCCCATGATGGCCGTTACCATTTGCACTCAAGGGCCATGTAAACAAACTTTTCTCCGGGTGGGAGAATGGCAAAAACGGCATAAAAACACACATATTAAAGGACATAAAACCTCAGGCATTGTTTTATGGCTTGTAACAACATTACTTCCAACTGTGCACACCCAGGTTGTTCAGTGCCAAAGCCCCATGAGGAAATGAGTTTGCGACTTTAAAGTATTAGAGGGGGGGGGGCGGATTAAAGAATCTTGAGAGATATATTGAAAGCTCTCCATCTTTTTCTTCCCCCAGACTGTAAGAAAATGGGCTGCTAGCTTTGCTACTCCGCCACCGAGCTTAGTGTTGTATTAAACCACAGAAAGCTCGACAATGAACGGGATAAAGGCGGATAAAGGTACAACTCATCGTTTTTTACAGAGCCCTTTCTCTACGAGGCAAACTCGGAATAACTGCCCATTTCCCTCAAAATCCCTGGGATTATCTAATAGGTCATTGTGTTTGCTTGGTATATAAAGGGATTCCTGGATATAAGGGACTGTTGGACCGGAGCTCTCGTTTCAGAAATATTTTGTGAGAATACAAATGATGTTGTCTGGATGAAAGCAGTTTACGGCTGCAGCTGACTCTGCCTTTATCAAAAATAGAGCTGATGAACTGATTATCAACGCATCAGTCCCACTATCTGAAGTATAAATCTGCCAGGGAATAATGATAAAACATTACAGTGATACAGTCTTACATGGGCGTTTTATAGAGTGCAAAACGGTGACATTCTTCAGCTGGCTACCGTTCAAAGAAAGTAAAAGAATATAATTTTTGCATCAGCCAACAATGAAAGTAAGTAATGTTATATGTCCCATTTGACAGCTCTTTAACAATCCACCCCTGAGTTCACGGAGGTTTTTTAAATTCAATATTCCTTTAGTAAATGTAAATGTGAGCTGTCAAGAGCTGAACCTGAACCGTGCACCTCAGAGCCTCGAGAAGGTATATTCCTGCTGTAAAACTATATCTAATGCCCAGACTACCAAGAGAGAACGTTCCCCGTGGACAAAATCAACACAATGGGAACAATCCTCCGGAGCAGAAAAGAGCTATCATCAGCTTAGAGCCGTGTGCCAACGTGAACAAATCCAGAACTCAAGAAAGAGCATTAGCTCGGCTGCCAGCGATGTGGAGCTCGAGGATGAAACCATTCGTAAGAGAAATACATTTGGAGAAAAAAATCAACCACAATTTGATTGATAGCTGTGGACTTCCGACTGATCATTGACGTGAATAATTGAGTCGTTTTCACAATCAGAATTGTTTACTTCTGCAAGGAGCCGAGCGATTGTCAAAGTTAAATTGAATCAGGCAGGGAAATATATTCTGACAGAAAAGACTGATGAAGAGATGAAGCGACAGAGATGTCAGGATTATTGCAATCGTGTTTGTCAGTTGTGAGGTGTTACAATACAATCGCAAATATTGAATGTTGATAAAATATACTTGATACTGTGAAATATTCGGAGATTGTGCTGACTATTTCTCAGAAGTTGAGGATCAATATGTGTGAGGGATTACATAACTGAGAAGTGTAAACCTACAAATATAGGTATGACTCAGGAAAAAAATCAACCGATGTTATGTGTTATGTATTTACTTTCTCACTTCATAAATAAATGGTGCTATTTATATAAGGCTTTTTTCAAATAGGTACAATTACCATCTGCTGCATTCATAAGTGCAAGACGTATATGTATAATTACAGTAATTGTATGCGGTATTGTATGTGAACTTTCATTCTGCCTGTCAATCAGAGCTACTTCAGCACTAGTATGTGAGAATGAATGCTGCCAGTATGTACTCTCATCTGAGGGAAGCACTCACCTGTGGAGCAGTCATGGCCCGTCCAGTTTGGATCGCAGCTGCAGCTTCCTGTGTCTGCCAGGAAGGCTCCGTGTCCAGAGCACTGGTCCATGCAGGACGCCCTGGGGCTCTCACATCCTGGACCGCCCCACCCCACAAAGCAGTGGCACTCTCCCTGGACACACACCCCTCGGCCGGAGCACGTTGGGTCCAGGCAGTCCACTGAAAGGGTTTGTAAAGAGACAGTGTCAAGACACACCGGTCCCCTGCTGCTGCCCCGTTCAGAGGCAATCTGGCGTCTCTATTTGAGCTTGACTGGAATTACAACCTTGGTGTACTGGATGAATGTACAGATCAGGTGTCGGGAACCTCTGGCTCTCGAGCCTTATATGGCTCTTTTGGTGACGGCATATGGCTCTTTTGAGTTTGAATTAAAAAAATATATATATATCCGCCCGCCCCCCTGTAATTTTCTCTATAGCGCCAGATTTGGGGAGGGTTTAGCTCACTGGGGAGAGTGGTCGTCCCGTAACCGCAAGGTAGCAGGTTCGATCCCCGCTCCCCATTAGTTGCAGCCCGAAGTGTCATTGAGCAAGACACTGAACCCCCCAGCTGCTCCCCGGGCGCGGTGCTTCACTGCAGCCCACTGCTCCTTCATAATGAAGGATGGGTCAAATGCAGACATGAATTTCCCCATTGTGGGATCAATAAAGTATACATTATTATTATTATTACAGCAGAAGTAATGTCAGATCCCTTTCTTAAAGACGTCTTTATTCTTTAATTAAAATAAACGTCTGTTATTGATGGTCTCCACAGCAGCATGTCATTCTGTCTCTACGTGTCGTGTCTCGGCTCGCCGTCTCGCGCGCGTGTGGTGCGTGTGGTGCGAGCGCATTCGGGGCAGAGCAAATAAGAAAGTCACCTGCACCTCCCCGTTAAAAGTACTATATGGCTCTCAATGAAAATATATTTAGAAATATTTGGCTTTTATGGCTCTCCCAGTTAAAAAGGTTCCTGACCCCTGGTACAGAGGGAACTTAAGTTAAAATGCAGTGAGGAGGCCCACGTTCTCCAAAACAGGCCACAAGATTTACAGTTAAACTAATTAACCCAAGTACCCAAGAACAGATAGTGCCAACGCTCCTGCTGCCATGGTCCCATCAACTCCCATAAAGAACATTTTTTCCAAACAGGGACAATGCCTTAATAGGAGCATGTTTATCTAAAATGAGACCCATGAGAATTAAAAGCTAAAAAAAAAGAAACCCACATTAGCAGAAAAGTGGGTAAACTCTAGTTTACAGACTATTTGAGGATCACTGCGACAAAGGAAGCCTTACACTCTCTTCCCTCTGCTGCATCTTTGTTTGGTGCCCTGCATCTGTGTTCAATACATCAGTTCAGTTAGTATGCAAATATAAAATGAATATGTGTTTCTATAGCATCTCTTCCCGTGACATCTTGTCAATTGAATGCATGCTTCGTAAATCACCAGAGTTGTTGGAGCATACAATATAAATAAAAACATTCTCTACCAGACAATAACTGCATGGTACACACAGATGGCAAATGGGCCCCAAGCAGGAGCAATGTCTAGATACAGAGAGCAGCATGGCAGCTTCCCTTTACCATGACATAAATGGGTATAAAGGCCGTCATAGTAAGATAAACAGGATCTCTCGCCTCTTAGCAGATGGTTTGGGTACAAGGCACAAAGATCAGAGGCTAACTGACAAGAAACTCTCTCCTGGCAATTAATCATTGTGGCTGAAGGTCGCCCGGAAGAAAGGTAGAAATGTTAAAGGGCCCTCGTCCACATTCCCCTCCACTCCTTATGGCCAACACTCCACCCCGACATATAATGGGGGCCTATGGATGTCACAAAGCCCCATTTATCAAACCCCCGGGGTCCATTTTTCATTTTGAAATGAGAGCCTTCAAGAGCTGACAAACCCAACGGCTCCTTCAATCTTATCTGGTCCAGCCTTATCCGGCTCTGTGAATTTGCAATTCCTAATGGATTACCATTATACTTTGCATACACTTTTTGCAAATTTCAGACAATAAATGGAATGTTTCCATTAACGTAACATCATATATCCATCATTTAAACGAAAAATCACCTAGGATACATATTTGGAAGTTTTACGGCCACGACCATCTTCATAAAGGATGTCTTGTCTTTACGACAGTACTAGACACACTTGTGAATAAGCCATACAAGCTTAACGTTCCCATAATGTGTTAAACACAGTTAAAATGGTTACAACAGCCATTTCATGTCGGACTTTATACATTTAGGATACATTACCATGACTTATAAAAACAATTACCTTCTTCACAGTTTTCCCCCTTGTAGCCTGGGTTGCAGATGCAGGTTCCCACGATGCAGGTCCCGTGGCTGCTGCATGTGACATCGATGCACTGGTTGGTGGGAACGTCGCACTCGGAGCCTTTCCAGCCGCTGTGACACATGCAGCGACCTTTAAGGTATTGACCATTCCCGCTGCATAGCACTGGACAGGCAGCTTTGAAAAGAGCAGACAGCATACATCCATTTGAATGGACCCCTCCAACCATAGCTTCAAAGAATAGTGAGTGCAAAAAGCCTCGATCTGACAATGAGCTTCTGGCCAAAATGCTAAATGGTTTCCTCCCCAGTGCAGACTAAAATACTGCACTTTGGCATCGAGTGCAGATGTGACTCAATTCCAACAAAATTAAACAGAAAATATATAATATCTGTACAATGGACTGGGTTTCTGTAGAAAGTAAATGAAAGAATAAAAAAATACGATCAACACACGGATAACAGATGACAGTGTATGTGTAAAGATGCGACTAAAGCTAACTTTCATTACAACAGCCGTACGTTGTTTTTTTAATCAGGTGAAAAATAAACACAGCCCTAGTTTTAATAATTGAAAGAATGATTAAATATCATTATTTTAATCTCTCTTCCCTTTACTGCCATTGAAAAGTTCCTTTATGCGTGACACAAGACAGTATTAAAGAGAACAGGTGCAAATTAATCATGTAGAATAGAACTGCCTAATTTAATAACAAAGATCTGAAGTACACAAAAAAATAATTAAAAGATTATAAATGCTTTGCTCTGATCACGCGGTGAATATAATTTGGTCGGCATTCTAAAATGTAACGTGTGAATGATGTGGATCTGTACGTTACGACTGATGGAGTGACTCACCTCGCCCACAGTCAGGTCCCTTGAATCCTAAAAAGCAGTGGCATGTTCCAGCAGCGCAGTCTCCGTTCCCAAAGCAGTTGCTGGGACAGTCGTCAACGGAATCTGCAAGACAGCAATCAGGAGCCTTTGTGAGTAATGCGGTCTGAGGTTGTTTTTTTCTCCCACTCATTTTCTTTGGGCTGATTATCATGCCTTTGCTAATGGCAGTGATAATAATGTGGCTCCAATCCTGTCAACAGTTCTGTTACACTGCAAAACATTTTTGGTTGTCGCTAATGTTACACCAAAAAGGTGGAATTCATTGAAACAGTAAACAAGTCCCGGTCATCTGGGCTTTGACCAGAAAGATTCCTCAGAATTTGCAAACGCACTGGACATGATAAGGGACATAAGGGGCTAATTTGACACTTTTATGCCAACTGCTATTGGTCATGTTCTCATGTCTTCTCAAAATGAATACAAGCTCTATTTGACTTTCAATGATCTGCAGTCTATATATATATATATATATATATATATATATATATATATATATATATATATATATATCGATTAAAAAAAACTAATTAATCACACATTTTAAAATGTTTTAATCTCGATTAATCGCGAAACTTGTGCAAAAACTTCAACGAACACCGGAAGTAAACAAAGTTGCGTTAATTGCGTTAAAATCTTTTAGTGCGTTAATCGCGGCCAAATTAATCGCATAGATTAACGCGTTAACGCTGACAGCCACTATATATATATATATATATATATATATATATATATATATTAATATTCATTCACATACATGTTTGTTTTTCATCCCTTTTGTTTTGTGAACATAGCATCCTAGTCAACAGTGATTTATGGTGTTGAATGTCTTTTTGTCGGTCTATTGACAATAGCTGTGTTTAAACGGTTTCTTTATTATTGCTTTGGTCTTTGAAAAACAACCTGCCCATCCAGTTCTGGATAAAACAAATTAATAAATGAATATATTGTATTGCACTGGGATATAGAAATAGTATCTTGGCAGCTTGTCACGATGTAGGCTCAAATGTAGGCTCAAATCAATCATAGGCGTCTCACTGTGTGCAAAGATGGGGCACTCTAAAATGTGTAAGAATAAGCGTATTTTAGCATGTGAATGAAAAAAATAATATGCTTGTGAGAAAATTGCAACCCTTAGATCTGAAGACAATTTAACAGTCACATTCCTTTTTGCACACGAGAATGTAGATATGATTTTGCCGTGATGGAAGAAACGTGAGCTGTAGTTACCTGCTTACAAGCAAAAACACAAATATATAATAATAAGTCTCTTCAGCTGCATAGAAATACATTACTTTTCTAAAAAAAGAAATACATTTTCAATTAAAGCCATACCATATTTACTGTAGTGTTTTTTCCGTACTATATCCACCATTAGTTGTTACTGGAGTAACCTTGACTCCAACTGATTATTATTATCATTATTGTTATTATTATTATTATTATTATTATTATTATTATTATTATTATTATTATTATTATTATTATTATTATTATTATTATTATTATCATCCTTTGTTTGAGAGCATTTCAGTATGAGGAATACAATCAGCACAACACTTTGTTTTTACATTTCCACTATTGATCAACATAACATAATCAAATAAATTGGCAAATGTATTACTTCTACTACCGTGTTCTGACACCTGCTTTTATTAGAAATCAGAGTGACCACTGAGGCGCGGGACAGCAGCGGGATTCTGAAACATGCCGCTCGCTGAATTAAGCCTGAAATGGTCCTTAAAAATATTCAAGCTTGTCCATTGCCTTCAGGCAGCAGAGGCTCTGAGGCAAAACTTACAGAACAAAGAGTATCTTGTGCTCCACAATGGACTAGAAATGTGAGCCATGGATTCAGCTTCACGTTTCTCTGGAGAGTCAATCATCACTGAGGATGCAATGCAAAAAATAGAGAAAAGACAGAGAGAGAGAGAGAGGGAGAGAGAGAGAGAGATTGAGAGAGAGAGAGAGAGAGAGAGAGAGAGAGAGACCAGAAATACAAAAGTGCTACTGATGCTTTCTGTGCTGCAGGCTTGCCTTTGACATGTCGGGTTAGTGTGGGGATGCAGGGTAGACTGTCCACAGGGCTGGTGGAGGCAAATCAGCATTTTGGTGGAGTTTTGATAGATTTCGCCAAGAACATCTACCTACACTAGTAGCCCTTGGCTTTTCTTATTTCATTTCTCAGAGCTAGTGAAACCAGCAGTATGTGTGGCCATTAAAAATCCTCCCAGAAGTACAATTATGCAGAAGAGATTCTTGGCATGAATCTTGCAGCTCGTGTATATAGGGACAAAAAAAGAAACACTAAGCGGGGGCTGTAATTTAACGTCCACCAACCGAGGCACTGAGAGATCCTACAACAAAAAAAAGATTCTTATCTCAAACTTCAACCCACTGACGGATTAGGCAGGCTGGCATGCTACATTCATGTGCCGCTAATCGCAGGTATTTCTTTGCAACAAACAACAAACCGTCAAATCCAATCCCGTTAACGAAGTGACTGCGCACTGCCGCGCTCTCATTCCCAATGCAGACACGGTTCAGCAGACTACGCACAACCTACTGTATGTCTGTTGGCTGTGTTTTCTCTGAGAGCAGCCAGGGAGGGCCATGAATATCTCTTAGCCACGTTCTCGACATAGGCCAACGCATAAATCATGGATTCAAGCAGGGCTCTATTGAAATTCATTACCCTTTCACATCAGGCGAGCTAACTATTGTGCGAGTCCTCCAGTTGGCGAGGGACAGCGTAGCGTGCAGTCGGCAGGTTTAATCAGCGCCTTGCCATGCGCTCTGAGGATGCTCAGCACCTTTGAATGATGTGTGGTTGTGCAGGGGTAGAGAGAGAGAGCCCCTGCTATATGGTGAGACAGGATATAGAGTAAGACATTGGCGCTGGCTTTTTTAATCTCGTCACTTTGCTCACGTGTAAAGGGTTATATGTGTCTGGGTTGAAACATGTCTGGCACCAGGCAGCTGGGACAAATGGCCCAGAAGTCTGTGGTACAAAACATTCAGTGGGACACGTTTCACATTGCCATGGAGCCAGAGCCAAGTAATGAGGAGCCAAGGAGAACAGATTAAAGACAGGCCCGCTCCATCCACCCAGATGTATTACGACAGGGCTGTGTGCAGCAGGCGGACCTTTCATGTTACTTCAGGTTAGGCCTGTGAAGAGCACAAGGTGACGGTTAAAATAAGACATGTTGCCCTACCAACACTGTCGGAATTATTTGTACTGTCGGTGTCTTATAAACAATGCTGCTTGTCTCTCAGTGCGCCTTTTCTAGATATCGTTCACATGTATTTCTACGCCCGGGCTGCATTATTTGAAGGTCAACTCCATCCCGCCACGGCTCAATACAATTCAGGTAGTTGGTGGGATTCAATTTCTGCTGAAGGGCACTTAACCGGTGACCCATTTTAGAAAGGGCCCCTCTGTCTCCATCTGAGCTCCTCTGGGCAGATCAGCTCTGATACAAACGAACAGAGGCAGAATTCTAGCTCCGACTAACTCTGCCCCACTCTGTCCTCTCCCAATTCCCCATCTGTTGCCCGAAATACCTGATCTGCAGAGGTTGCGTTTTCTCTGACGCAAACCACAGGAGGCCTTCACACACACCGTCAAGAAGAAACAAGTTGAAGTAAACACGTGGCCCTGACTCCCCCTCCTTGTGTCATATCATATATTAAGTATCGAATTACAGCTGTTGTTGGCGCTGTGTGTTTGTGGGGGGGAGGGGGAGGGGGGATAGGTGTCTCTTGCCTGTCTCCAATTGGTGTTACATTGGTGTTGAGGACAGCTTCTCATCGATCTGCTGCCTGGCACAGCCCGTGTCACAGATGGACTCTGGCCCAGGAGCTTTTAATTAAAGAGCATGTGAGAACAGCTCCCAGCTGCCATCTCTATGAAAGTCGACACCTCGGGCCCTCCTACACCTTGTCTGATGCGGCGGTGCCAATCAACGGCGCTTTAAGAAGAACAAAGAGGAGCGTGCTAAACGAAATCACCTCGGCGAGTGAAGGACCCGTGTCTGAAACAAGGCTGCGTTCCACGCACAGTTAGTCGGAGGGAGATGTCTTTCCTACTTTGATATATGGAAAGTAGATGGAAATTGGAGCAAATCGTGATCAAAAACGGCACTAGCAGGAGGGTACAATCATACTTTGAATTGTATGCAAATGGTTGCCAGAAGCTGGACCCCTGATTCTCTCGGGAGACACTCAGGCTAATGAGGATATTATGATCTCTAAATGCCCTACTCAGGGGCATGGCAGGACAGCATGGGTGTCTCGTTTTTTGTCGTATTCAACTTCACCTTGATTAACCTTCACTTTCCTCGGCTATTGAAATCTGCCGAAAACTGCCTCTGACTAATGCCCCAATTCTGGGCTGTTTGCTTGTTGAGTGCTGCTGGATGGCATTATAGGGATTATGTGGACTTCTATTATAGGTTATGTGGACTTCTATTATAGGGCCTGCCCGGGGCGCTCACCTATGGCGGTGGTGAGGTAGGAGACAGTTTCGACGTCTTTCCCGTCGTTGTAGACGGCCAGGTGCCAGATGCCCGAGTCCATGTACTGGATGAAGCCCGTGTCGTGTGAGGTGATGGGCGCCAGGCTCCTTTGCATCACCACGGGCCCTTCCAGACCGTGGACGTCCTGGGCCAGGAGCCGCCGTCCATCCAAGAGCTCCACAAAGTCGAACTGTGGACAGACGCGCGGAGAGTGAGAAAGACTGACGGATGGACCGCAGACACGCCATTAGAGTGACACATGAGACTTGAGTGCTTTCAGCCCCTCTTTAAAGCGGCGCATCATTTGGTCTGCATGAATAACTCATCATTCCAGAGGAGCTTGAGTACATCTTGGCACATCGTGGCTGGATGGGCTGTGATAATTTCTTAATCCACATATCATGAGAGCCGTGCTTTAAACTATTAAGTGGAGAGAAAAAACAACTTTTTACCTACATAGGGAAGGAATCTAGACTCGTCTGCCACTAAGTGTGAAAACAGACACAGCACCAAAACATTTCATTTAAATTAAAAAAGACAGAATGGAGACAAATGTGATCTTTTGACTGAAGGATAAATCACACTGGACATTAATGCAAACACAAAGCCTGCTATGACCAATGTGTTGAACTCCGTACATTTAAAACAGCGATCTAAACTCTATAAACCAAGCAGTCAGGTATGATTAATCACGCGGTATATCTGATTCTGTGCTGCACCTAGATGGGCCTCCCTTTCCCGGTACCTGAGTCCTGTATCTCTGTGTGAATCATTGATGATATTAAACCTGAAAGAAATGCGCTGTAAATCCTTCCAGGAACAAATACGGTGATTTATAATACAAGAGAGAGATTTATGATTTTTTTATTTTCAAGACACTCCTGCATGGTTAGATGGATTTGTTTATACCATATCCTAATTTATATTCTGTGGCAGAATAGAATAGAAAAAGAGGCTGAACCCTTCGAAATGAAGACAGGATTGGACATTGTTTCATACGGTCTTACGTTCTGTCTTTCACAAACAAGATATCACATTGTAACTTACAGCCATTCAAACATTTACATTTCAAAACTCTCCTTTCATGCACCTGCAATGCACAACCAAACACAATAGATTACCAGTATCAACAAAGCAGTGACTTTAAAATATTTCCCACCTGTGTGTGTGATGGAGGTAGGCCTCTCCTTCCATAGATTCCCACTAAGGCATCTTTGCTCAGGGACACATTAAACTTCAGGTACATGGGATGATCAATGAAGACCTGGGACCTCCAGAAGATACCGGGGGGAATCTGCTGTGCAACCTTGCGCCCCACGTCAATCTCTCCCATATCTATATAGCTGTCATCTGGAAACAGGCTGTCCAATTTGCCTGCATTGCACAGAGAGTAAATCGGTCAAAGAGATCACACCATTAATCCAGCATGTGGAGGGCCGAGGGAGATGATAGTCTGACCATATCACAGAAATTCAATCACATCACTGACAGCCAGAGAAAGAACCATTATGAATGACCCCTTTGACCATTACCAGGATTCCAGTCCAAATTCCAGGAGGGAGGGCTGGGGGAGATATCGAACTAAGAGTAATCTAATTGAACACTAGTCAGTTTCTTAAACACAATTCTTGTTATATCCTGAAGTGTTTACTGTTGATTTGTCTGAAATGATCTAATACCGTTTGAATTCCTGGTAGCTTTGATTATTTCAAAGGAGTTTCATCCTATAATTAAACTGGGGATCAAACTTTGTTCATTTTGTAGAGGTTGCTAACTCAAAGATGGCAAGTATATAGTATATATATATATATATATATATATATATATATATATATATATATATATATATATATATATATATATATATAGTTTTAATAATCTGTACACATTCAATTAATTCTGTTCATCAAGTTCAACGATTCTAAAGGACATATGGAGTGGAAATGGTAAGAGAAAATACAACTCCTTCAACACTGTAATAAAACACAATAATTAAATAAAAGTAATAAAGTGAAAATTGGAATTATGGTACGAAAGGTTTTCTAATGCTATAAACCTGCCCAGGTACGTATTAGTGCATCCACTGCCGAGAGTCGTCCATATGCTGCATAATACACCTTATATTGGACTCTGTGGAAATGACATCTGCTTGCTCATGTCGAGGAGCTAATTTCAGCACCGATGTCTACTAAAGCAGACGCCCATACAAACTACCCCCAGGACTTGGTGGCAGACACAGCTTTAGGTTATGCACAGAGTGGCAGATGGCGGTATTCTCAAAAGTGGCGAAAGGTTTTAGACGGAGCACACTCTCCCTACATCGGGGCTTTACATAATGCTTCAGCAAACAGGCTCCTTTAACAAACGTTGGGTGTGTTTGTATTCATGCAGCACGTTAATGGTGCACTGTTTAAATAAATCATAAACGGAGAAGGATGATAATGGGCCTCATGCTTAAATACATGGTTGTTGTTGTTCTGCTGGCTTAACTACGACATAATGCCTTGTTGGAAAGACTCGGGAAGAGAGAACTCCGACTGAATTTCAACACATCTGCATCACCTTGATAAAACATGAGATCTAGAACATCATCATTGTTTCTGACAGCAACAGCGGTGCAGAATGAGACTTATTTGGAAAACTATAGCTATTGATTTCCTATCAGCGGCGGGTACCGTGCAGGGTCTGAAGCTTCGCTTTAGCTGGGCTTGTTGTAAGCTAAACACACTTTCAGCTGTCTGGTAAATGAAAAAAGACAAGACCTGGATTCATCTATATGGTAATGGCCTCCTACATATTGTACTCTGCCAGTGGCAAATCATATGGTTAAATCTGGGCCCATTTGTTGGAGAACGTAGCAGGGCAAACTTTTCTCGAGTCGTGCAGTTGGTACCGTGGGGCGAGCACATGCTTTCTTTGGCTGCCAGGAAAAGGCAGCCCAGACTAGGAGATGAAAGGATCACATCCGTTCTGAAGAGGACAGAGTGGCTAATCCGCCTCCAGCCCCTGGATACTCACTCCCTTAAGCTGCCGCCATTTTCTCCCTCCAGGAACAAATAACACTTTCCCACTAACAACAACTTTCATAGGATTACAATGCAGATGCCTCTGCATACCATGGAGACGAGTGAACACAATGAGATACTGGATGACACAATAATAACCGACTTGCTTGAGCTCCAAAATGTCATCATTAAACTTTTAAGATTTGAAAAACTTTTTTTTCCTTGTGCAATGTTGTTCTCTTCCGACTCTGGCGCAACAGCGTACAAAAATAAACTCAAAGGAAATGTGATGCATTCACGAAGATTTAATTATCACTTGATAAACACACAAAGGACTAAAAATGAATAATCCGTACAAAGAAAACAGGTACTTACTTTCTTCTTTTCCCTTGCGGTTAGGTATTTCCAATCCTGTGTTGCCTAGTGGTGGCAAGCTCAGGTCAGTCGGAAACGGTAGGCCACTTGTGTTGTCCTCTGACAGCTGGTACATCTGTCTCTGCATCGGTTGCAGGTGCCAGTTTAATCCAAAAAGGTGCATGGCTGAAATATGAAACAGAAAAAAAAATCAGAATCGATTTATGTAAAGACAGGGTTCTTACACATTTTGACCGATGGATTTCCATGACTTTTCCATGACTTTAAACCAAATTTCCATAACCAAACTGAAGTCTCGGTATAAACATGAACAATTTAGAAAATGTTGCGTATTAAGAGCGTACATAAGCTTATATTTTGAGCATCTTTCTTTAAAAAAACATATTAGTTATTTCAAACTCGGTGTAAATGAACACGTGATTATAACTAATTTCGATGACTTTTCCAAAACCTTTATGATTTAAGTTTTTTCCATGACTTTTCCAGGCCTGGAAATTATCATTTTAAAATTCCATGACTTTTCCAGGTTTTCCATGACCGTACGAACCCTGTAAGATAACTATCATTTTCTTGCTCGGATGAAGTTAATTTACACTCTCTAAATTGCATGGAAAGTAACCCCTAAAGTTTTCTTTTTTTCTTGGATGGGGGGTAATTATCCAAAGGGTGACAGCTGTGAGCTAGAGGCACAGCAAGTAAAGAACAAAGAACAAAGAACAATACATGGTTTAATGGTTAATGGCGTGTTTTTTCAAAAGTGCTGAGCAGTGAGATCAGAAGATGAATGCTGTCCTGACCTCGTGGGACAACATCTGTCTGACCACACCAACATCGGCACGGACCATCCCCAGTGCCCTGTCATTTTTCCAACCTCATTACCTTTCCACTCCCTTGCAAAATTAGGGGACAAAAGGAAGAAAAAAACACATCATCAGGGAGACACCAGGGTGTGTGAATGTGAACACAGTGGATGAAGCGTGCTGATATTTTACAAGGTCGACAAAAGGAATGTCCTCTGGAACAATGGCAGCGGAGAGCAGGACAGAGGGGGAGGGGCTGACCATGACAGATCACCAATAAGAAAATGGACAAGACGAGCTTAGCAAGGCAAAAGCCACCTTGGAAGTCAACAGTCAGCAGAAAAGGCCCAGAAACTCAATATTGCTATTTTATTGGTTTGTTGGTTCTCTTAAGCTCCTAAAGTAAATAACCAGACAATCCAATTATAAAGAGTGAAATGATCTGATAGTGTTAGTTTGAAGCAGGGAGAGGAAAGACCCCTTTAGTCCTCTTAATGTTGGTTTCCTCTTGTGTGTCTTTTTTCTTTTTACTTTTACAAGAACATAAACTACTTCATGTCACCAATGTGCCGTCAGACTGTTCAGACTGACTGTGCCTGTCATTATTTAGATACATTGGGAATAAACGGATTTGCTGGTGGGTTTGCAGAGGTAACAGTCGTATTGTTATACCACTGCAAAACAAGAATACATTAAAAATAAATCTTTTTTATACATATATTAAAGTGAAATGTACTTTCTTTTATTCAGAACAATAGTTGTTACCTATTTAAATTTGATTCCTTTCGGCAAAAAAACGTCAAATGGACACATGTCGTGGTTTTGAGAGGTGAGAGAACACATTCTTGGGATCATTAAAATCTAGTTTTCTTTTTTTTTGTTACTCATATGTCTTACTCAGGACCTATTCCAATTCCTGTAGTCTCATCTGCTATTGGAATATTGGGATTATTTTAAAAGCACAAGGAATTCCAACTAACTGCATTTTAACTATGACTCAAATAGCTGGATTGGGTAGACGGTGATTTCTATGTTGACGTCTGATTACACATGCACTTTTTTATTCACAGAATATGATGCAAACAAATATTGTGCAACTTCTTCATAGAAACAAAAAGTGTTGAAGAAAAAATGTTTCCTGCCTGCCCAACTTCCAGAAAGTGCAGCAGAAACCGGTGCATTTTAGACAAAGAACATCGAACTTCAGATTGAAAATAGCATCCTACTGACCAATCTCAGCTATTAAATTGACTGAACCCACCATATGAGCTTGACAAAGTGGGTGTTCAAACTGAGTTATATAATACAACGGGTCATTTCCAGAGGAATTGCGAATGTATTAGAGAACATCACCCAACCTAGCTCCCCCATTTAGAGCTCTTTAAGTAGTCTCTTTTTTTAAATTATAAAATAAAATGTGCACAACACCAAATATTGTGAGGATGCACATTTTAGAAAAAAGAGTACAATAAATGTACTGAAATGTGTTTGATGGTTTTTGTTCAGAAAGGTAGGTAACAACCGCGTGGTTACCCAATACACAACACAGACGATCCCTAAATTCATTCAGTTCAACTGCAACACCGGCAACAGTTCTGCATCCGTCCAGTGCACGTTAAAGTAACTGACAGTAGAGGACAACCAATGAGGAGACAGATAGCTTTGTTTGTCATTTAGTAAGCTCCAGAAAGACACTTCCTTTGATTTGTAGCTCTACATCGACTGGCGAAATGAAGTCACTGTATAATTCTTGCAGAAACAACTCAATGTCACCAAGCACGGTGTCATTCCAAGTGTCCTCGTAATCACGTCTTTGTGAGCCCCATTCTTTATCCCGTCCGTCCCTGAGGCTTCTAATGGAAAATGGTTGAAGAGGCGTCCCCCTCCCATCCTAAATCCTAACATTTTCCACAACGCCTTCTTGGTATCTCAGATATGCAGAGCATTGGACCACAGCCAGCGAAGAGCCTCCTGATTTAGTTTCGCTTGCTTTCCAGACTTTGCAGACATCGTGCGGCGAAGCTCAGAAAGTTGCGGCAATTGGCTGCGAAATCAAAGACAGGTTGTGGGAGTAACAAGGCGCTTCTAATGAGATGGCCACTGGCAGAGACAAGCTGCGTGTGTGTCTCAGCGATGCCACTGACCTGTCAAGAGCACCGTACTCCATAGCATCGCCCATTTTGTCCGGAGCACACGCTGTGCCCTCCTTTCGCTTATCTCTTGGCAGGAAGTTGGGTCACTCCATGTGCCAATTAGGGAACAGAGGTACTGTAGCAGAAGACTTCTCAGCCAATCCGAGGAAGTCAGCGTTTATTGCTCTGGGTCATCTGCCAGCATTCCTGTGCCTCTATGCTCTGATCTGAGGACCACTTTCCTACTAGTGCATACTTCATGGGAGGCTGTGATGAGCTGAGTCCGAAACACTGAGCATCTAAAAGAGGCACACTATTTTATGGTATAACAAAAAAAAAATCCAGTGTAGAATAGTCTCGTACACACTTTGGTTTTAACCATATGGTTGATTAACGTCTTATTAATATATGCTAGACATGGAAGCACTCAGTTGCTCATTTATCATCTCACTGCATTAACACCTTTCTTGCATTGGCAGGCGGTTGTGTAAATGACTACTCATTGTGTTATGAATCATTTTATAAGTTTTATTATACGGTCATGCTGTGTTTCTTCAAAAGAAAGTACTGTAGTCGCCTTAGTAGCCAAGTATTTATGGTGCACACCATGTAACAGAAACATTTCCGGTTGCCAAAAATATTATCTGCAATAACTAAACAAAAATAACAGTGGAAGAGAAAACAAAAGTAAACATAACATACTGGTGCAAATCAAGCTTTCCAATATTCACATTGGGAATACATTTATTATAGAAACTATTTATTTCTGTATAAATAAATTAACTGATTTGTAGCTATGAGACATAGAACCATTGCCATGCTATATTTATTTAAAGACACAACAAACAACAATGATAGATGTTTGTGCTTTTTTTAGTTTATGGTTTAGCTGTTAATGTAATTATCGGTATATCATCAAACAAGCTTTTTAATTGCTTTTAATCAAAGCAAGTGTTTTAAAAATTAGCCTACCATTTATTGTCTTATCATTTGTATTGTGTTTTTATGCAAACAAATATTATGGATGTGATTTAGTGTCACATTACGTGTAAAGTAAAAGCATAACATTTAGGATTTTTTTAAATGGTTTAAACTGTCTTCGGGATGGTTGAAGTTATTATTTGAGCTTTGCTGTCAAGTTTTAGAAAAAAACTAATCAGAATCGGCAGGTCAGACAATAAACATCGGCCAAGAAACGTAACCAGTTCCTCATGTATCCCTGCAGTGAATTATGAATGAGTTTTTCATTGGCATGGTTTGCCGGTATAACTTTGAAATAAGTTAAACGTAGCTCAACAAATAATTGTACATGAATGCGACTTAGCAGACCTAGCTGGGGTAAGTAACTGGGCATCATGGTACGTGGATGCTGCAATTCAAATAGAAATGGTGTATTATAGGATATAAAGAAAGAAATATGAGTTTCACTGAAAGCAGATTAAAGTAACGCATAGATGAACATGTTGTACTTGAATGAATTTAGTCTTGAGATAAAGGTAATATCCAAGATGATTTAAAACAATAAGCAGTATCTAAGATTACAACTAAGAAAACTGAGCATTTCCATTCAATTCAATTCAGTTTATTTGATATAGCCCAATATCGCAAATTACGAACGTGAGAGTAACATCATATTGAAAACCAAGATAAAGCAAATATTGGAGTGAGAAAATGAGGGGCCAAACCAAACAGAGCAGTGATATCCCAACATACTGAAAGATAGATAACCAGGTCAAATCGGTGTTGCACACGGGCCTTTTCGGAGTTGGATGATCATGCAGTGAAAAAACATTTCTGGGGCCCAACTTTTCCATCCTTGGCTAGATACCCAGGCTGAATTAACATGAACACAGGAGGATACTGATGACCTTAAAATGAGGAACATATAAAAAAATTGCTAATGAGCAAGCGACCACAGAGAAAATAGTGCCATCTTAAACCCCCTCGACCTTCTTGCACTTCAAAATGTGCCGATTTACAAAGCTGTGACACAATAAAACCATGCTTCAAGTCAAAACATCTGTCACGCGGCATAATTGGGTTCATTAGACATCTCACCCGGAGTTCCCAATTACAGGCCTCAATAATTAATTGCACTTGAAATTAAATGTATTTTCTCATCAGCCTTTAATTAAATATGGCCCTCGTTCTTGATTGGAAATTCTGATCATAGGGTGAGGGTTGGTCCCCGACATGTTTACTTGTGGTGCATCGGGAGATGGTCTGAGTTTTTGCAGGGTATAATTACACAGTCTGATTAAGAACTATCAGGCTGATGGGGCTCTTTGGCTTTTGGCCAAGTGAAAGCAGTAAACTGTAGACACGTACTGTATCTCTACTTCTACGACCAAACCCCACTGATGGTGCTAAACACAAGCCAAACCAGAACGTTGCCACACCCAACACCACTGATTCCAAATGACTGGATGCGTAGATAATAACCATGAGCAGCAACTAGCTCATTCTTTTTTGTTAGTTCAGAGCTGTTTCAAAATCAAAATAAACAATTTAAATGGCTCTGGAAACCCCCCAAAAAATAATAATCAGATTTGAGTGTGTTTGGCCTCGAAAATAAAAACCAGAGAAGATTGCCTCTGTGATTTTTACAGCATAATGTATATCTATAACAAATGTCCTCAATGAAGATTTCCTTTATCTCACTGATGAAGGCCATGCAGAGAGATCTGGCTGTTCTGTCATTGACTCAGAAATACAATGTTCTCACCAGCCTTGCATTAACAATGTTTTATAATATGTTAAACAGGTATTCAAAGAAATATGAATGAACTCAGTATTTAAATAATTCATAACAGTAACAGTAACAGTAAAAAAGGGGTACTGCCATGTTGTTCATGTAGATCACCCAATCTTTGGAACTGTCTGTCAAATGACGCAACCAAAATATTAAACATTATCTAAATCCAGACCTAAAACATACATTTTAAAAAGCTTTACTGGTCTCCATGTGTCCGAACCTGGTCACTCATTCCTTTAAAATCCACTCAACTCTCCTATTTCCAACCTTAGCCGAGCTCATAGCATATTAATGCAGTCAACGTGTGGTTTACTTACCTCACCCATGACCCCAAACCTGTTGCTACGTGGCCTTGAACGCCCCAAAATCCATCAACCTCACATTTTTCATTGGACTTTTGACCGACCCACGATCTCTACAGGATCACACCCTTACTACAGATGCTGCTGTTCTTGTTGGTTTGCGCAGCTGGGAACTCTCCGCAATGTCTTTTTTGTTTTCAAGTAATAATAACACATTATCTCATGCTTCCCCTGATTAATTTAACAGTTGCTGCTCAAATAAATCACTGTCACTCGTGAAGTTTACTAGTATTACTGTCATCCACAGAAGTTGGACTGGGTCGCTAAGTGATGGCTGGACAGACCAGGAAGATAATCAGAGCACAAACAAAAAGTGATCTCTGAGAAACCACATCACGACGCTTATATGCAGAATCCTATTACATGTACATTCACCTTCCCTTTCTAGTTTTCTATTTTGCATCTTTATTGACTGCTTCTTCAGTTCACTCTGTATATGGATCACATAAACCAATAAGAGACCGTATTTTCGGATACGGATATCATTTCCTTCGGGAGTGACGGCAGTCAAAAAAAGGAGAACTGATTTAATAGCAGGACTCAGATTTCACAGTAGATAGTCCTTAACCCAACTGGGACCTGAGTGTTCTGGTCAGGGAATCTTAAATCAAATAAGATGAATATTTTAAAAGTGCAAGTCCTCTCCTGTGTGATGGCTGATGTGTTTTTAATTCATTCCCTATCTGACCTATTCACAAGAGCAAGTAACTAGATTTCTCATCTCTTTGAATTCAGTCAAACCAATCTATGAACGACGATGTTATTTCAGACGAGGTGCGTGGGCGAGGAGTCAATCCATGAGTCCCGATATAACTCTGCTCATAGAAGGCAGATTCAACACTATTAAAACAGATGAGAGAGGGAACATAGTAGAGCATGGACTCATCCTGTGTCCGTAGTTAAGTGAGAGGTGGGGCCGGGGGCTGACAGCTAGAGGCCCTAACCCCGACCTGCACAGTTGTTCAAAGGTGACTCACCGATGAAGTAGGCCAACAGGAACAGCAGCGTTACTGAGACGAGGATGGCGCTGAGAGCGGCGCACTTCCAGTTGCAGTGCTTGTAGGGTTTCTTCAGACTGAAGGCGGGTCGAGAGAAGGTGTTACGGGGCAGAGGGCGCGGGGGAGGCGAGTACACCGTGCTGGAGGTCAAAGGGTATCCCGGGGATGTTGTGCAATACATTGGGGATGTTCCACCTGGTTTGAACAGGAAATGCCTGGGAGGAAAATAAAATCTGGTGTTAGTCTTCACAGAGAACACTCATTTTTAAAGGAGGTCTATCATCACAGGACTGAAGGTTGCTGTGTGTCCTTCCACTGGTGAGTAATTCTGCTTCCAAGCACATTCAATACTGTTACCATAGTCACGACTCTACTAGATTAGTGAGAATGCTAAAGCATACTGGCTTTTGCTCAGTCGAAGCTGCGAATCAATATTAAATCTAATTTACAGGACTAGCGACCGCAACTGGCCCTTGTTTACGTATTCATCCCTGTGCGGTGCTGAGTAATTCCCGGTAACTATGTGTCAAGGTTGTCCACGGGAGAGATACAGCATATACGGTCGCAGCGAGGTGTTTTTGCAGATTTATTCGCCCTTGGAGAACATGGACGGCTATCTCGGAAAACATTTGTAGAGCTGCATGTCCAAAAGCCACACGGTCGGCCCTTCAGAGAGCCGGTGGCGGCGGCGTTGTTGTCGAGGCCATTTCACTGACAAGTTTACACAAAGCTCCTGAGCGGCAGTGACATAGACGTGATTGAGCGTCACATTACAATGTATGATGTGGAAAGTCACTGAGACCATTTTTTATTTATAGAACATGAGGATAAATCTCTAGCATATCCTATTTCGGCAATATGAGATACATGGACAACTGTGTTTCATAAAGCGGTCATGCTTAACATTAATCGGACGCAATGCAACCAGACAAAGTGACTTGATTGGAAATGTTTGTTGTATCAAACTGAGAAGTGATCAACATGGCAACGATCGTATGGCCTGCAGGAGGCACACGCTGGTGATTGACAACATTTCAAAATGATGTTTGATGGAAAAATAGCACAGGCATCACTATTGTTTTCATGGAAAAGCAGATATGAACAGTAGCGTGAAAGATAGCAAACATGCAACATACCCGTCGTTGTACGATGCATCGTGGCGTGCTGATGCCAGAATGTCCATCTCAATGAGGTTGTCCTGTAAAGTCTCTAGGAATGCCTGCTTTGCTATGTTTCTACATACAGGTGGAAAGATGGATATGAAGCGAGGGTGAGATGTGCGTGCAAGAGACACAGAAATGCCAATACAGTATGTGATAACCGAGCAGCAACAATAACAACAACAACCACTAACAAATGGGGGTCAAGACAGACGGCGTGGGACAAAGAAACCATGGCCCTTATGGAACTACTTCTACAAAAGTGAGAGACAAATAACATCTAGCTCTATTGTTCCCCCTCGTTTGGGCTCTGCCATACCTTGTTTTGTACGAGCCCTGCCCTTCTCTGCAAGCGTCTTGCTCTTCTCTGATAAACATTAGAGTATTCTGGCTCCTTTAAGGTTGTGATTGGAAGAAAACAATGCGTCACTTACAAATGAGAACCTTACGGTTTCTGACACGTATTTCAGACAAAACACAAATATCTTAATCTTGAAACGTCCATCCCCCCCACCCTCCTCGATGCACTCCCCCTGCAGCAATGCAATGCAGAAATGAACTGTCCGCATGCAATGGGCAGGCTGAACACGTTCAGTGGTACAAGAGAAAAGCCTTGTTTTTGATCCCCGTCCCTTCGAGGTCAGCGTGAAGTCCCCCCGTGGTCTCTCAAGCTTGTGTTCTGGGGATGAATGCCACTTTTAATGAAGAGAGGGAACGGTGCTGGCCAGCAAATCTAAAGAAAATGGTGTAGTTGGAGAGGGCCTTACAACTGCTGGCATTTCTCCACCGGCAGAGCAGAATCACACCTACCAGTGGAGAATTCATCAGGGTCATTAAAGTTCACGCTCAAGTGATGAGAAAGACCCATTCCAATTTTCTTAACTAAGTAAATGGGAGATTAAAATATCTCCATATGTCTGTGTAGATATCCCTAATGGTTTCAATGTCATTATTGGAACTTAGGTAGTTGATTTTTTTTAAAGACAAAAGGTCATATAGACTACATAAAGCGGTTTGAGCAACCCTCCTGCCTGTTGCAGATTCCCTCTCCTCGTCATCTGGTTTCTCCTCCACAGCAAATACCTGTGCAGGATTAACTTTGGAGCTGGATGACATCTAATCATTAATTATCCCACTAACTGTCGTTGCACCAGACAAAAATGATGCTCATTTTCCTGTTGACTGAACCGTCTCACAAAAACTGAAGGAAGAGACAGTCCTTCTATTCATGGCTGGTAACTTAGCTATTAGCTAGTCTCTTGTCAACAACAGCTGCATTTCTGGTAGCATGTTTTTACTGTATACACTATAGATGAGGTCTATTTGATCGCTTTGAAT
Source organism: Liparis tanakae (assembly GCA_036178185.1). Classification (NCBI taxonomy): domain Eukaryota; kingdom Metazoa; phylum Chordata; class Actinopteri; order Perciformes; family Liparidae; genus Liparis; species Liparis tanakae. Next base: position 7,551,974 of record CM070099.1, on the reverse strand, counting down.
AGATCCATATAACCAAATCTGCAAAGATGAGAAAAAAGGCTTTTTATTTAAATTTGCTTAGCAGACGACCTGATCTCACTGGGAAGCCTATAGAGAGATTATTATGGTCGTTATGAGGGTTTAGGTAACATGCCGTGCTATGCTTGATGTCAGCTCCCCTTGCAATGGCAGAAGAAATACAGATATTCCCTTTATTACCATAACACTTGACAGATCTACTTCACACAAGGGCCAACTATCGAGAAATGTGCTTGAGAAACGGTCACTGATTACTTTGGAGTAATAAATAAAACTCAGGGCTGAAGTGGAGGAGCTATGACGCATGCTCACGGGAGCCCAAATAAAATGTTGCAAGAAACATTTCATATCTAACATGATCGGAATTACTCAATATTGGGATTGCTAACAACAGACAAAGACCCAAAAGCAGAACTTTTCTCTTGGTTGCCACACAATTCTGTTCACGTAGGCCTTCGCCCCTAGCAGGATATTCTTATATTCTTACTTTGCTCCTTGTAAGCACCGCGGTAATTTAATATGGAGCAGACAGCATGAAAAAGTCAAGCTCAGACATGACAACATCCCTATACATTGTCGGGCAGACAAGTCACAGGGTACCTTGTTTCCAGGGGGATGTTGCTGTTGAGCAGCCAGTTGTCCTGCGTGCTGCCGGTGTCCTGACCACTGGCCGGACCCTCGGGGGGGGCAGAGCCGTCTGTGGGCGCGGGGCTTGGGTTACTCCGCGGTGTGTAGTTGCCCCTGTTCAAGGAGTTAATGGAGGCCGCATGGTGCTGATGATTGGGTGAGTGGGAGTGGGAGAGCGGAAGAGGAGGCGTCCGCAGCCGAGAATGGTTCTGAAAGGCTCCGTCTGAAAGGGAAAGAGGGGCAATGATATAGAGAGAGCTACAAAACTAGTGTGGATCAATTGAGGGTGCACATTAAAAAAAAAATGTGACAGCAGCCTTATAGCGTTATTTCAACTCCCCGAGCTGCAACGTGACTGATGAACGATTGGCGATAGTTTCACCAGCAGTACGCAAATTAACACCTTCAACTAATTTCAGTGGAGAGCTGCAAAGCCCTATGTGAACCACTCTTACACAAGTCCATCTTCTGCTCATTATTTCTCCTCCCTGGCCTATCAGACGGCTTTCTGCCTCCCACAGAGACCTGTGACATGCTCCTGTGTAAATGGACGAGCTGGCTTCTCCATCTTTTTCTTTTTATACATTTACACTATGCAGCAAGGGAATTATGTTTGAGCATGCATAATAATAATAATACTACTACTAATAATAATAATACTAATAATACTACTAATAATAATAATAATAATAATACACTTTATTTATATAGCACTTTGTAAAACACAGTTAGAATGTGCTTTACTATGAAACCAGAAAAGTGATATGTGTATTAAGATCACAGAAAGGCAATTTTAAAATAAAAGTGGGTTTTAAAAAGTGATTTTTATCTCCTCAGGCAGGTAATTCCAGAGTCTATTAGGTCTGAATGCAAAGGCTTTATCTCCTTTGTGTATGAATCTGGACCTCGGAACAACGCATCCGAGGATCTCGAGGTGCGAGAGGGGAGATCTAATAAATAACTTCACCAATAATAACATTTAAAATCAATTATAAAGGCAACAACAAGGTAGACAGTGTAAGTAAGCCAGGATCTGTGTTCCAACATATGGTCATGTTTTTTAAGCACGGGTAAAAATACTAGCAGCAGAGTTTAGGAAGAGCTGGAGGCTGATGCCAGAGAACAAGAAGTTACAGTAGTGTAATCGACTAGTTACAGTATGAAGCCGTTGATAACGGTTTCCATATTTTTAGGAGACAGATATGGTCTAATCCTTGAAATGTTCCTTCAACAATGAAAGCAAGATTGAACCATTTGTTTGGATTTGATTTGTCTAAACTCAGTGTTTTCTTTATAAACAATAGCCTAGTGTGAAATGTGTTACTGCTACCACGGCTTGCCTAAAGCAAGTTTCGGTTTTGAAACAGAAACTCAGATTTGCTTGCAGACTTGCTTGTGGTCAAGCTCATTAGAAGTGATGCCAACGGTCACGTACTGTCCCAGAGCGTTTAGCAGCACAAATGGTCTCTTTTTGTCTAATTTGATTAGATCTTTAACCAGCTCTGTTGTCACTTCCCATCAAAGGTATTACAACTATGAGATATGAAGTGTATCGGAACAGATTGTACCCAGAGGACCTATATGCACTATTTGATGCTCTCTGCACTTCACAAGATAGAAGACCCAATGTCCTTGGGCACTCTCCATCCATTTATTTCCACATCTGTTAAGCTATTCATCAATCAATGAACTCCTGGCTTGACTGATAATGAAAGAGTGGCTTTTCTTTAAAGCAGCAATCCTCCTTTATTTCACAGATATCCCCAACACCAAATTGCCAATTTACAGCAGAGGGAGCGGAAGATAGACACACAGAGGGCTTATTTTGTATAATCAACTCCTTTATTAAAGCGATGCCTACTCACGCCAGTCAAGAAGCAAAGTGTCATTTCAGATTCAGTAGGGGTCAGGAACAGGAAGATGCTATATCTACATCTGTCAATCAAGGCAGCCTGATGCACAAGCTGCTGAGGAGCAAAATTGAGAACAAAGTAGCATTAAGCTTCGGCGCTAGAGGCATTTTAGGAAAGTGGAGAGGGAGCCCTTTGTCTTCTCAGGTAATGTGCAGATGATTGGCTTGGCAAGGAAAACAGGACAACAATGTAGTTTAATCCTCAAGCACACGCTCACGTCTTCCTGCAAGCTTTTGAAACACAACGGTGCTTTACAGAAAGTTTAGTATTTTAGTTAAAGCGACACTATGTAACTTTTCCCCTGTAGCGCCCCCTTCAGGTATTTAACGTCTGGCTCTCGAGCCATAAATGGCTCTTCAGGCTCCTGCCCTCACAGCTGATCGAACAGCTGGCCGTCTCGGCAGCTGCAGCGAGCCCAGCCGCGGCATGTCACTCTGTTTGTACTCGTCTCGTAGCGGAGCAAATAAAAAGTCACCTGCGAGCGTGGACTGGCACTATATGACGTTGGTAATCACTGCCAGACAGCAAGTTTAAGTACTTCCTGCTCCTCAACCGGAAGTACCGGGTCGTTACCAACCATCTTACATTCAGCAGTTTTCTGGCCACAGACCCCCGATGGCAGTGGCGGAGGCGCAAATCAACATATTAAAAGTCATTGTAGCGGCACAATTTTTTTCAAGCTGTTATTTTAAGGTGAACAAGTTACATAGTGGGGCTTTAATTTACTGTGTATCTATATTCTGTATATTTCCTTAGCAGTCAGCACAATAAAAACATGACTCTCTGCCTCATAGTGCACATCTTCCATGGAATAAACCCTGGCAGAAATGCAGTGCCATATTATGCATTTGTCACACTGATAGATTTTGTTTCCATCACACTGATAGATGGTCCTATAGCGAGTACACTTTTGCACAAAGCAGCCTTTGTAATTAGACAAACCAGTAAGAGAGAAAGAGATAGGGGGAGAGAGAGAGCGAGAGAGAGGTGCACCACAGTCCTAAGGGACAATAGATTGTTGTGAGGTAAAACTGCACCGTCTCTGATGACCTCTCTCCACTCAGCAATGTACCTGATCCCTAAAGCCATTAATAAGGTTATGCTAATTCGATGTAGGGACGGCAGAGACATACGCAGATAAATATATCATGAGGACAATGGCTTCACTGGAATGTATTTAGTGCTCGGTAAACAAATACTTCACTTCCTGTGACGTTCAAGTAACAGGTGATTCATGTTTCTAACACCTGGTCACACCTGGTTTACCGTATGAGCCTACTTGAAATAAGAGCCACGCTATGGACTCAAATATTACAGGAAACAGGTTCCTGTTTAAATTGTTCACAATATTGCAGCTAAGCAGGAATATTATCGGGTTTGTTTTTGAAGCAAAATTCTCCAATTATCCCAATAGAAGGTTGGTCTCGTACAGAAGTTCTCAAACCTTTTCTGTCACGCTCCACTTTGAAGGAAGAAATATGTTCATGCCCCAACACAATTGTAAAAATATGGTCCATGCTTGTGCCTCCTCCATCTGTACTTTTAGAAATGATAGAATTAAAAAAATTGCTATCGCTTTCAAGTGAAGAAGATTGCTCCATCAGACTAAAAAATGTGCAATCATTGTGTTAGAACATTGCAAATAAAGTTAGATCTGTGCACAATAACTTGTGTTTGGCAAAAAAAAGAGTTCTACTGAGTTGTACACTGCATATCTTTTCAAAATCATAATAACGTGCATCTTGTGCAAAATCAAATTGTTGCAGATATGTGTGCACCATCAAGTTTTATTAGTATTAGTGGCTGCAATGAGCCGGCATAACGTGTACATTTTTACAAAAGTATAGGCATTTCGTCATGCATTTGTTAATGACTTAGTTGTATATCCTTGCACTTTTTTAATATGTGAAGTTCTTAAAGTTCTTGAAATAAAAAGATTCTGCATTCTGCACCCTACCTGTGATACCAATGCTCTCCACAGTTTGAGAATTACTGGTCTAGGGTCAGCACATCAAATCAGTTTAACATACTTATGGAATGACAAAGTTTAATCCTATTGAATTTGTGACCGACCACTTTGTGGACCGCAGAGAGCCCAAAGAAAAAGCAGCTACCGAAATATTCAGATCCTAAATGCACCTTGCGGTTCAACAATGATCTGGAGTCACTTGTTCTTCTCTGAACTGGAAAACAAAGTAAAATCGAAGGGTATTTTGGGAGGAGGGAAGGGTAATCTCCACTCGCATGCAAAACTGAATATAAGAATACTAATTCACTCTAAATTATTAAACTAGATGCAAGATAAGATGTAGGTTACCCATGCTAGTTAAGTGCTGTGCAGGTTCACGCAGTGACACAGCAAATCTGAAATATTTGATCCCAAACCGATCCGCACTCTTTGTGCATGCAGTGCCCTCGTCAGGTTTTACAGTCGCTGCAGTAAACCCAGCGACTTCGCTCTCCTACTTATTTGCATACAAGCCGTCCTCATTTTAGTGCAGTGTAGAAGATGATCTCCAGAAAAAGAACGAGCACCGCATCGTGATTTTCATTCACCACTTGACTGTATGCATCTCTTCCCTTTCTACAGCGAGGTGAGAAGTCGCTGCTATTTCCGGGGGGGAGGTGAAGAGAAAGAAGACAAGCAGGACAGTTTACGAGACAAAACGACACAACCCCCACCGATGTGGTGATTCAGCAACAATTATTCACCACTATCCAAAGGACAGAGGGAAACAATTAATGGTTTTCTATTGAGCTGCTTTGCACAACGAAATTGGCATGAAAAGGAGATTCATCTGTTATCAGAGAGACATAGAAGGAGGACTTGGCCACAATAGCCAAACCTTCACATGGCATTCAACGTAGAAGCCTAAAGATATCTATTCAGTCTGGGAATGTGGGTTTTTAATTTTTCTTCTGAACAGATGTATGGACTTGTTACGGCCTCCTGACACTATTCTAGATGAGTAATTAAGGCAAATCCACTTCATTAGCCAAGACCTCAACCCCCACCATGAGAGGTAACAACATGCTGTAATTGCTGGCAGACAACTACCCAACTAGTGAGGCACTAGCTGCACTAGGAATCTTTTTTTGTAATGACCAACACTTACATATTGAAACTGATGTAAAACTAGTGAATGGATTTCTCTGGGATCTCTGAGTACGCTCACTATTTATTCATGAAAAACCAAAACCGGCGTGTATCTCATGATAGTGAATCACTGTGCGTGTTCTGAGGCTGATCACGAACCAGCCGTAGAAAACAAAGAGTCATATGTTGTATTATTTAGAGCTTTGGTAGAGGTAGAGGGTTATCTGAGTGCTTTCTATTTCTAAACGGTTGATGTTGCATTTAGAATTAAGACTGCAGAGTGGATTCTCGTCGACTGCATTGAGTTATATCCACAGATGACTCAACTCAACAAAGCGTATTAAATCCAAAATCCAAAATGTCCTAATTATGATAATATAATTAACTTGAGGGATTTCCATACTTCTTTGTCTAGGTAATGGTGTGTAGCACTTCACTAAAAGCCATGTTGTTATTAAACTTAAATTAAACTAAACACACAATAATAAAATATACATATAAGAAAAGAACAAGTGTGCATAAACTATAAACTATACAAGTGAGATATAAAATGCAAAATAAAATAAAATATATATGTATATATTAATTGGATACTCTACAACAGCTACCATATGATATCTATAGTAGCTCAATATCTATACAATATTTGTTTAAGGAAAATCCATTCTGCCTCTCTTGGAACAAACAACTTCACTATTGTTCATACAAACTTCATAAAGATGTGGAGTTTGATACGGTGCAATATTCGACATCTTCAAAGTACTTCCGTTAGCTTTATATCCACATAGAAGAAGATTTCAGGGGCATCATTCTGGCCACATTTGTTCCCGTATGGAGGAACACTGGGTTGAGACGTGCTGTGCCACTTTGCACGGCGTCCAGGTAGAGAAGTTCTATTTCTTAACGAGAACACTGAATAAAATCCACAGCGGCTATGATCACACCTGATGAAATAAAACGATGTGACACGCCACGAACACCCGTTCCTACGCACCGAGGTGTGAGCCATTCAATGCAGAATTAATCAAAAGCTATCCAGCGCCCGGATAAATCGCTAAGTCTTACTTACTGCTACAGCCCCTATGGCTAATCATAAGAGCAAAGTTTCCAGTTGAGTAGCGTTTGTCTATAAAAATACAAATATAATTTGTCATGAAGGCAGTGAAGCTGCAATCTCTCCTGGCTCCCTGTCGCAGGTTCTCTGGGCTGGCCCTGCTGTTTCCTCCTCAGTTAGAGAAGTCTTCAGGGAAGATCCATGCGGGGATACTAGCTGTCTTTCCTGGACTCGTTTGAGAGGTAACAGGTACCACAAACAACACATGGTGGGGGTAACGCTCAGCTCTCGAATGGCTCTCTCCGTGGGAATGGTGGGACCTAATGGAATCCGAGTGTAAGCTGCATTTCTACCTGCAGGAGAACAAACCTGCTCTTGTACTTAACATCCTTCCACCGGAGGACACCAAAAGAAAACGAGAGAAACTAGATTCATGATTGTATTTTTTACGAAAATGTGGAGTTTAATGTTAACACTGCCTTGGAAAAGTAAACTCAAACATATAAACATGAAAAAAAACATCCTGGAAACGTTTCACTTTTTCTTTTTTAAAGGAGGTTTACTGCTGTTTGCAAACCTAATCCATTAGGACTAGTCCTTGCATATGCTTCTCTCTGCCTTTGTGAGATCAAATGGATTTCCTGTCATTCTTCTGAGCCACCCTAGCAAGAACAAGACAAGTGGTTGTATATGCTCGACTCTGGATGTCTCTCTGCTGCATATCCATCAAGATGTTGAAGATTTTGTTAGAGGGCACAGATGGTCTGCAATTATTGTGGAATGAAAGTGATGCATCTCGATATATGTCAATGAAAAGAAGATGTGTAGGTATGCAAAATGCATTACCCGGGGCTGAAGAACAGCGAGTCAAACAGGACTGGACAAATTGTCTGTTGGCTGCAGTTCATTGATAACCCGACATCAATAGAAAAACGATTCCTTTTAAAATGTTCACCCAAAACTGTAACCTCACAATTCCCCGGGAAAACAAGGGCACGGCAGGCGGGTTGCCATGTGCTGCTCATTAAATTATCATTCAGCCTCAGATAGTTCATTCCTCGTGGTGTCCGATGGATGGATTACTCTCTGGAGTGACCTCTTTTAACCACATTTTCCCTGTCTTCGCAGACACAGGAGGATGATTAAGCAGTTTGAAAGAAGACTTATTTGAATTCACGCACAGCCACGTCCCACAGGGCGTTCTACCCAGCCCTTCTTTTTGCTTGGTCAGCTGTGAGGTGGTGGTGGTGCGCTGGCCCTCTCCCCGGGGGGAGCCCGGCTGCACTGAAATCCAACACTGGCCGACCCCACGCTGTTTTGCATTAAGAAATGCTAATACGGGGAGGTTGCAGTGTCTCAGATCTTGCAGCTCAGTGTGGCAGCGGGCTCCCACTGGCATAATCTCCAGGAAGAAGCCCCTCAGAGAAAGCCAGGGGCCACAGGGAAACACATGCTGCACAAAAGGACCGCAGGCCTCAGCGAGCAGCCTCGTCAGCCTTACAGACACTCTGGCTCAGCGTTCTTCCCAATGAAAACAGGATCAGGGGGACAACAATAACAAACACAACATCTGAGCAGCCTCAGAGGCTACTCATTATGCTGAGAGCATTTACTTGTTCAGAATCCAGCATAACATTTCAAATCCAGTGTGCGGGCTCAAAGATGACCTAGAGATATTGCAATCCACAGAGATACAAAGCCACCTGTTTTTCAGTGCAACAGATACACTGTGCGGCAATTATTTTAGACACACATGGTGTTGTGTGGTTGTTTACTGACAGTGAAAACAACTACATATTCCCTGTACTGTGTCAACTCTGAATTTGAATATTTTTTCTATAGATGAACTGTATGTCAAAGAGATTTGTGATTTGATATTCCAGACATTTTGTTCCATGGTAGCTTTAAAATGACTTTTTTTGTAAAAACTCTATGAAAACCTGAGATGCATACTTAATTCCAGATTACACTGCATTTAACAACGTGAAGTCTGGATGAAGATCATGGATGGAACAGAACACATTAGAATTCCATAAATTACTATTTCCATAAATTCGATCAGGCGATTCAGGGAAATGTGTGATCTGTGATTTAATCACATTGGCTGCAAGTTTTCGTTCTGTCAAACAAATCTACACCACTACCTTGCTGGCTCACTCTAGTTTTGTCACCTTGAGAAAATTAAGTGTATGCTGCTGAGGGGGAAGATTATCACTACACATTGAACACTTTTAATGAATTAATTTCAGCCTTGAAATGCTAAAACCAGCATGGGTTGAGAAATTAATGGAAACGCTGTGCCCCAAAAGATATTTGGCATTTGGAGTCAACAAAAGTCACTGAAATTCAAGCCATCCGGATTATAACCGATCTAACTGTATTAGTAAACCTTTGATTAGATTCAAACAGCGGCTTCAAAGAACCGCCAATGGGAGTACATGGTGTCGCTCACTGGAGAGAAAGAGTCAAAGACATTTCAACCAAAAATGCAAGAAAAGCAGATTTAAATAAACAAAATCTGCAAACTCCTAAAGTATTAAAATTTGATGTGGGAATTGTAGGAAAAGGCATGGAGCAGCTTATATGGCTCATTAGGTGGTTTAAGTGAACAATGGAGGCTCCTCTATCTCTGATTGTAATCGGCTCATTTGTGTCAAAGATTCTTTTTAATAATCAAGCAATGAAAAGCTTCATGGAAGAATCTTCAAGTGTAAATTTTACTTGGTGAATAACTGCAGTGAGGCGAAAGATCCTCAGGATGAACAAAAGCATCAAGAGTTACAGGAATATACACGGAGGGACCGACTTTGCACCCGAGAGACGCACAGAAACATGCTGTACTTTGCAACTTAAAAAGATTCTTACAAATCCTGCTGATGACTAGAGCCGAGGAATATTCCTCCTAAGTGCTCTCCTACTCCTTTCCGACAGCCCCGGGGCCAACCTAAATGCTGCACCTATGCAAATTAGAATCATTGTTATGAGACAAATCCGCCGCGTTAAAGGCCATTCCCCCCCACCCACGTCCCCTTAAGCACAGTCGTGTCACCGCCGGTGACCTGCATGTTGCTTCTGTGGAATTAAGGGTGGGGTGGGATGAGGGGGGTGGGGGGAGGGGATTTTCATCGGGATTAATAACTCATTCTAGCAGGCAACTGGGGCACTTCGGAGTTTTATGTAATTCAAACCTTTGGATAGTTAACTTGGAAGTTGGATCAATTATTTAAGCCGTTTCATTTTGTTTTGTGTTTGCCGCGCCGGTGGGAGACGCAAGTAGCAAGTAGTTGAAAGGCATCAACATTCAAATATTAAAAATAATACCCTATTCGGCATGCAAAGTGACGACTTCTGGGAGACATTTTGCATAAATCGCTGAGTTTGAATGGCAACATTTCCTATTTACATATCGACGGATCATAAACAGGAATATATAACTTGCTGCAATTACGAGTGAGGATTTTCGTAACCATAATAATAAATCTGCTTTCATGAGGTTACCTTGAGGAAATTCTCCTAATGCATTTTTCATTTGCCATGCATTGAGCATTTTCAGTGTAATAAACAGAGTACATTGAATAAGTGCACGTCTAGGCCTTCAGAGCCAATAATGAATCCACAAAATGTCCATCAATCTACATTAATCGGTGATACAGGAACAAAAAAAGCAACATGATCATATATATTTCCGGACACACACAATGCATTAGGGCCTGTAGTTGCATCCCAAATAAAATGTTCACAATAATCCAACTAGCAGGTTAACTGCTGATACAGCGTGTAGCACACGCGGACAGCTACTTTGAGAATGGACTGTATACATGTTTTATTCTTTCCACAACTGCCAACGCTATGTTTGCAGTTTGAGCCCAAATGTCATTCTGTCAGTCTGAATGAGTGTTAAGTCGACAGCACAAAGGAAACACTGAGTGTTTCAAGAGGAAGGACTAGCTGACATTTATTAATGAGAAACCACGTAGGGAGTTTTCAAGCCTAATCTCTCTCAAGGAGCAATGTCTGAGATGCTCTCAACATATAAAACTACAGTATGCCTTTCATGGGGCTATCACTGTTTTTAATACAACTTTAAAGGAGCCAGTCTTATATGAGGATAAAGCAGGGACCTGCACCTTGTGTTAGGCAACTCTCTTTATTATCTTCTTACTTTCCTAATGAGGTGCAGAGGATGCTTGCAGGATGTTTCTCAATATTCTATAGACAGTCCGGATGGTTCATCCCATCAGCACTCTTTGAAACTGTAGAGAAATATATGTTCCTACTGAAACAAAATTGTCCGTCTCTTTGAGTGAGGCTCTGAACTTTTCCAACCTTGTTTCAGAGACATCTGTGCTTTTCTCGAGGCTATATATCGACTCAAAGTTTCAACTCTCTCATGGTGCTCCGGGAAAAAAAAAATATATATAAAAAAAAGCAGAACATGCTTTTGCCCACAGCCATCTGCATGACCTATAACCCAACATGTCCAGGAGGAGGGGAAGGCTAACCTACAGAAAGCAACAGTAGTTTGAAAACACAACTCACCATCAGCAGTTGCAGTGGCAGGAGCATACAGGTTCTCTGAGCCAGTTTTAACTAAGAATGCATTGGGGCCAAACTCATCCTCAGAGTCACAGTCCTGGGCTGGCTGAGCCGCACAGTTACCTAGCAACCCTCCCCGGCTCCCATTGGCTGCAATGAAAAGGGGAGGGTATAGGATCTGCTCAACAGGGGATGAGGAGGCGGATGAACAATACAGCGGAGGACCTGTGGACCACAAACAGAGACAACACATGGGGGGATATGAACACACCCAAACACAGGCAACATGACAGAACACACACACACACACACACACACACAGGCAAGACTTAACTCTGACACTTCACAAACAAACAGGGACACATCTGCCTTTGTCGCTGCCACCTCACCCCAGCTGGGAAGAACAATCCAAACAACGAAAATTACTCTGGGATAAGTTAGAAAAAGGTAAATGTCTGGTACTGCTTTAGCGAGACATACATTTTAGGATGTTAAATGCAAACTAGGAATACAATTCCAGGTTAAAAATAAAATAAAAATACATGTTTTCTTCCTAGAGCACAACCCTGGTCATATTGTGCACATTCAACAATAACAAAAACAAAATATCAAGTGTTCTTACATTAGTTAGTACCAACTAATTTCAACCAGCAATATCATGAATCCGTCCACCAATAAATCTGCAGCGTTTAGGGACCAGAGACGTGTGGAGCGCTGTGACTTCTAGGCCCACCCACTTTTGAACTGTCCAATCAAATGTGAGGATTGGATTTAATTTAAATCCCTCCTGTAACATCACACCGCTCAAAAATGAGGTTTCACTGCATGATACTCACACTACTTTTTCAGTAACAGTGTACACATGACATTAAAGAATAAGTGCATCTACTAAAATACAATGACACAGTATTTTGAATTCCAGACAAATCAAAATGATCCCAAATAACTGTCTTCCAACAACAACAAAAATGACGGTTGCAGATTAAAATGTGTGCACTGCTGTGCAGAATGAACATTAATAATATGTTTCTAGATGTGTCAGGATTGTTAATGCCCCCTCCTGTGGAAGTGCATGTAACCCCTGCCAGCCAAGTAATGCATCCAACCTGAACCAATCCCTTCTATTTCTGCACTCTGTGTCCATCTCAGCTTTCCTATTCCTCAGTTATATAAAATACACAACAGGGATCCGACTGGCGTCTGACCTTAACAGAAGAATATGAATAAGTTACACTTATTGTATACCAATATTCAACCCAAATTCCTACACACAAATATCACGCTACTTTGTCTTTCAGGGCTTATTTACTCCAATCCTCATGCTGTCATGGAAAGTTAAATCTCCACGGAGCTCCTATTAATGTGTGAATAACTTTTGATGCGCCACACTGAAAACGAGGTACTTAAGTAGCATGACGGCAGCGAACAAAGCCATCAGTTCGCCGCTCTCTCCATCTTCACACCAGTCCGCCGGTCGTGATGTTGAAATTCCCGCTGACTGGACCACCATACATTGTGTCTCTTGCTCTGTAATGATCCCTGAAGAGTATTAAAATACGACTCACTGACTCGCATCTAATTAGGAAACAATTAGTGATATTAACATATCAGCCGCAGCCCTACACTAGCAGCAAATGCCCACTGCCCCAGAGAGTCACAGTTTGTGCTTCACATATACTCACTCCCCCCCCCCCCCCCCCCCCCCCACCCGCAGACCTCATTACTCCTTCGGTCCTCTGATGCTAGGTTGCAGGTAATGGGTGAATGGGTGCTGGGGCACAGTGGCCGTGCTGTGGGTTAATGACCAGGACACTGTTGTACTTGAATGCATCGCAATGTACAACTGGGAGAGGAAGAGCCGCTGAAAAGAGCATCATTACAGTCATGGCCCCAATCCCTCGGTAACGTCCAAGACACTGCATTTACCAATTGTCAAAATAACACACAGTACCGCTCTCTGAGCCGGTTTCCGCCGCTGTGAAACACCAGGGGGAAAGCCTGAAGTTCTCATGAGGCTCAAGAGACAGAAATGAGCTGAACCAGCCTGAATATTAAAGCATTTTTCCTGAAAGCGAGAGAAATTCATCAATGAGACGGTCTAAGTCTTAAGCTAAATGAGATCAAAATAGTCCTGCTCAGCCACCTTGTGCACGGAGCTGTTACTGTCTCACAGGGTGTCATTGACGCTGGCTTGTGCCATTCATGCCCGGCCCACAGACACCTAAAGTCACAGGCAGGGCCAGAAGTCACAGCTTGAGATGGCCAGAGAAGTTTCACAGGCTGCCAGAGCTGATTGCCTTTGGCTTCACTCACTAGATTGCAGCAGCAAATGGGGACCTTTACTTAGGAGCCCCTGGACCATGACCTATTGCTTTATTTAGTCCCCGACAGCTTCAGGAAGTGCCCATCACTACCTGTCTTGGCCTGACTGCAAACAGACCCCACACTGCATTTAAGGTAAAATTAGCCAACTGTGATTGTATTTTTGATTCTAGGAAAAAAAGATGAACTGATCCTGAAATCTAACATTCTGCAGATTTTGTATTAGATACATTTAGATCATAATGATTGGAAATTTGTTTTAACAGTATACCAGTTTCACAGTTGGAAAAAAACAAACATCGAAAGCCCTATTTTAGCTCATAGTATTTTATTTTCCAGGGGAAACTGGTAACAGTATGTGGTGCTGGTATGAGAGACAGCAGCTGAACAGCAGCAGAAACATACGAAGGTGGGCGGACAGTTATGCATCAATACTTTTTTTTCTTTTACAACCAAGCTTGTAGGTGTTCTTTGTTGTACTCAAAAACGTTGAAACGACTCGTGAGTGTTGAAGCACACTGGCTGTTGCTGAGATGTTGCGAGATTGTTTGGTTGCAGTAAGATATGTCATCAACATTCATATTTATACAACTACTGTATGTGATTATGATTAAAGTACTTATACTTGAGAACAGTAACAAACTGTGTTACAAGTTAGAGTCTTCTAGAGCATTCTAAATGTTACTTTTTGCAAAATATACTTTGAGGAGTAAAATTATACTCATTATACAGAATGGCCTATTTAAAATACTAAATTGATGTTATTGTGTGTTAATGTGTTCGTCACTTTAATGTTTAATTTTCACAACGCCATATACTTTTTAATCCTCTTTAATAATACATCATAGTTAATTAGTTGATTAATATTTTATTCTAGCCTTTTAATGTTGCTGCACAAGATTGATGCATTTGGGTGCATTTGGGTGTATTTGGGTGCATTGGGGTCCAAAGTCTACAGTCTCAGAAGACCCAGTGGGAAGCACTGCTTCATGATTATCCACCTGTGTCTGCAAACATCTGCTTGTGGAAACAGGAGGCGCCATCAGCATTTTGGGATGTACACGCTCTAAGCTAACTGCTAGCATCACTGTATGCCTGTTGTGCGGATTCATGCACTGGAACTATGAGCCAAGTCACAATGATCAAGTTCCAGCATGAGAGGTGGAATCAGTCATTATCCCTGGGCCATTATCCACATGGACGTTTATATTTAAAAAAAAAAATAACTACATTATTTGAGGAGGCCTGAGGGAGAGATTAAATCAGGTAAATATAGAATATCAATTAGTGGGAGAATGTAGTCAAGTGAAAGAAAATTGAGTAAGAAGAATCAACATCTTCTTTAGTTCCTTCCCTCTTTGTCCCTAAAACAAGCTAGTTGTATACATATATATATATATATATATATAAGATATATATAAGAACCCTGTATATATATATATATACAGGGTTCTTACACATTTTTACCTATGGATTTCCAGGACTTTTCCAGGACTTTTCCAGGACTTTTCCAGAACTTTAAACCAAATTTCCATGACCAAACTGAAATCTCGGTATAAACATGAAATATTTAGAAAATGTTGAGTATTGAGAGCGTACGCCAGCTTATATTTTGAGCGTCTTTCTTAAAAAAAAATATTAATTATTTCAAACTCTGCATAAATGAACATGTGATTATAACACATTTCCATGACTTTTCCAAAACTTTTATGATTTAAGTTTTTTCCATGACTTTTCCAGGCCTGGAAATGACCATTTTAAAATGCAATGAATTTTCCAAGTTTTCCATGACCGTACGAACCCTGTATATATAAAGAGATAGAAGTTGTTATGTTCTTCAAACACATAAATAAACCCCATGAATACCTTGTTAAATTTTACTACACACCGACAATAGGGAAAGGGGAACAGATGTGCCGCAGTGACAACAGGAATTATCTGTTTGCTCAAGGACTACAGCTTCAGGCAGCATCTATAAAAAATGCAGCGTATTTGCAGATGAAAACCGGCAGAAACAAACAAACATCTCGGCGCCTGTCCTGTACCATCAACTGATGCTGCATGGCACACAAAGCTTAGAGGACGCAGAGGAATGACTCGGAGTGTCATCATCACACCGCTACTCTTGTGGTAAAGCCCAGCTTGTGTGGAATCTACATTTTAAAACACAGTGTGACGGCCTGCATTTAGGATTTACGTAATCAAGACACGAGCAGTTATATATTTATTTTTAGAAAAGCTAACGCTAAATACCCATCTTATTAATTTAGATTGACTCAAGCAAGCAACTGAAAACAAATCCTTAATACTGTGCATTACTAAACTGACTGGGACAGCTGTGCACTAGTACTTGTACAGGGGTGTGGTAGGAAAAAGGTTGGCAAACCAGTAAAGTGTTGTGATGTAATGATGTAGATTAGAGATTCAATGTGACTTTATTTATCCCGAGGGGGAAATTTGTGGGGGAAACACATAAAAACAATAAATACATAAAAACAATAAATACATACAATATATATATATATATATATATATATATATATATATATATATATATACAATAATTTAAATGTAAAATAATAATTAAATTAAATTAAATAAAAATTAAATTGTATATGGTGACTCCAAAGTATTAAATGACAGCAGTGCAAGGTTTATTTATTTACATTTGAGGTGTATTTGGCCAGAGGAGATTTATTATAAAGTCTAACAGCATTGGGCAGGAATGTCCTCCTGTATCAGGAATGTCCTCCTGTATCAGGAATGTTCTCCTGTATCAGGAATGTCCTCCTGTATCAGGAATGTTCTCCTGTATCAGGAATGTCCTCCTGTATCAGGAATCTTCTCCTGTATCTGTCCTTGTGAAGTGGAGCTGAATTAGTCTGTTGGAGAACGTGCTCCGCTGTCCCTGCAGTAGGTGGTGGAGAGGGTGGTCTGGGTTATCCAATAAGGACAATACTTTCTTCGGTGTCCTCCTCTCCATCACCTGGTACATGGTGCTAAGAGGTTAATCCTAAAACGCAGTGGGTTTTATGCCCCACCTGTAGAATTTTGCAGTGCATATTGCAAATCTGGTGACACGGTTCCCTCCATGTTTTCGCTGTCCACAGCCTGCATGCTCTGAACATGTCCTCAGCACACGGGGGAAGGTGTACCTTTACAACCCCTAAATCAGACCTGACGCCTTTTAGGTCTGCTTCACTTTCATAATACATTCTTCAATCAGCAGACATTTAATTGCAGAGATAAAAAAAGAAAGAAAAAGATCCTGGCTGTGATGTGAGGAAGGCCTGCTAAAGACTGATGTCTGATTCTTAGCAGCATCTGTCAGCAACAAAATCTTTCATGTATGAAGGCCTTTCTTTCCAGTTGATTAACTGTCTTTCGAGATATCTGGAGGCATATGTGTCGCTTCTTCAGGGCTACATTTGAGGGACACGCACATGTCTGTGATCTGGTACACTTTAAACTGGTATATGGCATAAAAACGTTGGAGACCTTGTTATAAATGCATGCCTATTGTTAATGTTAAGCCTACAGGCAATCTTCAAGTACCTGTTTGGGAAACACATATTCGGTATGGGGTCGGTAATAATCCTAATGAATCGTGAGCAGTGTGTACTCTTTAGGTCTCAGTGAAAATGTGACGTGAGTTTTCATGTTGCTCTGCCTTGAACACTACATATTACATAATAATAACTCATTTATACTGTAGCGCGAGCATATTATGATGCATTAAGGATGCTTTGCAAGTCGGTTTTAAAGAGGGAAAGAAAATAGTTGTTTTTTTAGAAACAAGGTCATTATACCAAACCTAATACAAATAATGGTCATTTAATTGAGTTATATTTGCCTACAAGGTTCTTTGGACGACGAGGTAATTTAAGTGGATTTAATAGCTTTCAAATTGCCTCGGCATGATCAATTCCTTTTTCAACGTTTGAACTCCATCCCCTGTTGCCCAGCTCCGAGGGTTGTGTTTACACACGGGCCACACAAATGCACACTAGTCAGGCTTAAGTTGTCCGTGAGATGTTGTGCGATACAAAGGCTTTAGAGCCGCTAAACCCATAAAAGGAGATTTGACACCTCTTTTGAGTTGTATTTTTCTAACTGACTGGCAGTGTTTGAGCTGACTGATTAAATGTGTCCTTTTGCCTACTATAATCGTTGCTCCTGGTTTGGATTGAACTTCAAAGACGGTGGGAAGGCAGTGTTAGTCCTGCCTCCGTGGGTCACTGAGGGTCTTTGTGACTGAAGGAAGCAGAGGCCCCGGTGAGAATGTTTTTGAAATGTAACATGATGAAAGATGTGCTGAATATTACAGTCTGACAGAATGGCTGTGGTTGGGTGAACTGACCGGACACATTATCCTCTAAAATATGTTTTTTTGATGTATTAGGACACACTATGCAATATTGCAAATTGATAAGGTGATATAGGATTTATGGGGCATTTAATACCTTGAATTTTGAGGTATTAAAGTGACTGTTTCCCATCTTGTTATTTTATCTGAAACAAATATTTCAATATAATTCAATTAAATGTACAATATCACAATATATAGATTGCAATACTACTATTCAGCATAGCTATATTTGACTTGAGTCTCAACTGGAAGTTATAAGATGAAGTTATTAATATTGTGGGCTGATTAATTCCGGTTAGTTTACATACATGGTACATTCTGAGAGTCTGTGATTTGGAGGTTACATTGAAGGGGATTTGCCCGTACCCTACTAAATTTAGTCAAAACTATTCAGCACTGTTAATGGTAATGTAATCACTTTGATTTTACTGCTGTTGGATACATATGCAAAAAGAGATGAAGATATAACAGTTGAGCAATGAAAAATGATTTTCAAGTGCACACAAAAAGAGTGACACTGAAGCTGATGGTCTCCTCAGGGTTCTGCTCTTCAGTATGAATATATATCTATCTTTTCCCCCCAATAATTTTGTTTTCGAAATTCGATATTTTTTTAACACTTTTTGCAGAATATTACTTGAGGACAAAAAATAAAGACATTGGACTTCACAAGGACTCACATGTGTTTATCAGACGGAAAAAGCAACAGCAGGTGCTATAAAATGAACTGAATTAATTGCAGTGACTCAGGATGTATACAATAATTTACAATTGAATAAGGTTGTATTTGTCACTTCCATGTTGAGGGAAAACTATGTATGTGGTCGGGTGATAATTACACACTTATAAGACCTCTCCAGGTAATACAAATAAAATGGCGTAATTCTGGTTTTAGCATTATTAGGATTCCCAAATTGCCATAATTGTTTTATAGTGCACAGCTGCAAGCCATAACTAGCCTTTAATGAAATTAAGACTTGATAGGTGATCTCAAGACAAAGCAAAAATAAATGAGACAGTGTGACGCTCTGGGATAAATTTGAAAAAGTCACCAGCCTAATGCACAAAACACAGGTGATACGCTGCCTGGTAAACACGTGTGTCATCTTTAGAAAATGTTTACTTTTCACTTTTTATTAAAGCTAAATCAAGCTCCTCATTGATTTTACACATCTATCCGAGGTGATGCTAGAATTACAAGGATTTCCCCAGGTGATGCAATGGCATTAATTTGTCATAACAACTATAATTCTGCAGGACGCTCCACATAGTCCAACACCCAACCCGAAACTAAACAGACACATACGGTAGAAACATTTGAAGAGGAAGTGGGAAATGGGCTTTTATGATCCAACATTGGAAAAATTATAAAATGTTCTGACAGTGCTGTTTGCTAGGAATCAATAGCGTCATAACAGAGAGTGAAGATAATGCATAATAAGGTTGAAAACAAATTGTAAATATCCTTAAATGTTTTTTTTATAGATAAGACCATTACTGAGGAAAGGGAAATTATAGTTGTGTATAATAATAAAAGCATTGCCACAGAAGGGGCCATTCCATTTAAGATTGACCCGCAACATTTCTATCAGCACTTTAAACCCATCATCCATTACTTACAACTACTGCACACCCTTAAAGAGATATTCAATGCTGAATTATAAATGGGTGGTTAGAATGAATCCAGAAAACAAGCGCAAATACTCTGACCATTAATACAGTTGTTGTGGTGCCTATAGAGAACAGTTTGGATGGTAGAAGTAGTTGGAAATGTGGGATTTAGATCAGCTAAGCAGTTGTCACATTTTCCATTAGCATGCCCACAGGCCTCAAATAGATCAAACTTCTACCCGACACCCCTTTTTAAAATACACCCATTAAAGGATGTAATCACTCAGGGCTAATCTATTCATCTGCATGGAGAAGGCGGAAAATATAAATCTAAGATTGTGGAAGAAAAACAGCAATAGCACACGAGCCACAGCACTCAGCAGAGCACTGATGCAGTGGCTTTCCAGAGTATCACCCAGGAAGATGAATAGGAGGCCAGAGTGGCTGAGACTAGAGATGACATTTCTTCTCTAGGTGGTTATAAGCACAGACTCCTTCCCCAAGTCCTCATCTACCCACATCCCCGTCTGCCCGGTTTCTGCCACTCCCATCCATCCAGTCCACTCTACTTCTTCACGCAGGAGAGATTGTGTGCCCCGCTATCCGGCCAAAGACTCCATCTGTTTCGACTTCTCCGTGACAAACGGAAGAATGCATCAGACTGGAAATGTGAAATTGAAATCACAAACTAAAGGAGGGGGTACCGTACTGCTGCTGCACTGGTACCTTGATAGAAAACCCCATGAGCAGCAACGTTTACCCATAAGAAATGCTCATTGGACATGATGAATGTGCAGGACATCCGAACCTTGTCGAGACAGCTGAGCTGATGCACTACAATGCGAAAAACACGTTTTCAAACTGTTCTTTAAGAACTGAGTAATCGCTGATTCATCTTTTTCCAAGACTCCTTAGTCTTCGAGAAACCAAGCCCAAATGTACTCTTAACTCCACTAGTCTTATAAATCAATGTTGGTTCTGACGAGCTCTGACATTGGCAAATCCCTCCACGCCGCCCCATTCAAGCATCCCTTGGGCTTTCTTTGTTCTGGGATAAAAAGCAAAGGTTCCAATCTCCTCACCTCTCGCGGTTAACAACATCCTGCAGGCATGTCGCTGCTGCTATTAAGGATCTCCTAGTCAACGCGAGTTTGTAAGTGACATCGTGACAGGAAGTCTCTTATTACGGTGCAGAAAAAAAGATGCGTAAAAACAGCTTAGAGATGTGTCCACGCCCAATTGGCAAGTACCCTGTAGATGATTCCAGACTTCAAAGCCATGCACATGGTAATCTGCTTTAAATGGGTGGTTCTGGACCTCTATCATAGCTTGATCATCAACTGAGCCGACTTAAACCATGGCTGAAAAAACAATGCTAATCGTGGATAATTATCAGCTTTTACTCCGCCTGCACTAGCTGCTCGATTCCCTCTCCTATAACCCAACGAGGCTGGTGAATAAACACAATGACATGAATAAATAATGCCCCTCACAATCCTCTTAAGTTGCCGAATAGTGAAGGAAAAAAAAAAAGACAAAAGTTTACTTTTGGTGTTTGAGAGCCAGTGGAGCCTGAAATTGTAAGCGACTCATTAGGGCTACATGTGGCTTGCCTGGGGCCTTGCTGAACAAAGATGGCACCATCCCCATCCTGTCATTCCTCAGCGCACTCCAAGCCTGGCCTAATAACATTCTAAAGTATACCCATAAGAAACCACTACATTCCCAATAAAAGACAGCCAAGACCTGACGCATTGCATAAAAAAATAATAAATACAAAATAAAACCTTTTTTCCTAGAATCAAAATATTAGTAGTGCTGAAGAGGCCACCTTTGTTTGATTTGTGCAGATTTTATATAATATTTTATATACATGATTTCCCCATCATGCCCAGATGGGTTGATCTGTCTGTGGCTCCCAGCTCTCACCGAGTGTATGACAGATGAAAGGGTTATCTAAAATACATGCTATCAAGAGGATGGTGTTTCTAAGTGCTCATATCACTCATATCATGGTGAAACGAAAGCCACCGAGATTTATCAAAATGGCAAATAAGTTGTGTTCCTAACAGAAGTAATTGAATAGTAATATGGAAACAGGAATGTTGATTTTGTATTTCTATGCATCTCTTAATTCGCTTTGCTGAAACAAATTTAATGAAATAGGTATGCATTCAACACAGTGGCAGTGGCACATATAACAATATGCAGACAGAACCTTCTCCAGAATGTCATTTTATAAAGTTTGGTCAGATAAATACTAATTTCAATTTCCTATTTCCACTGTGGTGATCAATATTAAAGAAGTTGCCTGGGGTGCAAGGACTGGGATATAATGTGAACACTCAAACTATCCTTCAAAACTAATACAGAAAGACCATTCAAAATCTACATTTTGCCATTCCTGGACAACAACTCTGCAACATAACACTGTTAAACAACATATCGCTCTGTATAGATATTCTTTACCTTAGTCAATCCAATTCATACATTTGTGTATTGATGGTTTTTTTTTTTTATTGCATTGTATTCTGGATGCCCCTGAGCCGATATGCAGGTTCAGGATTGAGGCCGATCAATTAGTATTGATCCCTAGCAGCTCTATGAAGCCTGATCCATTTCCAATCCTTTGTTTATTGTACTGTGGCTGTGGGTTGTATAGACCCTTCTGCAAAGAAAATCATCAAACCTATGCATCCACATGTTGGCAACGGTAGTGTGTTGCACTTTTATGGTTCAATACATATTTCTTCTTTTTTCGTTTGCACTCATAAATTCTAAATGTAATACCTCTTCTTTATTGCCCATTGTACACAGAGCGCCCATACAACAGTCAACATCTCTCACTGGACCACCTTGTATAAATTAAGGTTGACCGATTGAATGTAAAAAAATAGGACCCTTAATTAAATCCCTTTTTTTATGTGCAATTGTGACTTTCAAGTCGGAACAAAAAAAAATATCATCGCAGCCTGAGCCCAAGGTAGAATTAGGTTAGGAGACCCTTTCCTCTTTGCTTTGCTCAATGTGGCACCATCACTGTCTGTCCATGTGATCTATTGGCTACTATGCACAATTAAATAATAACACCACAATTAAAGTCTGACCCAGGATGAAAAAAGGCATGTATCCAATTATTGGTATTAAATAGATGGAGCCTCTTGCTGGATGAAATGTAAAAATAAATAAATTTAAAACCTCCCACAATGAAATGCGCTATTAATTTTTGTATTTCCCGAATGGAGTTGTAAAACTTGACGTTTTAAAAACAGCTCCCTAAGGTTGCCCTCCATTCCTCAGCTCTGTGCGTAAATATCTCCGGCTCTCCTCCTGGACTTCCCACTGGCACAGAATGAAAGAGCTAAAACTGTTACACATCCTTAAACCGTAAACCACCATTAGGGCTCAGCTGGTAATAAGTCAGTTCAAATCGTCTAAATAGCTCAAAGTGCATCCATGCCAGAATGTGGTAATTCACAGAGTTCCAGCGTTGGGGGTTTGAAGACAGAGGACGCATCTCTGGTGTGGACTGCTGCAGAGGCTGGCAATTCATACAGCTGAGATAAGAATAGTGTGTCCCGTGTGACAGCACTACTTTAGGGGGATCTAGTGAATGCATTGAGGGTGGTGCGGGGGGGGGGGGGGGGGGGGGGATCTGAGCTGATCCCGAGCTATTTTCTTCAACATGCACACACAAGCTGTTAAATTTCACTTTGCAGTGTGGCTTTTAGAGAAGTAATCCAGGAAGAACAACAAATAGAATTTGCAGGGTTGCACATGTGTGATGTGTGGTCACTACCCCGACACTTAAGCTAATGTTATTCTGTTTCGTGCAGTACTGACAAACCAGAGAGCACACAAATAATTGATCATATAATGATAATAATTAATCGCGTAATGTACAGTATACAGTCGATCTTGTATACCAAAGCTACTGATTTTAAATGAAAGGAAACCAAATTACAATATTTGTGTGCTGTGTTCTAATGCTCACACTTTGATCTTAGATATGTGTTATGTGTGTGTAGTTGTTTAGGTTTCACATTTTGCACATGAATGTAACACATATGAAGGAGGGAAATGTTCAAACGTTCAAACAAACTATTTTTTAATGATGTCTCTTTTCTAAATCGAGCAAACCCAAAAGTTCTGTACCTGGATTTGTATATTCAGAGGTGACCGATAATGAGGGTAATCTCAGCATGGAAGTTTAATTATTTCCAGCAACAGCACGAAGTGATCTCTGCTTCCTCGGCCTCAATAACAACCGCTAATTGCTTTCACTCGAGATAACTGATTGATCAGGATTCTTGTTCTGTAATTCTGTTGCAAGATTCTGTTGTACAGTGTTTATTAAGATGTGACAACATGAAATAGACTATACACCAGTTTTTGTCACGGGGAGGGATGCAACTAACTTTGCATCTCGAGACCAATTACGCATGTTGTGTTTAGGCAAGAGGCCAATATTGATCTGATACCAGTGCCCTTTTTTTCTTTTTAAATTAGAAATGTGTTTTCCTTAGTGAGTGGAAATGATTGGACTCATTGCATATAAACAACTTGTGGAGAAGTACAATTAACAACTGTCTTTTTAGCTTTGTGAAACTGGGCTTTATATTGTTGTAGATGGTACAACAACGTGTCCAATTATATAACAAAAACTTGTTGACGTATCTAATCTGTTCGATATGATCAGTATTAGCACCAGAATATGAAATCAGTGCTTTGCTATTTTCTAACCGATTCTAGGCAGGGATTCTGTTTTCCTGAAACTAAGTAATAAATACTTAGTTACTTAACTTACTGGTTATGCTATCGGGACAGAAGTTGTAAGACATGGTAAGGATGATTCTCCACAGAGGAGGGCTCATCCCGCTCTATGTCGTGCTTTGATCTGTAGCGAGGCCCCTGAGCCCTGGTGGTACGATGAGCCCTGATGTGCTGTTGGTTTAGACAGTCAGAAGCACTGTCAGGGAGCGGTATGCAAGTCCACAGATAACAGCCCAGAACTGTCCACACGGGCCTCTAAAACCCAGCAAATTAGCCTGCAAATGAGCGAGAGAATATCTTTACTAATCCATGATCTGGAGCGGAATATGTAAACAAATAAATAACTTTGCAGGAAACACTGAGGGTGGAAATAACCACAGCTGTGTGTCGGGAAACCACAAGTGATTCCTTTGAAGATGATATTCTGCTGCTGTGACCATTTCAGAGCGAGCTTCCATGTTGTGCTCGATGTGGAAACGGAATTACAGATCCCAATATTACAGGAAGCTCTGTCCCCTGCAGCTAGTGATCACAGTTTGTGCGTCTCGATCGCAGATGTCAACAGGCAATGAAGTATCAAAGTACCAAGGTTTAACACAAAGGGATTCTATTTTGTTCTGCAAGAAAACTGCCATAAATACCATCAATAACTATAGAAATGGTGTAATTGTCCAGTTGGTTCTCTCAACACACAATACTCTGTACATGTGTGTCGCTTCTCTTAAATGTTGTAAACACAAAGACATCTGTCAAAGAAAGGCAATTATTACTTGTATAGATGGCTCTAGCAACGTCTTAGATAGTGATTATTTGAACAAGCAGTGTGAAACATTGCATACTAGCAGGTATGTCTCATGGAAAGCAAGACTGTGAATGCAATATAAAAACATGAGGTCTATATTTTAAGACCAAATGTAGGGAAAACTAGTAAAAGGAAAATAGTTTAATGAACTCTTTTCATTCTTTATTTCTGTTGTGTCATGAAGACATATTTTAAATGACATTATGTTATGTTATCTCAATTTCTCTCTTTCTTGTTTCTTGGCAATTATAAGACCTGCAACAAGGCCAGGAATACACAAGCAGATTATAATTGATGGAAATACACCAATTTTACTAAATATAATCTATCACAAAGACAATTACAAGCCGGGAGTGTGATCAATAGTAAAACCCCACGGGGCAGGTAACAATAAACCCTCAATATAATCTATAAAAAGATTCAAGGCAAGCCATTGTACTCAAAATAACGTCATCTAAATATATATGTAATCAATTCCAATATGCGCACAGCCACAGTCCACTGGGATGTACGGTAAATCCCATGCCATGCTATTATAAATGTATGATTATTTAGTTTAGTGAAATAATAATCCAATGAAACAGTTGTATGTGAAGCAATAAATGCTTCTGTTTGAAATGCTTCATACGAACAGATCAGTTCTTGGCTTGTTGGAGTGATTTAGGAGAACTTGTTGCTGAGCAGTCCAGACCTGTTGAAGGAGCCACGCGTCATTAGTCGAGCTTAACACTAATGGCTTGTTCATTGCATTACTTCGAGGCCATTTTGAGTCTGAAACCCCCCTACAAATTAAACGTCATAATTACCATGACATTCTCCTGTTTGACTCTGCAAATCGAATGACAGGCTGAATAATTATAATTGAATTCCCATGGCCTAACGATATCCCCATTTAAACTATTGATGCTATTGGATAACACAACCATACTAACACGAACATCTCAAACTGGAAATCGACTTAAATCACTCGACCCTCGACTGTGGCGGTCATCGATGGCCTCGCTTTGGCGAGACCTTTTTCAAATCGAACACTTTCTCCTTCATGTCGGTGGCACTACGACCGACAGGTGGCACTTGTTATATTTCCCCTCGTTCTGTGGCTTCAGCTGGTCACTTAATTCCGCTGCTGGAAAAGATTGACATTCCATTATGGATCTCTTTATAGCCTAATAAATACATTAATCAATCACACCTTGAGCATGGTTGACGCTCTCCTATGGAGGGCAAATGTTGCTCGGGGGCCAAGAATAACAAAGCCTGACATAACGTTTTTTTAGTCACGAGCACCACGGCTACGGGACGGGCTGACGTACTCCTCGCTGAAGTTTAACTCTGCCGATAAAAGGCGCTCTGCTTTCTACGAGGAGCACCTGTCCCTCATAGTTCAAAGAGCCAGTCGCTGAGCGCCGCCCTGGAGCTCCTGACCTCAATCTTTCAACAGTTCCAAGTTTCTTCAGACTTCAACAAGTATCTCCTACAGGAAGCAACAACATTCATTTTTGTAACCGAGGAGTTTGCACTTACTTTTTTTGGTATTAAATAGTACTATAGGATGTAACAAAGTTAGAGGAAGTTTTAGTTTATTTATTTTAGTGGAGTACTTCTAAGTAGTTAGTTGTCGCCATTATTCATAATCAATTTGGATTTGTGTAATTCAAGCCAAGCAGACTAGCTTCATTAACATAATGCAACCGGAATAACACTAGGGCGCTTAATATCTCAATGTGAAAGGGTTATTAGCCGTAATGGAGGCAGAAAAAAAATCTCATCTCGACAGCTGTAAACAAATCTGTATGGAAATGCAGAAAATCGGCTGCGGATGGTAAACCCACATGAAAGGACTTGACTTTTCCTCTGACAGCCCAACATCGATGAATACTGCTCCGACACAAGCTAAAAGCAGGATCACATCAGCAAATTAACCGCCATGCTTTGTAGTTAAAGATGCTGATTGGTGACTCGTACTTCATCATGCAGAACAAGAAACAGAATTGGATTAAGAGACCCAACCATCATTCATCTTCAAGTCTTTTTTAAAATCATTAGTCAGTGGAAGAACCTCAAAAGACTTTTTGTTCCAATACTTGCTCGGTGTGATAAAGTAATGGCGATGTGGTTAGTATGGACAATCAGAAGAGTTTATACTTCTCATTCAAATCCACTGCAGGCTAATAAAAAAAGAGTATTTTTCATAATAATCATACAATTATCTTTTCAACAGACATGCTTATTTCAGTTTAATTTGGTTTATTTTACAGTGATCCTCTCCTGAAAATACTATTGGAAATTGACATTTGTATTTTTATTACTGACAGTCTACTTTCATGCAAGTCCCGTCTGTCTCGACCACCACAACCATGATTAGTTGCAATAGTAATAGTAACACAACCAAGGCCATGTGCTGACACAATTCTAATGAAATTGACACAAAATACATGTTAATTTCCAGATTTTAGAAGTGTGTGGAGATCTCAACATAAACCTCCACTAGATGTGTGCTGCTGACAATACAAGGAGGGACTTTCACCAGAAGATTTCACTGGAATTCTTCGAGGCTTTGCCCCGAAGCCATGCCTCCAATAACCAGGATGAGTAATGCGCGATAATAAAAAAATATAATAATCACAAGAATCCTGCAGTGTATCTGCCATGTGTTGGCATAAAAGAACCCATATCTAAAAATAAAAGCTAATCAGTACATAACTATCCGCCCACTCAAGCTAATTACATTATATTTGTAGAAAATTACCAGTGTTAGTCACTTAAGTACTGTTCTATCCACAGAGTGTGTAGGCATAAGGGTTATGAAACATGTGACTACCTATAATCCCTCAGAATGCTTTAGTGGCTAACTCCACTGCAGATTCTAATGCTTTGTGAAACATAATAGTCCAGCCACAACAGTGGGGGGGAATTGGGATTCGAGTACACATCTGGATAAACTGTAATAGGGCAAACATCAAGAACAGTAGGTCGGACTGGCCTCCTTGCTGTTCAGTCTCTGTAAGATGTGCAATGACTCAGCAGTTACTGGCTGCTGGAAGTGTCCTCAAGGGGCTTCCTAGTGACTGGAGGCATGCTGGGTAGAAGACAAACATAACTGTCCACCCTGCATGGATGCACTTTCAACGCTAACCAGCCCATACGCATACGGTCAAAGCAGTCCCTGAGGATGTGGAGAGGAGCCGGTTTGAGTCCAGCACAATACCACGTATACATTTGTATGATTATTATTATTATTATTATTATTATTATTATTATTATGGCGCATCCATGTAGCCAGCCATCTAGAGCCATGTTCACACAACACACATACATCTAATAGTTCATGTTGGACATAATTACTTTTCCAAAACTCAAGCAATACAAAATAAATGTGTTAATCATCTACCGATAATGTAGAAGATTAGACGGAGAATAAAGGCATCAAATAATTTTATCATCACATCACAACTGGAATGAATCTTATCAAACCATGTCAGTATCAGCCAGGATTTGTATTCATAGTATATATATATATATATATATATATATATATATATATATATATATATATATATATATATATATATATATATATATATATATATATATATATATATAAATATGGGATGCCTAAGAATCACTTGAACATCACTACAATTGTTCCAAAATGGCTATGGCTTATTTGCATGCATTAAAAACAGGGTCAAGTAAGTCACATGTGAGGAGGGGAAGAACCGCCCAGCAGCTTGACTACAGTAAAGCAGAGTAAATGGTTTGTTGATTTAAAGAGATTAAAGCACACACAGGCATGCCTGCTCCATGGATTTTAATTAACTTGCCATATATAAATTGTATGTTATCAGGCATTACTTTATTAAATGCTGAATACAAGTGCTCTCACTGCTTGGGTGAGTTGAATAAAAAGCTACTTAGAATCTTGATTGGGTCTCACAGATGTAGTACGATGCTGCAGCGACGGGTGCTCTGCACATATTCCAACGGGCCCGACCCCAGAACAGTCATCCAAGGAGATTCTCTTTAATTATGTGCTATACAGCCACATTTATATCCCCTGGCATCTCAGATGATCAAGCAGAGGGATGCCGCGTTCTCTCATTTGGGCAAATGGATTCCACTTCCAAGAGTTATTTGTGTCAGTTATAATAAGAAGCCAATACATAATGTGACACACTCTGAAATGCAAAGCTATTCACAAGATTCTGCAGATCTGTGCAGGGGCAATTAGAATTGTGCTGCTAGGCCCTTCATGAGATCCTCTATCTATAGTTTCCTGGGAGCAGTATCATGAATCTACCAGTTTATATGCAGGATATATGTTTGCATTACACTTTGCATAATGCAAAACTGAACTTAAATGTCAACACGTAGCACCAGTGTGCCAAAATAAGAAGCGAAAAAAACATCTATTCTGACAGGCATTCAGGTAAACAAATGCAAAAATGAGGAGGCATTATGGACATAAAAGGGCATTGTGGGTAATACCAGGTACCGCATACAAACTTCCCTGAATTGATTCCATGGGCTATTCTTTTCAGTGTAAACACTATCCAAACTAAGTTGTAACTGCATATGCCAACAAATGAGTGCTTGGGGTACTGAGCTGAGTATCCTTTGCAATATATTGTGTTCATAACACACTGATCTACAATTTAAAAAAGAGTGTTTTCAGTAGAACTGCTCCACTCTTCTGATTATCTTTGGCACTTGCCTTGATTTATGGTCTCACATATTCCCCAAGCTCAAGTGACCTTCTGAGCAAGCACTAGGGCTCATCTGGCCCTTTGGAGAAACGCCAAGAGAGATCAATTCAATAAATATGGCTTCCTACTTACTGGCAGTGATTTCACCAAGAAACCTGCCAAACCGGTTCCTATCAAAGCACACATGTACACTGCAACAAAAAGAAGAGAACAATAATATAATGATCTGGGAATGAGGAACAGGAGAAATAATTGTATTCAAATGTTCTGGCTTTGCTGGAACACTGATCACTGACTTTTCTTTAAGATGTTAAATCCCAAACATGTTGCCGACAGGGATTTGTGGGCTTTGGGTAATGCACGATAGTGTTAAATAAATAAAGTGTACACCTCACAGTGGGGATGTGACTGGGATCAGTGGCTTATGTGGAAAGAAACACCAGCCTTGATTTACACATTGCTAACTTAAAGCAACACTATGTAACAATTGCACCTTAAAATAACAGCTTGAAAAAATGGTGCCGCTACAATGACTTTTAATATGGCGATGTGCGCCTCCGCCACTGCCATCGGGGGTCTGTGGGGAGAAAACTCCACTATGTACTCCGGTACTTTGACCTGCTTTCTGGCAGTGATTACCAACGTCACATAGTCCAGTCCACCTCACAGGTGACTTTTTATTTGCTCCGCTACGCGACGCGTAGAGACAGAGAGACATGCTGCTGTGGAGACGATCAATAACAGACGTTTAGTTTAATAAAAGAACAAAGACGTCTTTAACAAAGGGACCTGACATTACTTCTGCTGTAATCTGGCGCGATAGAGAAAATTACAGAGTGGCAGGCAGAGATTTTTTATTTTTGTTTTTAACTCAAACTCAAAAGAGCCATATGCGTCACCAGAAGAGCCATATATGTCTCGAGAGCCAGAGGCTCCCGACTCCTGATCTATTGTAACTGGGTATTTACGACACTGAAGTAAACGTTAAATACCTGAAGGCGGCGCTACAAGGGAAAAACTACATAATGGGGCTTTAATTAAACAAATCTATAAATAGATTAATTTATTGAATTTGTATTTATTATTAAAATAAGAAATGGTGCACAAGCAACTTGGAAATTAAAATCTTCAAAATTCCAGTAATTAAAATTCCAGTAATAATGTAAATGATATGTGGATAGAGATTTGAATAGATTGGTGCTATTGGCGCCGATATATGATACAGCTATTTGAGTCAGTATCGGCCCAATATACAATAACGGTAATAATGCATCTCTAGAAAAAATCATAACAGAGATTTAAATAGCTTAATCCAAATGTTAATTTCAGCTTGGTCATACTGAAATGCACCAAGACATTTAAAAGACAACCCATCTTCTGTGGCTGTATGGCTTCATGTCTTGCATTGTCAAAAACACAACAAATCCAAACCATCATAATCGAGATGTCGTCCTAGACTGTACCGTGCAGAACAGCCTCGTGTTTGTTGTTGTCTCAAAGATCACGTCAACATCTATTCACGCATCCGTGTGCAGAAACACGTTTCAAAAGATGAACGCAACTCCAATCCATTTAGTCATAGAAAATGAAATCCACATGAAGAAGAAAAAGAGACAACAGCAGCTTGCCAAGTATAAATACGGTCTAGTAAAAGAGAAAAGTGCCCTACCGTTCTCTGTGTTCTCGTGCTCAGTGTCGGTGAGAGTGAGATTGGAGTTGGCCCTGCTGGAGAGGCACGAGCTGCGGCCCGACTTGGTGTTGCTGCGGCCCCATAATCTGACCGCGTGCTCCGGCGACATGATGCCGTCTGTCTCGGTGTCTGCATCTGAGCCCACGCTGACCGAATACTCGCGGTTTGGCATCCCCATGTCAGTCCTGTACGTGGCTACGTGCGATGGGAGGGCCTCTCCAAAGCCCAGGTTTCGAAGGGAAAAGTCTACCCCTGCAGCAAAACAGTAAATACAAGAAGAGGATTCATTACAGGAAGGAAAGGAATGACAGCAACGTCCTTGCCTGGTAAGGTGGAGAAAATATTTTAAAGAAAAGGTTCCGCTACATGCAGCAACATGCAGATATGTTTCATAGTTAAGCCACTATGTGCAATATGTGGGATTATAGCATCTTCCAACATGTTGCTTTGACAACCTTCATCTCCATCTTCCAATCATGAGGAGTCACCGGAGAGGGAATATATGAAATTACTGTCAAATATTGACAGTAAATACAAACGGTGTTTTTCATTCATTTTTTGTTCATAAACATCAGTTTTCAAATGATAAATTGACTTCTTTTAAATTATTAAATTGTGTATTTGAAAAATTAAGATGTCTTTCTTCTATTCCCTCTCTACCAAGGTATTTAAAATGACCTCAGCAAGCCAGGAGAATTTAGATCCTGTAACCAATGAACATAAAATACATAAATTAAAGACACACAAGGAGTTTTGTTTCTTTCCATTAGAGCAGCACAAATGGCCTCTGCATTTATGATCAATTCTTCAGTTTGATCTTAGGCTACCTCGACAGTGCCATCACATCTGCTCTGAATTATGATGATCAATATTGTATAGATTTGAAAGAGCAGGTAAAGGCGTGCGTGTCCTCCATGCAGTTTTTAACACCGGCATGTTCAGTTCAATCCCCCGCCACCTCTGTTAATAGTCAAACTGTGCGGAGCGACCTCTGATCCGACAGAATGAGACTCTAATATTCTAATATTGAGAACAGGACCGGAACCTGATAACAGGCTTTGAACACTGCTATACTAAAGTTATACACACACACACACACACACACAGCGTGTTTGTATCAACGACATAATGGCTCAGTATCACATAACATGGAGGCCGACCTTGCCGGTTGAACTCGTCCACTTCGTGATGAACCATTTCCTTGACGCGGCTCCCGTAGGCCGTCCTGGAGTCATGGTCGAAGGCCTTGAGTGTTTCGCTCGAGCTGTAGGATTTGGGGTTGGGTTTGCCGTCCTCGCTGTCTGCAGAGGAGCTGGTGTACCGGCGCTCCGTGTCCTGCCTAGCGGTGAGGGAGCGGTAGGGTCTGCGTTCCTTCACTTCCATGGCTGCCTCTGCACGGTTTTCAACACCAAATGTGGGTTAGACTGCCAGTTTAGTTTGAGTGATTCTGCGGAGAGAGGAAACACAAACAAAAGATGATGAGGAGAGCTGATGTATGACACAGTGTTTCATATCTTTATTTAATGTAACCTTTCAAATCAGCAAACATATAGTTACTTGCAACCATGATTAATGGGATTTTTAGAGGTGTAACGCCAGTTTGTGTAAAAAAAAACGAGATCTGATACTATCCACACGCACACACACGCACTCATACACACACACAGCCAAGTAACTGTGGAGATAAATAAAATGCAAATGCCTGTTTCCAAGCATCAGAGTATGCATGGCTCAGCACACACAAGGAGAGCACGAAGAACCACCTGCATTAGATATAATAAAATATGGCACAACAAATCTTGCACCTATAAAGTTTACGGTGCAAGTCTCCCACAAATTTTCTATTTCATGTGCCGTATAAAAACGTGGAGCCTCCAGCATCTGTACAAGTGGGAGGTGTCCTTTCATGAATGTGTTGTTTTTAAGTTACAAATCATCAAGAGTTGAAAACGAAGGAGCAAATCTAGGACTACACCAAACCAGCAGAGATGATTACAATCTGAAACATAAAACCACAACTGTCAAATAGCACACGAGTGCAATATTAATAGGGAAAGGGAATGTCAGGATTCAGCTATTTCATTTGCTCGCCTTGAAGGACCAAATTTGAAGAGTAAAGTAAAATAAAAAAGCATTCTATAAAATAAATGTAATATTCTAAAATCGAATTTTGGGGTGTTTTAATGTATAATTATTCTCTAATTTAAAAAGGGAAAACAGAGAAGGAAAAATAAAACTGCTGTTTAAGGTGCAACATTATATAAAATAAATGTGTAATATTTAAATATATGAGTGACAGTGGCTTGCAAACAGCTCATTGGAAGAGACCGCATGGTTTAAAGATATTGAGTCGGACCACCAAACGTCAATGTGGATATAGACGTGATTAAAGGCTTGGTCAATGTGTACTTTGAAGCTCAATTACTGAACTCAGGGAATTATTGAGTCAGATACTGCAGAAATATAATACACATATATATATATATATATATCCGCCAGAATTAAATTACATAAGCTGAAAACATTATCATTCTTGTTGCAGGATTGTCCATCAATAACACTTGCAAGTCACTGGATAAGAGACACCAGCTTTTTGATTAAATATTTTTACTGACAATATGCCTGTGTTGGTTAGATAAGCTCTTTATGAATACTGTATGAGATTTATGCCGGACAGAACAATAAACAATAATCTCATGTGAACTATATTTGCCCCTGCTGAAAAAGAAACTTTACTGACGACACCATTGTTTGGTTTTGGGGTTTTTCTTTTTGTGTGTATTGACAGCTGAAAAGATCCTGGTGATTAATGACTTGGGGCCTCAACGCCAGGTCCTCCGCCACATGGGGGGTGGGGGGCACTTTGCAAGGGCACTTCAGCTGCTCCCAAGATTTCAGATGCAGCTTGTATGGGTTGCTAGTTTTTACCTATTTGCTCGGGACCCTTGATGCTATCTATGCAAATGCAAGAGAGCAGAGAACAATCCGCTTTCTAAAGTTTCAAGAATGTTTTGCAAAGCGCATTGTTTTTATTTCTAAAGAGCTGGGCTCAGTGCTTCGGCCATCTCTCTTCTGCAGTGCCCTCTCTCCACATTATTAATCATCTGGGATGCCACAAGACCTACCTTTGAGGCCATGGGAAACTCACAGGTTTTTTGTTTGTTTTTTTAAACAAAAAACAAAAATAGGCCAACAATAATGATGATATGGGATGCAACTGGTAGGTCATGGAAGCGTATAAACCCTGTAAACAGTGTATGCAGCTGTCGGAATCTTTTAACGCAAAGCTTTCTTTAAATCTAAAGTGTTAGAAAAAAATAGGCTACATCTCGTGTTATCGTTGTGTTTCCAAAACAAAGAAAACTCATTATCACCTTCCCAAACAGAAGTTTTTCTTTAACCAAGATGTCTCAACAGTAGGAATTGATTAAAAGACTATAGTTTAAGCGTTATTATCATCTCATAGGAAGGAACAAGGAACTGACAAAAGTAGCCAGAAAAGCTTGAAGTAGAAGACTAATGACGATGCATTCACAAAGACTCAGTGGGAGAAGGTATTTCCAAAGACCAGTGAAAAATGACTGCCATTGGATTAAAATCTCTGAAACCAAAGATAACAATCCCCAGCTTTTAATTCAAAGAGCAAGTTTGTCTCCGGCTGCAGAGCGTGAGCGCTGCCAAAAAGAAGCTTACTGCATATCTATGCAGTGATCCAAAATCAATTGAGGTCTCTTTGGATAGACAAAAGAAATGATGGATGCTCTGTTTCCCCTTTTTAAACAATTGCACACACTACATTTTTCAATTGCATTGTCTACAAGCGGACAGCCTGGAGTTAGGTGGCTGTGTGGTTATAAAGGAAATGTAGAGATGCTTTCAGCAGTCATTATGTGATTGTGCAGAGAAAGTGTCGGCGGGAGCATTGAGCAATGACCTGGAGGGAAGGACTGCAGATTCAAACATTAGGAAAAACATGATCAACAACCGTGGAAACGCAGTCTTTGTGTCAACGTTTGAATAACCTCAGACAAGGAGCCATGGTAGAAGTTATCATCTGAACTAGTCTGCACTCTGCACTTCAAGGTTTTTATAGTGTGTCCCACCAGCTCAGAATGAATCATGGTCAGTCATTGAATGTTCTGAATAGGTCCACGGCTGTCTGGAAGTTGACTGTGATCAACCTATGATCAAAGATTAAAACCAGTCCAGTATCCTGGAACAAAATCTGAGCTTATGCCGCTGAAGTGAAAACTAATTTCCCATAGTTCTTACTGACAAGACTATTTTGTGTTAAGAATGTAATCATCTGTCATATAGACTCATTGGAGATATTTGCAAACAATTCTAGATCTACTATTCATGCTTGTTGTCCAACTGAGCTTTTTTTCCTGATTGTATTTAATTAGTTCTGGATAATCAGCACTTCTTAACTCCCTAAAAACAAATTGTGTTTTCAAGAGGATTGAATTTATTTTTTAAATCGTATAAATGTGTGTAGGATGAAAACTTAAACCAACCCATCAAACAATCCACCCACCAGTTCACACGGCAGGTTACAAAAGCTCGAGTGAAAACACTTGAGGTGTTTACCTGGCAGGTCGGCGTGACCATTGCTCCAGTGTCAGGAGTTAGTTAAATACAGGCTCTAAATACGGGGGCGGCGTTTGGGGTACAATATAAATGCAAATGGCTCTGTACTATCCATCAAACAATTAGCAGTATGCTGAGGATTGCTATTCAGTACTGCTGCATATAAATCTTGGCTTCTCTCTGCGCACAACCCTGTTTCATGATAATTAACTGCTCGCTGCTTTTTACATGTCGTAGATTCTTCGTGCAAAATCCAGGACGAAACACCACCGAACACTCAAAGGCAACGCGGGAATCAGACTTAGGAACACACATGCTCATTGTTTATAATCTGAAATGACTAGAGACGTGTCTGTGAAATCACTTAGTGATTAGTAATAATAATAAGTAATTATCACAAAGATGACATTTTTAGACAAACGACTGCTGATATATGCTACACTGCATGTGCTGAATATTTTTGCCACAATAGCTTTTTAGAGAAAAGAAGACCTAAACAAAATGGTTATAATAATAATAATTATTATTAATATTATTATTATTAATATTATTATTATAAAATTATTATAATAATAAGCATACAAAATGTTAACATTGGTTAATAGATCCAACCCAAATCATAATTAACAGATAATTTATTTATATGTTGTATATACATAAAATCAAGTGACAAACCTTTTAGTTTGCTATATTTCTGGTTGTTGTTTTCCCTAACCAGCCTTGTCACAGTCCAAGAATTAATGACAGCTCACAACACTGCAGACAGACATCTACACACAAAAGCAGCCTGTAGTGCAACAGAGGGGACATTTGGGCAGATATCAAGAACATGGTCTACTCTCCGCGGTCTATTGAGAGCAAGGAAAGCTCCACACAGGCACCACTTACTTTTTTTTCCGGAAATCTTTCACATGCCTGGGCTCTATAGAAAAGCCTCCTCTGTCAACAGAAAGGTGTGTTTTCAACAGAGGGGAAAAGACTAGGCTGGAGGGGGTGGAGGGGCTGAAACGCTCGCCAAACAGATCTGAATTGTGTAGTACGAAGGCAGATGGGGAGGGGAGCAGTCGCCTCCTTCCTAGATCAACAGCAAGCCCCGCCAGTGAATAAAACAGAATGCGTAAAAGCCTTAATATAAACAAAAGTAGCCTGGGACCGCTGCTGCAGCACACTCCCTGCTACTAATCACTCTAAGCAATTCAAGGTTTAGTCCTGACCGAGGGAGAAGGCGATGGAATAATGCCTTTAAATCCGGCCGGTAAATAACAGGGAGAAGCAGTCCATTTATTCACTTTCTGCATTGATGTACGTCCCCGGCCTTGGCCCAATGCAGCAAAATGTTAGCAGTGCTGTGTCAGGCTGAAATTACCTCTTGTCAATATTGCTGGTAAACCACAAGGAAAGACATGTGTGTGCTTTGCCGACTCGACACTGCAGCGCGGGTGTAGCAGGAGGCTAGCAGGGGAGGAATGAGCCACAGCTAAGCCACATATTCTATAAGCGACATATGCAAAACTGAATTAATAGGAATAAGTAACATGCACTCTGAAGGTTCACTATAGTGCTGTTGAACAACGAATGAATGTGAGGTCCATGCGGGTTTTAACTGAGGACTTCTCCACTAGACTAAAGTGCTTCTGTTCCCAAGCATGGCTGCTGAGTGTGGAGGTCACCAGAGTGGGGACCCGTCTCTCATTAGTCTACAATTAATGCTCACATTATCCTGCAAAGGCCTGAGTTTGATGTATGGTCCGGCCCGCAGTACTAAGCCTTATACCAGCGAAGCAATAATCAACTGAGGGTAAACTTGCAACTGTCAAACTTTCTGTTACAAATGTCTGGGGTCTGCAGCTGTAGCCCGAGGAGGGTCTCTGAGACCGAATGCAGGAAATAAATGATGCTCTGAACAAAGGATATTTTACGTGCTTTTCTGGAACCCTGTGGGTTGGTTCCCTTGGATTCCAACAGTCCTTTTGCTCACTGTATGTAGATTTGGCTTCGAGATTTCCGTTACTACCATTAATACAATTAACCTGGCCCACCAGATGGCTTATTAGGCAGGAACATCTGAGAATCAGTCATTGGAAACTGTTTGGAAAGAAGCAGGCACTTTAGAAAAATACTTGGATCATTGGATGAATTATCTGTAAATGAAACTCTGAAGAGTTTGGGAAAGAGCGAAAACATATTTTCCATCGAGAATAGACTCTCTCATCCAATTTCGTTCCACTCTCCAGTTCCAATACAACCGATAGCACTGTAGCCTTATGCTAACCTCTTCGGAAGCTGTAGTTCTGAAAGAACAGTGATGATGCATTTTATTTATAAATTGTATTTATAAAATGCATCAGTTGCTTCTCCGTGCCGTCTCGCACACATCTAAGCTACGCATGTGACATCTATTTAAAAAAGATTGAACAGCAGCATCTCCTTGGAATGAAAGGTCCTCCTTGATCTGAATAATCAACAGACCTGTGTGTCAACAGTTTTCATTGGAACTGCCGACAGCAAGGTCAGTGACACAAATAGGTCCACAAACAAAAACACGTCTACCTCCACTGTATGTGGATCGGAGGCAGAAACCACAGAAACACATATCTCGGGGTCTTTTCAGATGAAAAATTCAAACAAATTCAAAACAATTGAAAGAAACTGCTAAAGTTACGTATGAAATGCACTTATTGTAAGTCGCTTTGGATAAAAGCGTCTGCTAAATGACATGTAATGTAAAGTTACATATGATAACATAACCCCTTAAAAACATGGGGAGCGTGGGTGGCGACGATAAGAACAGACAATAAAATATTAGTAAGAGCCAACGCGTTAACAGCAAGTTAGATTGCAACACAACACAAGATTGCTTTCACACAATTTCTTGTTGACCTCTGATCCAAGATCAGCTGGCTTGCCTCAGCGTCCGGTAGCAGTGGTGTCCGGCTGATAGCAACACATCCAACAGACATCTCTCAGGTGATACCTTCAGCTTTCACTATATCGGAGGTCCTCGCCTATTTGGCAAATGTGTCTGGGCACAGATAAATACAATTCCAAATGTATGACTAAGCTATGGGAACAGATTTTAGAAGAAACAGATTCATAATGTTATGGACTGCTTTAGCTGAGCGTTGCTCTCATTTGGCTCTTGATCATTAAAACAATTGAGCAATGTTGCAGCTGTAGGTTGGATCAACTGAGGAAGTATTACATGTTGGTCACTGCATGACCATCAGTGTCTGACTGTAAACAAACAGGATTTCAATACTTGTAATTCCACATTAAATTGTCCTGCTGGCAGGTTCATTTCATGTTCATTTGATAGGGATAAATAGAAAAATAATTGCAGAATAATCAAATGCAATAATAGTGATTATACACCAATGCCTTTCCCCAGAAAAGTTAGTGAGCTCAAACGTGCGTGTTGTATGTTTTATTTATGTGTTAATGTGGAAGTAAACCATCACCACACAATCCTCTTTCCCAGTTCCCACGCTCTTCTTACTGTAAATGACCTTTTGAAATAATCCTCTGACAAATATGGATGAAAGCACAAACTGTGCTCCCTAGATTTCAAGTGAGTTTTTATGTAATGTTACCAATTTCATTTGGATTAGCATATAAAAACATGTATTTACCTTCATAGGGCTTCAATGGTACTCATTTTAAAGGACCTGGTTGTATTGTAAAGACTTGGTTTGAATTGACCTCAGGTATTCAAGAAATGGATGTTGCCACTTAACAGAGTTGCAAAAAAGGTGAAAGCTAAGTTTTATTTTTTATTTTAAACTGATAGGCTGCCACGGTCATTTAAAAGACTCTAAAGAAATCAAAATGAAAGCAGTTAAGTTCCATGTTGTTGTATTCAAATGATGAATTTAAATGTGTTCAGTTTATTGGAGAATATGATATTTACAAAATGAGTCAGTGATGTTATCACAGCTTAATGCCACTAATGATCCTCCAGATTACTGGATCCAAACATGGTGCATTATTAACAGTTAGCAGAGTAACACAATGACATAAGTGTGATGAATTTTGCTCTGAAAAACATATTTTGTATAATGTATTGATACGCAGATATTCAAAGAAAGATAGAAATAAATCATCCACCGACTAATTCGACTAGAGATGGTGTCAATCACAGATGATGACACAGAGGAGAACAAAGAGTGACCACTTGTCTCCTGCCCAATATGCAAACAACCATGTAAATCACTGACTACAGATGCAGTCTGTAATCATAATACACAACAAGCATCTCTAAATTCCTCCAAAAGCAGCTCTAACCTCTTGGATCTGTGTCCTAAAAGCCTTGTACACACACCTGTATTTAGAGCTGTCCGCTTGTAATCAGATCTTCACATACAAGCTTTTCTTCCATGAATCCCCCCATCGAGCTGTCCAGTGGAAATCCCCCACCACTTTCTCTGTGTGCCAGGTTATGAGGACAAAGACAATACATGGCAACTGGTTGGCTCTTGAGGATCAGCCGAGTCGAGGAACTCCCCTCAAAGAGACTGTGAGATAGTGCCGTCCTGCAGGATGCCAATTACGATCCCCTCACTATGGGGCTCCTTAGGATTCCACAATACGGTACTCGTGTAGGTCCACTGCAAAGAGCCCAGATTTAATAAGGTCTTTCAACCATCCATCACTGATGTTATAGTCAGGAGTTATAGCTCAGGAGAAAACCGAAAATGTCCTTTCAACTTTCCTTCTCTTAGATATCCTTGGTGGATTTTCCTGGGAGAATTTGATATTGTTATTTTACCATGAGCTTCATTTTGAACTGCAGGAACTTTTTCTAAACAGACACAACTCGGTTGCTTTAAATCGTGTACCACTTACAAAACAGTACTTTAGTATTGATTTAGGGACAGTTCTAGGTCGAAGGGAAAGCATTTCCCTTTGTTTGATAACAAGTAAAGTTGGGCTCATAGAAAAACTCTTAAAGAAAAAGATGGATCACGTGAGTGTTCTGAGAGGGCGAGGAGTGGTAGAATAGAGGAAGACAGCACGGTGGGGATGTGCATGAGGGGGAAAACATGCTTACTTTCTGATGCTTTTAATGGCAGTTATGTTCTAAAAGGACAAATAAATAAACATGTCATTCAACATGGATCAATATATACTGGGCAGTAGTGAGAAAAGAACAAGGTTTTTGGGGAGGGTTTCAACTCCTTTAGACAACAGGCGAGCACACTTCACTGCAGCCTGCAGCGTGTGTTTGTTTCCTTGGACCACTAGCAGACAGTCTGCTATGCTTTGGAGACAACAATGAGTTGGAAGGACCTTTAAGTTCCTTGAAATAAAAAGGAACTTCCGGGTGGAAATGCGACTATATACAGTCTAGTAGCTTAGCTGTTGACTTTCCAATAAAATCCAATTTCTGCCGCACACCGCATGGGCCAATCAAGTCTAAGATGCAGGAAACAGTGCAGTATGATGATGTATTGATTCCTATACACGCAAACAAAAAAACAGATCATAATCACCCAGCTCTCCCAACCCCCCCCTTGATCAAAGTAAACTACCAAACAGTGAGGGGCACTGTATTTTCCAATCAATCACATCAACTGGGCTAATTAGGTTTCCCTACAACAGCAATAATATGGATTACCCGGGTTTCGCTAACTGAATGAGCTAACTAGGTGGGCTGTATGAACACGGGGACCGCGTGATGACCTGATGCACATGCACTACAAGCAGCAAGCGCAGCTCTTCTGTAAGAGACAGTAACAAACAGTGGCTGTTGAATATCAACAGCCACTGTTTTTCAGCACACACAGCAAAGCTAGTCGAAGGGTTCCTGCATGGTAATGATCTTAATCTAAGTGCCCGACTGAGTCATCTCTGCACGCCGTGCTTTGACAACCACACACCTCCCACCTCTCCCATCTCAGCAGCCTCTGGGTGGGGCTAATCACTCCGTAGCTTTATCATCGATTGGACGACAGCTCCGGCTGTAAAAAAGATGTCTAGCAGGCGTGGCTGCTGCAGTGGCCTACTCTGAACACACAGAGCATCACAACATCACCATTTTACAAAAGAAGAGAAAACCCTTCTGTGGAGAAAACCGAATGCAAATTAATTCTGCCATCCTTTCAGTGCTACAGTCCAGACACAAACCCTGAGATGAGCCTCCTGGGGCACTGAGAGTTGGTGTATGCCGATTCACCCCTAACTGATTATGACATCAAAAGGCTGCCGGGTAGCTCGGCAGTGCAGTGTTGACCTGCCCAATCCCCTTTCCTCTGCCTCTGAAGCACCCGAGGCCTGCACTCTCTGATCCCGATGGCTGCACATTAGACAGCGCCGAAGCTTATTCACAAACGCCTGTGCAATTTATGTTTGCGGCTTATCAACTGGCAGTCTTTAGTGCAGCTTTTATTCCCCGTTGAAATCCCCAATGTAAGATGTTACGAAAACACCCGACGAAACAAAATCAGAGATGCCTTTCTTTTTTTTTTTATTCCCTGACCCTGTCATCTTGATTGTTGATGCACAAGAGGGAAATGCCCTTTCATCTATCAGGGCACGGCACTGCATCCTCCTATGTATAAATGTAATTCTCCAAGTAAATTAGGATTGATCACCACAGCTCCAGGCCACAATCAGCATCCATGATCTAATCAGGGCTCGGCCCTAGACAGAAAAGGATACTTCCATAAATAAAAACCATATGAGAGCCAGCGAGTGCCCATAACACTGAAGGGGGAAATTTGATTACCCTCTCCCTCTCCACAGGTGGGCTTTTAGCCTCCTCCCTTCAAAGACCGCCCTGCCCATCTGATATAATGCCAGGCTACGCAAACTGTTGTTTCCCTGCACCGAGGGCTTTACATCATACTTGCATCAGCGGACGTGAGCGGCGAATGCTGGAGCCTCCGCCAGGCAGGCGATGCCCGCAGAAGCTCGGCTGCGGACGTGCCCCAGCGAGACGGGATCTGTCAGGAGCGCCTTCGCCCGGCAACACCCAGGGTAATAAATTACCCAGAATTAACATGTCGCCCTGCGCTCCACGAAGCAGCCGCACTACACTCACACCATGCTGCTTAATGGATCTATTAACCAAGTCAACTGCTTTCAGAGGCAAACTACTTCTTTGGGATACGCTAACAACATAGGCTAAGAGAAACTCACCCTTCCATTTGAAATTGTAAAAGTGTAGGTACGTTTTGACCACGTTTTTCAGGATAGAAATTCACATCCTCTGTGTTTGAGTAGTTCTGGCATCCAGTGTCTGGTGTGCAAACAGAGAGCACTGCGAAATGACAGCGGGCTCAGAAGCCTGGGAATTCCTCTGAGATGTGTCTCTGCAGCCATTAAAAGCTTTACTCGCCTGTCACTGATAGCAGGGGATATTTAGTCGGGGATTCAAAACGCCAGTCGTGCAGCCTCTATCTGCTTGGCATCTCTGGCACACGACCTGCACAACGCAATTCTTTTTGACCAGTGCTCACTCATCACAAAAGGTAAATACCGATAAGAGAGAGGCTCGCTGTCTGTTATTTCTATCGGACTTGGCAAATGTGTTTTGACTGTGGAACAGGTGACGGACGCTGTTAGAACGATCACTCGTGCTTGACAGAAATAAAGACGCAAAAGTATAATATAAACAGTTTGGCACGGTTATCAAGTAATTTTTTTTAATATAATGTCTTCATGGACTGCACTACCAATAATCCCCTCTCTTTATCTGCATGCCATTAGGATAGCCGCATCATTTTCCCCCCCTAACCTAAGCTTCATCTTTCCTTTAGTTTCAGGTTATTCACAATACATTTTTCATAAGTGAGTAAAGCATGAAACCTAAAAAGCATAAAGTCTCACTTAAAGGTTATGTTGGTAGCTGCTGCGATGTAGAAAAACCTCTAATTAATAACATTAATTCATGTACAAGGTGGAAGAGCTCAATCCCCAGTAAACCACGGCTGCTGTTACATTATGTGCAGTTTAGTGTGTTCTCGTGTTTCAGGTTCATTCTGCCTGGATTCAAGACATTTAAATGCACCATGGAAATCTTGACAAAAGGCTTTCATGGCTTTTTTTAAATATATATATTTTTTTTTAAACATAATTGCTTACATATTTTATTCAGCGTGTTCTCTTACTCAAGATACCAAATCGACAGTTTAGTTTGGTAACACAATGAGCAAAGCAGAGATGAAAGGAGGATATCATTTACTAACTCAGTTTCACACCAAAGCATTGCCTGTTTTGTTGTCTTCTTCCTGAACTATAATATATATATATATATATATATATATATATATATATATATATATATATATATGTTCTCTATATTTTCTGAGAAATTTCTAACAAAAGATCCACTTTTCAGAAATGATTTTTGAAAAATGAATTCCCACGGTCTAACACCCCACTATAACATAGAGAGAAACTGCTCCTAATCGCATCCACACGATGAAATCTGCAGGATGGAAGTGTTTGTGCAGGC
Organism: Liparis tanakae; assembly: GCA_036178185.1. Lineage (NCBI taxonomy): Eukaryota > Metazoa > Chordata > Actinopteri > Perciformes > Liparidae > Liparis > Liparis tanakae. The sequence continues at coordinate 7,507,411 of CM070099.1, read as the reverse complement.
AACTCTCCGACTCGCTTGTAAGGAGCCTAACCGTTGCTGAAAGACGGCTGCCACTCAAGACCACATCCAATTTGTGAGGAGTTAAGTGGGAAGGAACTGCCATTAAAATCGACTTTTTTCAAAAGTGTAATAACTGTAGGCTTAATGTCGCCTCTGAGACCAATTCAAAATGTGAGTACCCAGGAAAACAGCATTTGAACTTGTATCAGAGCAGTGACCAAAACTGCTTCACATGTAGAATAGATCAAGTCCAAGTCAAATCCAGAATACTTTCTGGTCTGATTCAAAGTTTTAATTTTAAACAAATCCATAAAAAACAATGCTATTTAATCAAATACAAATTATGAATGTTTTCAAATTATATATATTTGTTTCTATATTAAATACATAAAATCCTATGTTATCAGTTAAACTCAAGTAAATTAAACTTTTATTTGGAAAATATAATGCAAACTGAGGAATTTATTTGTATTTATATTAAACATACATCCACCAACATTGATATTTTTCACCAGTGGTTTAGAGGACATTCACTTTATTTAAAGTACCTGTTCCCAACAAACGTTCCCATTGCCCAATCACTATAAATAGCTGTGTCAAATGTCCCCTTCAGACTGGAGGAGGAGTGGAGTTCCAAGTTTCAAAGAAGAAGATCTGCTCACATGTGCCCATTGTCTCATGTTTAAGTGGGGTCAACAAAGACCACATGAGGGCATGAGCATGAGGCCTCCCAAGAAATCACCACTCTCAACCCGGCATACCACGGAGCATCTTTACAGCACAGAGACCAGCCTTCATCCCTCTGCACTTGAGGGGTTCTCTCCTGAAGCCTCTCATGAGGTGGACTTGCTTAAAGTTTAATAGCCGAGCTCTTTCTGAGTCCAGGGCCCGGGGAAAAAATAAATAAACTCCAGCCATCGCTCCGGATCTGACACAGTGCGTTAAGGCATACATTACTACAGGAGACGGAGAGAACTGGAGGCAAAGGAAGGGGTGAATAAAAATACTGAACAAATAACACTTAATTGAGGTCAGTGTGATTGAACGCTGCAAGGCTCGGATGGCTTTAACATAGGTTCCAGATGGCAGGCTGTTATTTCACTGTGCCCTGCTAATACTGCAGGATTCGATGCTGGTAACCTGAGTGTCCCTCGGGCCCCCCCGGCTCCTCCACTGCACTGAATCAGGGCCAAGCTTCCTACGCTGTTACTCTGCAGGTTTACTCAACTTTGAAAGGGGGAGTGTTTGGATATGGTAGTGGAGGAGGGGCGTGCGTGTGTGTGTGTGTGTGTGTGTGTGTGTGTGTGTGTGTGTGTGTGTGTGGGTGTGTGTGGAGGAGGGGGTTGTGCAATAGTGTAGGAACAAAGCATGTTAACACCATCCCTGTGTTTAACATGTTTGGAAACAAGCAGGGCTTTCCTTAAGATTCTCATTGGAGGGTGTTTCCCCTCAACACAACAGCAGGAGAGAAAGCTGTCGCTCTCCTGCGCTGCATCCTGTTAAACGGACTGAAACACAACTCACCGTGTCATCCGACTGTCTAGGATATGGTACGCGCGTCACTCTGCCTCATTGCTAATTCCTCAGAAAATATGGAAGGAACACAGATCCATGATGCATCTTTGAAAACGGGGGTGCGTGGTTTGACTACGTGTGCTTTTTCTGCACATGAGCGTTCCCCACTGGCTAACTCATGGCCGCAGGTTTATACTGTGCTCAAAAGGCAGTTACAGCTAATGACGTGGTCTTGAAAAAAGCAGTGAGGCAAAACACCTTTGGATAAAATTATATATTTGTATCTCGAGCCGTTTTCCCACTGAAATGCTCCAAAATCAAGTAATTATGAATCTGGGCCCCAACATCTGTTTTCATAAAGGATCAAAACTATGTAGGAAACAGTTTAGCACAGGAAAGAGCATTAGGGAGAAAATTACATGTTTAAAAGGCTGGATATCTGAAACAAAAATGCTTGCAGTACTTCTTTGTTTCTCATGTTTGTTTCAGCACCAATAGTGACCAAAAGGAAACATATAGCAGTCATTTGACATCCTCTCTGACACCTTGATTGCAATCAAGAATGTCAGAGACCTTTGACCTTTAACAACACATGAAAATCAATAATCCAGATAGATCTGTTCATGGGATCAGCTGATCGTCACTCACGCATATATTTTTAAAAAGGGCACGCATACACACACACCATACAGACCAAAACTACCCAATAAATAAAATAGATACTTCCTACAGCTCAGCATGAATTCATTGAGTAATAGAGGTGAGATACTGGTGCTGCCTTCACATAATACAATTTACACTCTTTAATAAATATTCATGACACAGAATGCATTATTCTTATTGTTCGGTAAACTATGTTTACCGAACAATAAGAATAATGCATAAACTATGTTTACCGAACAATAGATGCATGTTCGCTTGTGGGTGTTAAGCACAATCCCACACATATGTAAATATAAAGTTTAACATGGGCAGTACAAACTTTTATAAATAATTGTTTTCCTCTTTTCTGCACATATAACAATACTACTTATTTAGACCCACAAACCACTGATCCAGCTCCCGTTTTCTGAGGCCTTTCCAAGCAATGTGGAGGCATTAAACGCTCATAGTTTTTGAAAGACTAAGCATGTGTTTAGCCCTTTTACTGAGTTTAAATAATTCATAATATTACTATTAAGAACAGTTGAGCCATCTCAGTGTGATGATTGATTTAATTTCATCACAAGGAGATGTTCTGGGCTACTGAAGATCCAAGCTAGATCTTTTATGAACAGGAGGTCATATTAGAACAGATCAGATATCAGCTCACTATCTTACAGCATTTCTCTTTCTGGTAATACGTCTGAAATATTCAAAGAATATTGTTAAATTAATGAATGTAGTTGACATCAGCCCTTAACTGGCAGCTCAAACCGGAGGATCAAAGAATGGCGGTCTGTCTCTTGTGTGTCATCCCTGTGATTGACTGGAGACTTGTCCAGGTTGTACCCTTCCTCTGGCCCAATGTCAGCTGGGATCAGCTGCCACAGCACTCTGGAGCCTCCGAGGAGGATAAGCGGTTACAGATAAATTGATGGATGGATGGAACATGCCTAGCTATAGACCGGTCTCACTGCACTGGGTAAAAATCCTATGGATGTACATAAGAAAATATGTAATTATAGAAAATGTTTTATTCTTTTGCTGTGCACTTTGTTCTAAGGCTTAAAAAAACGAGTCTACAAATTGTTAATCGAAGTTTAAAAAAAATAGTTTTTTACTGATCTAAAACACCACTTTTGCATGGAGAATAGATCAAAACGAATATTTTTTTTAAAACATACTTCTGTATGTGCGGACTAGACCATAGAGCGTTCTCAACCCACAGAGCAACACTAAAATGGTGCTAACAAATACAAATAAATAACTGAAACAGGAGTTATGAGCTTTTCAGCTGACAGCAATAAATAATCCCTGCTACGAGTCAAGCGGTATAGCACAGCGGTTTCCTTTCTCTGTGTTCTTCTAACTCAGCACAACAGTAGCCTTCATGGTCATGATCTCAATCACATAAGCCCATTCAATGTTTCTGCTTGTAATATGGCGTACACACAAAAACATCTCGGGCACATGCAGAAATCTATTTGCAGCCAATAAAGAGCTGGCCTGGAAGAGCTTGGATAGAAAGTATATATAGGTGTGAGTGATGGCTTTGAGTCATACTGCACCAGCACTCTTACAGTTCGCTCCTTTGCCCTTTTATTAGCACAGACCTTTCAGAAAAAAATCAACTAATAACTCAACCCACACTAATACATTGATTCAGAAAGAAGGTACATGTACAAATTAGTGGTGCAACGGATTATAAAAGTCTCAGTTCTGATCAGCACAAAAGAAAAAAGGCTCCATCCATCCATCTGTAAACAATAAAAAAATCTAAATATTACTCTTTTACTTCGTTATAGTAAATAATGGTGTTTTTTTCTTCATAGAAACACAAATTTACATGATTATGAAATAAAAGATTATATTTGCATGGATTAAAATTAATCTTGTCATTAGTAGTTTAAATAATGTATAATAAGCTGCTAGATATTAGAAACAGTTCATAGTGTGTCTCTACTGTTACATTACATTACATGTCATTTAGCAGACACTTTTATCCAAAGCGACGTACAATAAGTGCATTTCAACCTAGAGTACAAAGAACAACATCTATCTATTACTATCTACTATCCATTTATGTTGCTGTGAAAACAAATCTTTCAAACATCTGGATTAATTCAAGTTTCTCACACACACACTACATTTTCCAAGATTACATTTAAACACGTCATGATAGTGTTATAATTGACCCAATTCTCATTTTCACAGAACAGAGCTTAAACACATTATAATGTAGCCGAACGGAGCCTTCGTTGTGATGCTGCTAACCTTACTAACTCTCCTCCTGTCAATTTAAACAAAGATATTCTGTTTATATTGATCAGAGATCGGCGACTAGAAAAGCATAAATGTCCACGATCATCAGTAAAACTATATTTCACACTGTGTTGGTTAACGGTAAACTGTAATTAATCTGCGGTCCACTTGCATGCCGAACCGTGTTCCGTTACACCACTACTTTCAAAACTATACTATGTGCACATTGTCTTTAAGCCTTGATGGTAATACTCATATTTGCCAGACTCAGTAAGATTTTAAAATAAATCTAACAATGACCTGAGTCTGTCTGAACTATTGTGGTGATATGGTGCATTATATGCAAACCTGTTTGACCCGTATAGCATATTATTTGATAACTGTTTTACATTTAAAATGAAAAAGACTAACTGGCAGGTGACACATTTGAAAATAGGGAATACTTCATCATGTGTAACGTGTCGCCACAAAATGATTACGGTGACATTCTTTGTCTCGATGTTAATTTGCATACATCAGAACCATCGCTATCGATTACCATTACTTTTCAGATGAAAACTGAGAGTAGTTGTTTTTTTGCGGTGGTGGGGGGGTTGCGGGGATGGCGAATGTGCCCTGCGTCCGGTAACAGTTGGCCCAGGCACAAGAAACTAATAACTTCCATGTTTGCTTCTAATCATTGTTACGGTCCAAATGTAACAAGGCTGGAGGAATGCAAAATCCCCGGTTTAAAACAATAAGCATTTCCAAGCAACCAAGTTGTTCATTTTACACAACGCTGCATAGCACAATGGGAAGCTGAGCAATAGAGACGCGATATAGCAGTGTGTGGGTGGCACAGTGGGCAAGAGGGAGAGACAGAGATGTGCCACAGCTCTTCGATTAAAAAAAAACATATATATATATATATATATATATATATATATATATATATATATATATATATATTCACAAATTATGAGACAGAATTTAATAAACAGTCAGTTAATTTAGTTCCACAACTTTAAGCTAACCCAAATACAAAGAAGCCTTATAGACTACTGGCCTGTGTCTACACCTCTACCTGCTGTGCGGAATTCTGACAGCGTGCTTCTCAAATCAGCTTCTATTGTACATGTGTTGCCTCTGAAGCCTGCTGTTCTGCTGGAAAAGCCTCAAACAATAGCAGCTGAATAAAGAGTGAAGATGTCAATCGATTCAATATGAAAACGGTTCAACTTAGGAGACAATTGAGATCAAAAGGGATCACCAGTTAAGCATAGTCGGCACGTAAAACAGCCAGATTACCTAAAAGCAGACTTACGCTGCACTGACTGATTGTGTACATTGTAAAACGAAAGGAAGCTAGATGTACATGCATAACCATTAAGTGACACGGCTCACTCCCATTTAATTATCTCCTGGTATGCCATCTCTTTTTACCAGAGTAACATGGGGCTTCTCTTGTGCTGTACCACTTTATCATGTAGGATGTTTGCATGTATGCATGCTTTATTATATATTACACAAATATACTTAATGCAGATGCTTTGAACTTGAAAACACCGTGGGGGCACTTGGGACAGCTAGTGGGTTTCGAAGCATGTCGGACAACTCTGTTGATCTGCGCTGTTAGCGCATGCACTCCGTGCCAACCCCATTACTTATTCAACAGCGCACATGTGCAACATATCAAACGGCAGCAATGCTCTTGAACATGCGAGTAGGATCTCTGAAAATGCAAGCTAAGCATGAAATCAAGAAACAGTTCTCTGAACCAAGAATACAGGGCGGCATTGTGTAAAAGGTCACAGCCTTTTTTGCAGGGGACCATCAAACTGTTTCTATGCTCAGTACTTCTTCCAGCAGTGTACAGTGTACTTATTATAGGTTTCTCTCTAAAGGTTGTTCAATTAATCTGAGCGTTCAAAATAAATAAATGATTTGTTAACATCTTCAAACAATACCTGACACAGCAAACCAATGGATGCTGTCAGCTATGACTTGAAGACGGGGGTATATTAATATTTGAAGAGCAACTTCCCTGAATCGTATATAAAGGAATTGCATAGCTGCACTGACATATGTTCTATCTCTGACCACACCCATCTGTATTGTGGCATTACACTTCAGTACAATGTGAAGTAGTGCACTGTGCATGCTTTGGGCAGAACATGCAGGAACAGCTAGATGGTAATGAAGGATTATGAGGTTTGTGAGCCAGGTTGGAGTTACTCTGTGGCTTACCCTGCTCAAAAACATGCTCAGCGGTCATTATTCATGAGCAATCTATCAAATACGTATAGGGCCCATCTTTTCAAGACTAGAGGCGGTGAGTGTTTGATATTCAGATGATTTCAATGTCATTTAACCTGTACTGTATATTGATTAAAGACAGAGCATGCATACAAATAAGAATCATTTTATCAAATTGATGTCAATAATATGCTAGACCTCTGAGCTGTTCCAGCCATTTAGATACATTTTCTTTAAAAACACAAAGAGAACAAAACATTGATTGTCAGGAACTGTAGTTTTATTTAATTTCCCTAAATAAATAAATGCTGGTTGTGACCCTTAAGCCTGTTTGAATTGCCACCTGCTCCAGCTGTGTCATGATGTACAAATTAGACACACACTGTTTATATGCTGCCCTTTCTCTGTTTCTCTCTCTCATCGCTTATTACTACTAGCTGCACTAACACACACACACACACACACACACACACACCCACAAATACACACACACACACACAAGTACTGTAATATGAAATGATTGCTGCTAGTTGTATTTCAAGACCTGCTTCAAATTAACTGGCAAATGCTTTGACCATTATATAAAACATGATTTTAGTTCCCGAATAAACAATTCTCTTTTATATTTTATTTTCAGAGTTTTATTTAAAAAGACTAAACTTATTCCTTCTTTTACAGTGCTTTTACTCGGCTATGGACTGAGAATAAAAGGGAAATATAACTCAGATATGCATGTATTTGATCACCCTTAATTACAGGTTAATCTAAAAACAAACAGAACAGACAGAAAGACGTTAGCTTTATCAAGCGTAAAATTACATTTGTATCCAAATTGGAATGTAATTTAATCGTGTAATCATTGTGTAAAGCATTTTTGAAATGCTTACTTGGCAACATTTCCTGTAATTCATGAGCTTAACAAGGCGCATCATGGGCTGGCTTATTAACTTAGAAGACGTTGTTACCACAGGGCTGTAGACCTAACTTAATGATGATGACATTTGTTGACAACTATTTCTTTGATTTGAATCGATTTAATCTATTAGGTGTTGCAACCCTAATCTCCATGTAAAACAACTACTGTTCTAGACAAATTGTGTTGTTTTATGTTGTTTTTATTATTCCTGCAAATCCAAGTTGTTTATGTTGAGTTTATTTCCAAAACAGCCCAAAAAGTTGTTTTTCCATTGGTTTGATAATGCACGATTCAGCGCCACACTTAGTTCTATTTGCACTGCAGCCACACAGCAGGGTGGCGAGCATGTGGCTACGCATATAAGCCCTCCAGTGAAGAAGCACTCGAAGGCTTTGAATGTGAAGATGTGTGGGACATGTTAACTTATAAAAGTTTGAAACTGACTGCAGACTCTGAGTTTGTAAGAAACATCTGTTAAGATATTTTTTGACTTTTTCATTGGGAGATAAACATAAATATTTCAAGGAATGAATGAACTAATGCAGCAACAATTTCAGGGGTTACAGGTATTGCAGGGACTTTTGGTTATTTGGAAAAAAAATAATCTCCATCACATTACCAAAGTAAGCAGTCTCCTGCCTTTTTTATGGGAAAAATGCGACTGCTGTGTCCACATTGTGATCACCGTTGCTCATTACCTGACAGTACAGGAGGCCGGCTTGATGAATATCTGCCATTTGAGCATCCACAAGATGTTTTAGACGGGGGGGGTCAATGTGACCATAATTCTTCACTTATTAGCTGCTTTCTCCACTGTATGTATAAACCAGGAATTGTGTTTATATTTTTCCAGGCATTTCCTTTAAATACTATACAAAAAACGTTGACATCTTTGACTCCCTCAGTTCAAAGAATACCTCTGAGGATGGAACGTTGTATTCATTATTGTTATAATTGACACAGAAAGCCATTATTTTCAATATAATAGCAGGAGCTGGCAGAGTTAGATGGAACATGACCTCTTTCTCTTTCATATGTTACATCCTCCTGTAAGGAACATTTGGAATTGAAGGTAAATATTCCCCAAGCTATTAAATACCATGGCTCGACCTGCAGTGCATTTAGCTGTCATTATTCACTGATGTTTTTCACCGTCCACAAAGAATACCACAAATAAATGGTCAACTGTTACCAGTTACAGGGCTACATTGGTGATTGCATACATACATCTTACTACAGCATCATAATGTTTGACAGTGGATGACTTCTTGAAAAATGGCTAAGTCCAGAAATGAATAATACAATAATCTACAAAAAAAGCCATTACACAATTCTTTGATACATCAAATCCATTTTAGCAAATGTATTCCTGAATATGAAAGGAGTAAAAATATGGAAGCCTAAAATGCTATTTGTTAATATTAATAAAAATGTATATAGGTACACTGCCTTATATGTGTTAACAAATAGATATGCTGCTGTGCTTATTTGATTTATTTGAACTGAAACAATTTAACATGATTTCGGACCAGAGGGATTATTGGGAGAAAACATTTTTTTAGAACCAGAAAGATTTGTGTCAACTCATTAACGCCCTCTTCTCGAATATTATAAAGCCCACTTAGCATCAAAGTTGGTCAATTTTACACTTTACCACACAGGAATTATCTCCACACTGGTGTGAAATGCCATTAATACAAATGTGTTGGATAACATAAGCCGAGAGAACAAGGGTTTTTGCATAGGTTGCTATATTGAAGCCATGTCTGTAAATGCAACTGCTCTTGGATCTTTGGATAAAGGCGACACAATCATCTGTGCATGCAAAAACGCAGGGGGAATAACTAACCAGGCTGTTACAGCAAGATGGTTTCATTTGGTTCAATGAATGTGGGCTGGGAATAGAGTGAAAAGAAACATAGAAAAAATGTATGAGAGAAGATATATTACAATGCCCTACAGTTTGGTTTGACTAGGTTCAATTTGTATTCACTGTTCGGGGGAAACAAACTGTTTGTTTAAAGTGGTAGACTCGGTCTAATTACAGCTTGAGAGATATCCTCAAGGCATTTGGTACTGCATGTTAGATGTTGAGAATGTAATAACAAATTTGTGACAAAAGATTTGCAGAAAAGAAGAGATGCAGGTGATGTCTACACTTCCTAGAACAAAACTCATATCAGTGAACATAGAAGCAACAAAGGACAACATACAAACATAGCCACTTAATCTTTCTTTCATGCTTAATCCCACAGATGTTCACACTTATTGAATAAATACATACACAAAACCTGCCACACGATCTGAGAACAATGCTACCAAACCAGAACCTTCCTTGTGGATTACGTCTTCGGCGTAACAACCCATTACTTCTAGTTTTACATTTAGTGGAAACAAGCTCACAGTAGTTGTGACCGTTTTATTAACATTGATTCTGTATAGTCAGTATTGCTTTTGCAGATGTTTTTTAATGTTGTCATAGAAACACAACCTAAATGTACTGCAAACCGTGGAAGAAATACAAACCCACATCTATTAGGGCGCCACACCACTGCGTTGCTGCTTGTTCTTAGCTGCATGCAACAAGTGTACCTTTACAGAGCAACGTCAGCCGCAGATAAACCCTTCAATGTCCGTCTGCATTGTTGGTTCCATTCCTATCTGAGCTGGCATGATACAGGCCTGTGTGAGATTCAAGTCCACTGATTATCAGAAAAATAAATAAATAGAACTTAACCAAATTGCATTTGTGCTGTTGTGATGATATGAGGTAATAATGCTAAAAGAAGCCTCTGAAATAAATAAGCAAGTTAATCAGAGAGCTATAACATCGATTACTTTATTTGTGTGCATCGTGTGGAATTAAATCTAGAAAATATTCCCAGTCCTGTTGCCAGGATGACCGGAGAGCATCAAGTTGTCTATTCTCTTAAATGTACCAGCACGTCTTCCGCTGCTCTCAAGTGCTCTCAAAATCCATTCACAATGGATCAGTCCATCAATGTTTTGGCAATGTCTTCGGAAACTTAATGTGATTTTTATTTTTATTTGGTGTAAAAAATAAATGAATAAATCACTGAATGAACTGAACACGACAGCCACCGCAGGCATTGTTTGATGGTTCACAGTTCTGTAAAGGGAGAGGTCAGCCGACTCGACTTCCGTTTTCACTGATGCCATTCATATCTGAAAAATGAGGCCTGTCACTAAATGTCATCTTCCCGCCATTGTCATCTCATCACTCTTTTCATAAGTTGTTACACTGAAGCCCAGTCTGTGACATGAGCAAACTGTTAGCTTCTTTCCATGCAAGCTTGTGGGCTTTATTAATATTTATAGAATAACAGTTTAAGGCCAGGCCCCTTAAGAGCTATCACTTCACTTTGCTGCATAACACTTGCAAACTATATTGACAATTCCTTCTCAACACTCCCTTGACCCCGAAGAAATGTAATAAAATCCTATCCCGAGTTTTCTGCAGAAAGAAAAGATAAGAGAAGGTAAGCATTTTAAATGAGCTAAGGTTAAAAAATCATGAGGTCATGATGTATCTGACACAGCCAGACAGTTTGAGTTTTTCAGTCAAAAGTTTGTCCCGGGGCCTATACAGCGCAGAGAGAATCTTCTAGTGCAGGGGTCGCCAACCTTTTTGAGTCCGAGGGCTACTTCAAGGGTACAAAATAATCCGAAAGGCTACTTTTTTTATATGAACTTCCCCCCGGCGAGCATTGTCGAGGGGGGGGGGGGGGGGAGCTCACCAGCGCGCATCACAGCTGTGCGACAGTTGTTGACGGGGTGGGGGGTGGGGGGGGGGCTCTTTCATCCTGGCTCTTTGAGAGACGCTCCTTGCAGAGTGAGAAAGCCAGAGGAGCAGCCTCCCCCCAGTTCCTAGTGCCCGGGGATTATGGCCTTTTTTTGTTTGTTTTTTTGATGGAGCTCAATGTTGACGATTTTTAGAACATGCTGTGCGGTCCCTTGGTGTGCAGTGGCATACACATGGAGATAATCTAAAGGCGATTTCTTCGTGAGATGCTTTCTGATTGCTTGGATTGGACTACAAGCCGCAAAATTATTTCAGGACCATCGTCATGACTAGAGGCAGACTATAGCCATGATGCTGGTCAGGCTCACTCCCTCTAAGAGTACAAAGAGTTAGCGAGGTCATTACTAGTCTTCGTTCAAACCAAGCTGCTAAACATGTAAGATGCCCTTCTTATGTACATTCCAGGGTTCAGGTAGCTGCAGGCTGTTGACCCCTTGTTGAAGCTATATTTCCTTTCTTTTGAGATTAGCTGCAACTTGATCTTATTGACATCAATTAGCTGAATTAACATGACTTCAAGCTGCACATCCAGATGATGTGTACTAGGGGAAATAGAGAAATGGAGCTCCAAAAAAGATCCCTCTATACCAGGGGTGCGCAATACAATTTAACATCTCTCTTAATCTCTCTTATTCTGCCTGTTTTGTGATATACATGCCTAAAAGGGGGATAATTTCCGTGTATCTGGCAACACTGAGATCAGTCGACCAATGACTGTTCAGGTGGAACGTACGGGAGATACCATTTACAAAACTTGTAAGGGGTAAAAACTAGTTTGTGAAAGACCTAGAGAAACGCTTTTTTTGGGTCCCAAAAACAGGACATGTCCGGGGAAAACCGGATGTCTGGTCACCCTACATTACGTATCAATGTTCACTACAGTTCTAGAAGCATATAATCACTTGCCTGTAATCTGGAAAACCTGGCCCTAACAGATGCTGAAAGGAAGCTGATGCCAACCTCATATAACAACAAATGTATGTCTAAAGAGGGGGCTAAATCAATGAGAAACTTCCTCTGTCAGAGCAGTCACAGCTTAAACTCTTACCAACCAATTACCATGAAATCTGAAAATAATTTACTGAAGCACTGAGAAGTTAAACCTGACAAATGACCTTTCACAGTCAAACTTGGAGATAACGCCGCAACAGGTTTTATGTAGCCTACTCTGACAGGCTGTAAAGCCCACAACCAAGTACATCCATTGTCATTTATGTATAGGGATTGTATGGAAGTTGCATTTCTTTATCCACCAGCCACTGTCACAACCAATGAATTACCTCCAGATTAAATAAAGACAAGTAAACTATAGTGTATCACAAACATTAATGACTTTCTTTTGTTATCAAAACACAGTGATGCGTACCCAGTTCAAATAATCAATACACAACCTTACTTTATCAGAGTTAATTACTAAATTAGAAAAGCATCTGATAAGATTTCAGTGACCTGTAAACATGTATATTTTGAATAACAAACATTGACAAATTGGTGCATATCCATATCCATTTCTGTTTTCGAAGTACAAGCCACAGACCTCCAAACAACCTTCCCTCTCTCAACCTACAGAAGCACCTACCGGTACTCCCTCAATGATGCAAATAAATCACAGCTGATGAAATCCTATGTTTGTGAGACGAGCTGACAGCATACACAGCACTGCTGACAACAGAAACGCCATGGAAGTTTATTAATGGGGGAAGAGAAAGGAAAAATCCACAACTGAGTATCAGAAGAATATCAGTAGATATCAGTTCTTATGAGCTGCCACGTCTCCTGACTACAACACGTTCTACTCCGTTGGATACAGGTACGCTCACACAGGAAAAGTCCTGATAGTGCTGTTGTCAGATAATCATTCAAAGCACCACACAGCCGTACTGAATGCAGCTGTACTGTATTGCTTATCCAACTGTAAATCACTAGGGTTTAATTACCTGCAAATTAACTGCCGTTTCACTATCTTGCATAAGATTATCCACATCATGATGAAATGCCACTAGGGAGGCCGTTCTGATGGGAGGATTCAAAAACACAAGATGCCACTTTGTTAATATGATAGCTGCAAGGGATGAGATGCGTGTCGGCTAAATTGCTCTCATAATGTGACCTTCAAAAACTATAAGGGCATCTCATTATTCCTGTCGCTTTGCTTTGCTTTTTTCTCCAACTTGAACATGATTTGAAGTTCAATTGTCACATCACTGGCCTCTTCGTCTGCTGTCCACGGCTGCGGCAGCAGGCCACACAGTGCATGTGCAGCAACGCGAGTGGGGCAATTTGCTGCACTGCATTTAACTGTAGTGGTGTAACACACATTGACCCGACAGTTGAGTCAGTCTGTGAGCCGTAGTTGGGAGCAGTTTGAATTGATTGTTCAAAATCTCTCTCCATCTGCCGAGTTATTTCCGTGCATGATGGGCAATCAAACAAACAAGTTTGGGAGGCCAGCAATGCCAAATATATTTTATCTGAGTGAATTGTGTGTGGAGGTGGGGCGGGGGGGGGGGGGGTAATTTAGTTGTGCCACAGGTCACCATTTTATTTGCACATTTGGGCGAAATCTGCCAAGCACTAATCTTCTTTTTTCATCAGTCACACTAGTACGTTTATGATCTAGCTATAGCCTCATCAGCATCCGATTTATTTCTCTGTGATGTGGATGTACTCCACCTCCTGTGGTATCTCGGTAATGATGCACCAAGGAAACTTTGTACAAGCGTATACGCAGATTAGACCAAGCCCACTGGGACGGAGCCAAACTTGTTCGTCGAAGATACATAGACAGATTCATACATCTTAGGGAATTACCTGTACTCCATTATTCTGAAACACCCTGTGGTCATTATTGTGAATATTTCCAGAGCATGTAAGTCGTGTCGAAAACACTGGTCATCGTTATGTGTCCACCTACAGAAGAAGACCAAAAAGACTTTCTGATGGGGTTTTTCTTCTTCAACCTTTACAAATAAATTCTCAAGGTTTGGGGGGGAAATAACAACAGATTTTTCGTGAGGCAGATACAAATCTGGCAACTGGGGGGAAATGTTAATTCAACAAATGATCTCTTGTATTTAACATTCACAGAGGACTGTTTGCATTATTAATGTATGATATGCAGGATGAATGTGTGGGACTTCTAACACTAACCATCACTGTGGACGTGCTCTCACTCTAAAATGATTTAAAGTAATAAGAGCAGATTTGAAGAAAAACACAGACAGAATAATACTCCACCGTGCGGAATATATCAAAGCAGCACATGTGAGGATGATGAACGCCACACCTGCAGACTGTCATTAGCTTCCACGGCAATGAGAGTCATCTTCAAAATTGCTACATGCCTACTATGACATGTCGGACACAAAGGGGAGTCTGTTGCTGTGTGCCCGGGAGAAGAAATGCTACACTATGGCTGGGGGCTCAAGTGCATCATTTCAACCTCAACCGCACTCCTCAAGTACTTTGTTTGAGTGATTTAGATTTTCAGAGAACCAAACAGGTGTACTATTCGACTTCTTTGAAAAATGGATCTGATAGTTTTAGAGGAATAAGTAAAGACTGGAGTGAAATATGGAGATAACCCCCCCAAAATTCAACCAAATTCATATGTTTAATGTTAATAGCTATCATTAAAAGTTAAAGTCTCTGGTGTGTTTAGGTGTGAGATCAAATGTGTATTTCTTCTCTTCATATTTCCATTAATTTTTAAGTAAGTAAATAGTATTGTATGAGACAAAGAGACCACATTTCCTTTCATCATTGTTTTCATTTCTCTTCATTTAACCACTGATATAGTTCACATTGCACTGTAGTGAGTAAAGTTAGGTTGTAGCAATAACACAGCAAACTTTTGATACATATTTATTTTGGAGACAACAACACAAAGGCGAAATTGACAATCAAGGGCTGCTCAGTAATTTGTCAGGCTCTTTAGTTGTTTGAAAAAATCTTTAGCTTGTGTCTGTCACTTTAAATCATTTGACTCACCATTCCACATGAAACCCATAATGCTTTCTGATAGGGCTAAAGGCACAAAAAACACATACTGCATCAAACAAACTGAATTCCTATTTTAAAAACCCAGGTCACACAATAGCCACACAAATAACTAAAATAACTTCTGTTCTCTGCTTCCCCAATTAAAACAATGCAGCATATGAAGCACAACATGGAGATTTGTTGTGAAGTTGCAGACATAAATATGAGGTATTTGACTAAATCTGTTTATAGGAGCTATCAGATACAACTAACAAGGAAAAACATATTTTACTCAGAAAGAAAAAACTGCTTTGCAACAATCGGTTGGTCAATAGGTAACACCACATGCCTTTGATTTCTGCAGTCCTCAAGTGATCACACAAAGGCAGGAGATCTGCTGTCAACATTAGGGCATTGTGTGTGAGTGTGTGAGCTTTCATGTCCAATAAAGTGGTGTAACCCATCAGTTCTGTGTGATAAATCACAAGATGACAGACTGCAGCTTCAACCAAACACAATGCTGCGGGCTAAAAAATGCACCTCTCCTTTAGTTACACTCGATGCTGCCAAGTTGAAAAAACAGGTAAGAATCGCTGACTGTACGAATTAACAGGAAAAGCAATCATATATAATTTACAAGTAAATATCAAATATACGAGTTTTTAATGACTTTTTTTTCCAATTAACCTCCCACTGTCTTCACCATCCACATAATCCATTTCCCTTAAAAGCAGCCATTCCCTCTCTAGATGGCCATACAGTTCTCACAACAATTATTACTTGAAACACATCCCAATGGAGAACTCCAGAGGGACGGAGGCATTTCATTGTTTCCTCTCCGTCATCCCCCCCACGTCCCCATTACGTTGCCAACGTTAGTTCAAACACCACAATCGTTTATGGAATAACAAGGTCCAACTGCAACGTGCATGTCACCTTTCTGTCTGCAATCTCTCCTTTGGAGACTAGCTGCGCGTTTCGGTTCACAATGAAACAACGACAAAGGGGAAAAAAGACGTGCAACAGATTTTTCATTTGTGGTCACAAAGGGAGGGTTGTTCCTCTTCTTATCATGCAGAGAACCAGAGCTGAGACTGCTTCTCAGAACTCATCAGCACGACAAAGACAACTGGGAGAATGCAGCCTTGTTCCACAAAGGTTAACCTAACAACTTCAGAGTTTTCTTCTGATGACTCCACCAAAGACTTGCCATGGAGGACGGGGAGCCCCTGGATTCCGTTAGATTTAACCTCCAACATGTGAGGTCATGCAACCTGCCGCGGCACTTGCGAGCTCTTGTATATATGAAAAAGAAATCTCTTCCACATAGTTTCTTTAATAGTTCTGATCTCTGCACTGCATAATGTCTTAAAAAAGTTTGACCACAAATTCAGACTGAAAATGCAGAAGTATTTTTGCCCTCCGATTTTTATATTCATCTTTTAAAAAAACACTAGGTGCAAACTACTGTTCAGTTAGAGATCAGATCACTTGGATTTTACATTTTACATTTGACTCTTACTATGTACATTTACATTTAACATTGGAAAATTCTTCATGTAATGCTACACATCTACAATGCTGTGATATTGTGTAAAATCTAAATCCAGAACCAGCTAAGAGGCTTGTGTGTGTGTGTGTGTGTGTGTTTGTGTGTGTGTGTGCGTGTGTGTCTGTGTGTGTGCGTGTGTAGGCGTGTGTGTGTGTGTGTGTGTGTGTGTGTGTGTGTGTGTGTGCGTGTGTGTGTGCGAGTGTTTCTTACAAAGTGTACAATAAGAGTGCAGAGCTGGTCTAAGCTGAGTAGGTCCCCAACAATGACTCCCAGGGGTCCTACTCATGGTTTTACTCCTCCAGTCTCAAATATGTGAGAACTGCAGAACATCAGATGGAGGGGTCTGTTAATATATTTCACCTGATTTAATTGCTTTGGTTGTGGTTTGTGACCCCTTGTGACGATGCAGTTGTTCAGGCTTTGCCTCATAGATTTAATCGTAAAAATACATTATGGTTAATCTAAAATACAATTTAACATGACCTACTACTATATTTAGTTAATCATGTATCGTGTTTTTTCATGTTGTTAAAAACACGGTATTTCATTGGGAAGGAGATGCTGGTGAATTGTATTATTTATTATAGCAAAACTATCAGCTATGCAGTTTCCCCAAAGCCTTACGACGATGTATAAAGTTGACTATGGACTCACCTGTATAAAAAAAAGGTGGGAAGGCAAAACCACAAGACATCTATATTCACTCTCTCCGCCTTCAACGGCATATGAATGCAACTGTCGGACCCGGTTACGCACACGTAGTCTCCTAACAGCAGGGCACGTTAGCCCACCTCTACACCCAGAGGGCAAGTCCCCGTCCGTCTTCATCCCTTATGCATGTGCCGCGCTCACGTTCTCCGGGACGCGCTGCACAGACATTTCTAATCCCGAGCCCGCTGCGAAAGGCGGCGGTGGAGTTGTTTGATCCCGGACCGTGAAACCGAGCCCGCGCGCGGGGGAGGCGGTCGACGGAGGAGCCCTGCGGGCTGCTAAAGCACCGCGGAGCAGGTAGACCGAAACCCCGTTGATCCCCCTCCCCTGTACGGGGGAATCACGAGCGAGTAAAAAAAAGGCACCTTTGTAAACAAAATAATAGTAATAATACAAACAAATAAATAGAAATACGGCATAAAGAAACGGTGCATTTGCAGATGAAAACACACGGATCCCCGACGTGAGTTCTCCGCTCCGCTGCTGCATGATACTTGTGTGCAGCGGTCTGTTTCTCTTGATGTACATTTCTGCAACCCTGACACACACACAAAAAGAAGAGAAATCTCACCAAAATGAACCGTACCATTCTGAAGACACGTCCAACGTAGCAGGCCGGTCCCGTTGACAATTCACCGATGTAGTCTGAGGCGCTTTCCCTCCTCCACCCCCCTCAAAAAACAAAAATCCCGTATGCTTCTTTCTACTCCTTCGTCTCCTTCTCCTTCCCTCTCTTTCGTTTTGATAGTACCCGGAGCAGGCGAGTGTATTTCCACTGTGCACGACACGGTACGGCAGAAAGAAACGACCCTCCTCCTCCTGCTCCTCCTGCTCCTCCTGCTGATGCTGCTCCTCTTGCTGCTGCTGCTGCTGCTGCTGCTGCTCCGAGGTGCTGCCGCTACTGTGGCCGCCTCTGCTGCTTACTGCGCTCTGAGAGACGCGCACATGGATGAGAGAGGCATCCGTCCAAGATGTCCATTAGCAACGCGCGCACCTAATTGAACGCCGTGAAAATGCCTTCGGGAGAAATATGTGAAATAGTCCCAGGAGCGAGATCAGGTGACACGGCAGCCGATCTGGTGAGGAATGACAAGCTGCGTGGCCCCTTGCGATTTACAAAGTACGACTCTGGAGCAGGGGATGATGGTGCGACTATGCGTGGTCGCCCTCTTCGGTGCTGAGCTGGAGTCCTTCCAAATATCTGGCCGTTTCAGTTTTTCCTCCCCGAATAAAACATACTGCGCCTAATAAAATAAATTAATAAAAAAATACTACATGGAAGCCCGATTTGCAAACGTTATTCACCTTCAACACGGTTTGTATTTATGTTATATGACTCTGTCATTTGTGTTATTGATGTGTGACTATGTAGAATTTCCTAAGACAATGTGTGTGACTGTAGAATTTCCTGAGACATTAAACAAGCTATTTAAACATATACACACATAGACATATATATATATATATATATATATATATATATATATATATATATATATATATATATATATATATATATCAACATATCCAACAATCAGAATTAAACAAAAGAAAGTGGCTGACCGAAAGGGTCAAGGCTGAAGCTATCTAGTTTATAAGTGCCCTAACCTATGGTTGTGTATATATATATATATATATATATATTTACACATATATACATTCACACGTGCAAACATGTTAGGAGGATCGTCAACAGCTTAACTGTGATGTTTCTCATCAAACACATGCACATGTTGTTAGTACTGAGGCTCCCTTGTGACTGAATGAAGAACTAAAATGCATACAACTAAATATGTTATCATTCAACAATATGCCCGAGTGTTTTCACAACCTCTGCTGAAACCTCTGACATCAGAGTTTGGTAGGTTAGCGAGGAACAAGACCATCTGTCTTGTTCCATCCAACAACACTTTTGTCTGGCCAACGTTGGGTCCTAAATCCATGGCCATATACTTATCTCCCATTCCTAGTTTCTCCTTGAGGGTTAAAAGAGTGGTCAAGAGTTCCTGGCCCTGGAAGTGTGTTTGGTCAACCAGAGAACAAGAGAGGGGCCATGTGTGGCCTTTAATTCACTGCATTGTCTGCCAAAAGCTAATCTTGGCCAGGCTCAGAGTCTTACTGCTCACGGTCTGTGAATGGAAGAGTGAAAAGTTAAATATGCTTTCAGATGTAAAACTGAAGACTGGCCTGGTATTGTGGGAATAGGAGATTTGCCATTGACCCAGGCAACAGGAGGAAAGAGGCCAGTTTGAGCAGCTGCATTCAGGCACATGGTTGCCGTGGGTAGGGTGTTATTCACTGGTTACGCACCACCTTTATTGTGGCCCTATGTGCAAAAAATAAATGTATGCAGGTTAAATCTTGTAGCTGACAAGGATAGTCTGTATCCCCTCAAACAGAATTGATTGTGTTATGTACATCACATCCAAAATCACACATTTTAAAGCAGAGTAAAGCTTTTATCTGCATGATAAAGCCATTGGGCGGTTTTCAACAAACTGCAATTACATATTTGTGTCTGATGCACAAAAAACCCTGGTTTAGAAATGTTGCTATGTAAGGCAATATATAAATTACTTATATTAGGCCTATCATTATCATAATCGTATCAGTGACGGTGCGTAAACATAGTAGATAGTGTAAATGAAGTCACCCATACACACTACCTGCTCAGCACCATAAACAGCAGCAGACACAGTGGAACATGGGCAGCTCAAGAGCCTCCAGGAGCTGGAGGAGAATAAAAACAAAGCTAATATAGAGAATATTGGACTTAGAAATTACTTCAAATAAATGATGCTTTTACCTGCTGAAAGAAAACGTGAGCAACTGTTTGCTTGAACTTAAAAGGCGACACTATGCCAGAGTTCATTACGGGTTCCCGTTGCCACCAAATGACAAAGAAAAGAAGGTTTACAGTAAAAGTAAATGCAAAGTTAATATTTTTTTTAGCAGCAGCAAGAAAAAAATAAGACACACATATCACAGAAAAAAGAAATATAAAAGAAATAAAAAAATTGAACAGACACAGATAACAGTAGAAACATTGGCTGATGTTAAATAATAATGGATTTAAGAAGTATAACGTATCCATAGTAGAAACAAGAAGGCACTCAGCGAGTGCAAGCGTCTGCCAACACTGAATATTGTTTCTGTCACTTCAATTTGAATTGATTTCCCGACCATTCCCTTAGGATCTTGAATTAGGTCTGTGTCTCCATTAGTTTAATAGTTCAGTAGTTATGGCAACACAATATGCCTTATATTGAAAGTCTTACATGGATTGCTGAGTATCTCCTGCTGGCAGGCAAAACTACAGTGAGACGTGAACGTGTACATTCACCTGCTTTAATAGTCACTCATAATTAGAACTTGCATTACAGTTGAACTGTCACTGTCCTTATCTCCTCACTTTGCCATTATCCAATATCAGATCAATGACTATAAAACTAGAACAAATATTTGATCCTACAATAATATAAGTTATGAACAATTTAAATCCAGAGTACTGTTGTTAAGCAATAGAATATAAAGGGCTGCATTTCAGTCGGTGAATAGCTTAGCCAGAGGCAATGCATTTGTGAGATTTCAGTCTGCAGCACTGTATTCTTGTTACATCCAACAAAAGAAACGTGTTTGCTTTTGAATCAAGGATCAGTGCTGTGACTCAAATTATATGCCCCATAAAACTCCTAATTAGGCAATGTTGGCTATGCTGTACCAGTCTCTTCTGTTTTCCCTTTTCCTTGCACTTTCCTACTTCTTTGTAAATGATTTCCTCATTAGACAAGCACAGGCATGCTATCTGTGGTTCCTTACATGTGTAATACACGTGTAATGCTGTAGTGTAGAGCATGGGTGACTTTTTGTAGCATCTTATCTGTCATAGCAGAACTACATTTTGGAAGATGAGAACAATATGTATCCATCACTGGTACATTAAAGCAACACTATGTAACAATTGTACCTTAAAATAACAGCTTGAAAAAAATTGTGCCGCTACAATGACTTTTAATATGATGATTTGCGCCACTGCCATCGGGGTCTGTGGGTAGAAACTTCACTATGTAAGATTTTTGAGCCGCCCGGTCGCGGGCGAATGTACTTTGACCTGCTTTCTGGCAGTGATTAGGCAACGTCACATAGTCCAGTCCACGCTCACAGGTGACTTTTTATTTGCTCCGCTACGCGACGCGTAGAGACAGAATGACATGCTGCTGTGGAGACGATCACTAACAGACGTTTAGTTTAATAAAAGAACAAATACGTCTTTAACAAAGGGACCTGACATTACTTCTGCTGTAATCTGGTGCGATAGAGAAAATTACAGAGTGGCAGGCAGATTTATTTATTTTTAAACTCAAACTCAAAAGAGCCATATGCGTCACCGGAAGAGCCATATATGGCTCGCGAGCCAGAGGTTCACGACACCTGATCTATCGTAACTGGGTATGTACGACAGTGAGGTAAACGTTAAATACCTGAAGGGGGCGCTACAAGGAAAAAACTTCATAATGGGGCTTTAAAGGGTTGTTTTCTCCACTAAATATCAAACGGATAACTGAATAATTATTCAATATTCACCTCTCCGCATAGATTCACAAGTCAGTCTCTAAACACTTCGCTCAACTAGCGACCGTAGTTAACACTGCATGCAAGGTGTCACAACACAACTGACCTAAATGACTTTAAGAAAAAAAACTGAGAACACACGTTTATACGACAGTGGAAAATAACTGAGGCACATAAAATACAAAATAAAAAAATTATGAAATCAAATGTTCAAGGTGTTCCCTGTAATAAGTATAATATCAGAGGGGACGCTTAAAAAAACAGGCTGTTCCCAGTGTGGTTATTTTAGCTTAGTCATAATGACAACTAATTTTTCTCAATGAGAAGACTTACTTAACGTATTAATGTAAATAATGATAAAATACACTTTTGCAAGGTTTTGACATTTAGCATTGCCAGTAATAACAGACTATATTTGGAAATCCTATAATTTATTGGCTCAATGCCAAAACCCAAAGAAAGATTTCTAACAGCCAATTACATCTCAATTACATTCTGCATTAAGGACCTGGGGAGCGCAAATGTGTGATGTAGAGCTTATTGCAGCATAGCAACGCCATCTCTGTAACAACAACACCCTTACTTACTCTAAATCAGCTTTCTAGCTCATTAGTCTTGAGGTGGGGGCCCATTTGGACTTTAAATGTTTGGTAAATCACTATTAGAGAAACTTTCAGCTGAGATAAACCTCCCATTATTCTTCCGCTTTATTCCTAAATTAGCCACTTAAGAGCGACTTGGCTTGAGAAGACTTTGTAAATTCAGACACCATTTAGGGTTTACATTGCATTTGGCCGTGCTGCCTCAGTGATGGCCACTTTCAGTCTGACAATCTCTAAAACCTTCTCTGTTACTTGATTTTCTCTCATGAAGACAGAAATTGCAACACCACTGCGGATTGTTTGTTTTGCTTTCGGTTTGATGCTTTTCTCTTCAACCTGCCAAGCCAACCCCAGCTTTCTTTACAACTTTCTTGCATGGCAAACTTTCACTGCAGTTCTTGTGTTTGTCAATTGAAGCAAGTCCCCTCAACCCGTAATAGGATCAGGGCTCCGAGCTTCTTCCACATGACTGATGAAAGATTAAAAGGATTGTAGGGATTGAAGGCACATTTAGCTACCTGCCGAGGTCCAATTTCGTGACCTTGTGCCGGAGTTAAGGCTGCCACCATGCAGATGAGAAGATCACTGCAGTGAACGACGATAATGCAAAACAGTTGTGAGAAAGTCTTGGAGACATGGCAACAGGGACAAGCAGGCAATCATTTCTAATCGTATTCTTTTTTTTTTAGGAGAAATGTTGGATGCAATGCTCGTGGGGTTAAAAGAAATAAGACTGAAATGGAAAAGAAAGGTGTGAAGAGAAGTTAAATGTACGTGATTATAGTGTTAATTTATCTTTCTTCTTAGGTGCAAAACACAGACAATCAACACTTAGTTCTGTCATCCTGTGTAGGATATCCACGAGAAGTTGAATGTGGAGGAATCCAGTTTGATCATGTTGCTAAATAACAAATCAGCAGAAGATAATTGTTTCATGAGATCCAGGGGTGCAACATAAATTTACAAGCGCCCTGAAGTGTCATTCAGTCATGATTCACTTGAGCATTTTATCAATACTTTCATTTACTTAATAAAGCAACCGCATATTGCCTCTTGTGTCATTGTGGTCACATTGGGCTTTGTGTGACGGCTACCATACTTCCAGACTTATTTGTCTGAAACCGAAACCCTTGAAAAGCTGTTACCCTGTGACCCGAGCCATTGCTCTGTGGAGGCACGTGATTAGTGACGGCCAACAGAGATAACGACTGTGCGTCTGTCAAAACCAAGTCGCAGCTCAGAACCCTACCCGTGTTGTCTTAATATGACCTCAAGTGTGGCGTCGGGGTCAGAGGTCAATTTACCGATTCAGCGGTAGATTAAGTCAGTGCCTATAGGTCGGCTCACCACTACTGACGTTTATTAATTGGGGGCCCTCAGCATAAAATGACCGCAGCACATCACCAGGGAAACACCTTCAGAAGCAGGCTGTTTGAGAAGTACAGCAGCTTCATCACCCATGTGTGTCAATACGCTGGATGCTACACATGTGAGATGAATTTCAAAGCAGCCTGAGTTTATGATACATTACACAAACACTCATACAGGGGTGGACACTAACCCATGCGTCATCATAAAGTGGTGTTGCAACGAATATATATATATATATATATATATATATTTTTTTTTTTTTTCCCTCCATCCAATTTGCTTAAATTGTGGAAAGAAGCTTGTTGAGTCATCTGCAACTGATCGAGGCAATCTCGAGTGCCGCCTCGTTCAGACAACGAGAAGAAAGCCCTTGATCAGTTCATGGTCTGAATATGAATGTAATCAGGATTTTTTGTTAACTTCCCACTCGAAAGGCCATTCAAAGCCATCAGCTATTATCCGTCTGCGGGGCAACCTCAACTGCTGTGTCGTCTCTCGCAAAAAAGGCTGAGTTATGACTGGCATGCAGGGGAGCTGGATACTTGAAAATAATCGTGGCACGTAACGCGTCTTCATGCACGTCACGAACCGCCCATCATGACTTTTACAGGGGTTGATTTGAGTCACAGCCTAACATATGGGTTATGATGCCTCAGTGGACACAGTATGCACTAACAGAACAGATGTATTCCAAATATACAATACTGAAGCAAGTTGGTGCAATGTGAAAAGGGAAGACACCGCTTCCATTGCATTTTATTCAAATGGCTGGAAGTGAAACATTTATTATTTTGTTGTGACATATCCCATCAAGCATAACAGATCATGTAACAGGCTACAGTATGTCATCTGACTGCATGACTTTTTACCTCAGGCTAAAATACCAAAGGAAATGCTATATTTGCTTTGAGAATTCATTGTAAATATGCACATCTTTGTTTATAGCTTCTATTGTTGCATTTTAGTCTCCTCACATCAAAGTTACATAAACCCTGCAGCAATTAAACCACAATTGGCTGTCAGCCCCTAGACCACATTCTACTAAGACCACAATGCAAAAATCCACTTAGTTTCGTCAGTGTAATAAAAAACAATTAGCAACACATTCCAAACCTTTGATAATGTAAAGGCTCGGAGCTAATTCGACAAATTCAGCTCTAAATAGCAACACAGCAGAAATAAATTTGGATAACAAATTATTTAACACTGTAGAAGTAAACCTTATAACTCCCCAACCAGCCTAGTTTTACTAAAAGGAAGATTAAAAGTGAAGCGAAGCAGTGTATAACGTTCTAGATCTCCCGTGTAGCACTTTTCACCTTAAACTAACTCAGAGACTGACTCTCAATAAGTAAGTCTGAAATGATATGTGGATGACAACTGACATGTGTTTTCCAGTTTAAAAACCTGAATCTCAGCCCAGGGCGGCACAAAAGACAAACAAAAAAATTGAAAAAACCTTGAACCTTCTGTCAGTAGTCAGAAGCTGAGCCAGCCACCATTTCAAAGAACAGCACTCAAACAAAGCAAGATCTATTTTTTATAGCCATTCATTAATGAGCTAGTTTTTCTAAAATTTGAATAATGAATTCACCAATATTCCAGATGTTACCATAAATACTAATGTCCCAGGACAAATATTAGGCAGTATGAAGAAGGGGTTTAGAGAAATTAAGTGGAGTAATTAGGCTATGTTATAAATGGTTTGGATTAGAGACTCTGCAGCACCTCAGACAAAGTGCCTCACAAAGTGTTTGACGGTGCTTTTTACTGTGTGTGAATCAGTTCATACCCAGTCTCCAAGTCAAATTATCTCTGAAAAATGTGTCATAAACAGAAATGACTGGTCTTAAATAATATTTTATGAGTATGATTAACAGCCATTCTCACATATTTCCTCTCGCTACTTTTAAACTGGGCGGGGTCACTGCTTATTGTCATTCTTGTCTGTAATTTCTTAAATTACAGCCAAAAATAACCATTAAGGAGCTCTGTTCTTTGTTGGTTTCTGAGGGGCTTATTATTGTCGAGCTGTAATAAAAAGGTTTGATATTAGTTGATGATGTATTATCTATTGATGTCTTAGTTTTTGATGATGCAATGAAACGGAGAAACTTTAAACGGCTTTGAAGGGTTGATCATCATTAAGGAGTGAACATTGGCTATGTAGACTTTACTTAAATTTTTCAAAATGAAAAAGATGAAAATATGACTCATATACACGTCTGGAACGTCTTATGTTTAACGTCTAATTACATTGTCTGGAATATATATGCAGCAATATAAAAGGCAACTGGATGAATTGGATGGGCCATTTTAGAAAGGCCATGCACTGCATATCTTTACACTCAGTGCGTTTACATGATGGTATAATTTGAATATTGCTTTAGTCAGACTTTGCTATCTGGGGGGGGGGGGGGTCTGCTATTATCCCAGTATACATGGCAGTGAGTAATTCGAATCATTGGCTGAAAACATGTCGCCTCCGATACGGCAGGTGGCGCTGTTTTCATTACAACTCCTGTTGTGTAGCACATTTCCTTTTTTTGATTGGCTGATAAGCGCCACTGACAGCACAACTCCAGGAAGCATTTGTTCTCCCAACGGGAAGAGCGGCGGGGCCAGCTCATGATGTCGCTGCGGCACATTAAAACATTAAATAGCTGAGAGTTGTTTTCAGCGTGAAGAAATACGATGTGTGGCGGGAGTGCGGGAGTTAAGACCGAACTGTGTGACACTTGAGAGCCCTGCAACTCGACCCAAAGTTCGGTTCCTAGTCCAGTTCACCGGTACATGCCGCGACGGTCGGATTATCAACCGCATCGGATCGAGTAATCCAGGGGTGTCAATCGGACCGTAGTTGGACCGTAGTTGGACCGCATACAGTCGAACAAAGGTGTTACATGAAACGGATAATTCGATTTCTGTCA
The DNA here is from genome assembly GCA_036178185.1 of Liparis tanakae. Taxonomy (NCBI): domain Eukaryota; kingdom Metazoa; phylum Chordata; class Actinopteri; order Perciformes; family Liparidae; genus Liparis; species Liparis tanakae. Next base: position 7,480,299 of record CM070099.1, on the reverse strand, counting down.
GACTGAGCCAGTTATTCGAATGCATGTAAACACACTGACTATCATTTAGCAGATAACTTTGTACATTGCAACACTGGTTTCAATGGCTCTAAAGCGTTTTTCTGCCCTCCTGTGAAAGTGTAAATGTTATATTTGTCATTGACAGAGATAGACATAAATACTGTACTTTAACCTTTAATTAAGAAGGGAAGGGGCTTTGATCAGATATAGTATAGGATCTATAATATGGACAGTACAGATATTCATTACTCAGCTATTCCCACTAATAAAACCCAGTACAATACAATTCTGTAATACAATTGTTGCCATTACAGTCAGTGGCACAAATAAAACGCAGCAGGAAAAAAAAAGAATTACATGTACATTGAAACAAAATCCTGTTCTCTCATTGCAGTTCACACAATATGTTCTATGGAATTTTCTTTTACATTTGACTCTTAAAGCAAGGTGTGCTACAAACCAGTGTGCTAATATGTACGTCCAGAGAGGCTGCATGATTTTCAGAAATAATGAATTGTCAATCTTTCCTTAGTTTCTTGCATCAAGTTCAAACCTGTGAACAATTGAAAGGTCCTTCTGTTGACAACTAGACAAGAGATTGGTGCAAAGAGCAGCATCTGCCGTCAATTGAGTTTCGTACCAAATTAGCACCGATGCAGAAGAGCTCTTTCCCATTCAGTATCGACCTGCAAAGACTGCGTTTCCGTCCTCTCACTTATTGCCTCCGGCAAAGATCGTGTGAGGTTACCTGGAATGTCATGAGATGGCCATCCAGGGCAGCACCTGTGAGTTTCCTCAGAGAGCGCGTTGCTTGATAAATGAGTCTACGGTGACGAGCAGCTGATGGAGTGGCTGGCAAAGGTCATGATGCTTGGGGAAGCTCCATTCTGCCTCTCTCGTTCCAATTTGGACCAACACCACCTTTTGCAAATGCTGCATAACCTCGGCCAAAGGTCAGCCGGGTGGAACCAAAATCCATCATTTGGTCCAGACTACCTTTTCTCTGAGTTAGAGCACAAATGCAACTTGTTGCTTTCAGCAAAGTTGGTTTACAAAAGAACGGAAGGCAAGTAATTAATGTGCCTGGCAAATTAGTTTGCATGCTGTGTTGCACTTAGGTGTAACCCCTGACTAACAAGGCCCGGCAGAGTGATTAATGGCAGGAAATAGTTAAAGCCTGCAGAGCATTTGTCTATTATTTTTGTCTTGATGAACATTACTTTTTCTTTAAGATGCACTCGCCGAGTTTATCACCACTTTACATGGAGGTGTTTGGAATTCTTTACAATTGTTTTTCGAAATCATGAAGCCTCAAAGTTTTAAGGAGAAAATGGCTCTTCAGCACAGGATGTGATTTTGTTGTCTGCCCAATTAGATGTGCAAATATATGTTGTCAGATTTACACCTTTGTTGTGGTAATTTCTCCATATTGCTTCTGAGCTGTAATCATCCCTGTTTACACTATATGTGTCTCTCTGTAAACAGTGTTTGTGAGCATGTGCATGCATGAGAGAGCCAATGAGAGAAAGAAAGAGAGAGATACAGGAAGTGGTGGGGTGGAATGGAGAGGGAGAGGGCAATTTGTATGGCATTCCAGACAACCTTGCAGCACAAACGACACAGGGACAATTGACCTGAACGCTGTCTGCACTCACCCAAACTCACAACTGGAGATGGCCTTGATAAAATGTCATCTTTCAAACGTCCGTAGCCAGGCCATGCCAGACCGGCTCAGGTGTGACTACTTTGAAAGCATAATGCCCTATGCCATCTCCTGCTGTTAAAATTTGAATCACAGAGAATAACTGCAAAATGTCAGTGGTCAATCAATTCAAATAATCTTGGTTGCTGAATATAAAAGCACAGCATATCCATGGTGTTGATAGAAAATGTAATGAAATGACCCCTAGTTCCCCGAGAAAAAGAGTGAAAACTAATGCCTTTCAGCAAGTCAGTTTTAGGAAGGGAAAAATGTGAGGGGCAATTCATCCATGGAAATTAAACATATCCCCAGGGTAACATATCTAAATATGCAGGAACATTATTATTATTGTTTCTTTTCTTTTTGCTGTTTCTAGCAAGTGGAACAATGTGCAGTCAGGTCAGGCTGTTCTATTTATATTTGTTTGCATTTAAAAATAAAAATTGGACTCTGGGCAGTTGAACATTATTCACAGGATTTACAAAAGCACCATAAGCTATACATGATAACAGTAGAGCTGTTGAACAAAGCCATTTTACAATGGCCTAGTGAATTATGCCCAAGTGCAGATCCCCGCAGGTCATTAGGGAGCCCTGCGTGTGGCTGGCTGTGCTTTCCAAAGCTAGCTGGGTACGATTGTTTGGCTCGGTTTCTGTACTTCATTAATGCACATGAACTGCTCCCAGGCACCCTCGTCAATGCTAATGAGCATATTAATTTCCTGCAAGGCCAATCGAAGATGCAGGGAACCTTGCACCGCCGGCGGGGGTAATGGAGCTATTGCATCTGTGGCTTCTTTATGCCAAAAGGTATGGGTTGCTCCATTCTTAAGACCAGGTGATTAACTAGACTGGGTGATTTAAAAAAATAAAAATAAAACACAGGCAGATCCGGTATTTTTATTTGACCTCCAAAGCAAGCTTTGGAGTAATTTCTCCTGTAAGTGAATTAAACAAAAAGTGTTTTTTATACGTCCTTTGGTGAAAAGAAAGCGCTCTGCTCTCTGTTTAATGGTGCCACAGTTCATTAGTATTTGATTTTAAGATGAGCTTTCCCAGTCATATATCCCAATGCATGACTTCAAAGCCTCAGATGTGTTACATTGATGTCTTAAAGTTATACATCACCCGGAATGTATCTTTAGTGAGAATAACAAGCACTAACTGAACTGATGTCCAATTGGAGAGAAAGCTCTCCAACATGTCAAAACAACCGCTGCTGCTTTTCAGAGAAAGACTATTTAGATATGTTTGCTAAAAAGTTTTAAAACATGCTTATCATGTGGATGGATGGTTGTAACCACTGTGAAGTCCGGCTGAGCATGGCCTCCATTTTCTTTGACGCAAGTTTCTCCTTTTTTAATTAGACTTTTTAAGTCTACACAAAATGATTTATTTATATATGGTGGATACAATATCCATTTATGTTGTCTCTATGGCAACCTTAACATAAGTAAAATATCTAAAACTGTTGTATTTGATAAATACACATAATACTTATTTTGTGTGACTCAGTAATTATTCTATGTCCTCCTCTTAGTATGTGGTATTACTTAACGCAAACCGATTACAACTACATTGAGAGTAAAAAGTCCTCCCAGAGGGTGTGAAACACTCAATTCTTTACAATCAGCCCACACATTGCGAGTCTCAAAAGAGCAATATTGCCATAGGTGGGAGAGAAAATGCACCATGAACACTGTGCAGTGCCAGAAAACGACAGATCCATTAAAGCTACTTAAAAACACATTTCATTAATAAAAGAAAACATCACTGATTACTCACATTGCACTTTTACTTTACACCCACTCGCATTCATAGTTGGGCACGCACACACACACACACACACACACACACACACACACACACACACACAAACACACACACACACACACGCACTGTGTTATTACAGGGATGACCACCAAGCAAAACTGACTGTCAGCATTATACTAGTGGGTTCAGAACATACTTGGCTTTTATAATGTGTCAGTTCATTCTCAGATTTGATCAATCTGTCTCCCACACAACTTCACAGTGAAATGATTGAAATAATCTCATAATGTGGCGAGAAACTGTAAAGTTAGATTTATTTTCAAATTTGAAGGAATTGGATCTGGAGCATATGTACAGCAAATGGTGAGCATGGGCAGTATCCATGCATCCATATGTGTGTTAGTTCAAGTGCCAACGGTCCGTAACAGAAATGGGACGGTGAAGAAGGGAGTTCGGAGACAAAAGGAGCCATAGGTGATGATAGATGGGGGTGAAACAGTGTATGAATCTGGTCAAGATCACAAGCATCCATCCCCACCTGCCAGACAGTGACTAATTACCAAGTGGGAGCTGGGCACTGGCAGGCCGAGTGCCTCGGGTTATGTCGAGGTCCTCTGTACCGGCTGGGAGATATTGGCTGCGAGCTTACATGACACACCATACACACACACCTTGTTACAGAGGCTGTCCCGGCACTCGGATCAATCACAGCAGGAGTCACTGCCGGTAATACAACGTGGCCATTGTATGCAGAATGTGCCGGGCACTGCTTAAAGTGTCTGAAGTGACACAGTGTGGTGAATACATAGCGAGTCATGTTCCCGAAAAGAAAAGTCTCCAAGTACGGTCACGTTAAGAGCATATTGTTCACATTATGTAGTCTTTCTGGAAGATCATAACAACCTCCTTCAGTCAAAATGACATTAATAATATATTCTTTGACCTAATGAATGCCAGGTTCTGCTGAAAGTTGTTACAACAAATTATTTTATTTCTCCCTGACCATTTAGTCTTCCTCTTCATTCTTTGCATTACCCTGAACAGGATATAATATATCTATTATTACGATGATACTACTATCTACTTGTGCTTCAGTGTCACAATTAGTATTACTATCGTCAGCATCTACTGCTGTTACTACTGCTGTAGTTGTTGCTACTACCATTATTACCAGTGAAGAGGAGTTACAACTACACCTGTTACCACATTGTTACTGTGAAACTTTTACTGTGAATCAACTGCGTTTACAATTGAGGACACTTCTACATCTAATACCACTAATAATACTCATAGCTTTAATTACTATGATTGACAATTCGGAAGACTCCCTCACAACAACATAATAAGCAAGCAGAATAAAACAAATTAAGTGAAATAATACAGCATTACAAAGAGTAAAATAACAGGCTAGAATAAAGCTGTCGATCAAATTATTGAAATGATTACAAAGTCATGAAGAATAAACAAGTCTCATGTACAAAAACTAGACTTTAAGAAACATAAATGTGCCCAGTGAGATCTCCTCCAGCTGTTCAGAAGCAGCAAATCTGCTGACATTTTGTTTGCAGTCTACACTGAGGTTATACTCATGCAAAGGACCAACTAATAGCATATTGAAGTGCCCCCCAATATCTTTAGTGACTCAGGCTTAGTCATTATTATCAGTGCAAGCATAATACTAGCGTAATGATCCCTCAGTGCAGGGTCATGTGACCAGTAATAAATGTGAGGTTGCTCTCTGAACTGTGGCGACATCACATCCTCCTCTTCGCCACAGCTTTGACTATAATAAAAAAAAATGATGTCTTCAACCTCCGCTCTCAATATGATTCAATTCAGTTTATTTGTATAGCCCATTTTCACAAATTACAAATGTGTCAAGTGCTTTACAATCTGTACACATAAACATCCCAGTCCCAAAACCTCACATCGGATCAGAAAAAACTCTAATAATAATTTAGACGTCTGTGAATTCTTTTTAAAAATTACACTGGATCTCCCCTTTTTCAGAGAGAGTTTGAGCTTTGTGTTGTACATTTTAAGTGCAGGCAATGCTCGTATGTCAGACTTGACATTACAGCGGCAGATGAGGCTGTTTTTATTGCCTGCTATAAAAGTCTTACTGAGATGGGTGAGCGACAGGGGTGATGCTGTATCGTCAGCAAGACCATCGGTCTGTAAAAAGGAGGATATGAATTCAGGCATCTACTTTGTTCCAGATAAAACTGAAGGTGTGCATTTATTGGGTTGTAGGGTCTTGTTGCTGATACTGTACATCCACATGCTCTATACCACTGTCTAAAAATATTTTGCCTTGACACAGAAAACATGGCGTTGTTGTTAGAATCCTTTATCACATATCTTGATGGGCATTAAATGTGGCAACCCCTGCTGCTGTTCGAGCATCATGATTTATCTTTCATTTACTGTGATTTTGGGTCTGCTGAGAAGCATTCGTAAAACATTAATATAATGCAAAGCTTGTGTCCAAAAAGTATTTTTTGCATAATTTCAGCCATTGTAATCGAGAACGTTTTCAAGCGATTTTGGAATTAGTTCACAGCCATCTGTTCAATTTTAACAAGCGAATAATTTCTCAAACAAATATAACAAATGAAACTATTCTTTTCAGATTCTTGCAAGATGATGACTGCAGCAGTCCTTAAGTAATGTCTGTGAAACTTAAATTGCATATTGCTAATGTCAGGTGACAACTTGTAACTTTTAACTGTCAGCTCTACTGCAACCTTGATTGAGCTTTTTTGAGTTTATCCCATTGCTGGAAATTTTACAAAACTAAGCATTCAATGACAATGCTACCCTGTGCTGATATTGTGAATATGTTTCATGGCAAGTGACTAAAACACACAGTGGAGTGAAGTGGAGTGTTTACAGCCGTTCCCCAAGGTGTCTTATAGTCAAGAGCCATCATTGGTCTCCAGGAAATTGTTTTCTACAAACATAAATGCCGCATGATATTGATGTAAACATTGGAGGTTCTTTTTAAAAGAAAGTCACAGATTTCCTAAAAGGTGTAAATAACTAAGGCAAATATGACTGACTGTGAAAGCTGTCACCAATTTAAGTGCTGAAATATTCTTTAGATGATACGAGCTTGGCTGTCTATTTTTAATTTTTTTAACTGGATAGGTTTAGTGAATAATTGTGACTGCCACTGAATGAATGCAAAAATAAATATATATATATATATTTTAAGAATATCCGCAGAGATTTGCTTTTACGGTTTGCCAACATATCTCAATCACTTATGGAAGTATTTGGCTACTAATAACAAGGTAATGCCACAACATTAAGCTGCAAGAATATGGAGGAAGCACATATGGAGAAAAAACTAAACTCTTGTGCTATCCACAAGCACATTGGCTGGAGAGGTTATTCCCCCCATAGTGTTAGAAATACATGTCCTCCTTGAAAGAAGAGCAAGAGGGGGGAAACCTCAAGGGCAGGGTGTCTCTGCCCAGCAGTGTGTGTCAGCCGTGAGGTTACCAAACTCCCAAAGAGAGTGCAGGGCTGTTTTGGACTCGGAAGGAAAATACAACATCTTTTAAACCGGTGTAGAAAGCCTCCTGGATCCAAGTGGTGGAGGGGGGTGGAGGGTCCTGCTTCTTGTCCACTGCCCGGGGAGACGTGTGCAATGCAGAGTGAGCAGCTGAGAAAACATTTCAGAGGAGACAGACAGCCCCAACATGCCTTTATTCACGACAGCTGGAACAATAAATGGTCTGATTTAAGAAGGTTTAAATCTAACTCTGAGCAACACAAAAAGTGTTTGAAATGGGGGGGGGGGGGGGGGGGCATTAACTTAAAGCGTAAGTGTATAACAATCTGCTTTTATGGTTTAGCAACATATTTTGGTCAATACAAATCAAATGTTGTGTTCCATAAGTTGTCAACCAAGAGCTACAAACTGAACATCTGACATTAGTCTCTTATGCTGAAGTAACTACTTCATCTACTTTCATCTGGTTGCATCTGGTTGTATGAATGTCATAAACTGTAAACTGTATCAGTGTGCATCCTCTGTACTTTACTGCTTTATTGTAACTACCCAAGTTAGGAGGGCCTTCTAATGTTTTTATGTCCTCTAGAATGAGACAATCCTGTGACTGGTTGCCTCGCATAAGGGCTCACTCTACCATTTTCTTTCCCACTGAGATAAAGTCCATAGTCACCAAATATAGACACAAAATGTCCCCCAAGTATTATTGTAACTGATACATTGCATATCAAAATGGTGAGGTTTGATCAAGTACAATTACAAAGTTATGTAACATGAGTGATGGTTAAATGAGTCACTGAGAGCAGCATGGCTATTTATTCGACCCCACATTAAAGCATAACAAGATCTTAGATGTGCCTATAGTATTTGGACATTGTACATTAGACATTGTTGGTAAGTCACTGTGGTGGCTGGGTGTAGTTGGGATCAGCTGTGGAGGTGTGTGGGGGAGTGGCTCAGAGAACAGGTGCCGGGAATAAGCCTAATTGGCCTCAGCTGCAGGGTATCAGCTCATCGGTGTCTCTATGGTTGGGATGGATGCACGAGAGGGCCAGCAGAGGCAGAGTCTGCAGCCGAATAAAGAATATTACGGACTAGAAACTCACGGCATTTCTCAATATGCGTACTTGTGCGTCCTTTCCTCTACTTCTGTCCTCGTGGACTCATGAAACGTCATCAGTCGCAGCCCGGGTACATGTTTCAATTCAAAGTTCGCTTCTCTCAAAGCACGGTCAAAATGCCCAGATGTGACTTGATCCTCCCACTTTCAGGAGGATGCATCAGAGGAGACTTGTGCGTACTCAGGCCAGCATATATCCCAGAATGCATTTCACCAGCAACCGGAAACAATAGCGGAGGAGAAAATAAACTCCTGACAGTTGATTTTTTATAAATAGTACTGTTGTTGAGTCACGGAATGTCATTTTAGGATGTTTTGTTTATTTGACTGTCAAAAATAATTTACAGTGAATAATTAGAGTAAACTCAGGAGCAAGAACAGCTTGTGGTGACGTCATCAAGTCAGCTGCTGTTCCAATCGCAGAAAAACCGTCCTCCCGTTGTCCCATCCTCCCGTCCTCCGGAGTCTGGACTCCCAAGACCAGACTCCCGAGTCCAGACTCCAAAAGAACACAAGTCTGTAGTCGTGTACTTTGAATTGAGAAACGCCGTCAGTGTGCTTGTCCTTGGTACTCGTCTTTGGTGCTCGGGGGTGGGGAACCTACAGGGAACAGCCTAGAACCTGTTACAGTCACCAAATTGCACTCTGGTGTTAGTAATCAGCCTATTAACCTACTTTACTTTTGGTCTAGCATCATGCATAACTGTCCGTTTGCCTTTTTCTACACCGTGCTCATGGAAAATTAATTTAAATCAGAGTTACCAACTCTCACGGTTTCTCACGCCACACAACACACAACGGCAAAAGAAGTTCTGATTTGGGCCAAAGCGCCCATCCTGGATCCTTTTCAAACTCCGCGATGATAGATGGTGCTAAGGAGCTTATCTGTAAACCTGTTCGCTGCATACATATCGTATTTACCCCAAAGGGTCCCGAAGTTAGCAACAGAAGAAGATTTTCAAACAGACACAACGAGCAGAGACTACGGTAGGGCAGGGCTCTCAAGTGTCACGCATTGAGAGTGACAGTCACGCATTTCGGTCTTAAAGCGACACTATGTAACTTTTCCCCTGTAGCGCCCCCTTCAGGTATTTAACGTCTGGCTCTCGAGCCATATATGGCTTTTCAGGCTCATGCCCTCACAGCTGATCTCCCAGCTGGTCGATGCGTGCTACTGGCAGCCGCGTCTCGGCAGCTGCAGCGAGCCGTTCAGCCGCGGCATGTTATTCTGTTTGTATGCGTCGCGTAGCGGAACAAATAAAAAGTCACCTGCGAGCGTGGACTGGCACTATATGACGTTGTGTAATCACTGACAGACAGCAAGTTGAAGTACTTCCGCCGGAAGTACTGCCGGCGGAAGTACCGGGCCAATCCCAACATCTTACATTCAGCAGTTTTCTGGCCACAGACCCCCGATGGCAGTGGCGGAGGCGCAAACCAACATATTGAAAGCCAATGTAGCGGCACAATTTTTTTCAAGCTGTTATTTTAAGGTGGAAAAGTTACATAGTGGGGCTTTAAGTTACTCACTCCCGCCACACATCATATTTATCACGCTGAAAAAAATCTCTTGGCTATTTAAGGTTTTAATGTGCCGCAGTGCGCCAACTTGAGCTGGCCGAGCTGCCCTCACCGTGGAGGAATCAAGCGCTCCCCTGGAGTTCTGCTGTGAGGTGCTGCTTATCAGCCAATCAAAAAGAAGAGATGCGCTACACAGTAGCCAATCAGAAAGAAACGTATCTGATCAGTCACTCTTACCTGTCTTTAGAACTCGAGAGCCCTGTTAATGACATGTGGTTCAATTAAGTACTCACTCTCTTAAACTTAAAATCTTGAAAGAAATAATTGGTTGTGTTTTGCGTGTGATTGTGAGGTGATGTAAACTCAGCTGTCATAACGAGCAGCAGGAGAGCACCTTGTTAACCTCTTGGTATACTGCATGCTCCACATCAGAGCATTGTTTATTAAGGCTGCCCACATAGGATTTATCATTTTATTTGCAGGCCTAGGAAAAGGACCCTCTCAAAAATGTTCCAAACAGTACTTTGAACAAGTAAGTTGTATTATAAATAATTTAACATAAAGACAGGACATTTGTGCAATATAATTAGGCATGTTTTTGTAAATGAGAGTAGTTATTAAAAACAAATTCTGTAAGGTAGCAAAGATGCCTCGTAAAAGACCTTTGCCAGGCCAGAATGCAGGTACAACATGGGTACAACAACAAATTAATTCAAATGTCCTGATATTTGAGCCACCAACGTGTGTGGCTGCGTGTGCGGCAACATTTTGGTTACCCCCGACAAAATCTCACTCCAAGGTTTTTTGAAAAGTTGGCAGCTGTTTAAATACAGCAAGCTCTCCAATCTTATTATTTGTCGGTGGAATTTTTCTGCGTCCCCAAATTGAAAGGCGACATTAGCCAACTGGAAAATAGACATGGAAAGAAGATTGATGGGCCAGAGAGTGACTTAATGAAAAACTGCTACTTGGTTCCTCGATATAGAAAATGACTCACACATTGAGTTTATCTTCATCAAGGTGTTCATAGCAGGCAAACCTTTTAACTCTCCTTTGATCAACGGAGTTGACAGAATGCGACAGTACGTACTCGTCAATGAAAATCATTGAATTAAAGGCTATTTTTGGTAAGTGCATTCCAGAGCTCCCCAGAGAGTTAAAAGGCAAATTAAATGTGAGAAAGAGAGCAATGTTTTCTAATTATTTTTTCTATGCATAATAGATAATTGGAAATGTATTCCGTACTTCGTGCTCTTGTAGGTCAAGGAGAGTCCAGTGTTTATTAAACTGACCAAACAGACATGCACAGAGCAAAGAAGGGGAGATAAATATATGAGAGCAGAGAAATAATGAGATTAAGGGACAGAAAATTGATTTTTCAAACTTTGTCTTGATGATCTACTGTTTGCCCATATTTAAGGATTTTCATTTATACAGCATGATCCCGGGCCGGGGGCAAAAGGGCCATGGAAAGACGAGGATGTCAAATAGCGATCATTCTGTCAAATGTGGTTATAAGAAAGAAGTTTATTGAAATGCTGTAAGCCCATGAAAGGTTTGTGAGGGTATGCTTTAGAATTTAGACGAATCAGGAAGTTAGGACACAATTGATGTTTACATTTTCAGGTGTGTCAAATCTAAACTTACAAATCTAAAGCTACATTATTGACTGCAGTGTCTAATGTCTATACTTATTCCTGTAAATTCTCCCATCCTCATTCCAACAGTAAAACAGATTACATTTGCATACTATTATTATGGTCTTATAACTGTGCATTTCATTGTGGCGCCACTCTTGGCCGCAATATGTTCGCAATATGAGAAGGTAGAGGAATGGAGAGAGATAGAGGGAGAGAAAACCAGAGAACACGAAACAGACTGCTAAAACATCCTAGCCTTCAAGAAAATACAAGAGCCATCGTCAATTATGTGGTAAAATTGCTTGAGTGAAGGTAGAGAAAGGCCTTGTTCACCAGAGGACCCTCACCTCTGGAACTTCATTACATTCTGCTGTTGTTGTGTGAGACATTGTGACTGATGGCAGAACTACAGCACTATACTGTGATGACTGGACGGGATGACTGTGTGTGTGGATGACTACTGGACTCTGGACTATGTAAGCGACTTCGAGTAGATTTGAGTGTCTAGAGAAGCGCTATAGAAAATAAATGGTTATTATTATTATTATTATTATTATTATTATTATTATTATTATTATTATTATTATTATTTATATTATACAGAAACACCTTAACAAATGACTCATTGCACTCTGGACAAGGTTAGCATTACACCAGTGCTAAATTATTATCATTACCGTTGGTTTAGAACTTAAATGGAGTTGTGTGCTCTTTGCTCTTATTATTCCAATCTTATAAAAAACAATATTTGGAAATGTTGATGGGCACATAACAAAGCAAACATGCACTTCATCTGACACTTCCATTGTTTTCTATATTTTTCTTGACATATACAACTAGAACGGGCATACCTTTGCAGCAGCCACTTTGTTGTACCTTGACCTTGACCGTTGACCCGGTCAATCCCAAAATCTAATCAAATGCTCCCCGGACAAAAAACAATCATCACACCAAATTTCATAACACACATAGAAATAAATAAATAAATGCACAGCGATCAAATCATTACCTTCCGCATTCTCAGAATGCAAAGGTAAACATAAAACAAACCCACCCCACCCACCCCTCCAACTAGAGTGCAGGAAAATAAATACAAATAAATAAAAAGAGGTCTACACATATACACACACCTATAACAGACACATATCCGGCACATATGCCGGTAGACACACCTGCATCACTCTACACAGCAAACAGTCACACATCAGACAAACGTATCCACAAACTAAACAGGTTTGGCCAAACGGCAGAAATCAGAGGGCCCAAATTGTTGTCCATCCAACAGTCAGATTAATACATGAATAAAAGAAACACCAAAAGACTTTTTATTTGCTCCACCCCAATGCGTGAGCACACACCGGCATCGGGGAGCTCTGCGGTGCACAAGATGGCGAGCGGAGATGCGACACGAAGAGACAGAATGACATGCTGCTGTGGAGACGATCAATAACAGACGTTTAGTTTAATAAAAGAACAAAGACGTCTTTAAGAAAGGGACCTGACATTACTTCTGATGTAATCTGGCGTGATAGAGAAAGTTACAGGGGGGCGGGCGGAGATTATTTATGTTTTAACTCAAACTCAAAAGAGCCATATGCGTCACCGGAAGAGCCACATATGGCTCGAGAGCCAGAGGTTCCCGACACCTGATCTAGCATATCATCTATGCCTGACACTGAAGTGATGTTTGGAAAGTTGGGGTTGTGACACTTCTCAGTGGCGGACTTGGACATATCTAAATAAACTTAACCGAGGAAGATTAATTATGTGTGATGAATCCTCAAAGCTGGCAAATACCCCATTTATGTACATATCCTTAAATCTGACGATGCCTTTTCTTCACCAGAGAGAGAATGCAGCATCCAGTCTAGCTGGGTGGAATAGCTGGTTATTGCATATAGGGCTTGAACATAATACATTTAAGGCTTCCTGTTTGTTGAGATGTATCTGGTCATTTCAAGGGTTTGTGCTAAAGCAAAGCTCATAGCCGCTGGAAGGAAAAATCAATCAAATAAATGTTGGCTATGTTCTATTAGAATGTAGTCCACACTGTCTTTCTAAATTCAGAGCATAGCTTGTCTTACATGAATAGTGAGACAAGCTAGTGCCTGTTCATGGGGCACCATTCAAGGCGACAGGCAGGTGATTTTCGTTTGTTGAGTTGAGGCTAAATTTAACTGAAAAAAACGGTCATAGTTCATATTCCATTTGTAATCACTATCTGGCTGTCTGTCTGCCACATGTAGAGTGGGCTTCCTCCTGCCGCACAAGGTTAAAACCTGTCAAAATCTGGGCCAGGCCAACTGTCCCCCATTCTGGACACAGACCTGGCCAAGAAACTGTCCTGTTTCTGTCCGTTCTGTTCACATAGGTGTTACTTTGAGAATAACATCCTTCCTGAGAAACCATGGAAAACATCCATAAATCAGCAAGATGGTTAACACGGTGGACCTACCTCAGAGTCCACAATGCAGTGATCCGAATGTATCTGTCTACAAAGTGTAAATAGCTTGAAATACATTTGACTAGGCAACCTTGAAAAAAAAGGGTATCCGGTTTTCTTTTACAGGCAACTGGTCACACTTGCAAAGTAACATAATAGAAGTATAAAGACATTTTGCTTTCCACTAGCAATCTACATATTTTTTCAATGTGGCCATTGTTTTCATAATGACAAATGGAAATGGTTAAATTTGACATTCATCTCGCATGAAATGTTCCTTGAAACAATAACAATGTTACTTAATGTTAAAGGAAGTGGCTGCTCTAGTGCAACAGCCTCGTTGACAGTCTGGAGAACCCACTGTGCTGCAGTGAAGAGGTGCACGGCTGGCGTGAGTGTGAAAGACAGATCGGCGTATTAATGGGAGACCCTCTGCCACGGAGCCTTGCTGACCTTGGTCTTATCTCTGGGACCTCATGCATGATTGATAAATAAAAATGAAACTCAAGATGCCTTCCAAAGCTGTGGTATCTAATCTCATGATGAGCTGATTCTTTTGGCAAAATGAGAACGGACCCGGTTGGGTCTCGGTTGGCACGGCGTTTCATTTTACAGCACTTCTACTGTTTACGCACTGTCAGACAGGGACTGGAGGTACAAAAACAATATCTCTATGGCTTCTCTGTACCTCAGAAACAATTTGATTCACAGATGGGTCAATAAATATTCCATCTCCCAAGTAATATGCATGTATTAGCTGGCGGTTCTCTTGGTTTTCCATGTACAATGCAAAGAATATATACTTTGTGTGGGGATATAAACATGCATTACCTATTCGCCTTGAGCAATTTGCTTACAATTCAGAAATGTAGTTTACCCTCGATATGACAATGCCCTCTAAAGCTACACTTCTACATTCGATGTTGTCAACATAAGTGCCATGGACGGGTCACCATAGTGATGTGCTTTTCAGTGTGTGCTCTAGTATTAAGACCGAGTGCTGCAGAATACAAACAGGACCTTTTTCTTTTCTTTAGTATAGCGTTAGACAAAAAAACGCCAGTGCTGCACAATATGATTTACTTTTGTGTTGAGCATGTGGGAAATTCCCTTTTAACGTTGGTTGCACTAAATAATCACACCTACACACCCACAAGTCCTCCAGGTAAACCGGTTTGTCAGACATAAGAACTTAATCAGTCCAAACCAACGGGTCAGTGCCGTTTTCATGGGGATTAAGAAAGAGATATTTTTAAGCCAATAAACGTGTTTAACTGGTGTTTACAGTAGGAAAAGCACATTGCAGCAAAGACTGCATCAAATCCGTCCTGCTGGTCTCAAGTTACAGGAACTGGAATCTGCCACTAGCAAAGTATCGTATTCCACAGGTTTGCAGGTGAGCAAAACTTAGTTAAAAACTTGAACATCACAGTGTAGGAGGAATGAACGCAGCAGACGAGGTTGATTTCTTTGGCTGCGCACCTGTGGCCGTTTATTCCTGTCACAAACATATCACATGTGATACTAACTTCTCGTCACCCCTCAACACCACCTCGTTGCCCTGGTTACGATACCACCTCTTAAAAGGACCCTGTTACCTATAGTGTAAGCCACCCCACTAGTCCTGTGAATGATGTGCTACAACAGCAATGCGTTGGTGTTTTTGTTATGCAAACACAAATCCAGATGAAACATGCATTTGATCCGTATCTGAGCTTTACCGTTTTTCTCACCGGGAAATTCAACATTTATGAAGATAATAATAATAATAATAATAATAATAATAATAATAATAATAATAATAATAATAACTTTATTTATATAGCACTTTTAAAAACAAGGTTTACAAAGTGCTCTACAGATAAACAAAGCATAAACACAACTTAAATGGCGGCAAACAAAAAAGACCATACCATAAAAGCATTGAATACAACTAAAAGCAAACAAATAGGCAATTTAAAATAAAAAAACATAAAAGGACGAGATCACTTAAAAGCCGTTCTGTAAAAGTGGGTTTTAAGAAGTGATTTAAAAGAAGTTATTGATTCTGCCAGCCTTAGATGCAAGATGTGTCCCGTCTTGCAAAGGACACATATTCACACTTTTAATTGAATTTACTCAATTGGGGATATGGTTATTTTGTGATTGTATGAAGCATCCCATTATATACAGTTGTGTCATTTAAATGTAGCAATTTGTATTTCACTTTGAGCCCCTTATCTCCAGCGCACAAATTAGGTATTTGTTTGCTTTTCTCCTGTAATGTTATCCCATTTTGTTAATGCTGTATACATACACTAATTCCTCTATTATAAAACCACGAGTACATTGAAGAGAACTTGAACTTGCTGCTCTGGAACCCCCTTTATTTTAATAATATAGAAAACTGTCTATAAACACTGCTGCTGATCAATTCAACTGAACATTAAATATCATTGTCATTTTTTCATTAAACACCTCTACCAATGAAGATAATTCAATATTTGTATCTGAATTAGTCTGTTTTTTTAACTTGTAAAAATACCAGAGTTTGATACAGTCATTCCATTTATCCTTGCATTATTACGCCATGTCCAAAGTGGGTACATACACCAAGATATGAGAAGGGGGAGAACAAAGTAATGAGTAAACATGTATTTATATTTTAGGAATGGAAGAGAATGATCTTTGTGGGTTTTATTCATTCTTTTTTCCTGCCCTCACAGCTGTTCGGAGTGGGACAGCATGGCAGGAAATGGTTCATCAGCACTGCAGTGCACATATGATGGATGGTGAGACCGTTCCCCTCTATAGTTGTGTCTGTGACCTTGTTGCTACCAATGTTACATGTAGGCTTATCTTGACCCGTGACAGCTAAACAGGCCGAACTCATCAACGCATTCTCCACATCAGTCAGCCTTTCAACTCGAACCTCAGCAGCAAGGGATCCAGCGAGTTGAAGGACTTTCAAGGCCCCAGCTAAACAAAAGGGTGTCCAGAAAGATATTATCCTTGAAGTACCAATATGAAGAGTGTTTGGATTTTGAATATTCACAAGCACAGTATTCCAAATGCAAGGATGGAAGAATAACTTCCCGATTGGACAATCTAGCTCATCAATGGCTTCATTCACTTCATAATCCCCCAAATCTCTAAAATGGTTAATGAACTGTTGAATTGAACTAATATTTATTCATGAGCTACCGACTGCAAAGGATTTTCATGGGCAGCCATGGGAGGGTTACCATGTGACCCAGACAGCAAAATAATTTCTTGATATCCTGGAATGTTGGCAGAGTAATAACTCTAATTATGTGCACCATGATGGTGACTGTCTTTAAAGTGTTGCTAAAAATTGCCAGAGACAAAAAGATAAAAGGCTGTACCTCACTGTTCACCTGCTGGATCCGTGCAAGGTAGTATTCAGTGGAACAATGGAACACAAGCACATATCTGGCTCTCCTATCATTAATATTTCTGCAGATGAACTAATTTGGAGCGTCTGTCTATGTTGCATTCACACTAGGCAATATACAAAGCTCTTTTAAATGACTATAAATTCTGTTTAGTTTTGAAAAGATTACTGTAAATAAAATGTAAGCAGCCAGAATTACTTAATATGTAAATTGATGTCAGGACTTTCATATGGACTTTGATACGGCACTATTTAATATCTGACGGTAGAATTAATTATTTATGGAATCTATTAATGTATCTTTTAATGCAAATAAACTACTCACAGTACACTTCTGCATCTAACTGAATACTTCTATGCCACTGTGACTTCCTGTACAGTGACACACACTTGTCTTGCAACATGTATGCTAAGGAGCTATACACTCAAATCATTCTATAACTACACATTTGACATTCAATCAGCAGGTGCATTCAGACAGTATGACACACACTGATTTCAATTGTGTTTGTGATGCAGTGGACACACCAGTATCTGCAAATCATGATGTACTTATACTGAGCATTGTGGAGCATTGACATAATTCCTGGGCCTGAGAAGTGGCACTGTAAGGGAGCGCTGAGGTCCCACATTGTACCTGACAGTGTGAATAGTGAGATATTGCGCACATGACACTATTAATAATACCTGAGTGGGTTGTCTAGTGTGAGACAGGATGTCAACCATCTCAGACTGGATTCTTCCTACAATTGTGAAACCAATGTCATTTGACGATAAGTTAATGACCACTTATAATAGGAACTGCACTTGAACTGTAATACAGATGTGAACATAATAAATAATAATAATAATAATAATAATAATAATAATAATAATAATAATAATAATAATAATAATGATAATACATTGGTTTTATAAGGCGCCTTTCAAGGCACTCAAGGTTGCCGTATAACATATTTAAATATATATAAATAACATTAATAAAAGACAGCAGTTGAACAGGCGGACACCAACCATCTTAAATAGAGTGCAGTGAGGCTCTATAATGTCTCTGATTTGCAAATCCTGAAAAATAGATGTCACTCTGTCAAGACTTTTGTTATTAAATTCCTTCTTGGGAGATCAGACCACAAGTGGGCAGGAGGTAATAGAAGCATAAACAATCACAAAGATGCATTGTGATCAGATCACTCAAACCACTTGCCGAGGTGGTCTGGGACGCATTAGACTGGATATATGTTGTGTTGTAACTTCTAATGGATCCCTAACATAGACGTAAACAGAAAGATTAGTCGTCAAACTCCTGTTTCTCCTTTCTCTCATCTCCAGTTGGTTGCAAATTGCGTAAGCTGGTTTTGTCCACAACTTTTATCCAGTCTAATTTTTTTTTTAAACAGAGATAAATCACGAAAGCCTCAAACATCTTGGAAGTTTGGTTTGCTTGGAAGACTCAAAGGAAAGACCCAGATTCTATTGTTTTGAGCATTTAACTTATAGACGAAACCAGTTAAAAAACAACAATACATGTGATCTTTACAAATGGAAATAATGTACGTATGTGAAGCACGATCGCAAGTGGTCACTTAAGACGCATCCTAATGCCAAATGTGAACGGACGTTCTTACAACTCTCAATTTACACTTGCATGTTATTTGTAGGTGGGTTTATTATTCCATCTAAGGGCCTAGTTTATTGGCTTGTCCATTTACCAGGGAGCCAGAACTAATTACTTTAAAAGGAGCATTTTAGAGCCAAAGACAGCAAATGTCATGAAAACAAATTGTATCATTTACTATCCTCATATAAGTAGGCTTGGTGTTTTCTTTTTGAACAGCGAAAAACTACAGATTTTGTGGTTTTTCATAATTTTGGGGTTATTACAAAATGCGATTAGAAACACATTAACTCTATGCAATTTATGTTTGCGCTTACATGGAAACGTGTCGTCTCGTCACAATCTGAGGCAACACACTACAAGCCTTAATTGGTGATGCACCATCATATTTGTAGTACCGTATCGCCCCACTAGAGAGCTGCGCTCCCTAAATGCGGAGCTACTTGTAGTTCCTAGACTAGTCTTAAAAAGTAGAATGGGAGCCAGAGCCTTCAGTTATCAAGCTCCTCTTTTATGGAACCAGCTTCCAATTTCAGTCTAGGAGGCAGACACAGTCGCCACATTTAAAGTAGACTTAAGACTTTCCTCTTTGACAGAGCTTATAGTCAGGGCTGAATCAGGTTCACCTGGTCCAGCCCCTGGATATGCTGGTATAGGCTTATAGCTGCTGGGGACGTTTAGGATGCACTGAGCACCTATTTTCTTTCTCCTATGGATGAATCTTCATCTCTCCATCACACATTACTAACTCTGTTTTCTCCCCGGAGTCCTTTTGACTTCACGTCTCATGGGGTCATCGGACCCTATGAGACGACATAGATCCCATCTGCTGATGGACCATCGAGGTCTGGGTCGTGAATTCCTGCTACCACCTGCGCCGCTGCCCTGTTGGGACTCCGCCCACTGTAGGGACTCCGCCCACTCCTCCTCTCTACCTCCATCTGCCTGATGGATGGTGGAGGTCTCCAAACTCTCCATCGTGGAATATGGCTAATATGAACTATTCATAAACTCTGTCATATTGAATGTATTTTAACTCCAAATCTGTCCTTCTGTACACATTACATATATTGCACCTGTCCATCCTGGAGAGGGATCCTCCTCTGTTGCTCTCCTCAAGGTTTCTTCCCTTCTTTTCCCCCTGAAGGGTTATTTGGGAGTTTTTCCTATCCGATGTGAGGTTTTGGGACAGGGATGTCTATGTGTACAGATTGTAAAGCACTCCGAGACAAATTTGCAATTTGTGAAATTGGGCTATACAAATAAACTGAATTAAATTGAATTTGCTTTGAGTGCAGGCCCAAATTAAATAAATGCGTTCCAAACTCGGCAGCAGATGCACTGCAGGGAATGTGCTTTTCAAAAATGTCATCATGCCATTTTACACAGGTCTTGCATTATAGCCTTGAAAAGCTCTGGAGCATCTTCCAAAGACCATTTTGCATAACATGGCTACATAGCCAAATGTTTCACCACACTCAAACCTGCCCATTATTGACAGTAGTGCATTCCACAAGAGTGTATATGCATTTAGCAAAATTAATCTGAAAGTCTAAAATGCATTCATTTAGATTTGACACAAATATCAATATTTCTTCCTCCACCGTGAACAGGATTATGGCTATGCCACATGAAACTAAGTGACTCTGTTTCCAAAATATAAATAAGCAAAGCTGCATTCAGGTTATGTTGTCATCTCAGACTGCCAAAAGAATCAGTTGAAAATGCAACCCACTTATTAAAAAAGTTGCATTCTGCAAATCGTATTAAATGTCAGTGGACCATGATAAACCAATTACTATCCTAAAACTACAAACCACTTCTGTGCTTGGCTATTATGACCCGCAGTTCAGAGACACTGAGCACTTGGCATACCAATCTGAGTTCAGTAACCTGTAATCACTGGACTCTCCTCGCAACTCACAGTTCAGAGGACATGTCCATCTTTCCTCTATCTCAGCTAACAGTAAAAACATATCTCTTCATTCCGCATCTCTCTCCTCTTCTATTACCAACGCATACACTCTGTGATCTTCACTTTTCTCAAACAACAAAAAATGTTGGAATTTATATATTTAAATATATTGCTTTGTTATAAATATGTGTTAATGATCTACTATATTGAAAACGTAGTAAAACAAATGAACACTTGTATTAACCACTCAATAAAAATGACTCAGTCTACGTCCTTTGTTTGAGGCTGTGCTTCGTGGTTCCAGTCTGAAGATTTAGCCAGAAGATGTAACTCCTCAGTTACTGAGTGAACATTATAAATAAATATCCTTCTTTATCCTAAATCAAATATTTCTAAAGAATCCAGATAATTTTTCTGAAAGTGTTTTTGCTATGAAGTTTACTTATTTGATTTATTTGCTTTTCTTGATGAACAACTTTATTGTACAGTTAAGCATTATATTACAGTTCCTTTGTACTCGAGTCCCCGTGAAGCCTGTGAAACACTTCAACGCCTTCTCATTGCAACTTTATCATTTCCTGTTTTAACACATGCATGCACACTTTGCCACTTGCAACTGACGAGGCTTTCATAACTGGCACACTAGAGAGTAGGGCAGTTCTTTTAAGAGCAGCCAATTTTCATTGTGTGTCGAATGGAGCTGTCGGATTTTACTTGCAGACACTTGCTACTTAAACCCATTTCTAGTCAATGGTAACACTCCTTGATGATGGTGGGTCTCGGTCCAAAAGGGGCCTTTTTCAGGTTACTTAATGTATGTCAACCTGAGCAGAGCATGAAGTCGCTCTCACTCTGAGTGTGTGTTGCTATCCAAGCTTCTCCTTGCTTTGTTGGCGTAGCCCAGCTGGAGCAGCTATTGGTGCAAGTGACACTATGTAGTTTTTCCCTTGTGGCGCCCCCTTGAGGTATTTAACATGGGGGGAAGGAAGCTAGTGAGAGTTTGCCCGTACATACGGGTACTACAGCCTGGGAGCGGGCGGCTAAAAAAATCTTACATTCAGCAGTTTTCTGCCCACAGACCCCCGATGGCAGTGGCGGAGGCGCAAATCGCCATATTAAAAGTCATTGTAGCGGCACCATTTTTTTCAAGCTGTTATTTTAAGGTAGGAAAACTTACATAGTGTCGCTTTAATGCGTGTTTGTGCATGTGAACGTGCCTCGCTGGCTAGCTCACACGCCACTCTTCACTGCTCTCTAAACGTCAGGTATATCCTGTGTTTTAAATCCAGATCATCCACTGCAATACATGTTAAAAGTCACTTGTGAACATTTTTAATTATGTTGGACTTTACATTGCAGTTTTCATTTATTTTATGTGTTGGAGAGCAATGTTGAAACTGGCCTATTTAAATTTGCAGAGGCTGTATGAACCACACTGGAGTGACTGGATAGCAGTTTTATTCTTCTGTTCATTAGTGCAGCCGCTGTCGCCATGCATTTCAGTTGCAAGTGTTAGCATCAAATATAATCTGGATTTTCTCAAGTTGAGCTCACTACTGGATGAATAATGAATCATTATTTCTCAAAAATGACTCATTGTCAAACTAACTATTGTATTTTATAGGGAAATGGCAATATGTCATGCTCTCTTCAGTTCCCTTGAAACATGAGGTAGTCAAGTAAATACAAACATGTTGATAAGTGTCAATTGAGTTCTATCTTTTTCTGAAAATGACAAGTTGTGTTGAAACATAATTGTGCCTCCGTAGCCTCAACTCCCATTCATGTCTATTATCTGCCCACCATGTGTGGAACTCCCCTCGCTGTCAGTGACATTCAAGATTTAATTGTACTACAACTAGCATTTGGATTGTCCACAACATCTCAGAGAAACACTCACTTTCAACAATTACTGTGCCCTATTTAAGACTTAAAATGTGACATGATAAAGAACCAATTGAACATATATGACTAGTTAGTGTTGCTAGATACTGTATCTTGTCAACAGAATGTTATCAAATATTTGTATTCTCATGCGTGATCAGGGAATTGACCACTTTCTAAAGTGAACGTATGTTTCTTACTGAAGCATATAATTGATGCTTGGACTTTGTAATAAAGTGGCTTTCTGCCTGTGCAACTTGACCCACATGCATTTATTAATAGGATGAAAATCAGTTATTTTAGCTGAAACAATATAAGTAAAAAATATACATAAACATCCTTGCAATACATTCAAATGGAAAGCAAGAAGTCAACCAGAGGTCGTGCTGTATAGTGGCATTTCTGCATTAGGGGCAGGTGGGGCATATATATATATATATATATATATATATATATATATATATATATATATATATATATATATATATATATATATATATTAATGCAAAGTAGAGTGAATATGTGTGTGAATAAACTTGATTCACAAACATTATAGTCTTGTTTTGGAGTAATTTGATTTGTGTGTGTTTTTGTCTGTGTGCTTGCTCTGTTAAATGCTGCTCTCCGCTGTCCCTCCCTTTCCGGTGGGGCAATGGGCCACGCTGCCCCGCCGTTACCATGGAAACGCCAACCACACAGGCCAAAGTTAACATTGAGCGGTGGGGCACTTTCAGATGTGCCCCAGGAAATCTGCCTGGCAACTAGACTGGAATAATGCAAAAACCGCGAGACCTGTACCCTGTGACAAAACATACAAAACATACAGTCAGATCAATGCCAGTTACGGGTTAGTTAGCTATCGCTAGATTTCGACAACTGTGGAAGAGTTTTCTAAGTAATTTGAATAAGATTGATTATTTGTTGAGGAATTCAGCACATTTCCCCTGGAAGAAAAAAAACGTTTGTGGCCACACAGACCAGACGTCTTGCTCCTGCAGCAGCCTGGTGAGAAAGCGAATCGAACTTTCAAGATGGAGTGGTTTGAAAGACAGACATGGCTAACTGCGAGCACAACAAAAAGAGCACTGTTTTTTTTTCCATGCCTTCTTTTTTTACTTTGTTATAATCATTTTATTTAATGCTGTATTATAGTGTGTACTATGTTGGCACGCTGAGATTCTTTCTTTGGAATGAAGAGTGCGTATAAATATAATGCAATATTATTATTATTATAGGCATCATCTTTGTGTCTGAGCGCTTAAGCATGTGAAATGTATTTGAAATAGGATTTCTGCTCCATGCTGGCACTCAACGTGCAGCCCAGAGTATATCTGACTGGTCTACATATGCCTACTGTTATAATAATCAGCTTCCCCTATTTTTGTGACAGTGACATGACGTCATACAAAATTGCCCCACCAGAAATTTCAGGCTAAAATCGCCACTGTTGCTGTGCAATTCCTATGAGAGTGCAGTGACATTTTCTTATCCAAGATTCGGGTTGTCCAAAGCTGAACATTTTCATGTCAAGAGGTAATTCAGGTTTCAACAGTGCCTTGTCATGATTTGATTTTTAAGAAAAATTGTCTTCAGAGGCCAACGAAAAAAACCATCAGACCAGTTGAAGACAGTTCTTTTTTGATTTGAAGGATTATTGTTGGATAAATGAAAAGTTATTCTCTTGTTGTCTTTTTTACTAGTCACTATGCATGGAAGATTAACCTCAATTAAATGTGCAAACTGTCTCAGGGAATAGCTAAAAAAGCCATTAAGCAACACCGCTACACCTTTGAGTTTACTCTGTAGATGAGTGTACAATTTTAACATTTTTTTAAAACATGAACGCAATGTGTTTTTTTTCAGAAACATTGTCCTGATTACTGCGTATAATCCACAGACCGTGCTGTGTTTGTAGTTCCTGATGAAAACTGAAATCCCCTACCCTTCAAATTCTGCTCTCATTGTCATCCGTTCTTACCTAATTGGCTCTTGCTTGCTCAGGAATGTTACCACAATGATTATAACAAAGAGTGTGCATTGTTGCCCAATCAGCATACCATCATGAGCACCACATAACAAACATGGTAAGAATAAAGAGAAGAAGAACAAAAATCAATCTACACTTAAACCCAACACTACTCTGTTGAGAGTATTATATTCTCATAGGATCCTGAATGGCTGAAACATGTCAGGTCTGCTTTTAACTTACAGCTATTTCACATGTTCATAGTTCCCTGACAGTAACATTCTGTAATTTATTCTGCATTCCTGTTTCTGGGACAATGGCGTTCCATCTCATTCATATTGCAACATTCTCTTGACTGGTTTTGTTTGCTGGATAAAGAGTAATACAGTGTGTCAGTATTTCTAATAGAAGCCCCGTTATTGCACTTATTCTGTGTGGAAGAGCACGCTTACCTGTGTGGGAGTCTTTATGAGAGTGTGTCTTTGTGTAGGCGTTCATGCGAGGGAGAGCGTGTTGTCTCGTTGGGGTGCTTATTCCTGGACTTTTAATCAAACCACACAGTGACTGTGAGACAGTCTATTGCCTCACTTACATTGCATTGTTTGGTTCGATGAGACTTCCTTTTGGTTCCAGGTCCTTTTTGTTTATTTCTTCTTCCCACTGTCG
The DNA here is from genome assembly GCA_036178185.1 of Liparis tanakae. Taxonomy (NCBI): domain Eukaryota; kingdom Metazoa; phylum Chordata; class Actinopteri; order Perciformes; family Liparidae; genus Liparis; species Liparis tanakae. The sequence continues at coordinate 7,455,141 of CM070099.1, read as the reverse complement.
ATAGTATTAACTCACTGTAGGCAGTATTCCCAGCTGATCGCCATAGCAATGCCACGTCAAGTCCACAGATGTGCGGGCAGGGGAGGCAGAGCCTGTAAACAAAATTAAAATGAAAAGAAAATGTATATTTAACTACTAATCTGTGCTATAAATGTAATTTCTGTATGATTCCAATCGTTTTAATGTCTTTTATTTTTGATTGGATGTTTATTTTATTTTACTTTATAAGTACTATTTATATCATGTATTGTACTCAATTAACTATGGGTACTGATACTACTTTTGAATGTATGCTGTTTGTTTTCTTGTGTTTATTTATTTAAATGTCAAGGATTGCTCTGTTTTGTTGAAAATGCAAAATAAACCACTGTAATACACTTTTATTATGCTGTACGTCCATTCTTACCATAACATTGATAGTGTATTTCACACATAGAACCTATTTAGTCTTCCTGATCTGACATGAAACTGCAGGGGAAGGCCAACAATACCTCTGCCTCAATGAAGGCAGGTTTTATTGCGGGCTTTTCAGAAAGCGGGTTTACGCTTGTTCTGCCGTTGCTCTTCCTCTACACTTTCAAAAGTAGAAGATAAGGAGGACTTTTACAACAAAGTCACAGAGCTTTTTGTCCAGAAGGATAGACCAATGGACTTGCTTTACAAATATAAGTAAGACATTGAGATGGACTAGATGGCACATTTTTTATTTGGATTGAATTAGTATGAATTGCAATGGGAAAGTAAAATTACACGGAGGGTGCGGAGGAAACACACTCTTTCTTTGAATTGCTACAAATTGGTGGAAACAAAGTGCCTACGGTTTATACCTCAAGTCTAGGATATAGGACAGGACTAACCAGACACGGAGAACCATGTTTGGCTCTTACAGTTATAATTAATTTGTAATGTGATAAAAACATACTCCAAGTGGTCATCGTTCACTATAAGTAAAGTGAAAAAAAGAGAAACAAATCTATCCATACAACATAATTGTGTTCTACTTTACTTAAAGCATACAACGAAGACTTAGAGTGATACATCATGGGTATAAGGCTTAAATAAAAGGATGATGTATCCTTGCTGAAGTAAATTGTTGGTTAGTGACTAGGAACTATAAAGTATTATTATATATACTTTACAGTAAAAGTCATGATAAAACGATAATTTTAATGTGTTAAATGTTTTATACGACATTTAGAATCCTATAATCATACAGTAAAATAGCACTATAGCGCAGTGTAAGTATGTTTATTATGCATTACAGAATGTTTTTTTTTCATTTTTTTATTTACTGTTGGCCAGGTGACATGGCGCATGTGACTTCTGTGAGCCGCTTGAACTAATGCAATGCCTTTTTCGGTCTAAAAAAGATGCTCATGTTGCAAAAATATAAAATGCCACTGATTTGACCCTGCTTCGGCTATTATTCCAGTCGTAGAAAATCTGTAATGTGTTTGTCTCTAGCGCGGTACAGTACCAAATCACACAGATTTGTCCTTTTAATGTTCATCTACAGAGCACAAATGACGACTTTATACAGCGAGTGATCCATCACAAAGTCCTCCATTCAAGGTCGCTTTGTGCATGCTTGGCTTGCCGTTCTGATAGCCATCTGCATGGCCCATAATGGATGCAGGTTTAATCCTCTTCTAGTTTAAAGCAAAGGCCAAGGTTCTAGTCTCACAACTGCTGATTTCTATTTGCTGTGGGAGCTTGAGCAGTTTTGGAAGGTTTGTGATGTCTTAAGCAGTCACTGTTTAGTAGTGGGTTGTCGATTAAAGCCCCATTATGTAGTTTTTCACTTGGAGCGCCCCCTTCGGTTTTTGGAGGTATTTAACGTTTACTTCAGTGTCGTAAATACCCAGTTACGATAGATGCAGCCTTGCATACACTTGTATTAATGACCAGACAAAGTCAGAAACCAGTGGTGTAGTCCAGGGTTTACGCAGGTATACGGCATATACCCACTTATTGTTCAGTCAGCATTTCGTATACCCACTTCTCAATCACCGCTGGTGCCTGGTGCTCTTCAATACATTTTTCACGTGCAGCATCGGAGGGGCTCGAACACACCAGATGCGCCTCTCGGGGGAGCGTCGCCCGCGGGGCCGTTGGTTCCCTGCGGTACGGCGTGACTTTCAGACGCGCCTTTTAAATGTCTGGGGGTCGCGCCGTGCCGTGGGGAATCGGTGGTTTTGCGGGCGACACGTTTTTGAGGGGCGCGTCTAGTGTGTTCGAGCCCCTCCGATGCCGTGCTGCGCGCAGATACATCCGCGCACACGGATGAGCACACTCTCATTAGCACCCTTATATAGCTGCAAGAGTGGACTGGCACTATATGACGTTGCGTAATCACTGCCAGGAAGCAGGTGGAAGTACATCCGCCAGGACCGGGCGGCTCCAACATCTTACATAGCGGAGTCTTTTCCCCACAGACCCCCGATGGCAGTGGCCGAGGCGCACATCGCCATATTAAAAGTCATTGTAGCCGCACAATTCTTTTCAAGCTGTTATTTTAAGGTACAATTGTTACATAGTGTTGCTTTAAGTCGAAATTAACTTGAAATTAATTGATATAATAACAGCTAATTTTACAGATGTAAAAGGCTTTTTTTGTCTCAATGAGTTTACCTAGATATTTGTTTAAGCTGTAGCCTGCCCTGTTTAGTGTTGATTTAACAAGCATCTTTTGCATGGCCATACTTCACATATGCCGCGCAATTTGCGTGCAAAATGCTTTTGACCTCTCTTGGCACAAGTGAGAATATTGATCCTCTCTTCTTGATGACAACCAGGAGTCAGCTGTAATTGATCCAAATCAATTAGAGCACCAAGTTTCCTGATAGCCATCAAGAAACATCACAGTGTGAAAGCCAATAGTATCTGAGAATGCACTCGATTGCACACACACACACACGCACACACACACACACACACACACACACACACACACACACACACACACACACACACACACAATGCCAAAGCACTTGAATTGATACATTTTCTATAAAGGGGGGCTCAAGTCAAAGCACACAGGAGAATCATGATGAACTGCAGGCGCTGCTGTAATGGTGCTACAATGGGTTGGACTACTGTGGCATATTCTTATTTATTTCATTTTAAATTGAATGATTCATGAATACAGTATGGGGAAAAAAAGGACACACAATTGTGATCACTGCCCAAATATCTGTTCACCTGAATACAAATGGCCTCTCTGTTGATTCTCTGACGCCTCCCAGTATACTTGTGAAAATGATCACCATCAACGACAATATACAGGCAGTAAATTGCATCTATTATGTCCTTGCTTTGTGTCTTTCCTACATTTCTGAGCGTTTGATTGCTTGTACAATACGACTGAAAAATGCCAATTAGGCCAATTTTATTTTATATGAAATATTCTTTTATCAGAGCCTGATTAATACCTTGATACAGGCTTTTTATATGGGTAGACCTGTATAAATACACACCGTAAAGTAGACTATAACAGTATGAACCCAAACACCACAAACCAAACAGTAATTAGCTGCCAGAACAGAATCATGTCTTTATTCATTGCCATGAACAGATGTTGGTACTCTGATTCATACTTCCCATATGTTAATAAGGTCTGCTTGCACAAACACTGAATTAATAATAGTATTAATAATCCTATCATAGTATGCCTTCACAAAGGATTCCATGTACCTTATACATGAGAGGTACTGTATAGAATTGAACTAAGAAAAAGGAAGGATCAGTTGAGAACTGTGTCTCCCAGGCAAAGATCCTTTCAATGTAGCAGAGACAGAGGCAGACCCCTCGGGCTGTCTATAATCATTGTTGTTGGCTGGTTTCACACGTCTTCAGGCACAAAATATGTTTACAGGGTCAATCACCTGCCACCTACTCAGACTGAGTAATTGGAAATGACAACTGTTACATATTGAATTTCAAGCAGAGTGGAAATTCGGTTCTGTGTTTCAGTAAACACTTATTGCATCAGCTGGGTCCTCTGCGCTTTACATAAGCAGCTGCTCAAACAGCCTCAGAGATGCTGTTGCAATACATGTACATTGCACACAGCGTGTTATAGTGGCCAATAAAACAACACAAGAACTAGCTGCCTTCTCTGAAAAGCCTATACATGCTAACCAAATAGATACAGTTTGTGAAAAATGCAGATACCAAGTTAAATTTGACAGATGTTGACCCTCCATATATAAGTATGCTTAGCTCGCTTCAGCCCACGTATGTCTTAATGTCTCCAAATGCAGCTGTTCAAGTAAACCAGCATATTTGATGATGAAGTATACTTCATGATTCTTGCAATGCTTGTTATTCCACCCAGTTGAATGGACTTATTTCAATTCACTTTGGATGAAAGTGCCAGCTAAATAAACACAATGTATTGTCAAGCAATTATCTTAAATGAGTGAAAAAAACAAATTATAAAACGCATTATGGGATGCAGAAATAAGAGCTCAGATTGTGTGTGTAAAGAGCAGCAGCCAGACATACCTTTCACATTCTACTGTCACTGACATTGAATGAAGTCAACCAAGTCCAATCTGTAAAATTGAAATGACTCATGCAAATAAATATTTGCAGGAGCCAGAGCGTCTCATAAATACAGAATCAAGAATTAACGGCCTGCAAAAATTACGGAGCCATTTGCCTAGCATTAAAGAAATGACTTTGAGCGAGCAGTTCAACACAGCATTAACGTAAGTTCTGGTACACGCTAGTTCAGCTTTTAGAATAATAAAAAGCTAATCACAAAGACTGTATGTCCTTCACTCTGCTCCCCTTAAACAACATTAACAGCCACGCCCACAGTGAACAGCGGCTCTACTTGTTTCAATTAGTGCTGATGTGCCATTAACAATAGTAATGAGAAGCACTCACTTTTGGTCCATATAAACGGTGGGGTTATAATGGAAATATGACTTTATTTATAACATAAGTACATTTCATTTATCTCAGTGATATTTTCTATACAACAACAACACGTACGTAGGCAAACAAGATGTTCAAGCTCATTATTATTCAATTATAATGTCTAAATACAATACATTCTGCCAGCAGAAGTGGCCGTGTTTGAGTTAAGCATGTGTGGGGCCCTCAGTAACAATGGACATTGACCCCCCCCAATATTTTCATGTATTTGTTATTTTTATTGATTGTTCATTGTTTCATTTATTCCCCTGGTATGTGTGTATCTGCATGTATGTGAATGGTTACTAATGGTTAAGCTGAGTAAATTCAGACAGGCACTTACTGAGGACAGCTCAGTGGTCCTGAAAGAAAGCCCGCGAAACGCTATGGGCAGTTATAGAACATCAGCCTGCAAGTGAAGTAGCTGTTCTGTTTGTGTGATTTCAGGTGGGTAAATGTGAGAAACTATATAAAGGTAGCGACATGTATCATCGTCAGTAATCCGAATATGTACTATGTAATATGTGAATGTATGTCGGAGTTGCGTGAATGTAATGTTATGATGTGTCGAAGGGAATATAGTGCGTCACTGAGTCATGCTAGCGGATGAGAAACAGTAGGCTAACTACCTGTAACCTGTGAGAATAAGAGTGGTGTGAATGTGCAGAATGTCGCCAGGGTGAATGAAGTAGTTATAGTAGTTAAATATAAGAAGAAGTGGTCCTGAAAGAAAGCCCACGAAACGCTATGGGCAGTTATAGAACATCAGCCTGCAAGTGAAGTAGCTGTTCTGTTTGTGTGATTTCAGATATAAAATATATCAAACCCATTACACGCCTGGACCTTAAATGTGTTCAAGTGTGCTACACATGCATGGATTAAACTGTGTCAATCAGTTGATGCACTATAAGTAAAAAAGCTTATAAGACACTATAATGACAGCATTTCTATCATCATGCTGTCGGATATTTGATGCAATAGAACTGAATATTAAGATATTTAAATGTACTTTAAATTGACTATGGTTTTATTAATATATGTAACAGGCGTGATTAAGTGCAGGAGCAAAAAAGAGACATAATGTATTATAAAATGATATAGTATAATCGTATGATAGCATCTCTCCACTGTACTGCAGTACGTGTCAGTAATCTGTCATGACTTCACTGCTACATGATATAAAGGAAAGTCTCGTCACAAAAAATAATTTGCTGCTCGAAGAAGAAATAAATGCATAGTCATCCGAGTGGCTTGGTTGTCAAAGGAGCATGTGATTTCACTGCCACGCCGTGCTCTAAATGTAAATGAAGTCAGAGAAATGTATTTTATGTCACTCACTTTCTCTACACACTTTTTATACTTCAAAAAAAGACATTGCCCGAAATATCCGAGGACCAGACAAGCCATAACAGACGGTAAGATGATGTTGACACAGACAAGGTTACGAAATATGATATTTGTTTTTTAGTATGATCATTTAAATGAATACATCCCAGACTTAAGATCTTCAAATGGATGTGTCAGTGAGAGCATTTTTCATACTGCAATGATGACTCAACATCAAAAGAAAACTTTCTGGTGTGGAAGAATGATTATTTGTGCCTGTGGTTAGCAGAAATGAACACAAAGTATACACTGCCATATTTCTCTATTACAGTTGTAGGATTTCTGTATTTAGTCATGGGACAAAAGTATGACAGTATTGCCTGTATCACCTTTACCCTTCAGTTATGCGTAGTGAAAACAAAAATAGTCTTTATGAAAAGAAAAGAACGGCAAATTGAACACTTCGGATATTAAAATGGTTAGAGGAACAAGGGGTAAATTACTCCTTTGCATGTCAGTTGTAAAAATGAAGACAAGGTGAAGGATAATAGGATTTTTAGTTGTATTTAAGATTTTTTATGTATTTAAGTATGACTTGTGAGCAATATCAGATGAACCATGAGATATTGTTTACACAAAAATATCACTGCCTCCAAACTGTTGCTGTTACGACAATATGTTTATATTATCATGCAGGTTTTAGAATGGAATTGGGATGTTAAATAAAAAATATGGGTCACCATATTATAGTTATTAGAAGAGTAATACACAATCTTATCAGCACAAGATTCATATTAACATCAGTATAAGAGAATGGACTAGATGCAAGCGTAGACAAGGTCAAAGCAACCTTTCAGCGGACAGGTGTGAAAATGTTACCAACGTTGTCAATGGCCAAGCGCCCTTTATAAAACACATGGTTTTGTACCAACAATGTGTTTATTTCTGCTTATTTCACATTTAAAAAAGTAATTAGCAAGCTTTTTGTTTGGTATGTTCGTCTACAATGTATTCCCTTCTCTTCTACTCTTGATTACCTCCTTCATTTCGGTTTGTGCCACCAGTTGCGGAACAGCAACACCCAAACTCCAAAAAGCACACAGAGCTTTTCTTGAGTTGATTCAATAGAATTAAGATTTTTATTGAATTGCCCATCTCCTTCATGGCTATACTAACAACGGTAAGCAAGATTGCAATGAACCGGAAAACATATTTGTTATCTTCAAATACTGACAATGGCGCATCACCACCACAACCACCACCCCATACACACACAACAATACATAAATGCACACACACACAACTAAAATATATCCTATACTTTATGACATTTTCGTACATCTTATCTTTATCCGTATAGCAACAGTTTGTACGACGCTTTCTAAAATTTGTATTCCAACAGACACTGCTGGTCAAGCCAATGAAACAAATAAAACAACTAATGTATGTGAATGTTCACGCTGTGAGCCGTCTAATGAATTCAAATGCAGGTTATCAATTCTAAAGCAAGCGATTCACAAGAAAATAGGAGGATTTGCCGTACTAAGCTGCTGTCTGCTTTGAAAGCCATCAGTCAAAGAGGATATTAACGGAACACGGGGAACCTCCATAATAAGAACCACGACTACGATCATCTGTTGTCTTTCTCTCAAATGTTCACACTACCCTTGAACCAATTATTCTGCACATTATGCATGGTAATGTGACGTAAGCATATACATAACACTAATAATGGATTGTTAAAAAGATGGAAATATAAAATTATATAAATTAGTTGACAATAAGAAATATATGATAAAGAGTGGATATGATATACAACCACACTAAATCAAATCCTCACAATTCTCTGATTGTATGTGAATAATGAGGGGAAAACAATCATGAGCTACACAAGCTCTCCCCCCTCCTTACTCTTTAGCTCTAATGTCTGTAGGTATAAAACTCTATCCTTTTGTAGAGAAGACACCCTGAGGCATGTAAACAAACAAACGGTAACTAATCTTGCAAACCAAAAAGTACTGATTACTTACTTTAATTAAATTAATAGTGTTTTGCTCATGAAGGCCACAAGGAAAGTCAACGTATTTCTTGTTTACCCAATGAAGACCAGAAGAAAGGGAAGCGTCTGTTATGGAGGTTATGGTGCAGTGGTCCAGAATATTCAATGTCTGTAAAGCTGCCAACCACTAGATCTCAGGGTAAAATGACAAGTGACTTAACTACTGAGGGGGAGGGAAGATGGACCCTCAAGTTGTGACTGTGCATGATTATCAGTGTGGTTAGGAAAATAAATGATTTGCCTAGGGAAAAGCGCTATTTTTTATATGAATGAATTCATAAGGTTTGTATTGGGAAAGCTGAGTTAATGTTATTGTAATACATAGAAAAATCACTTTGACTAGGAGTGTATTTTATAGAAATACTAATATATGTGTGAGGTAATCTGTGTAAATGCATCAGTTATTTAAGGATAGGCTTTGGAGATAAAACATAAACCCATGAAAAGTCCTTACATCAGTGCTGTTGAGTGAACAGGTACACTTTACATCAGGGCATACTCACAGCAAAACTAAAAGTACCTTTCATACCTCAAAATTAAAAAGTCCTTTTATGGTAACAGACTTTGTTGGTCATTGTCTGTTCTATTTGACCTCTAACCTTTTAATCTGACCACTCTTCCAAATGAAAAACTAAAGAATATAGGTTGGCTAAGGACAACAGGCTAAAACGAATTGGTAGAAATGCATTAAAAGAGAAATAATCCTAATGTAGTCAAATAATTACAGGCTGCAGTAAACGTTCACTATGATCTTCACAGCTTAGCAAATTCATTATATTTCTATACCTATAGTTTGATTATGTCAGACTATGCAGTCATTCATTTCCATGACAACAGCAGGTATTTCCACACTGATTGGTTTGACTATTCTGCATAATGCAAGGCACCAACACCCTTGGGTGAAATTGTTTCAGTGTGTTACGCAGTGAATTAATGGCCTGCCAATGAGTCACATGTTCAATCTGATATTTAGCACTAGGTTTCTCTCCGGAGGTTAGCTCACTGATGCGCAGACAAACAAAGACAAAGCACAGTGCTCTCGGTCACTGTTAAGTCTCTCCTCATGTCCTCTAAAGACATTGTTTCAGTTGTATGTCTCCTGAATTGAGCAGGGACATGGGGGCAACATTTTTATTTTGCACTCTAAATAATGAGGCCAGGACACCTGATTGTGCTGATATGACAAAAAAAAAGAAAACATGGCGCTACTCTTCACACAATTATTATTGGATGTGTTCCTCATCTTGACAAATAGGTTCGACATAGATTTATTCCTATATCTGTAAAATGTAAGTGTACACACAGGCTAATAGTATTTGCCCATTTTTTGAAAGTGCATTTGGACATCCTGTCCTTTCTTGTGGGAGATGACCTTTCGGTGTCTGTAAAGCCATTCATCTGTAGCGCACTAGCTTTGCCGCGAGAGAAGAATGATAATACATTGATGCTGTCAAGCAGAACCTTTTCTAATAAAGTTGAACCACAGAGATGATTCAAGGGTCCAAGCCAAGGCATTTTAAGTTACATTCAACTTGTATGTAAATTTAACACTGCTACCTGCATTGTCCCCAAATCATGGTTGTTGGTTGACAGACCGATAAATCGTCAATCCCCATAAACCTGCATAGATTACTGCAGTCGCCGGGTGAGACGTTATGAGGAGCGGTAGCTAGCTTTAGGAAGCAGGCAGGTTGAGTGAGAAAGAAACAACCTGCACTCCTTCTGTGAAAAGATGGCACTGACCATAGCCTAAGCCCCAACTTTCGGCTTCGAACCGCCTCCAATGCAAACCAATGGGTTACACCACTCCATGTCCATCTTTGTAGAGTCTATGGTGCGCTGTAGCTGCACATCAAATATTTTCAAATTGTACTTTACTTGAAATCGATTTTATAGGGAGGATGCCGAGCAGACGTCAAGTCGTCTGTATCATGAAAAGTGTTCTTAGGACACAGAAGGTGTCATTACTGCTCAATCTGATGGATGAGCTGTTGGCTGCAATGTGAAACTGCCCTGGCCTACGCTTTGGTTCAAGAAAGTGCTATTCCTCGAGGGCAGGCATGCTGTGATTGAAGTATTTATGGCAAGACAGAAATGTGATGGCACAAAAAATGTGGGTGACACTGACGCATGACTGAACAGATTACTGTGTAAAGACTGGAGCGGTCCTTTGACTTGCGATGCCTCACTTTATTGTGCCGGGGTTAAAAAGGCTCACCTCTCAGGGAGCTGCAGTACTCTGACCTGTGCTCTTTTTGATGTAGCGGTCCACAGAACAAAGACCATGTCAGCAAATGCAGACGAACCCTGACATGCAGTTTGGTCAAAACAAAAAATGCACTGTGACAGGACACTGACAAAAACTGAAAGGAAGACAGTTTATCTAGCACCTAAAAGATGTCTTCTGGTTCCGGATAAAACATGCCCATCTTAAAGCACTCATTTTTGCACAACCACCAACATGTCAGTATGTTTGATGTAGCCAGCAGAGAGAAGCGCTTTTCCCTAAACAAAAAAGGGTTATAAAAGCAAGAGATACTACCTAATGCAATTCTGCGCTTTCAGCTAATTCAGATGTTTATTATTAATCATGGTGAGGACTGGAGCTGCTCCAAGTAAAAGCAAACCAACAAATTGGATGGAAAGTCTTACCGCTTTGGTTTCTCCGACTCATTTTTCTGCATATTCATCTTCCTAATTATTTGTGCTCTTAGAATGATTAAATATAGAATAATGTTTCACTGACATCCGGGAGAGTTAAAATCCCATATACATTAGCAACCAAGTGCATGAGCTGATCAAATGACACTGGTCACATACTGTACCTTGGAGATATGTGAGCAATTTGTGCACTCAGGCTAATAAATAACCTACCAAAAATACAACAACACACTAAAATGTATTGTGTTTCTTTGGTATAGCGATCTTTAGTTTATTTCTTAGAATTAGGACCGTATTACCCATAATGTTGGTTTTTGTTGGTGTCATTTTCTCTGCATCCTTGGTTGCTGGGTTTAAAAAGAATAAGTATAAAAATATGTATAGCTAAAATAAAACTGCTGATGACCAGTTCACACGTTATTCAAGAGAAAGCTCTTTTACCACTTTTGAAATAATACAAACAGAAAGCGAGTGTGTACATCTTCCAAATGAAGATTTTAGACATTTCTCATTAGTTATGTGTAGAAGAAAAGTAGAACAAGCACAAGAATAAACATTTTTAGAAAGACGCAAAGGGCCTGTTCCCACACTGTAACATATCAGGACGAGAGCTGGTCGCACCGCCACTCATTTGGTAAACAACAACAGGTATAATTCATCCAAGTGGTGGCACACACTGTAAAATCACACTAAGAGGAAGCTAATCATCTCACTATTTGGTCTGCTTCAATTGTTTACTTAAAGAGAATATTGTAATTATGTATTGGTGTTAAATTACATGCAGCACCTTCATTAACCAGGATACAGAATATACTTTTGCAGAATACTAAAATGATTAATGAAAACACGTTTTTAAAAATGGTTTTCAAACCCCTTTTCCCTCCTCTGTTTGATACAGATACCCAACATTTTACCTGAACAGACAATCAGTAATAATACGTGACAAGAAACTAAATACTTTCTGAAATTAAATTAGTTTCATCATTATAGAGACACTATTATTTAGACAAACGAGAGGGTCATTACTGACTGATTGGCTGTCCTGTCGATTAGTGATGAGACAAATGGACCTGGCATTTTCATTTATACATCTCAACGTCTCATCTGTCCATGGGACCCCTGTCTTTCTGCTTCGTCTCCTGTATCATAAAGATGTGTGTATAAAACACCCTGCCTTTGAAAGAGAGCATTATCCTCTCTTCAAGAATACAAGTGCACCTCTTGTGGAATTTGCACAGCTGCAGATGCATATCTGTCTGTTCCATTTCAAGGGAAGCTGATACAGAATGATGTACATATCAGTGTCAGGGTATAAATCCTGCTGTCAGTCACAGCTGCTGCTATCCGTTTATGTCCTGTGAAAATGAAATGGTTACCTGAGCAGATCATCACTGCTTATGCTGATTGTACACACTGTTACGCAGCTACAAAGTCATCTCGTTCCCTTTTTGCCGGGCACGTTTTAAATAAACTGACGGTAATAAAAGTGGGCCTGCGGGATTAGCGAGCCGTTTTCAATATTCACCAAGACAACTCAGGCTCCTGACTTCATGGCTTTTCCTTCCTATACAGCAAAAGCATGTGCGAGACATTGATTTTTGGTTTCGATAGGAGTGTTGCAGTACACACAAATTCATTATTCGGTTCATAACACGGTTTTAGAGTCATGGCAAGTTCAGTACAGCAGGACACTTTTTTGTTTTGCTTGATTGATTTTGATTAAACAAAAAAGCACTTGTTAAAGGCGGAGAGAATCTTCTCGCTGGGGACTGAGGTAGCCTTTTGCCCACTGGCATTTCAAACACTTCTGTTTTACACTGTACGGACACTGAATACACACTTTCCCAGAATGCAAACCGCCTATAAAGCTACATTTCATACTATGAAATAAAAAAATACATGGTAAAATAAAAACACAACTCTCTGTCACAGTGTGACTGACTCACACACCATTTCGTGCCTCAAACTACATGCTTTGAATTCTGCATGTGGCACACCGTACCGTGATGGTTTGGCACAAATACACCAACCGTTAGTCTATTTGATAGGCTTGGAGGCATAGATCATATTTGTTCACATACATTTAAGTCTATTCGATAGAAATAGAACAAAATAACTAATTGGGTGTAGGTCAAACTCAGCAGGAAACTGAATTAATAGACTCCATGTCAACTCATTTATCAATTGGACAACCATGTCTTACTGACCTGTTTTCCTGTGCTATCCTTGAATAAAAATAATTCCATGAACAGATACTTTGACACGGTTATATATCAACCTGCGATGTTCAGTGCATTTCAGGGGTTACTGTGTGATGTTGGAACTGTTGTAATTTACTTTTTTCTTGGTGTGCCCACTTTTCCTCTAGCTTCCTTATATCTACTTGATGGTGATTTTGTGTATTTCCCAGACTATTGATGGCATCCTGTGAATTTACGTATCGGTGGGCAGAGTGAAAGAGCCAAGAGATCACATTTTTTTCAGTGGAGAAACAAAAAGTCATATCCCTTACTCAAGCTCATATCTTGTTTCTGTTTTTCATTGTGGTTTATTGAAGCTACTGTCAGCAGTGAAATTGGTCTCTGCCTCTACTGCCATGGATCTCCTTGCTGCATGATAGCTAAACATCAGTTGAAAATAGTAAAAATAGAGAGACGCCCTTGATATTTGATTCAATCTGACATTTGTTATTCACTACTTTAAATAAGCTCTTAAAACTCACTTTACGCTAATTGCCTAACACAAAACTGCTGCCAGACAAACTTGACGACCTGTAGAACACAGTTGAACATTCAGCTGCTGAGGAGATGTATTTCTCTCAGGAGTTAGAGAAAAAACGCAAAAAGAAGAATTACTATTGGAATTACATTTGCCAGGTGGCCATGAATATTGCAAATCAATCTACTAAAGATGCTCTTTTTTATGCTGATTGTGCAAATAATCAACTGTTCGCTAACAGTTTGCCATATCAACTTCTAAAAACATTATACTACGTCAGTGTCATGTTTACAACTTTTTTCCACTGCGCCCAAGTTACCCAAAAAAACATTTGCAGAGAGAAAACATGATAATTTGGCGTAGAGACGGTACTTTGTTTCAGCTTCACCTTGTTGCCTAGCATCCACCCTGCTGTAGATCTGAGGCAAGATGCTGCATCCCGTCTAGCTGAGGCTTACTTTCCAGTGAAGTGTCATGAAGAGGTGTTAACAAACTAACAATAATTGAAAAACATGTTTTCACCGAAGTCATCTTCAGTGACTTTACAATATATAATCTCCATCGACTGCTTATTGACCCTTCTGTCAGTCTCTTTAGATCTGGAAGGGAACTAAAAGATAACACACTATATCAATTCTCACACTGTGACATGATGACAATAATATTTTTGGTCCACGAGACACATCTCTAGGTAATTGGTTCCTCACCTCTCAACTAATGGGAGGTGTGAGTGGTTGTGCTGCCACATGCTCACAGGTTTGAGGTGAGCTGCTGTTTCTCAGGAATCCCTCTTGTTCTCAGATTCAAAGCAAATGTTCCAGCTGCTTATCATTTGACAAGGCGACGTGTCCGACAGCCAGTGATTGGAGTCCAATTGATTTAATTATAAAATGCAAAGCTTTGTGATCTTCTCCTGTGTGTTCTCCTTTCCTCCTCCCGATAACCAATTCCAATACATATTGATAATATAACTAATGGAAAATAGATTGAAAATCTGTCATATGTCCCAATATGACATTATCTATATAAGAGCAGTTACACATCATTTGAGCAATACATCATTTAAAATCAATAACAATTCTGCAAATAATGCCATTCCTATTTCTACAAAGGCAATAGTCTATTACATGAAATATAATAATTGATTGTGTTTGTGTAACATAAAATATTCTTTCCACCGTTAATACTTGTGGTCAAACTGCCGATTAACTTTTAACCCAATTAGAAGTTATCTTATCTAGCAATAGCTGGGATTGGTATAGGCAAAGAGGCAGCTCAAAGTCAACGTGTGTTTTCTTCTGTCCTTTCTCATTGGATTGCTTTCTTTCAAGATCAGAGACTGGCAATTGGGGGGTGGAGGGGTAAATGGTTGTTCTACTCTTAATCTGCAAGGGTTGAATAAAGCATGTTGCCTCAACAGGATAATGTGATAGATACCAAAGTCTGCCTAGCCGTGTCTGGTGTGATACCAGCCGGATTCAGCCATTGTTTGTATTTACAAATAGCAGTACAAGACCTAACACTGCATTTACTCTTCAACCTAAAAATGATAATCTCTGACAAGTACGGCAGCTGTGAATGCACCGAAATCCCCAGTTTGCTTTGCAGTAATTGCAGCAATCGACATCTCATCCCTCCCTCTCTAATCCTCTGTTGTCTTGTAATGACATCCACTGACCCAGTGAGGCCTGCTTTCCTTTCCCCAAGATGTGATGTTTGTTATTATTACATACCCAAAATGTAAACAAATAAAGAGCTAAATGAAATAAATATAGGAAAGTACAGGCAAACCCTATGTAATATTGAATCAGAGTCCATACAGCTTGTCTATATACATATCATACAAATAACTGATAGTGTCTACAGACTGAAAATACAATAAGATATGTATTTGATAGAGGTGTGCTTGACAGAGAAACTGTTGGTGGCAAACGATTATATTATAAGTAAATTCAGGAATTTTAACTAGCTGTTGTCCAGCTGTGATAACAGATAGGGGGAAAAAACTGACTAAAGTCATTTTGTCTTCCCAAGCATCCTGCCAGTTTTGTTCCACTGCCCATTTGTCAACAGTGATGTCCAATCGCTCAGTGCCAGGCAGACAAATCAGCACCTTGTCACTTTCGAATTGACAATTTGATACTCAGTCAAGTCTGCAACCAGTGTGTGCCTTACAGCCACTCACTAGCTCAAAACAAGCACTAAAAATAAAAGCCAGCCAATCTGAGAGCGCAGACTTGCATGCAATCTGTAAAAGTGACCACATCAGAGCTCGGAGGTGACTTTGAGATTGAGGACATTTATTTTCATTAATGCAAAGTTGAAGCGGAAGACTGAAAGCCTCTGTGGAAGCTTATTTGACAGTGTGACGAAAATTCAGTTTCATCTCGTGGCAAAATAATCTTAAAGCTAGAGGATCGGTCATGGTCAATCAGCCGTGTAATATAAGCAATCGGAGATGAATATGGAGCCCCGGTGGTCTTAATGTCTAAAGTGAAGACATAAACTACTTTACATGATGCCAAACTCAGCCACAAAGCAGCTCTATTTGTGGCCATCTTGTGATTTCCATATCAGTTATCCCAGAAAGTGGTTTTGTCACTTAGTTTCCCATGGCCTGCTGTGATTGTTATCAAAACTTGTAAATATCCCACACTCTGATGTAAGCACTTTCACCACACACCAGCATTAATAGACAGTTGCACAGAGAAGAGGATGTATTCAAACACAGACGCTAAAGTCTATTATCTTGAAAAGAGTAAATGCCTTGTGGCAGAGTTTTTAAATATCTGACAGCCAACTCATTAAATGCTTCTGCATGTTTCCATGTTTCAAAAAGAAAACTTCAATGCTTCTTTGTTGCCAAATAGGTGTAATAATGACTTGTTGATGTGACTATAGCAATAATCCTGTATAACAATCTGGAATCAAACAGCTAAGCTCACAGTATTTTATTTTCCATCAGTATAAACTGTCATAATCCAGAGTTTTTGTGTCTTATTTTGAAATCCCTGTTTCTCGTGTCCTCTGTTTCCCTGTATCTCCTCGCCCTGTGATTGTCTGTCTTGTTCCTGATTGTTTCCACCTGTGTGATTGCAGACCTCGCCCTCATTGTTTCCACCTGTGTGATTGCAGACCCCGCCCTCATTGTTTCCACCTGTGTGATTGCAGACCCCGCCCTCAGTGTTTCCACCTGTGTGATTGCAGACCCCGCCCTCATTGTTTCCACCTGTGTGATTGCAGACCCCGCCCTCAGTGTTTCCACCTGTGTGATTGCAGACCCCGCCCTCGTTGTTTCCACCTGTGTCTCGTTTCCCTGCGTATTTAGTCTGTGTCAACCCGTTGTTCTGGGTTAGTTTGTCTATATTGTTTTGCCGATTAAAGACTTTGTTTTTTTTATCTGATAACCTCGTAAAAGCAGTCGCAATCTGCCTTTGAGTCCTATTCCCCAAGGGTCCCAGCCACTCTTAACACAATGTAAACAAAAGGAAGTTCTATATTGCAATTACGTACAATAGCTTTACTCCCGCCTCCCACCTCCATGTTCTTTGTGTGATGTTTCTGAAGCAGCTGGTATCCACATTGCACACGGAAATGCAGCGAAAATACAGTGGGTGTGATGTTTACGACCTACAGCCCTGCGTTTGCTTTCATGAGTGGTCTCATTTTGCTTAACAGTGCATAGTTTCACTCCCACTCCACACCAGGTCTGATTCTCTCTTGACCGCATGCTATCGTTTTCCATTTTCTCCTTTTATCTGAAAGTTATAAATATTTTGCTCACAGCTCAATTGGCCAATACATCATTGCCAAAGGCAACCAATGTCAATATCCGCAGTTTAACTACAGCAAAACGCACCCGTCTCTAGCCAAACTGATCTGTGGAGGTGCAGATCACTCACCAAAAGGTCTAGATTACAGAGTTATTCTGTTAAATTCAAGGTTATGATTAATAATATATAATATAAACTAAAATAGTTTAGGAGTCATACATTATGGTTCTGGAGTGTCATCTGTGTAACGGAGAACCAAGGTCTTTTAATTTGAGCAATATGTCAATGGAAACAAAAGTCGCACAAAAATAATCGGATCTGGGGAAGAAGACCTGAATAATGAGTAAGCTCTGTAATGTGAACAAAGCCATATTGTGGTAATTTAGTTCTGAGGATATCATCTCTCATTATTCATTATTTCCATTTTTCATTAAGTGTCACTCAAACTGTAAACCAAATGATACCACAAAGACCAAAGTGATCCTGTAGGCTCAACCCAAATAATACAACCTGAATAATATTAAAGCAACTCACCCTCACCTTAACAAACCACCTTTGGTCCCCTTTGTTAAGTGGAACGTTGTTTCTCCAGTCACAACATAACAACAGGAGGCTCTTGGGGGTATTGGGTTAACGGTGAGCTTCAAATATTTTACCTGAAAATTGATTTATATTTATGCAAAATGGCTGCCAAACACTCTGCTGGACTTTTTATTCATCAAGTAAATTGGCTGAAAATGAATGATGACATGTGCTCTAGCAGTCAACATGGATCCTCGAAGAGACCAGGTGAGTGATATGCTCAATCCCACTTTATTTGATTAACTTCTGTTAAGTCTTCTCTAATCTGGGTTACATCAACAATTACTAATGATCAGTAATCTTCTAAAATAATGCTTTTTATCTGCAATCATCAATGAGATTTATTTATATATATATATATATATATATATATATATATATATATATATATATATATATATATATATATATATATATATATATGTGTATATATATGTGTGGATATATATATATATATATATATATATATATATATATATATATAAGATCATTGCTTAACTCCCTAAACTGAGATGTCATTTAGTATAGCTTACAATCAAATGCATAGTTATTGGAAGAAGACTGCCACTTGGACAGGCTCCAATAAAAAGTTTGAGCAATAAGATTAAGAGAATTAACATAGCAGAACAAAATCTATTCTAAAATACCCCCTAACGCAATAATACATAATAAATCTGATCTAACAATAAAGCATAAATGGATCACTGAACTGCACACAGTTGTTTTGTTCACTTCCTTCACAGAGTTATGTAGAGACATCGCGGAGCAAAAACAAAGTATGAAATGAGCTCAAGATGTTTGGGAATGGAATCCGATTACAACGGGCCTGTAAATTAGGGCACTGGAAGGCATTGACATGCCAGAAACTCACCAGGGAGAACATGATGTTATCCACTAAACTCTTAGTCTATCATCCTGCGGCAACTTGACCTGGTGTCCAAGACCAACTGCTCTGACACACAATTTCAAATGCTTCTTCAGTGCTGTAAAGGTATTTGTATTTTTTAGTTTGACGAAGGGTTATTTGAAAGAAGCTGACATTTAAAAGTCAGCTAACGTTAGATCAACCGTTGAAAATGCGTACAGATAAAGTTACATGATAACATTTAATTTTCAAATAGAACCGAGGCCATAGATAATTTAATTATTGTAACGTTTTTAGGAGGTCAGCAAACATTGCAATAACTAGTGTTTTACTACTTAAGCTAGCCACTACGTGTGCCTTGCCTGTTAAATCATGTGGCTATGTAATTATGTAATTAACCTAAGAAGAAATGCATTATGAATATGATTGAATTCATGAATTTGGAGCCAACTGGTGAACATCTTTACTGAACAAAATATCTGTCACAGATGTTTCCTTATTTATACATGTGGAATATTATTAAAAGGACATGTTGTTAGCTGTATGCAGCCTATATGGATATTTACGTTCAGGTATTCAGTTGCTTCACAAGCTTTTAAGAAATATCCTGAAGAAATACATACCATCCTGCCACAGCTATGCATTTGTATATTATTAGAAATTGACTGCATTCTGACAATATTAACATTGTGAGCTCTCTGGCACATGGAGGCAATGCAGTTCAGTGATGTGTATTTAATGATATTTCAGGAACAGGCTGTTACATTTACAATCATAGACTTTCTTATTGCCATGCACGTTATGCGTTTTTTCGTTGCATTTACATTTCATTAACTTTCACTACTAGTACAAATATTGAAACCCTGGACCATGTGCAATATGTAATGCATTCAAGACATGTGATAACCACAGCTTCAGTACCCCAAAAGATATCAACGGTAACATTTTTGAAAATGAATAACTTTGGCCAAAAGATTTATCTTCCTGCTAAATTTCTTGATCTTGGACTTTATGATGGTACCTCAGGTCAGTTTCTTAATCATGCCAGAGAACATCCTTTGAAAATAACTTTGATGTTTACATTGTGATGCTTTGCTGCAGTGAAAAAAGTGATTCAGAGAAGGATCCCCACACCCCTGTGGCATGGATACAGTCTCCTAACTAGAACTTTCTGGCCCTAATGAGGCCTGTCTCACAGCATATCAGTATGAGCATCCTTGATCTGAGCACATCACACTTTAGTGTGAGCGTGCATATCTGAGTGGTGTCTAAGCACTGGAGCCAAGTCGCCTGCTTATGCTTGTTACGGCTGGGTTAAAGACGTAATCCTTATCACCCAGACTGCTGTGGGATGGTAATGTGATGTTTTCATTGCATAATTCAGAATGTCATTACATCCGCGTTCAATTTGAATTTTTGTTTCCAAACTCGAATGACAATGTTTTTGTTACTGCATATGATGGTTAGGTTGGATATTACAATTCATGTTTGATTTAGCTTTGAAAAAATAACAAGACGATTTTCTATGCCATCGGGCTGTAGTATGTTGTTTTGCCATTACCATGCATTTATTCAGTACCAGGTGTTCTGGATTCCCTTTTTTTTCAGTGGTGAACTCAAATGAGAAGAGCATTTCTGTCCCTCTGAGCCCGGCTCATTAAAACATCACTTTGTTGAATTGGAGAGCCACCAGACAAGCTCATAGCCCCGGTGAAGGCCTGTGCTGCCTGCCATGGCTTTTTGCCTCAATAAATAGCCTGTTGAAGTGTCTTATATCCTTTTGAAATTCAGCTCTAATTTTCATCTCCACAGCATTGTGATGCAGCCAACGCCCACAGAGGAACTCTGAGTATTTACCAGTGATGGCTCAAAGCCCTTTTGGGATAAATCTGTTATTGTACGAATCTTCAATTTGTGGTGTTCATATTGTGGAAAAGACTGTCTTAATACATTCAAAGACATCGTATTCCACACAATGGAAGATTTGGGATTTCAATAAACATATTATTGACGTGCTTTATCTGGAAATAGTATCAGCGAACAGGCACATTTTTTTCATTACATGTCTTAATGTTTTCTCAAAACCTGGCAATACTGTAAATGGTACATGCAACACTCAAAATGTCAGAAGAAGGGATTGACAAACCACACAGGCTACATACTATAATAAAGGCATGCATATGCTTAACTTGCACAGATGGAATTACAGGGTAGAAAATAGGCTTGTCAAGGTGAATGGCACCTCATATTTCTATCATTCCCATCAAATAAGCACCTGAAGCTTGACTGGAAATGAAGACAACCTGTCTCGATCACTCTCATTTAAAATGTACATTTATTCGTTTTTTCCACTGAGCTAAAAACAAAAAGTCCAGATATCCAAGTGTGTGCCTTATAATTACATGACGTTAAAACCTCACTTATTTTTTTGCTCAGAGGTATACACAATTTGATGAATTTGATGTCTAGAACAAAATCAAACAAAGTAAACAACCTGTCAACAAGCTGAACGTTGCATTTGTTTGATAGCTTTTCAGTATTGAATGTTTGACAGCTAATCGGGCACCAAATGTCTGCAGCGAATGCAGAGATCTGGAGCGACACCACAATCTACCCTCCACGAGTGGCACGTCAGCATGCCGTCAGTCAGCCGTCAGCAGTGCAACAGTGCCATCTATGGTGGTATGGCATACGAGCCTGGTCATCCATGACAGTTATGACTTGATTGGACTGCACTCAGTTCCCAAGTCATTACCATGCCAATGAGGAATGGTTTGTCCATATTAGTAAAATGAGTGTTTTTATGCCTGACAACCTAATGACATAGAGAGGTGTATGTAATGTGCTGGAACCCCATTATGTCTTGGCTACACATCTTAATAATCTTTGGACGTTACCCCTTCTCTTTGCAAAAAGGACGTTCACCCTCACCACCTTTTATAAAAGGCTGCTATTAACCCCCAGATTACGATGAACATGAGCTTTCTTATTCATGGACATTGTATCGGAAATGTGAAATGTCTGTGATGGGGTTGGAGGCCACTACAAATAGTAATGGAGCATACACTTTTGCAATTTGCATGCTGTGATAAGTAATGAGACAAGACCATAATTGTCATTCACTTATTTTCAAGGTCATGAAGTACTTCCTGAAATCTGGGCACAATAATCGTGCATGTGCAAGGTAAGAAATTGCTTTTACGCCCTTGCACACAAAAGCCAGTCAAACTGTGCTCCCATAGGGGAAGGGTATTCTTAATTAAAACAAAGTTACATAGTTCTGTAATTAAAGTCATTCTTTAATTAGGAAGTTCACTTGGTAAGATCTCGCTGATAAAATGCACAAATATCGATGAAATGAACTAGATGTGACATATAAAAAAAATACCAGTACTGCAGCTCTATTAGGGAATAGTCTTTCTCTGGAATTTATAGGCTTACAAGGATTTAAGGGGATATTATTAATTCAATTTTAGAGGGGTGTGAAATCCCTCTTCGGATATATGAGACAATTAATGTAGAAATTAATCAACCTTTTAAATGCATTCTTCCTAGTGATTTCCTGAAAACCAGCAGAAATAACAACAATTTAAATACATATACAATGCATTGTATAAAGCTTCTCCTTGTACCTCAAATCTAAGTTTTCAAATCCAATTGGAGATTGATATGCCTCTATAACCTAGTAATTATCATTATTATAATTAGTATTATTATGGAGAACAAAAGGCGATCATCAGCCATTCATACACATTATGAAAATAATGAAAAATACAAAGAATGATTCGACATTGATTACATAGGAAAAATGTCAAATGTTTAGCTGATTTAACATAATTTAATTATCTAACTTGTGGAAATATAAATACCATAAGGTTGTGCCTGCAGTTAAATGAATGTGACAGAGACAAGAGCTGGACTTATGTTCAACTTGTCAGTGTTCATTTACCTTTACATTTGGGGTCACAAGTACACTCAATTTATGATGGCAATGAAGCCCAAAAAATAAGAATTCCAGTATTGCGCTTATAATGGAACTTCAGAGCCATTGGGGACTGAGTATTGTTCACCTCTCAACAACATAAAAACAAATCCTTGACCAAAGAATAGGTTTGTGTTAATTCAGTCCCACCACACACTGAAACCCACCCCCTGAAATCACTTCCAGTGGCCAAAAGAAGTCCATTAGGCTGCAGCAGATGTATTTCAGCAGTTCGGAAACCTTACCAAAGACATCTTTATAAGCGAACATTTTTGCAATGCATGCCTTCTACCAAATGACCTTCCCTTCACACTGTATGAGCCCATACTGAGCATCAGCTTTTACAATCATATTCATGAGGCCTGCTTTATGGGACTCATAAGGCCACCTTCATCCAAGAGCATAATATGTTTGTGTGTGGGATATAAAGCACGTAATGTGCAATAAAATATGTCCTTTAATGAACTTTATAGAAAGATTGAAGCGCCCACACTGCCGTAAGTATGGGGCACATAATAAACAGCTAATGGCAACTTCCTGTACAACCCGTATTAGGGAAAGGGATCTGTCTGGTCTTCAAATCTGCACTGCTTTCCATTTGAATGATAGGAAAAACCAAATAAGATGCATGTCATGGATCATGATACCCTAGACCCCGGCACGGTATTTACAGTTTGTCTTGAGTTTGATCTGAAGTGATCTTATTAAATCTAAACTATGAAATCTGTTGCATGCTGTGAATCCGGCTGGCACGTGATGGATGATGGCGATGAAGGAGCTGAGAGCACCGGCGGACAGGGCAGACCCTTACACCTGAGCAACCAGAGATGGCTCGGCCACATGCTGTTCGCATCATTACACAGCCTCGGCCCAGACCTCTGGTGCTGCCCTGATTGATGGGCTCCACCAGGCCAAACGGCCCAATGGAGGCGTTCCATCCAGTCCGTAGCCCAGCCCATCCATCTTTAGTCCCGAGTATAGAGAGTCATGTTACTGTAGCCGGCCTCTCCTCTGGTGCTGGGCTGCTCCGGCTTAATCCCACTCCCTGATTAAATGAGCCGCTGGGTGCAGCGAGGGCAATGTGGGACGCTAAATTGCCAAAGACAAAATAGGAAATAGGAATGAATGCAACACAAAATGAATAAAACACATTGTGATCATCACATGTGCCAAGCAATGCATGATGGCGTCTGTATTTGTATTGGGGATAATAATTAGGAATCGATTCAATACAATGTGTATATAATAAATACATGTATTTGTCAAATAGTTTTCTCCCCCAGATGTTGAGGGAAACCAAACTTAGTTTGTGAGTAGACCCGCTATGAACATAACAAATAAGTTGTAAAGCATCAGCTCCAACTTCAGGTCGGCTGCTTCATTAGTTTAGATAATAACATGTCTGCACTGGTTTAACGGAGAGACAAGTTTGGTTGTTTTTGCCAAGTCGTGAAAGTAATTAGGCGTGAAATAATAACAGTTATCATTTAATACTATTTCTATACTCATAGTCAGTCTCTGCCAGCAGGAATGAAATGTGTCCTGGTTTATACTGGTTTGACTTTGGTCTTTATTTTAGTTTCAGAGTCATAAATCATGAGGGCCTTACAGAATACGCCATACAGTATGTGGGCTATTGTGGGCGATGATACATGGCGCAAGCACGATGCAGAAACTATCAGCAGCTCGTTCTACCTATCTCGTGCTCAACCGTTAAAGCAGAGGAAGGGACGACAGTTGTCCACTGAATGTCATTCTCTCAATTTACCGTGAATGACATGGGTCAATATGCGGCATGTGAGATCGTTTTTAGTGCATGACAAATACTGACAAGCCATTTCTCCATCCAGAGGGAAGGAATGGCTATAACAAATGAATGACTTCCCGCCTGCCCCTTTGGATGTTCTGCCACTGCAGCCAGATGCAGCAACCAGATGCACACAGCTTCTCTGCTACCTTGCCGCTTCAATAACCCTCATTACGGTAATTGTTGCTTAATGTTTTCATAATCTGCTGCTTATAGGAAACGGTTTTCCTTTCTCTAATACCATAGCTGCCTCCCCGTGGTCCTATTCTCAGAGCTATTTTGTCAAATTCTTTATCCATGTTTTCTCCCCCCTGCCAATAATGAATCGGGTAGTGTCCCAGCTGGCTGCCTTCCCTGATCGAACAAAGTCCCAGGCAGAATTGCTGCTGGTTTGAATGAACGACAGAGAGCCATCAAAGAAAGGCCAATGGATTTCACTCTTCTGATTTAATGAGTCACTCATATGCCATGTTGGCACCAGAACGCAGCATCTGGCACTTGGGTGGCCGTGCACATTCGCAGAGTTTACTTACATTCCATCTCTGCGTTACTCAGAATGAGTGATTACCTACTTAGCCCTGCTCCACGGGGTGTTTCCATTCTAAAATACCCGAAACACACACACACACACACACACACACACACACACACACACAGTATTTGGTTTGAGTGATAATCTCCATCTCACAAGGTGGTGAACCTGCATAGAGGTCCAAAAATGCTTTACTTTCATGTGAAGATTTGTGTTCACCCTGGAGGGTTCATTACTGCCAATTACGAATCAGAAACTATGTTGCAGAGAGCGTCTGATATGGCTTTGCTTTGGCTAAGTAATACTCTTGCAGACTAATGTGTAGCACAGCAGGACAAGGCCGCACTGATTTGATGTCTTTGTCAAAGGCATTTACATTTTAGTGTAATCAAGAACTGAATTTGTCCCGGCGGGAAATTATGTACGTCTGTCTGCTTCTGGCTTTAGATGTGTACACGACATACAACTTCTAGAGTTTACGTTTAATACTTAAAGTATCAAATTAATTTCATCAGCAATTTTTGTATAATAATAAACTAAACAAACCCAAATGTGTTGTTATTATTATTATTATTATTATTATTGTTGTTTATTGTTATTATGATTATTATCTTTTATTTTAATATATTTCAACTTCATCTGTTGAAGCTTTTCCTCTCTAAAATGTCAACTCAATAAGTTCTCCTCTGTGCGCCTCATATCAGCCATATTAATAAGGATAAATGCATGAATAGTGCAAGATTAAACACTTACGGTAATTGTGTGTTCCTGGCAGCTCGTAAGTGTGTGTACAATTAGTGAGTGCTTTGCCGGCTCAGGGGTTTTGTTCTGTATAGCAAATTTAGTTTAAAATGTATTCTCAGTTTTTTCGCAACTGTAATTGCCACGCAGCAGGGAACCAACCAGGGCTGCCGTGTAAAGTTTACACACTGTTCTCACATCGCATGCAGGATAAATGAATGTTAACATCGTTGGATTTGTACAAGTCTGTTGAGGTCAGTGCCATTAGTTTTACATTCCTGATCTTTACATTTAAGCATCAACCAACATATTATTCAATCCAATTCAATTCAATTCAGTTTCATTTGTATAGCCCAGTTTTACAAAATACAAATTTGTCTCGGAGTGCTTTACAATCTGTACACATAGACATCCCTGCCCCAAAACCTCACATCGGATCAGGAAAAACTCCCAAATAATCCTTCAGGGGAAAAAAAAAATTCTATTGGATGATAGTTCAAATCACTGATGTTGTTTACAAGAAAATTTGCTGTTTTTTCCATCAGCAATCAAACCATCTGTGGATCATTATTTTCTCCCTACATATCTCACAAGTGCATTCTGCCTCTGACATTTAGCAAGGGCTTTTACGGTAAGTCGCAGGGTGGACTGAGATGCCATTAGGTGATATGGTTCATTTATCGTGGACCTCTCATCAGCACAATTTCCTGCCTTAAGGCATAAAAATACAATCCTCGCTGATTAGCATCAGCCCCATATCAGGAGAAACGTAATAGCCCCACTCTGAAGGTGAACCTTCACTCTATGATGACAATTGCCACTGATTGTTTGGGAGTTAGAGGATTATCTCTCGGGCTTTGTGTCCTGAGTGTTGCTCACAGGTGTTATTTTCTATCCATATAACGTCAATTTATAATCCCGCAATTAAACGTTTCAGTGTTTCAGTATCGGCACGTCTCTCATATTTATGGAGCGTACCTTGATGTAATGTAGCTGTCAAGGTCTATTAATTGATATAAAGATGAATTAGAATGGAGCCAAAGTGTTTCACCAAACTCAGTAATTGAAAGGACCCAGCCCTCTGTTTGTCCTTGGGAACAAGAGTCGAAGAAAAGAGCTGCACATTTGTTTTCCCCGACAGCATCCCTGACAATCTTCCTGAATCAGTATCCTATTCAGAAATGACATCTAATATGCTTTTTCTTCCACTTTGCTGGGTTACTATCAGATGTGATCGGTTACAAGCTGCAGTGACACAGTTGAATAATAAAGTTGATTATGTAAGAGAAACCACCTCCGGCAGTTGTTAGTGGATGTAATGGTTAGGATAACTAATTAGTTTGGTTGGTTGTTTGTGATTTATAATGTCTTTCCTATCATTGCGTAATCAGCTGAAAGCAATGATCCATGTGCAGACAAAACCTGTTTAATTACTAGTCCATTATCGTGACAGAAATGCCAAGCTCCGAGAGATGTGTTTAAAACTCATAAAAGATTTTCACATTTTTGACATTGATAATGCAGATAATTGAGCTGTAATTAGACACATCACATTATGTAGCGAGCAGCAAGACAACATGTAAGATAATCAGTTGCTGAAGGCATCTTCAAGTGCAAGACGTGTATTAAAGATACGCTGACAACTAATTATGTAATTGTTCCTACTGAAATAATAGTTTTCGTAATATGTATGGACAAATAAACTCAAACTTAATTGTGGGATTATCCACTCATAATTGTGGGATTGAACGGGCTTCAATATAAAATGCCCAGATTTACAGTAAACACTGGCATTTTCTCTTGTTATAAATCATTATGCCACTACAAACACACAGATCAAGCAGCGGACCGGCTGCCTGGGAGGGTCTAAAAAGAGCAGCACAGGAGAAGTCAGGAGGGACATCAGTTCGATCAGTGGCCAGGGAACAGAAAGGAGACGGAAGATGAAACTGAAGAGATAGAGAAAATCAATAAGTAAAAGAACTGCTATGAACTACATGTAACAGATGGACACACTCGTTCACCCAGGCAAACATTGTTCTCGCTGTTGTTTACTTGAGCCAAATGTGTCAGCTGCTATCCTTTTGGAAATCATAAGCATACGACTGCAATATGTTAGATTTGGTTTTACAATTTGATGGGAGGAGAAATAGATTATTTTTAAGGGGAGAAAAATCATTCGAAAATAAAGTTTGCTAATTGGGACACACGGAATTAACAGGTGCACGCTATATGTGCAATCCATTTACAGCCTGGATAAATGCACAGGATAAAACTTCAATTAAGGTTTCTGCAGGAAATCTTGGCTGAAATTAAACCTACCATTTAGTATTTTGATTTTTAGCATTGTACAAAGTATGCATCTTATAAAAATATAAAAGCATAAAGCAATAGAAAGCATTCTGACTGGAAACATAACACACTCTCGTGGGATGTGCACAGCCCAGGACAGAAGGGCTCTACAGTGGTGGATTAAAACCACCCACAACATCAATGGTCCCCTTCTACCGAGCACCAGTGACAAGAGGTGCCTGTGAGGAGCTCAGAGGCTATTAATAAACAAATAACCACCCCAGCCACAGCCGGTTGGCCGTGCTGCCGTCAAACAAGAGAGACAAGAACATCGGCTGCCGAACCATCAGACTTAAGAGCAGCTTCTTTTCTTAGGCTGTGAGACTCTTCAATCCATCCTCCACCCTCCACATGTATTTCAGGGTTTTTGTTGTGAGTTTCTTCTTATAAAGCAAAATTGGACTACACACTGCATTTCATTGCATCACACTGTTGTATAAGGACAATACATAACCTTGTAGACTTCTAACCTTGTGTTTAGCGAATGTAATTGTAGCTTATTGGTAAATATGCACCAGAAATAAACACTTGTGTAAAGTAATGCAGTACAGTACACGCTCATTAGCGGGTGATCAATCGTGTGATTAGATGCTTTTCTCAGGGCCTTGTTTTCCCAGTTGACTTTCTCACTTTTGGGTAATTATACGACAAGCTCCGCCAGGTGTGGAAGTCGAAGCCTGCAAACTAACAACATTTGCTCACTCAGCAATATCCAACAGCAAATCGACATCCTTTAAGAACACATGACATTTGATTTTGTTCAGAGTATATCACTGCAGTAATCCACTGCAATACAATTTTTTTGCTGAAATAGATAAAAAAAGGTGTGTTTCACATTAGACATCCCGACCTTTTCAAAATACACATTTGCCCAATTTCTGCCTAAAGGCAAATTTCCTGATGGCTCCAGAAACAAACCATCTTTGCCTTAGCGAGTGATGTTGGCTTAGCGTGGGTCATGTGGGATTGAAGAGATTTGTTTTCCAAACTGTCAGTAACCGTGGCGAAGCAGACTTCATCCCCCTTAATGCGAAGCATCTCTCATTGCCTGCAGCAGGAGGAAGCAGCAGGACATGGGAAGACCAGCAGACCCCTCCACCCCCACCCCCCTCCCCCCTACTGTCTCTCTGCTGTTCAGAACACAAGGGCACCTCTGAGCAGGGGACAGCCAGCCTGGAAAAAGGAATAACCCAATAGAACATTGTTAAAAAAAAATCTATCGACAAGCAATACTTTCGTTGGTGCTCGCTCTCTGGAAATATGACATGAAGTTGTGATATTTATAGTTCAGTTGTTATTTATTCAACAATATAAGGGCGATAAATTAGCTGAAACGCACATGCACACATCAGGAGTTGATGCCACTGCCTCGGAATGAAAGAACATGGGTTTTCTCTAGTCTAATCATTGTGCACTGATGCAGCTACAAGGCTCTGGGATTTGAGCATGCGTGGTAGCAACAACCCTGCATCACACAAATTACGTTCCCCAGAACTAAAACCTAATGTGCAATTACGTTTGACTGAAATGTATTTCTCCCCCGATTACGTTTGTGTTTCACGTATTACGAATACGTTTCTAATCAAAGTATATTTGCCGTTTGTTGTCTGACTTTTCTACAACGCTGTTATGAATTGGGAAAAAGCGTGCTCTAGTCTTATTTATTATTATTGTATATGTTGTATCGCCTGTGTGTAATGACAGCAATTGCCGTGTTTACTTCTCATAAAACAAAAAAGCAGGTATCCGGAAAAAACTGGGAAATAATTTGGGGAATCGTTAATAAAACATGATTTAAAAAGAAATAATGGAGCTATGAACTTCAGGGCTCTCAAGTAGACCATTTCTATCTTTTTTTATTGGCTGATAAGTGGCACCTCACAGCAGAACTCCAGGGGAGCGCTTGATTCCTCCACGGTGAGGGCAGCTCATGTTGGCGCTGCGGGACATTAAAACATTAAATAGCCAAGAGTTTTTCAGCGTGAGAAATACGATGTGTGGGGGGAGTGCGGGAGTTAAGACCGAAATGCGGGAGTCTCACGCTCAATGCGTGACACTTGAGAGCCCTGAAACTTGTTTCTCGGACCATCCGTATCTGGGCCTTGTCCGGGGAAGGCACAGTCTCCCTGCAATGGTAATATCTAACCGAACATGTTTTAACCTCTATCAATAACATCAGGTGAAAATCACCCGAAGACGTGTCTGTTGAAAAAAACTGAAAACCAGGGATTGGTTCAGGGAGACACGCCTACCTTCGATGACGTCAGTGAGCAGATGTGTCATAAATTCACTCTTAAATAAAAGATGAATGTGAACTTTCACGGCCAGAGAAAAATACATGTTTCAACAGTGTACTCTAATCAATTCATAAAATGTAGATCAAATACAGCACTGTGCGTCAAATATTGGTAATCAGAAATAATAATCAATGAATTCAAATAAATCCTGACACACTAACACATCTTTTCACAAACACAACACACACACACACACACACACACACACACACACACTACGGATTGTCATTCAAATTAACCTTACTGCCTTCAATAATATTCAACATATTATGTTTACCTAAATATAATACATAGAGGTCATCGGGTGAAATCCAGGTTGTACGCTTTTTCCAATTAATAACAGCAACAAAGATAGGTTTTATTTCTGGGGAAATGTAATTGTTGTGATACAGTGTTGGGTTGCAATCACACACTGGACGGCTCATTATACTCCAAGCCCACGCAAAGAACTTTGATTGATTGTCACAAGTTCACTCCAGGGGTTATTTGAAGTTCTGCACCATTATGAAATGATCAATTGTAGCAGTTGACGAGGAATGTTGAGTCAAGGTGGGTTTGACCAAAAATAGTATCCTGCTCTTCAATATATTGTCCTACACAAATCAGTGATATCAATATACGAGGAGCTAAAGGTTTATTTTTTTCTTCCTCATTCAAACAAACACGCCTCAATTATCCATTTGCATCCACGGAGTTGATGTAGCGTTATTGGTTCACGTTATTATTGGTTCCCGCTTTCAGTTTCATCAATCTATTTTGCCATAATCTGTGGGATGACATTGAGATGATATCACACAGTGTGTTCCACGCACACTGCCAACGCTGCAATGGCCAAGCAAGTGCAATGCATTACACTGCATCCAATATAGGCGCTACAACACAGGTATAACTGTAGGATTACATGCAGGGACACGTTGCTCATTAAATTGTAATGTCATATGTATTTTGTACAATTCTTTGAAGAGAAAGTGTTTACCTTTTGATATAGCCTTAACCAGGAAGGGACAGTAATGGTCTGTTACTTTGATTTAAATCTGGGGCAGAATGCCCCTTTCCTGTTATTACCTGCTTCAGAAATATGTAGTGGAATTGTTGTAAATGTGGGATTTCCATCAATCATGATAGTATCAAGTGAGGCAACATGATATCAGAGGAAGGGATCAGGTTAAATCCTGAGAGGAGAAAGTTATGTTAATTGTTTTGAAAATAATTTGTATTTATTTAGCTTATTACATGTCAAACATCCCCTGTAGGGAAATGCATGCAAGAAGTACAGTTTGTGTGTGTGTGTGTGTGTGTGTGTGTGTGTGTGTGTTTGTAGAGTGACTTTGTTCTTTTAGCATTTTACTATAGAAATTATTGATGTACAATCTGATTTTCATTAAAGGTTTGTTAGTCTGCCCTGCCTTCTGCATTCATCAGACCGAATGATAGTGTGTCCAATTACAGTTTAAAAATAGCCCTTAATTAAAATCAGCGCAATTCAATTAAGATGAGCTCAAGATCCATGCATGTTAATTAAATAAATTAAACAGTAGGTAAGCAACAGAAAAAGAAAAGCCTGCCTGTGCTTTGATTGTTACTGCAGACATTAAATGTCATGTAAACACCTAAACAATATGAGCAGACAATGTACAAATATCACATTTTCACATTTCTAAGTACAGGACAAACCACAACAAATGATTCCCCCGGTGTTATAGGAAAACATTCTTCAAATGCGGTTGACATTTTACCAACACAATCAAATTATATGTCTAATGTCGTCACATCATCGTATCTCTAAATCATGCTATACAATTACAAAGCTTAGTTAAGCTTGAAAAGCAATCTCAGGCTCAGACCAAACTGCTCTAAATGAAATCAATAACAGTGATACATGTCTCCCATAACACCTGTGTCTATGCCGGGATGCAGTCATCACAGTGCAGTTAATCCTGTTTTTCATGGATGTCAGCTACTTATTGAGCTTTTGTCGGTTCACGAATCATTGCTACATGAATGTAACATTTTGCATCTTGCCGTTATGTGTGAATATTCCCAAGTAGCCGGATTAGTATATGCGTACCTTCTGAATGGTGACAGAAAATGAGAGTCATGCTGTTATAAAAGGAAAGTGCAGGTGTTACCAATATGACACACCACTGAAAACAGACTGTTAACCTACTATTGACCCAAAGGATGGCCTCCCACTGCAGATGGTGAAATGAAGGTGGTGATGTATGGCTGCATTTTACACTGATGTTAGCTCTGTAATTGCTTTTCTTGGCTGAGTAAGAACGTCCATAGATTTGATCTTTAAATAGACTCATGTATCTGACTGTAGTGTAAATGTGTTGGATGATTTGAGATGATGATTGCTCTCCACCGACTGCGTGACCTGATGCATGATGGGAAATGCCAGGCTGTCTCCAGGTCAGAGAGCTGATTGGCTACAAACACATGCACATTTTAACATTAATACATATTTACACAAATCTGAAGGAGGTCTGTAAACTACAAGTAGTCTAACAGGAAGTAACTGTTTCTTTGACTTGGAAAGAGGTTGAAAGTTGACCAACTGGACCCCCGTGGCTGCAGCCTGCTCTCGTCTATTGTCGAGGCGAGGCATAGTTCATCTCGGAAGAGTCCAATCACAAAGGCAGGATATCGAATAAAGACAGGTCATAAGACAAGACACATGAGGAGTCAACTTTTTAAAAAACTGAACACGCAGAACACAAAACCCTCTCGAAACAGATCTTTAAAACATGGGCACAGTCCAGTCTTCATATTAAGAACTCAGAGGGCACAGAGACACACGCAGAATACATCAGAATACTTTCCTTTGAAAAAGTGGTTATCACACACTTGAGATTGAGTCCAGAAGGAATGATCCCGTATGGCCAGTTGTTGGATGGTTGTACAATAACAATCACATCGCCTTCTTAGATCCAACTCATATAGAAGCTGCTGCACCACTTGTATTTCTGAGAATATCAATGACGGACACATTGGAATTCATTTCACCAGCCCAAGGACCTTCTTTCCATATTTGTTATATTTGCCCAAATTAATTAATACAGTTTGAGTTCAGCCTTTACCTGACCAGAATTTAGTAGTAAAGGTGAGTCAGAGCTCTCAGTTTTCTCCAACATAAAATATATTTGTAGGGCAAGAAGCTAACAGTTGGTTTTATATGGTAGACTATTAATGAGTTATAAAATAGAAAAACAGAAGTAAAACCAATTGTCAGTGTGTGTTTCACTTATGCTGTGGAAACCTAGCCTGGATACCAGACCGAACTTAGCCCCGCCCTCAACATTTTTGGTCGGGAAGTTGGGTCTGGCATTGCTCCATTGGGGAGAAATTATCTCCGGTCAGAAATTGACCGGACCAATCAAATTGTCAAGGCGGGCTTTATACGATGACGGACAGATGATCAACAGTAACAGAGTCTGTTTGAGAAGACCTCGACAGCGCATTCATTTTGAAAGAGGAACAGAGAAACGCGATCATTGCATTTGTAGATCGAAAACTACGCGTCGCTTAAAACACGTCACATACTCCGTTGCTCTGATTGGTTGTAGCTCTATCCAATTGAGCGAAGAGGCATTTTCTTTCCTGGTTCGGTTGAAACACGCCCCATAATAACAGCCCAACGGAGCGGTATCAGACTCACATTCTGACTAGAATTATGAGTATGACATCGTCAGGCTAGTGGAAACTCCCTGAATATGTATATAATAATAATAATAACATAATTTGAATATGCAAGACGTCACATTTCTTTCTTCTGATTTAATTCAGGTTTTACAATAAGCCACGCTGGCTGCATATGAGCCGATTGACTTGTTGTATGCAGTCCGTCACAAGATCAAACAAAACGGTCCGAGGTAAAGTCTACTTTGACGTCTGTGATTCATGCCCATTTGTATCTGTATGACTAACTAGAATGTAACAGGTTAAAAGTGCCGTCTCAAATAACAAACAGTAGCTCCTGCCGGGTGTCAGCTGCTTGTGCTTTGTTATTGGGCCTTTCCTCATCAGCATGTTCCTTGGTCCTTCCTGTAATATCTAAATCGGAGCAGCTCAGATTGTGCCGCCCCCCTCTTTGTTACAGAGAGGACACTGTCTGACCTTCTCACTGTGTTCACTACCATAATGCGATGTGAAAAGGTCACAGAGGACTACACTCATACTAATGATCCTGATTGATGGGATTGGAGCTGTAGTTACACATGAAGCTACAATGTTTTCCAGTTATTATTTCATGAGAAAAGATGATGTTTTCCCTAAAAAAAAAGAGCTGCTATTATGTCCATAAAGATTTTAGCGAGGCTCTCAATTGGACTCACCATAATGGGGTCAGATTTTATGGCGGAAATCATTCTTTTGTAAATGTTTTTGAAATGTAGCGCATTGCGTGTGAATGTTTCACCTCAATCCTGTCGGGCCCGGAGTGAACCAGCTTTAATTTGGGCATCATTTGTATGCAGATCTGTACTCAATAGAACACATTAATGCACCCACATGTTGAGGATTAGATGCTGTTGGTTTGAGATCTCATTTGATTCAGCGTTTGACAGATTTACTGGTGGGGGGGATGAAGGTTTATTGACAAGTCAATAATGTTATTGCTGTGCATGTAAATAAATGCCTTGTCTTAGTCCTTGCAGCTGTTTTTTAAAATATTCAATAGACTTTAAATCCCTTTGGCTGGCAGGGCTGCAATGCTGCGCTCTTTATGTGACTGCACCCTTCATCCACGGACCTTTGTTAGATGTGTTTGTGTCAGAACAGTAAGATATAGGAATCGGATAAAACATGGGCAACAAGATGAGACACTAGTTTCATTTTCAATACAAATTCTGCAACATCTGTCATTTTTTCTGGGCTCTGTTTGATATATTCAAACTGTCACACCTGGCAGTTGTTTTGCAACAGAAACCTGGAATAAATTCTGACTATAATCTGACTCTAATACTCAATCTGTCAGTCGGTCGGTACACAAAAAAGTTCCCGAAGTTTTGGCGGCCACATTGTTTGCTTTAGGAGCTTTACATTTTGGCATTGAGGTCAAGTGTGTGGGTGTGAAGGTGTTGCATTTGTGGAAAGTTCCTCTTTAACGAGTAATGTTTAAGCTGCGACTTTTTCCATAACAGCTTTCCTCATGAAACAGGAATCAAAACAATTTGTGTTTTGCCCTATTGCACCGCTGCCACCACAATATTGACCCAAAGCCCCCCACCCCCCGTAACACCTCAGTTTTACGTGGCCCATCCCACTCTGCCAGACCGCCACAATTTCAAATAGCAATATACTGGAAATACAGTTAGTGCCATCGACCAATCCAGAACACAGGCAGGCTAAGGTGCTACTTAGCCTGCAAAAATACATAAATGCCAAAGTCCCACCAATTAAATCTGCCTCGGGCGAACAGAACAGATTCTTCTTCGACTGCCCATTATTCTGAAACCACAAAAAGTCCCGTTGGAACGTGAGGCTGTTAGTGCGACGGCCAGTTATCCTGAAAGCCAACGCTCACTGGTCCAAAAGCTGGTTTAGGGTTTATGGAAAGGCTTTGCTGTATGTCCTATGAATGTAAAATAAATTAATACATAATTAATACAAAAAGTTTTCAATTAATAAATTAGCTTAATTGAAAAACAGTCAACTTTTCTTCCTGGTGTGGTCTCATTCTTTTAAGTATATCCTTATCCAAAAGAGCCTTTGCATGCATGTTTCTGTGTATAAAATACTGACTCACAGCCCACTTGTCTTTTCCAAGTTGATTTCCAGCACTAGTTCTGATTGCAATGATGAGTCAGCAGGAAACAGCACCATCAATAAGGAAACATAAACTGTGTGAGGTACCGCCCTATATGAGGGAACTGCCTCGGAAGACTAAATGCTATTTTGATATTGCTTTTTACTCATCCTAACCCCTGAAAATAATTCTGTTCATCATTTTTAAATCTTATAGTTTAAAAACATATGAAAGTATTCCCAATCTGTGAAGCGTAAAACTCATTCGGTCATTTCTCAGTATGGTTCTCTGCTTCTATTGATCAATTCACACAATACTGTTTATTGGTTTGTGCCATAAGTGTGCTGATTGTTGCAGTGTTAGGTAGCAGAATACATTGTACTGTATACAGAGAATGGATACAGTAAGAGAAGGTAATGCAGCTAGTGGGGATATGAATGCTGCTGCAGCTGTTAGTCATTTGTCTTTGTCTGGTCAACGGACCAGTGTTGAATGCAGCTGCTCGAACACACACATCTGAAGTCGCTCTTGCACTTTGTTAGCATCTAGCTTTCTGTGTAAGAGTTTGAGCTATTCGCTAACTTGTGATTGGATGTCAGAGATTTCTGCCTGCGGAAATTATACTTGATACATTTCTGTTGGAATGAGAAATGCTTAAGAATGATTGTCCCCCCCTCCCGCTTTTCAATATATTTTTAAATCATTTTAAACACACTCACCTCATAGAGGAAATTGATTATTTTACACAAACTGTATTCCACAGCATTGAGCACTTATAAAGCATAGCTTTCCAACAGGTAATGGTGTTGTTGGGAACTAGTAATAATAATTGATATTGCTGGAGAATATGCTGTCTGTTATTTGGAAAGCCTAGAATTATTATTTTTTCAGCTGAAGGCTAAAGGAACAATTTACCAGATGAGGAGGGAAAAAAAACTAAAAAAATGTGTCAGCAATACAGGCAGTGCATGCAGACATCTCCCTAATATGCACACATTTGCATATCACAAAAAAACGAAAAGAGGCACTGTGTCTCGAGAATTGTGTTGCTTTAACTCAGGATAGAAATAGTGATTGAGTAAATGTGACTGGGCAACTTATTTTATTTAGAAAGAGCTATGGCTTTTGTTTGATTGTATTACTGGATTGTCGCCTAAGAACCAATGCCCCTAACATTCGTGATTTGATCCAAATTGGTCTGAATTTGGTTGAAAAGGGAAAGTCGTCAGATGTCACATAGAGCCATTGCTTCAACAACATTTAACAGCAGGTCCTATATTAAATTACAACCAGTGAGATGCTGTTGATTATATGTTCGGATTTGTTTTTTTAAAATGTAGTCAAAAAAGGTCCAGAGAGTGCAGGTATTAGAAATGCACTAGACAATAACACATTATAACTAATTTCTCACGAACAAGTTTATCAAGTTTGTTTCTAAATTCTTCGATTAAATTGCCTGAATTTCCTAAAATATACTTAATGGTACAAAGAATGTTCTTCCTCACTAAGTTTAAAAGTGAACAGAAATCTACATTTCAAATGAAACAAACACAAAACGTCTCTCTCTCTTTCTCTCTCTCTCTCTCTCTCTCTCTCTCCCTCCCTCCATGAGCGAACATCAGAAGTTGACAGAAGAAACACAAGATAAACAGTTTATTAAAAATGTGGGCACGCCATCATTCACATGATTCGCTCCGCTCAACGTGCAGCCACGATGCAAAGAGACAAAGAGGCAAACAAACAAAGCTGTCTCATCCAAGGATACACCTGGACACAAGAATTTCTTGGACATAAAACAAATCATCTAAACACCGGAGAGGATTACAGTAAATGATGAAAGCCAGAAGCACGGCAGAAATGGGCTCCAGCAGAGGATGACAAAACCTTGACGAATGAACCCCCTGAAAGAAGAATAAAATGCTAAAATATGAGTTCTGGTGCCACCATATTTAGATATTCTTTTAGCAGCTTGATGTCCTCATTTAATACATTTGTATTCATGTGAACAGATTGAGGCTTGTATAAGTCTGCAACAATTTGTGGCTTAGGATTCTTACATAAGTTTGCAGAAGCTAAATATTTATTTAATTCCTGTTGAATTTTAACCAGACCTTGTTTATTGCATTGTCAGGGGGAGAAGAAGAAGAAGAAAAAACCCGGGCATTCATTGGACAAGAAGACCCTGGGTATTTGGATACTCTGTAATTGAGTTGACTTGGATGTACAGCTGAACAAACGGAGCTGAGGGAGCAGAACAAAGGAGCGTTTGGGCCGTGTGATCTTTGGTGACAGAGAGTACGGATTGGTTCTCTAACGTCAGACAGCTCGCACAGGCTCGGGGTTTGTGTTGCTCCTGAGCTCTTTGTGCTTTGTGAAACAACATCCCCTTGTTTGGCCGGACGTGGTGGATTATTCTGGGATGTGTGAGGTTCGCTAACCTGACCCCGCCAGATCGTTTGGTACGCGGAACGATCTGAGAAGCCGTCATTGGAAACACTACGGAGGAGAGCGAGCACAAGTAATAAAATGAGGTGATGGGGTGAACAACCTGCCAGAGCACGGACTCTGAGCTGTCCGTGCTCACAGCACCGGGAGTTGGTCGTCAGTACCTTGTGGACTTGGAGAAGGCTCATGGCGGTGTCTCTTGAGTGTGAATGCTAAAAACTCTTCAAATAGAACATTCCCATCTCAAATGTAACAGATTCATTTCCGATTAAGGGAGGAAAAAAAGGCAAGAAGAAACATTTTACATTCATATACAGTAAAAATAAAAAAATGTGATTACGTTTTATTACGTTTAAGTTGTTCTTCAAATGACCAGCTGTCCGTTTTTGGACCAAAACATTACGTAAAAATTGACTGCAACCGGCCAATACGATATTTTTAAATCAAAAAAGGATATTAGCAATTCAATATTTCACACTTCTTCACACCTGCAAACAAGTTGCCATTGTTAGTACACCAACTCAAGGTGTGTATGTTCTTCAAATGATGGAGCAGTGGTGTCATTGCAGGACTGTTTTATATCCAAGCTTTTTTTCAACAGTTGAGAAAGGCCAAACCTTGCTATTGGGAATGACAAGCTGAAAATAGATGTCCCCTAGATTTTTTGTGAAGATAGTCTGATATCAGTGCGTCTGCCGTCCTTCACCCCCCCCCCCCCCCCCCCATCCCTCCCAAAGGGGAGACTCCAGCAATTATAAGGGAAGACATCTGTGACAGGTAATGGGATTTTCTCTGCTTTTAAAGAGTATTATGCTTCTCAAGGGATCTGCAGGTGGTATAATACAACTTCTCCTTCAGATGATGGGCACATCATTTATATCTTTAGATCAGATCCTGCCCTCGGCGAGGTACAATGACAGAGATACTTCCATCCTAACATCCTTGAACATTTGCACAGTATGTAGGCAGGACATTTATTTTACAAGATATTGTGAGCCATAAGTCAAGACATTCAATAGAGAGAAACACACACACACACACACACAGCTTTTCAGTTCTGTTTGTCGAGGTTGGCAGACAATGTTGATCAAAGTAACATCTATGTTGAGGTGAGAATGTCAGGTTCCCACTTTGCGTGAAGACGAGCAGCTTTTATCAGGCCCTGTTCAGTGTCTGCATTCAATACAATACATATCCAGCCCTCAGGA
The DNA here is from genome assembly GCA_036178185.1 of Liparis tanakae. NCBI lineage: Eukaryota > Metazoa > Chordata > Actinopteri > Perciformes > Liparidae > Liparis > Liparis tanakae. Next base: position 7,415,121 of record CM070099.1, on the reverse strand, counting down.
AAGGTGTAACGCAACTATCTTGTTTCTCAAATCTGTAGCTACACCTAAAGCCACTAAGTGATGACAATGGAAATTGTATCATTTAAATCTTCTTCACATAACTGGGGCTCCGGGATCTGGCCTCACAGCGTGGACGAGAGGACGAGAGGTATTTGGAGAAATTGCTTCACTTGTTTTTGACAACAGCATCATGAAGTAAAAAAAAAAGGGTGTAATATAATCTTGCACTTCACTGATTTCTATGACCCACTGAGCCACTATTACTGCTACCAATAATGTTTTCATTCCCATTATACTCTATTATATCCACTGCTGCATTGACTGTGTTAAATTCTATTATGTTATTCATTCTGACATCGATTGTACTTCTGAACGTCCTGGGAGAGGGATCTCACTTCTGTTGCTCTCTCGAAGGAGGTTTTGGGGGAGGTTTTCCTGTTCTGATTTGAGGGTCCTGGGACAGAGAATGTTGCATGCTGTACATGTTGTAAAGGGAAATGTGTGATGTTGGGCTATACAAATAAAATAAATTGAATTGAATCATTGTGTTTTTATGTCCCACCATACTCCTTGTATTGCAGTGTTTATTTGTAACTGGAGACATACCAGTGCTGCGCACCATGTGCCAGTCCTCTCCTTCTTTACTGTGACTGGCGTTTACTGATGCACACAGTCATCATTACGTCACCCATTGGTTTGAAGAGGACAGTTTTGAAGCTTCAAGTCCACCTTGGTTTTTGTAGATCTCCGTCTTGGTTTTTGCAATCATAAATGACGATGAAGGCGGAACAACAAGAGAAAAGAAAATGTGCATTCTTTGATGACCAAGATATGACAATTAACATCCACACTGCAAAAGGGTTAAAGTTGTAAAACATAAACATGTACAAGAAAACTCTGCTTTATGTATCTGTATGTTTATCTATTTTAATCTAGAACAAGCACCATCATTTATTTAATGAAAATCATGTTGTATTGAAGTAGACTTGACCATAAGTCCATGTTTGCAATGTTCATTCTGAGGTAATAAATCATGTTAGAAGTAAGGTCATTTTCTCATAGACTTCAATACAATCTGAATATGTTTTGCTACCAGAGAAGTTGCCCTCGACAGACATTAAAAATAATGAAAGTTTAGGTTCTTCCACCTGGGTAACCCCTTAACATCATGAATGGTGGGTGAATTCTGCAGGCAGTTTATTCCTGTGTGATTCAATACCCATACGACCATACTATTTAATATGCCAGACTTATTGAAAGTGCAAACTAAAAGCTCAAAATGTGTTCGAGAGAGCCCTTATGCACTTGATAATTGGACAATGGGACAGTCCTAAGCCCTTGTGGACTTTGCAGGAACAAATGGGCCAAAGTATTCGAAGTAAAAAAATGTGGCATTGGCAATTATAAAGAGTGCTCTTTTTTCATTGCTGAGAAGATTTATAACGAGGGCACTGGGGAAGAGTACAGTACAAATTACCTGGTATTATTAAATTATAATTGTAATCAAGATTAGGTCATCAGATCGGTGAATGCGAGGCAACAAGAAAACAAATATACGGACAATTGTGAAGAAACGTACATGCAGGCTGGAACAAGGTTCTGGATTTCGAGGTGGAGGGTCCAGGTTGCAGGTTCAGGTTTCTAGGTCAGATGACTAGAAAGCAAAAACACAATCTGGCAAGTTTTGGGGCAAAGGGACTGGAATATGTTCCGCGGGGTGATGGAAAGTGGAAACAAGTGAGCAGGTGGACAGGGAAGCTTAGTTGATGGGAATGGCTGGAGAGGGCCACTGAGGGGCAAGAGGGACTGGCTGGACGTTAGAGTCCGGGGGACTGGGACAGTTGGAGGAATGTAAGCACATCTGTTAGAAAGGTAGAGAAGGTCAATGAATCAGAATCACAATTGTATATTTGCCAAGTGCGTTGAACATATGAGGAATTTGACTCGGTAAGAGATGCATAACAGAATAAAAGAATACAAATATATTTTTTAAAAAGGTACTTTAAAACAAGTATACATTTTTTAATAAAATAAGAAAAGAAAATATGCGGAAGGGTGTTTAAAATGATCCCGGAGGTGTAAGAGTCAGAGTCAGTGTGGGTCTCGAGCTCTGATGGTGAAAGGTTGTGAAATTAACAAAAAAAGAGACAGAGTGTGACAGTTATTTCAGTATTAAAAAATGCTTCACAGGATAATAATTAAGCAGAGACATGTATCTTTCACATTATTATGTGGTGGTATTTTTACTTTTTAAAACCAGAGACGCAGAAGATGTCCCGTCAGAACCCACGGTGTTGTTGGAGGGATGGCACTTAGCTCGCTGAGACAATGGTCATGCCGCCCAAATTCATTTTCACGCAGTTGACAGTTAACATCAAACACCACCACATAGCAGAGAAAGAAAACAGACTCACAAATACATAAATAAGCAGCCCATCATTTGTTTTATCTGTATGCACTCAGGCGGTGCACAGAAGAGACATTGCTAATTGTTGTTATGTTTGACTTCTTTTTTTTTTTTTTCCCGCTGCTGTCACCTGCGCTGTTGTTTTATCCACGAGGGCCACGGCCAGAGAGGTGGGAAAGAGACTCAACTTTACACATCAGCCTAGCTTCTGCACATGACTCACTTTCTAACTGGGGGCTTAAGTGAATATGTAAAGCACTGTCTGCATGTGTTTGGAGGATTTGGAAAATGCTAATGACAATGAGGTGCTGCAGTTGTACGGGGGCCTGATATCCGACTATTCCTACTTGATACATCCAAAGACAGGAAATGATTAACGTTTGGGAAATGGATGCACATGGGCAGCATGTGCTTAGTTTTGTGATAGCATAATGCTATTTTGCAAACATTTTCATCCTTCTTATGTTTACCATCAACATAATTGTAAACACAAACATGTTGCAGCCACAAGTAGTCAAATCCAAGATCATTACCTTCAAAGATGAGGCGTTGTTTCTCTGGTCACCTCATATGCAGAGCAGCTATGACAAGGCTAAGATGTAGATGAGCACTGTATTTATAAGGAAGCACAAAGTTCTTGATTTTCCAGCTGGTCTTTTTTCTGACCTTCACCTGTGGTCACATGCTTTGGATGGAGAGAGCATGGCAGTGACAAATGGCAGAAATTGACAGGGTGAGGGGGTCATCAATAAGGGTTGACCTTGGTCAGAAGCCAGAGTCACCTCTCCTTGGAGGAGCACAGAGACACTAATTGATGGAGGAGCTTTGAATAATTCACAGGGTCCAGAGCTTGACAGAATGTGTTGAGAGATATTATATATTCAGTGTGTTAAAGACTCCGTTTAGCCGCGTTGATAGGCGGTCCAACGTTTATACCAGTGGAGCATGACCAACTATGAGGTGGGCAACCTGAGGAGGACGATGGGTCGAATCTCTCTAGTCTCTAGTGTATGCTTAGTGGCCAAAAACAATAGTATTATTAGAATATTGTTTCAGCATCCTTAACAAAAACATTAGTCAAAGTCAAGTCAAAGTAGCTTTATTGTCAATTACTACGCATGTTAAGACATACAAGGAATCGAAAAAACGTTTCTCCCACGATGAAACATATAAGTGCACACGCACAACAACAGATAAGACAAGACATATAGATATACATATAGTTATAAACATGCAGATACATGTACAGCAGCACAAGTTTCCTTTAAAGTGAGGTTATGTTAGTGCAAAAAAAAGGCAGCAAAAAGACATCCTGTGAGATGTTTTTGTTACATTGGCAGTGCAAGTAAAACAGTACGTGGTAAAGTAAAGTGATTAGATCACCACCCGGCCGTTCATACAGATGTAAAGGTGCCAAATACCAGATTGGGAACATTAATACCAGCTTTATGGCAGCTAAGCCGGCTAACAGTGAAAACTACAGCATAAGTGCAGACAGAACTCCCGGCGTCGGCCTGAGGGGGAAGCGGAGGGTGGATGCTTTGCCTCCATGGCGACACAGTTGCTTGTGATGGTGTTGTCAGCCGTAATGGTCGTATGAGTTTGGATAACAACACACACAGCAGGAGGAGGATTCATTTTCTGCTCTGGTAGACATTACTTGACTATATATTTACATAACTAATACGGGTTTGCTGCTATTTCAACAAACTGGATTTTAAGTCGTAACAGGAACGACTCCATCTATTAACATGTGTCATCCGAGTAGAGAATGGCTTTTAGATTTAGATTGATTCATGTGTTTGCGTGAGGGAGTTGTGTCTTACAATATGGGTGGCATCTGCTGTAGATGAAAGATTTCCAGCAGCATTTTCTTTAATATACCCAAGACTTTTGTCTTCTGCTCAGTTTTCAATTGTTATCACACTGACACAAACACACAGATGTAAGCAGGCATACCCACAACACCCTGAGGAGGGAAGCAGTGCATCATAGCTGCTGAAAATGAATGCAGACTTAAATGGAAAGCAGTCAGACATGAAATACATGTGGGAAGAAATATATTGTGCTCCGAGCAGATTGTCTTTTTGGGGTAATCTCAGTACCGTTGACAGGAAACTTATCAGGGGGGATATATTACTAATTCAAAATGATTGTCCACAGATACAAACTGCTGTCACTGGTTGAGGCGTTACGATACAAGGTGTGAGAAATAGTTGCATCTCTCTGCCTTGCCTATATTTACAGCTTTACATGGAGGAGGTTCTAGAAAGATGGAAATCCGCCAGCAACACTTTCTGCGATGAAATACAATTTTCTGAGTGCAGGTTTGCAAGTTTAATTTAGTCCCTCCTAATTTGAAGACTTTAATAGGAATTATTTGGGAGGAAGTAGGAAGAACCAAAGGAAGACCTTAATTGCTGGGCTGGCTGATAACAGTAAGGGTTATGAACAAAACTAATTGGTTATGACAGATATATTGCATTAGCATGCATGTTGGCATTTATGCACACTATTAATCTTTAAGAGCAGATAACGTAGAATCAGCAGATACTATGATACCAATCGCAACTAGTTTTATTTAGCTGGACCGGTTTTGAAATGTTCCCTGCTAAGCAAGTAATCAAAGAGAATAACAATGCTTCGATAGCCTACATGTTAAATATTTACATTTATTATTGTATTTATTTACCCTCCATAAAACCATAATATTCTATGACTTGAGCTTTGGGACAAAAGTTGCATGTCACTGAGAGAGGCTACGAAGACTTGCGGATATCATCTGGCATCGGGCTTCGACCCCGGTGGTGTTAACAAGACACGAGGAGGACAAGCTGAGAAAGTTCAGTCCGAGGGCAAGCGCGGATGGATACTCAATTATCAGTGTAGCACTATGAAGCAAACAGCTCTAAAATAATACATGTCAGTGCTGGTTGTATTTTTAACCATGGCCCTGTGTTTCCTGGTGTCATACTGTATGTCCTAACCATTATAACACATGTGCACATTTCTTATCATCACAGGACATCACATGCCATGCAAAGTAAAATCTGTGGAATATTATCTAGTTCACCTAGATAGCTGGCTCTTGTTATTCAGGTCTGCGCCAACACAGATCTTGTTAATCGCTTTGACAAACATAGCATCTCCAGTGTGCCATAAATCAAAGCAGGATACAGTTGTGGCTCCATCAGTAGGGCTTAATCTGAATGTATCAGTCAGTGTTAACGCAGGGACAGTAAATCCATATGCTTTCTGTGTGAATAGTTTGCTGCATTGCAAATTGCCAGATATTATTGTGTCCTGCTTATGACAGGGTATTGTTGAGCAATCTGTAAACAAAGCCAGCTGGCAGGAGGTGAGAAAAAACAACAGACAACCTGGCAGACAATTGTTTCAAAGGAGAGCATATATTACAACGATTAATACACCATCATATAATACGCTTACACAAGTAGGCATGCTAATCTAATGAGTAGAAATTCATTTAAACCAACTGTAAAAAAAAAAGATTACAAATCGTAGTTTACAAGGATACCCCTCCAACGTACACAATTCAGGACAGATTCATTTCATGGAGAGACATCTGAGAAGCCACTCGGTTTTCACCACACAAGGTTTAACGTCCAAATAATCTCACACACATCATATACACGCCTGACTGGCAGTGGTGGGCATCGATTTGTTTTCAACGGAGCATTAGTGCCATCTGGTGCCTTTGCTGAGCAGCTGCTGGCAGGCCTCTGACGGACAGATTTGTGGAGGAAGCTCTGCCATTTTATACTGTTTTTTGATTGAACATTGAGAATGGGGGTGAGCTACAGGTCAGAGAACACATATTATAGACAGTGATAGTTTGAGGTCTTGAGCTTGATCTGACAACCCTCCTCTGTACACTGCAAACATTTAAATCTAAGTAAAATGAAATATCTCAAATTAAGGCAATCTATGCTTGTTTTTTGACTGACAAGATATTTCTTCTTACAAGGCAGTTTTAATGTTGGAGCATTTCACCTGTTTTAAGAAATATTGACAAGTCACATTTTCCTGTTCTGTTGGCAGATAATTTGGCTTATTTCAAGTAATATTCCCTCATTTTATTACTTTTTTTCCTTGTTTTATTGGGCTGAATTTTTGCAGTGTAGATGTTGGCCAATACTGAAACAGCTGGACATCACAGGACAAGTCATTGTGTTTTATTAGAAAAGTGTACAATAGCATTCTTGTTTGAATGTCTCTAATATGTCTAAAAACAACCAGGATGTTGGATGCTTTTGCACAAAATACTCTCAGGTTTGCAGTTCCAAAAAATGCAGATTTAGTCGAAGTTCAGTTTAGTTAGTAACCTTCAACAGCCAGCAGAGGGTGATCATAATTGTAGTGAAGTCGTGGTATTCAAATGTCCAGGTAGAGATTTCTTGTGAGGAGTTTAAACCCCCAGCCAACTTCAACTGTACACATAAAGGAAATGAGCGGATACTCAACAGGCCCCATGCCCCATGCCCCATGTGCTGTGTGACTTTGATTTGCTCATCATTGGGAATAAAGACATGTTAATTTAGGGTAATGATGTGAGGGGGTTAAACATGAACTTTAGTTATTCTAATCTCACAACATTTTGAAGTGTTTATGTCGCACAGGGTGTTTACAAGCCTGCTCAGTCCCAGAAGAAATGCAAAATTAATCAGCTCTGAATTCTTTAATTCTGTCTCAATAAATGGGACTGGAATTATGATTTATTGGATGAGACACAACATGTTTGTACAGTGTGCAATCAGCATTGTATTCACAAACAACATATATGAGTATATATATATATATATATATATATATATATATATATATATTAGAGCAAATTCTATATTGTTATATTGATTTAAATACACTCGGTGACTGGAACAATTAAAAACACCTCTGTGATAGAATACAGTGCAATGTCAGCCCAGATGTAAATACTATTCCAACTATTTTGTTTTTTTTTCTATATAGTGTTGCATGTTGACTCAACACTGTTTTTTTAAATTACAAGACAGTTGTATTGCATCGCAACTAAATAGTAGGTAAATAAAAGTTAATCTATGAAGAACACACAGGGTTACAAAATGCTTCAATAAATAAATACAACAAACATGAAAAAATAGAATTGAATGGGAACAAAATCGAGGCAAAGACGCACCAGTAAAAAGATGAGATGTAACAGACTCAGCAACATTTGCTGATCTGACTTTCTATCTGTATTTAACAATTTACATATTGCCATATTGTTTTACTTCTCAACTCTCGTGTATAAAACTGTATAAATGTATTTGAGAGACACACACTTTATTCCATGCAGTGTTGTGTCTTGTACCCTCTTGTATTCTGATAATCACAACATCCATGATCAGCAATGAGCACAGACACAGACACCGTCGTCACAGTAATAAAGACCAGCTTTATTTTGTCCTCTCGCAGCAGCCAGATACATTTAGGGCTGTTCCAACTAAACGAAAACAAGTCGCCACTCAGCCAGCTCATTTCCGAGCTGTAAAATGTTGGAAAAACAAACATGGCACCACACACCGTTAGAAACGTCATTTGAGCTAAATAAATTCCCCACAGACCAGTTACCAACAGGGACGATTGTTTCAGCACGTTTTGTCGAATGCGAGTCCGATAATACCTTTTCCTAGCAACTGGTGGCTTTTAGTGGACTAAACAAGCAACTATTTCTTCAGCTTGTGTGTTGTCCTTTCTAATTAAATGTATCTTCGTAAACAGATTCCCAGATGGATGAGATACAATCTAATGAGCAGACGAACAAACTTAGCTGTAAAAAAACTGAAGCCGACCACGAATCGGTTACATTTCCATACCGAGACAATGAAAACAACATCCACTTGAGAAACATTTGAATATTTCACAGAACAGTGCAGCAAATTAAACCAAGATGTTGTAAAGTACATGGTATCCAGTTACTTGAAAAGCTTTTGATATTTTTTTTATGAAATACATCATTTTTAGATCCTCCTTTCTCTCAAAGAAAGCGTTACGTTTTTTGACGTTAGGAGGGGAATGGTACAAAATGTTGAATTCCGCTTGCATACCTCCGTTACAGATGAACAAATATGATACAGTAACATGCAAATCTCTTCGACTAGTGTTAAACTTGTCAGAGACATTTCTTTATCCAGCGCAGAATTTTCACTTTCTCATAGAGATGAATAATTTACTCTGTTATAACCACCGCTTAAATCATAAGTGGCCTGAGGTATGGAGCAGTCGGTGAAGAAGTTGGGGAAGGTCAAAGTGCACAGTGCGTTGTCCTCTATGGACCCGGAGACCGCCTCAGAGGGACAGTAGACAAGCGGCTGCGTCAGACCCGTACGCAGGCTTTCCCCTAGTTTCTTCGACGGTCCTGAGCAGCTAGTCCAGGGCTCCGAGTAGAGGAGACCGCCCACTAAATGCTGAGCGTCGTAAGAAGTGGGATCCGGGGCCCCCATCTCCGGCTGCACCCGGACGCTGTGATAAAGGTCCTGTTCGCTGACCATGTTGCTGTAATCGGGCCCTAAGAGCTCAAAGAACTCCGTGGCCTCAGGATTGCCTCGCTCCAAGTCCTTCAGCGTCATCCCGGACGTGGAGCTGACTTTGGAGCAGTTGGCAGGCTCGGTGAAGAAAGAAGGGGGAAGATTGCGATGCCTCAGGGGTGGTTTCTTGGCCTTTTCCCCCCGTGTATCCTTCACGGGGTTAAAGAGGGCTGCCAAGCTCTTGCTCTGTAAGCTGGCCTGGACCCCGTCACGTTTCGGTGGAGTCTTGCTCTGCAGGGGCTGAGCCACGGGGGACCCTTGTCTTTTGACCTGGGGCTCTGCTATGTTCCCTGGCGTTATGATGCCCGTGCATCTTTTGATCTGCTTCTGCAGATACTTCCGGTGGTTGACTTTCCTCTTGGATTTCACCGGCTTGTCCAGAGCCAGCTTGATGTTGCTGGAGGCCGAGTCTATGAAACTCAGCAAGTCCCTGGTGGTCTCTCTGTAGTCCTCGTCGTTTTCCGCCTCGACGAGGAGACTCCCGTCCAGACTCCTCTCCACGTCGTACTCCATCACAGAGCCAGGGAAGCAGAAGTTCATGAACTGAGGGTTCATGATTGCAGTCTGAACAGCCATTACTCTGCCGAGCCCAGCGGCTGCACCTGTGGCATCCGCTGTGCTCCCCGAAGCAAAAGGTTCTTCAGAGCATGTCCTTGTTTTACCCCTGACAAACCCTCGGTCCTGATGCTGCTCGTGAAGTTCCCGTAAACATTCCGGAGTAGAAGTGAAGGGCTCAGAGGGAAGCAAGGAGATCTTTCGGGGGGCTGGACTAATGATGTCAGAACATCAAAGAGGAGGGGCAAAGAGAGCGCAGGACTTAACTCTTTGCTTGTGTCTGACCACCTGCATCTAAGAGGGATTTGTCTGAAATTCCCTGCCGAGTTGAAGACAATAGCCTCCGTCAGAACTCTCCCCCTCTAGTTTAACTGTCTGTGCATGCGCTGAACCAAAAAGACTTGCAACAAACTGGAGGATATTACTGTAACAGCGAAGAGAAAAGAAAAGTACTTTTAATGAGGAGAACAATCTGTCTATTAAGCTGAGATGAACATTTTCTTTTCTCATGCATTATTATCATTAAATAACCCTATTTGCGTTTAAAGTTAAATATCCCATAAAACCACATCTTTGTTATTCATAAAATTCCTGCTTGCTCTTTAAAACATGTGAACCACTATTCCATTATCACACCCAATTGTGTGTTTCCCGTCTGGATTAGCTAGTAGAAGTTATTTGTAATCTATTTACTGTTCATTCAGGCACCAAAAGAAACTAAACTATCAAACGGAGGCTCTACAGTAGTGAGAAAGGCTTCTTTTCAGTGGGAAGATCTCTGTTCCCAAACAGATGCCACAATTTGGGAGATTCTTCCCGAACAGCTCGCTTGTGTCTTAATCTGCTCATGGCAAAAGTTGATTTCTAGTGCATTCCCAGGCCAGTGGGAATTTCTGCCCTGGCCTGACAACTATTATGGGCTTCCTTTGACATAAAGCCCTACAGGGTCTAAATAGCCTCCATTCTTCGCCCGGCAGTGAAAGGGAGCTTTGTGCCAGAGATTCATTAAATTGCACCTCACAGCCCCTTCGTAAAACGGGTCTCAATAATGAACAGTCGATTTAACTAGAAAAGCTGCCGGAGCTGTTAAATTAAAGGGGAATAAAGTGCAGTTCACGCTCAGTGTGCCAGAAGAAATGTTGACCCTAAAAAATCCTGGGTATGAAACTTGTGTTGAAAGCGATAACTTTTTTACAGGAAGTTTCTTGGCCGGCGGTGAATACAACGGAGGATGTGTTCAAGGGCCAGATTGTCACGTTGGCAGCACTAATCGCACTTTAAGTGGAATTTCAACTGAATCCTAAGTGTATGGACCGTCAGACATAGTTTAACTATATAATATAAATGTGTAACTTGCCATCACGCTCGACACATATTTTCTATTTCTTTACAGGAAAATGCACAAGCAGATCACATGAGAGCCTTCGTGGATTATTCTCATTTCAAGGCGAGAGATGCTGCAGCTGAATTATTGAAAGACTACCCCTCCTCTTACAAAGGTGAGGTGAGGCTGTGACTCATTTAAGAGTTTGAGGGATGAAAAGAAATGTCTGAAGCAGCGAGGGAGTGAGGCCGTTAAAAAATTCTTTCTCATGCTAATTCCTGGGGGAGAAAAGGGAGACAGTGAAAGTGATAACACTGATCTAATTATTCGTGGCTCAGCACAAGACTGCTGCTGAAGAGAAATGGAGAAAAATTCATATCTACGAGCTGCAAATGGTTACAAACCATACAATATCATAGAGTAATGTACAGCTGGAAGTAAGAGCTGATATCATCTATAAAAAAAATAGACTTTGCATATAACCTGGCATTCTACGACAAGCATTTATTATTAAATTCTGAAGTGTGTGTGCATCGTAGTAACGCGATACGACAGCATCTTCCGAATGCAGTGGAGGAGGACTTCAAGCTTTTAACGCCGGGACAAAGTGATTCGGCCTCCTTCTCTTTGCTAGCAGCACCGGTTTTCGGCAAAGTGACATTATCACAGTCGTGGCAGCCATACCCCCCCCACCCCACCCAGTCAAGGGGGCTTTGGCTTTTGTGCTGGTGGGTCATTCACATCACAGAGCCTGACGCACAGATCCCGGAAACAACTTCCTATTGTTGCATAAAGGCTGCGAGGACGAGAGGGGCTGGGCCTCGGAGAGAAAACAAATGAGCCCAGAGCTCTCGGCTTGTTTCCACTCTCGAGATGTTACGGGTGAGGTTAATTGTTATTTTTGTTAATTCCTATAACAGGCCAGCATTTATTGTAGCATTAATCAAAAAAAAGGTCAAAGTATAGATTGGATTTTCTTTTTTATTACTCTGGCGAATTTGAATTCAGAGAAGAGCCTCACTAATATGCTGTGCCGTTTCCCCGACAACCAAATTGTTCAGCAGATCCATATTGTTGAGATACTGTTAAACCCTACTACCACGGCCACTGCGCCTGAGAATTCACTTATTCAGCAGCGGCCGACTCCTTGGGAGCGGGGTGCTCGGTCCGACGCGATGTGACACACACAGGCTTAATCTCTTCCTACTAGTGTGTGGTCCCCGTCTGATCAGACTCTGGGTTTTGGGGTCGGGAGAATACTAATAACACCTTTGATTGATGGCCAGTGTCAGCAACTAAGAAAGGGCTGGCAAAATTAATGGCCTCTCAAAGTCCTGAGAAAAAGTTTAAGGACGGCGTTTAGCGGCGGAGACCCCGTCCTCCCCCACGTTTAGCAATGTGTCTTTCTGCCGGGGTGTCAAGCCTGTGACAAAATGTTCAGGCTTTGTGTCTCCTGGTAGAGAATCAACCCACATACCAGCGCTGGACATGTTCCCCCATCTGCCCTACAAAGTCATGTCAGGTCAGAAAACTCTGAGGAGGAGGGAAATAGTTGGGCCAGAATAGTTTAAAGGAAATTAAAAAGCAACGAGACATGCTTTCATTATCAAAGTTTTTGAGCCTCAGTATTTTTGTGACTCGTCTTTTTTTTTTTTTTTTTTAAATAGGAAAATAAATGGCTTCATGGTGAACTACAAAGGGCTTCTCGGTCTCCCTGCAGATTCCCGATTCACTCTTAACCTTCCATCATCCCTCCCCATCCTCTCTGGCACCCCAGGAGTTGTATTAATATTATTACTAGCAGGGGGGGGAATGAGCCGCCTTGGTGCCACAATTTAGAGCTTTAATGGCCGGCGGTGAATGAATGCGTGTCGGGGGGGGAATCCCACCGGTCGGTCCACGGGGGAGAGGTCAGCAGGCGGAGCTGCAATAACCTCACACCACTGGCTTTATTGGCCTCCACCGATTGGGTTTTCATTAAATCTTGCTCGGTGGAAGTAACTTAAACTGGTCTCTTTAAAACATGGCAACAAGTTGGCTTGAAAGAGTCACGGTTACATCCTTATATGATAAAAAGAATATTAGAAAGATTACACGACAATATTATTAGTAGCTTTTTAATCCCTTTCACCGGTAGAGAGCATATTAAGAAACGGTTACATAAGACATGAGAAAACCCAAAGAGTGAGGAAGGCAATAACAAATCAAGTTTAATATTACACTCCACAGGATTTTTAAAAAAATTGCTTAATTACATTTTCTTTCCATGAGGATGATCCAGTCTTTTGATGACAATGTGAACAAATTTATTGACAAAGAAAGTGACGAGTCAAGCTCATTTATTTCTCATAAAGGAGTGCCTCTTCAAGCCCTTGTTAAAGTATAATTTGGTGTGTGCGTCTCACTAGGTCAAAGAAAATTGAAGATGAAAAATACCCTGCTCACATGATTAATGGCATTGGCATTAAAAAGAGTTGTTGAACATTCTTTATAAAAAAAAGGTCATAATTCAATGTAAAGAAAGAAAATTGTCCACAACATTAATACAAAATATATATATATATATATTTTTTTTTTTTTAAAGCACAAACTTTGGCAGAATGCTGCAGGGAGCACCTTGTGAAATAATGCCACGTGAATTAAAGCTCGGCCACCTGGGTCAGGCGACATCGTTCTGCTCCTCCGGGACTAAGAGGTTTGAGGTGTTTTTTTCGCCTGCTTGATCCACTCTCGAAAGTACATCACCTCCAACGCCCGGGCCGCGCTGACCGAAGGCGGGTCTTGGTCGTTGCTGTAGCGGAGGTCCAAGTGATGGGCGCCGTCGGGGATCACAATGGAAACCAGAGAATCCGTTATGTTGGAGGTCACGCCACCACACGACCAGGGGTCGAGTCCTCCGTTACTGAAACGCGACAGCAGAGGCGGCGATCAGACATATGAGGGTGTTCGTTTGAGCATCGTTGACATAAAGTGAGTAGAGGGAAATCCACCGATAGTCTTTTACATGTTTTATATCTATGGGGCTACTTAAATGTAAGCAGATATGTAGTTTTACTGTAAAAGACTCTTTTAAACACCAGAACTTAATCAAAATAAGGCAACAGACATACATATTAAATAATAACAAAAGTATTCAAAATAATAAAACACTTTCATTCTAACAGACTAAACCAACACTGTCAGTATCCATCAACCTCCCACCTGGGCTGCTCGTCCTATTCGTGATATGTTAATGTTATGACTATTTATTTGAGTGCCAGACTTTTTTATAGCTTGAAAAAAAAAATCTGCTAATTGGCATTCAACTGCATAAGACCCTCCTTAGTGTTTGGGACTGAGCCACAAGTGTACATACTTCGGTCTACCTCCCGTGGCTGCTCTGTCTGCAACTGAAGTCAAAATGTCTCTCGCCTCCCCGAGACAAACCCAGGAAACCTTCTGCTTGGACCGATCCCCGTTTACCTGAAGATGATGTTGCTGTGCGAGGCGATGTCCTTCCCCCCGTAGACCGTGCCTGCCCAGTCCGCCCGCGGCCTGACACCAAACATGGCGCTGCACTCGTCAGAGAAGGCCGTGAAGTTCCAGCCCTCGGGTTCAAACATGTCCTGGATGCCGTCTGTGCACATGGGCATCACCATCTCGGTGCAGGCCTGGGAATGAGGAATTGAACGCGTATTGTATCTGCCCGCTGACACCGAGTGCTGCGATGTAGTCGCACGAGGAGGCCGATGCCCGCGCTCCGCATCACCGCACCTGGTAACTCCAGCCGATGTAGCCGAGGCTGCTGGTGGCCGTCTGAGAGGTGTTGAGGCAGGAGGAGCTTCCGGTGTAGTTGTAGTAGACCTTTGCTGCTTGGGAGACGCCGTGCAGCAGCTGGTAGTCAGAGACAGACGGATCTAAAGCCAGATACTTGCACACCACCTTGAAAAAAATAGCAAAACATAAAAAAAAAATAAGTTACAGTTCAGGCAAAGCTGTTATAAACTGCGCATCCCTTTTAGATACTGTTAGGTGGTAATACGTTTATTTTGATAACATCTGCAGAGGTCTTGTGTTTAAAATGAATGCGTATAGAAAGATATTAGAATAGAAAATATTTGGGAGAATATTGATATTGTTATTAATGTATTATGAATCATATGGGGTAATGTTTACTCTATGCAAATGGCAAGAATGAATGTATGTTCGTGAGAGTGACTAAAAATACAAATATCTAATGACCTTACATCGGAGTTGTTTACAAGAATGGAGCTTTCTTGTGGCCCATAAAGTGTTTTTCCACATAAAAAGTGGTGGCGCCTAATTTGCATGCGAGATTCTCTGGAATGAACTTGAATTTATCGCCGTAGTCTTGGCACGGAGGGGAAACGGCGCACATTTACATAGCCAATGATGTAAATGTTGCTCTCCTTAATACTATTTTGTTCGACCGCGGTTGATTTCCTTAGAATTAATAGCGTGGATGATAAATATTTGCGTTTCAGCCTCTGTTTAATTTCACTGAGTGTTGTTATGGTTGCAGCAGCGGAGTTGGCTGCGTCTGTTGTTCGGCGCTCTTTGTGAGGCGGACAAACTGGGCTTTCTTGTCCTGAGGTTGGAGGGGAGCTGCACTAGTGTGGAGTCTGTTACTAAGGCTTTTGTCTGCGGGCTGGGGAGGAGTTGGTGGTCGATGGATGAGGAGGGCCACAGACATGTCCAACCAAAGATTTATACCGTGAAAAAAAAACAAAAAAAAAAACACTGCAATTGCTCCAAAGCATCTTCTCCTTACTTTTCAGATAGGATTAGGCTTATACATTCATCTCTGCCAACAGATTTCCCTCCTCTAAGCCCTCAATACCCCGTTCTCACACTCACTCAGATAATCACATTAGCTTTGTCATTAAAAAAGCTCCTCTTTGCACCCAGTGCCTAAACCGCTTAAACCACCCATAGGGGTCGCATACATTAAAGGCACGGAGCCAAACAAACTCATAATGACCGTTCAGTGTTTATTTTCACTGATGTGATGCTCCCGGAAATATTCAGAGGCAGAATGATTTAAAAAAAAATAAGCAGACGAAAAAAAATGTATCGCACGGGTAAAAGTGTTGATGCAAGTCTGCTTGGAGGCGTGTCTAAGCACCAAACAGAGTCAGTACGGGGTCGGTACCAGAGCCCGTTAATGCACGCGATACGTCAAGGGGACGTCAACTATACGGCCACTATAGCGTCACAAGCTCTTTCTAATGAAAACGGACGACGCTACAAATAGTGTGGGAGAGTTATTTTTAAAGAATTGCCACATTACATGATTTCCGTCTTCTTTTTCCAATTTTGGCAAGCCATTATTTTTTCTCATCAAGTGTCCAGTGAAGTCTTTGTTCCGGTCGCCATCAATCGAGAGTGGCGAACCTTTGTTTTAACGGCCTCGTGAGCCGCCCTGGGCAAACGTCCTCTTTCTGTGGCGCCGTGCGAGCGTCCCGAGAGGAACACCTCAGAGACCTAACGGAGCGTGCAAATGAAAGGACCATTCGTACGAGAGGAAGAAAAAGAACCGTGGCTTACTTGTAGCTACTCATCTAAAGAATACTTAAAATCTGAAAGAAACAGGATCCTTATGAATATTAATGAAGTTAATTGACAGCCACTGTCAACAAAAGCGTGGAAGACCGCAACAAGCACGTGGAACACAAACGGCTAAATCGCACATTCACGTCAATCAAGGACGACAGGCGCTTAACCAAACGCAAACAACATTTAAAGTTGCGATAAAGCGAAGACCTTTGGTACAAGTACATTTAAAGTTGAACTGGAGTTTAAAATGTTATTTGGAAGGAAAATATGCAGTTTGAAGAGATGTGGACTTCCTTCTTGGACTTTGTAAAGGGCCCTCAATTTCTTAGGGCTCTATAGTGACCTTAGTCATTACCCCTGTACAATGTCTGTCTAAATACCCCGTGCAAATGTACCAAGTACTGTGCCATCCAGTATTGAGTGTCATTTTATATATATAAATATATTTTATAATGTATAATTATATATAATTTATTTTGTACCATCATTTGTATTTTGATTGCATTATTGTCTGGTAGCATGTTTCCTATGTTTAATGTATTTGTAACTGTTCTTTCTTGAAGGAAAAAAAAAGAAAAAAGAAAATAAACACATTTGAAAAAAAAAAAAAAAATGTTATTTGGATCTGTTTTTTGTATCCAAAAATCCTCTTTCCAATCTCATTTTCCTGGTGGATCTTTGTACCTGGATCGGCCAGCGAGGAAGTGGCTGCAGGAAGTTGGCTTCGTACGGGTAGTCCACCATCGCCAGGTTCACCCACGTCTCCTGAAGCCAGCTCTTGAAGCCGACCGCATCGTTCTCGTTTTTTAGAGGGGCGCAGAGACTGAATTCTTCTGACAGCCACTGAAGTCCAGACGCTTGTCAAAAGAGAGCGACACGTTATCAAAGGTCACCGCTGTTAACCAAGATAAAACAAAGGCTCTTTGTTGCACGACTACAGCTCTCAGGGGTCTTCACTGATATGATATCAGAACCTCAGAGTTAATGTTAAGGCCCTCTTAATGAATTTAGGAGCCACCTGTTATGTTAGGCGGATGTTCTCTGATGTGGCATCTTGAAGGTTGTTGTTATTAAAAGAGTATACCTCTTCAATTTACGAATTAGGATATGTTTTAATAAAAATGACCCAAGCAATTCATTACAGTTTCTGAAGTCTTTGCTACAAGTTTGAATATAATGTATTAGTATACTATTACCACTAATGGTGTGATAGGAATAAAAAGTACCACGCCATGCAATAAAGCTTATTCCTGTAGTTTAGGAAAGTGAAAAAGGAAAATGTACCAGGGAATCCCGAGGGCCAACTCTCTCATTCTGATCTGAGCCGAGCTGAATACTAAACGGACTGCGGTAGTCTGAGTTATGCAGGTTGTAAATTTTATGGATCCACACATAACAATCTGTTCTCTGTGCTGTGGAGAGGCTCAAGACTTTATGCCCACTTTATATAACACGTTTTAGTAACAGCTGTCTGGTTTCAGGCTTTCGCAGACAATGAATCAAACCCACGAATGTAGACGATGTGGACAAACGTGCAGAAACTCTTAAACTCCAGGAGGCTTCCTCATAGATGAAGATAAACCATGGTACCTTTATAGTTCTGAATAATTCAAAAGATTCATTTGGGATGAATCAACCCATCTTGACTGTACGACTTACCAGTGGAGGAGACGTTGTTAATGGCCATCCAAGACTTTCGGATGTTTGCGGCACAGTTCTGCCCACTCTTGGCGAAGTCCTGCGTGACGATTCTGTAGAAGTCTCCACACGGCACCATCCCGGGGAACTGCCATATCGGGGCAGAAGCTGCCAATGCGCTGAAATACAATACGCACAGGGTTCTTACACATTTTGACCAATGGATTTTCATGACTTTTCACCAAATTTCCAGGAACAGAAACTGAAATATCGGTATAAACATGAACAATTTAGAACATTTTGCGTATTGAGAGCGTGGGCCGGCTTACAATTTGAGCGTCTTTCTTTAAAAATCACATTCATTCCTTCAAACTCGGCCTAAATGAACACGTGATTATAAACACATTTCCATGACTTTTCCAGAACTTTTATGATTTGAGTTTTTTTCCATGACTTCTCCAGGCCTGGAACCATTTTAAAATTCCATGACTTTTCCAGGTTTTCCATGACCGTACGAACCCTGACGCAAAAAAAAACAACATATTTCTCAAAATTACAAAAGCAGCACATCCATTACACAAGGTCATCTTTACATCGTTTGTGTAACATGTACACAAAGCATTGAAGAAATCAATGTCTCTGAGCAAGGAGCACGCTGCATTGTTTGATATTCAGCTCACCAAGCTGAAACCTTTTACCACTGATTGGCGCTGATCACAAACGCTCGCTAAATACAACCTCAAAGGGTTCCAGCAACTTACCCAACAACTATATTGGGGTATTTAATCCTGAACCAGGCGGCGAGCATCCCTCCATAGGAACCTCCGACAGCGATGACGGGGCTTTTCTGCGCTCCGGGTGAAGAGCTCTTCAGGTTCTTGATCAGCACGGCAAAGTCTGCCAGGGCTTGCTCCGAGGTCAGGTAGTTCAGGTGTTTGCTGTCCTGCAAGCGGGGGACCAGTATTGATACAAAAATAAGACCGTTAAAAGATAAATACATACATGTCAAAATGATTTAATGACAGTGAAACATACATACAAATATGATATACACGGCATGATTGTTAGTACTGGTAATACTGACCTGGAAAATATGAGGTCTGTTGATAAAGACCAGTTTATGGACTGCTTAAATTGTTTTTTGTTATCACACAATATAAAAAATATGTAATTGCTTAGATCTTTTTCTATATTTCATAACCTTCGCATTGAAAATGCAGAAGGTTATGTTTTGATTGCTGTGTATTTATTTATTTATTTATTTATGTGTATGCGTGTTACTCGCATAAGTCAAAAAGTATTAAACCGAATCACATGAAATTTGGTGGGATGATTGGCTATTATCCGGGAACCATTTGATTAGATTTTAGGTTCGATCAGGTCAAAGGTAAGGTCATGAAAAGGTCAAAATCTTATTTTGACCATAGCACGGTCAATTTATATCCAATTGGCATGCAAATAATGCCAAAATGTTCATAATTCAATGCCCAATCTTGTAATATGCGATGGTATGCGCTCTACCGAGTGCCCGTTCTAGTTTCTATTGTGATGATCCGTGTTATGTCATCAATTCAGGACCACACTTTCCATGCACGTGGCAGCTGGAATGGATCAAAGCTCGAGCAAACAGATGTTTACATGTAATCATCCTTATTTAATCTGGTTTTATTCAGACTCAGAGACTCCAAGTGTAACGGTGCATCTTCCCTTACACTGTAGGAGTCTTGTCCGAAAGGCAGAGATTCTCCATAGTAACGATGTTCTGCAAAAACCAGCATGGCTCCCAACTCCTCTGCAATCTCCCACATGAAGCCCTACGGAAAGAAACGATGAGTGTTGCTAAGCTGAGAGTGGGGATTATGTGTGCAGCATATATACACAAGGTCACAGGTGGGATACTCACGGTGTTGTTGCAGAACCAGGTGATGTCGCCCTCATTGCCAGTGTAGAACAAAACGGGTCCTCCGGGCTGCTGCCAGTGTTTGTCGGCCACAAGGTATCTCTGTTTGAAGGTGCCATCCTCGAGGAAACCGAAATGATCGATCTGTGGCGCACACAAACGGGAAATTAGTGCAGAATCTTCGATTTACTCCAGGCACGCTGATCACAGACATTATCGCTGTCAGTGCAGCTGATCTGAGCAGCTCGCTCACTGAAAAAAGGTGCAACATGAAACGGGGGAAATTGTAGTGTCTCTTGTGCATCGGTCAATCATTTACGGGCGTTAAACTCGACACAGTCCAGTGCACACACACTACACACCACTCTGAGCTGGATGGGATCAGTGGATGCATGGCCCTGTGCCAATTTGTGAAATGACAGTCCCGAGGTGGGATTCTGGAGTAAATTAGCCCCAATTTGTATTAAAATGGTTGGAGCCAGTGGAAGAGATGCCACATTAGTTCCACTTTAGATGAGCTGCAGGATATCCTTTCATCCCAACTCTGGAGATTCTGCAGTATTTTCCCCTTTTAACTATTTGTTCCTGTATTCTTTATTTAAAAAAACAAAGCAGAGAGAAACCAACAACTTCACAGAGACGACGGCCCCATGAGGATGTCGAGTTTTCCAACGTCTTGAAACGGCACCAACCCATAACCCAAAAAGTTGTTTGTTTTTTGTTTTCATCCCCCCACCCAGTCGCCCCTCATCCCTCCCCCTCCTCGCTCACTTCCCTCCTCAGTGGACACAAAGGAGGCAGCAATTTTATGAGCCAGTGACACCAAAAAGATTCCGGGGCCTCAATGTGTTCATTCAAGCATCAACTCCTTAGCGCTTGGCAATGCTTTTAAGTGTGAGGGGACCAGGAGACGGTTAAAAGGAAAAGTTTGGCACTTTGACAGCTAAACAGGCCTCAGTAATCTTAGTCATTCAGAGTGTAACGTCAGCATTTGCTTCACATTTAAGTAGCTGTATGTATATTCTTTTTAAATATGTTTTATTTTGGTCTTATTAGTATTTTTTGACGTATACAAGGGTATTAAAATGCAAGATGATTTTGGGAGTGAAACGCTTCAATTATTAAAAGACAAATTATGTTGCAGCGCAAACAAAACTGTTCCTTTGAACTATGATCTAAATGCCAAACTAAAGTGGGTGAATAGACGAAGACCCGCCCCCCATTGCACCCACTCTGTATGCACATCACAAAACCAGGAGATGGGTTTCAGAACAAATCCACACCCTGATGAGTAGTGCCACCATGTGGTTGCTGCAGCAGCTTGATACAAATCCAATCCCATTCACATACTTGGACATCCACTGGACCCACACGTTGACGACTGAACAGGAAAGCAGACCTTCTGTTGCGCTCCAGTCGAGCAAATAAAAACTTGATGGAAACAAGCCAAGCAACAAGTCCCAGTAAACCACAACACTTAATTGGGAGGATGCTAAAGGACACTTCCATTCATTGTCTGGACGCCACATGCAGTCAGGAGGATTTCCTCTGCAAGATCACTTGGTGCTCTCCTCAGTGGAGAGAAAGGCAGCATGATGGATGATTCTTTTGGAAGTAAAATATATATTTTTTTAAAAACAGCAAACTTGCTACTGTGATTGAAAAGCAGATTACAGGGGCTGTATTTAGTGTACTTGTTGAGAAGAAGCATATAATTTGTTGTTGATGGGCAAAAGGAAAGAAAGCGCATCAGACAAGACAATGGACATCAGAAGGGAGGAAATGATCTTTATCTTCTTTTCAACGGGGCTGATTGGGCAGGATGTAGATCATTGTCCCAAAAACTGTCCTGTGCATATACACATTATCTGCAGTTTGGTTATTATGGCGAACAGACATTTTTATTATCAGGCGAGTATTTCATTGATTCGTCAACTAAACGTCTGCATCAGAAAATTGTTTTTCTATATTTTCTAGAGCCTATGGTGAGAAAATCCTCTCATTTGAGACTCTGGAACCATCAAACTGATTTAAATGATTATTGGATCATCAAAACAGATGCAATGATATATCAACAAATCAGAGTGGCTCTAAAAAGCCTAACATTGTGTGCTTTGGTAATAAAAACGTTATGATAATCTGTGTATTATTCTAACGTGTTTATTAATCCTCTCAACAGCATCAGGGATTGTTTATATTCCCCCTCTTATGGACTGGATTGTCTTTTTAGTATCTATTCTATACAGATGGTTCTTGGTAAGCGTTTGCAAAGCTCTCCATTGTCCTTGTTGGTGGAGAAACGGGTCCAACAGAAGGTTCAAATGGAAATAGAGACAGATCACGGGTTGTCTTTAAATGAGAGTTCACGTTTCACATGATCGCTGACTGCAGGAACAGGAGAGTCATTTCGACACATGCAGTCTTGTGGTGTATGAGTCAGATTCAGAAGTCACTGGATGACACTGCATGAACCATCATGATGTCTGATGGTCTGTGAAGTCACAGCGAATGGGAAGATGGAAACGAAGCGAAATGACATGTAAAGTAATGTAATGAAAGTTAACGCTTGGATCAAGGTCTCTGAACCCCTCCACCATTAGGTAAAGTGTTAAATATTCACTGGGCCCCAGAGACCTTTTTAGACAGGAAGCCAGGAAGGATAGTAGTTACAATTCTGCTGGCAGGAACCGAACCAAAAAGGATGGTTTCCCCTTCACTACAGGAAACCAGAGGGAAACACCTATTGTCTGCAGACGAAACACAAGAATAACTTCCACAGAATAAGTGCATTCACATTTTAGAAAGTGATGCAGATCTTAGTCAACAGCAAACGATGCTGATCATATTGACAGTACACCAGTCTGATCTACTCACTGTATTCTTGTATTATTAGGGGCCAAATATGGGGATCACATTAACTCATTTTTGAAGGGTTCCTTTTCCACACCACTAAAGTCAGCACTGAGCAGAACACACATGTACAAAGTGAAGTGAAACAAAGAAGCAAAGGTGGAATAAACCAGTGCAACACATACTTGAAGAATACAACGAAATCAAAAAGAAAAGAAATCAACTTTTTTTATGAAACAAATAAGATAAAAGAAATCATAGCGGTGGCCGAAAAGAAACTCACCTTTTGGTCAAAATAAAACGTGTCATAGCTGATGGGGTTCTCGGGGGAGTCAGACGCCCCACCGAGCCGCGTGAACAGCCGCGACTTGAGGGCGGCCACGTGGAAACAGCCGAGCCAGAGCGCGAGGATGCAGGTCGCCGCGGCTCGGTCCAGTGCCTGCGTGCCGCCGCCGGCCCTCATTGCTGCTACTGTCAGCCGCGGGTCTTCAGCACATGGTCACGAGGGCGCGCGGTCCCTCCCTGCTCGCGCGCACCGGGACGAGGAGACCTGTCCCGTCAAGGAAAGGAACTAAGGAAGTGAGACTCGCTTGTCAGCAAATCCAGCGAGGTGTGTTCAGGCAGCTTGTGACCTATATTTAGTTACACGGAGGGGCTGCAGGAACAGGAGGCTTCAGGTTCAACGTCTTCCCAACATTGTGTGACAACTTTAATGTCACTGTAGCAGCCGGCTAGCAGCCACTTAGCATTGCGAGCAGAAGGCAGATGGTGAATTCCTACTTAAATCTCGCAAGGGTTCATGGGAGTTTGATGGAGGAGATATGCCAGAAATGTCTGCTATGCACTAACGAGGCCTTGCTGGATTTACTTTAAGGGTCAATAATGTTCGTGCTTCTATTTTTTTAAATATGTAACGCTATTGGGATTTAGTTTTAAATAAACCGGAACTGTTCAAACAAGTAAGCAAGTAACACTAGTTAACTAAGCTAGTCGGTTTATTTACTTCCTAATTAGCAGATTAAATTATACAATACATATACATAATATTGTGTTTAATAAATTATTAGTACTTGGTAAACGATAGGTGGAGATGACTATTTAAAATCTGGGTCTTCACTGCCCTCTTTAAACTGCAATATTACATTCATCAAGTTAGCGTCAATGCCGCCATGCTAACATACCTGGGAACAGCCTCTGGGAAGTGCTCTGTTCCAGGAGGTGCTAATCTTTATATTGTTTTATAAGTGTAGTCTACCTAGATGTGGATGCTCCGTGATGTTGATCGATGTATTTAAAATCATGTGTGTCTGCCCTCTAGTGGCGACATGATGTTTATTCTTTTAAGAAATGACTTTGTACACAAAGGAAAAGAAGACATGCCAATAGTGTTTTCCTTTGTATTTCCCATATTGTGTTGACAAAAAGATGTAAAGGATTAACAATAAATCACTGCTGTTAAATCTAAAGGTAAAAGGCAAAACAAAAATGCTCGCCGATTGTACAAAGGGATTTCTGAAAATAAAAAGTACAAAAGCAAAGTGCCAAAAAGTACTACAAGTCTGTACAACAACATGTTACAATAAAAATAATAAGTGTGCAGTATATGGCATTGTGCAATACAGTACATTACAGTTATGGCAAATATGAAAGATAAAGTTAGACACTACAAATTATGGCAAAACATGCTGGACAATCAATCAATAAATTTCACAAAAGCATATGAAGTACAACAAGTCATACGAAACTACATACCCCTTTAACAAGTAAGAAGTCAAACAATTTCATCGCTAGGCAGCAACAATAAAGGCAGAAATATTAACGGCTATGAATAAAAATAACAGCCGAGTCAAATAAAAATGGATTAAACCGTTAATAATTCATACTGATGACTGACAATATCTGAGTCCTTCCCAACTGCTTCATACTATATCAACCGACTAGTCGCAAGCACTGCAATTATGCAAAAATAATAACGTCGTCACAGAATACTGTCTTTAATGTAGTATTTGTGTGTGTATATATTATCCGACACAAAAACATATTTTAGCAGCAATTAAGAAATCTTCTATTTGGAACAAATACTTCACAGTTTGTAATGACGGGTGCAAATAACTACAAATAAACAAGATTATGACAGCTAATAAAAGTCCTGTGCAATGCTCAGAGCAAAAGACTTGGTGGGAATAACTCATTGTGCAACAGTTTTAGGGTAAGTTTGCAAAAACATTTTTCGCAACTCCATCAGACTTGGTAATCCAAAAAAATCATTGTGTGTAAACATTAGGCTACCATTTTTTGATAACCCCCTGTGATCATGAACCGTGTTGTTAGTTATGCGGAATCTGTAACAAAATACCTGGTAGAACTTTTTACTCACATAATACTGCTGGTGAATACTGATGTTTAATGAAAAAGGATCTTAAAGCCCAAAAAGGAACATTCTGCCATTTCACTGTAAAGAGGACCAAATGGAGCCCTGCAGATTCCTGGATGCATCAGGCAGACATATTTTACAGCCCGTTGCATTGAGGACAACGTTCTCAAGACTCGCAACATCTAAAATGCTTGTTCCTGGAAGGCCAAACTAAAGTTGACTAACTCCTTTGTTCAGCTTTAAAAAGGCATGGGACTAGAAATGACAGGACTAAAAAGTGGCTTTACGCCACCTTTGAGAGATGGAGGCATTGGGGCTCGACCATCTGCCATCTCCAGTCAATGGCTACACATTGAAATGGCCAGAAGTCTGACCTCTCCCTAATTGAGGTTGCAGCAGCTCAAGTAACTGATGGTTTTACCCTCACCGGGCATCGGGGCAGTGTCATTGTTATCCAGCTTGTTCTGCTTGGCCTCGCGAATGAGCTCGCAGGCCAGGTCGAGGAAAAGCTTCTCCACATTGTCGGACTCTTTGGCCGAGGTCTCCAGATACAGCATGCTCTGAGCCTCGGCGAAGTCTTCCGCCCTCTGTCGGAGAACTTCTCTCTTCTCTGACAGATCGATTTTATTACCTGCAAGAAACACGACATTGGTCTGTGAGAACATGAAACAAGTAAGAGTGTGGCTTCTTGCAGGTTGTCATTCTTCACACTTGTGGATGAGACAAATGGAGGTGGAGGTGTACGAGTGTGCATGTGTGGGATGTTTGCTTTTTGCTGCCAATCTCTTTCACAAGAGGTGCAATCACATGCACGTTAACAAAACTGGCTTTGACTTTTGCTAATCTAATCAGAAGCTGCTCACTCGCGCTCACATTTTACGTGGGCTCCTGAAGAACCAGGCCAGTCAAATATAGCGCACAGTCTTATTCACAGGGTTGTCAAAATGAACAATGAGCCAGATGATGAAAGAGGTCCACTGGTTATTAAAGTGTGAAGTAAAGCTTCTTACCGACTAATATAGTCACCACCTGGTTGTTGGCATACTGCTCAATTTCCCGTAGCCACTCAGGAAGGCACCTAAAGGAGTCCTCACAGGTGATGTCATAGGTGAGAATGAGAGCGTTGGCACTACGGTAATAACTCTGAGTAATGGAGCGGAATCTCTCCTGTCCAGCTGTGTCCCATATCTGCAGCTGGAAAACAGAATAATGTTAATGAGCAACATCTAAATTACTAAAATTAAAAAGGCATCTGATTATACATCTAAAAACATATTAAATTTCTGTGTACCTTGACCTTCTCCCCTTTGATTTCCACAGTTTTAATCATGAAATCTACTCCAATAGTCGCCCCTTGTCCAGGTGGGAAAAGGCCCTAAAACAAACAAACAGAATTATATAGTCTTGAATACTCTGATTCAATAAACTCCAAACTCAGAAGCTCAGACTGATACAAACCTGAGTAAAGCGCCGGACAAGACATGTCTTCCCGACTCCAGCATTTCCTATCAGAACTATTTTGAACAGGTAGTCATAATCTTCCATGCTCATTCTAAACTGTGAAAAAGAAACGAAAGAAAAGAATTATGAGTAAATGCACGTATATGGCATTACTGCCAAAGCGATTACATTTCTTTACGACAGATTCTGAAAAGTACTGAAGACAGACAGTGACGACGCTGAGGAAACTACCAAACTATTGTGCAACTGGTGTAAAGGCCAGTGGGCCCAGGGGATCACAGCTGACATCTGACCTATATAATCCCCACAAACGGATCAGAACATCTGCATGCTAAATATTCCTTGGGTCATATCAACAGAATGTGAGTTTCAATTCAGTTTGAGGTTAGTTCAATAAATTGGGCCTGTTCATCAAGTCTCAGTTAAATTCAATCTGCATGTTTTGGCTACACATCTCTAGGCTACTCTTACTCATCATTAGATAGGCCTAACTAGTTGTATTACGTATTTCATGATCACAAAATGCAATTCAACAATACATAGTTGCATAGTACATAGTTAGAACATTCTAATGTTCCCATTACACGTCGCTGCCGTTTTCCTCCCGTTTGAACACCGTGTGCACATTGTAGTTTTGCTTGGTGCAGTTTTTGGGCGTCCGTGCACCACTTTTGGGGGGGATAACGGAGCCACAGAGGCGAAACACGGTTGCAGCGAATCTCCTGCAGTATGAAGCCCAATCCGTGCAGATAACGGACCTCTGCTTCTCCTGTCAGAGTCCACAGAGCAAAATAAGATGCACGTAAACCGGCACAATAATAGAACATTTTGGAATCCTCTGCAGTGCCGCGCAGAGGGGGTCGGGCCTGTACGTGCGTGAAACTACACATTTCGTTGTGAAAAGGAAAATAATGAACAATTCCCCAAACCAAGCTGTTGCTTGAAAGACGACGTGATGCATTGCCTTCAAACGTGGATACAATACGCTATATTTGAGGGGTTTTATTCAACTGAAACCGCCAGTACATAAATTGTTCCCTAGTGTCGCATTTCCTTCTCCGCCGTTCCACCTCGTTCTGTCGAGGAAAGTAACATTGTAGCATTTTGCGCACACGTAAACTACCGCTGGCGGTAGGTTTCTTCCTCGTAACGCTTCATGTTCGGTGTTTGAGTTGACAGCCATTAGGGCGAAGCTAGCAACAGTAGCAACAAGCAGCTACCGTGTGACTCGAGCCATTTTAGCTCCGTCTGCAGATGCAGGAGAGAAATAACAGAGTCGGCCCCGAGAATCGAGTTCGGAAATAGTTGTCACTTACCAAAAAACACGGGGAGATCCCCGGACTGAGAACTACTTGGTATGCATAGGTCACCTCATCAAACAAGCAGAGCCGCGGCTGGGCAGGGCATCATTCCTCTGGCTGTGTGTGCTCAGCAACGGTCTCAGTGATGATGATGATGAGGAGAGGAGGAGGAGGAGGAGGAGGAGGAGGAGGAGGAGGACTGCACTCAATGATGTCATCAACTCACAACGCACAACGCAAAGTAACTCAGTACATCCAGTAATGCCCTCCAGTGCTGTGTTCCAGTGCTTTTCTGTGGCGCTGCAGTTTAAGTAACCGTGATGCTCCACTGCATTTTTTTTTTTTTTTTTTCTATAATGTTTATAACACAACTGTGCAGGCAGCTCAGTTCATAACTTGTTCTAGAACTTATTTACTGGACCAAATAACAAAGATGCACGCGTTAAATACAGGTAGGCACGCAACGATTTTATAAAAGAGGCTTTTCAAGCTGTACAATCGGGCTATCAGTAACTAACAGAATAATATAGCGTTAGTGAGCGGTCCCGTAAGTTGTTTAGCAGCCTTGTTTCATATAAAGATCATTCTTAACGCATGTGTTTTGTTTTGTGTTTATTTTATTATCCAAACCAATTATATTAATGTTATCAAAAAGTAAATCACCTCGTTGCTAAATGGAAAGTCGTCTGGCTTTGGTTGCTAGGAAACAGAATAGGCGGAACGGAAGTGATTCTCGATAGTTGTACCCGGACTTCTTTTGTGGTTGCACAGCATGCCCTTGACTTCCTTTGAGAGGTGATAGCCGAGAAGTAAACGCAAACAGCTGGGAGGTCACTTGAATATCGGAGTTGAAGGGGATTTCTTACAATGGGGTTCGTTCCAGAGCTGGGGAAGTCTCTCCCTCCTCCTTCAATCGCCAACAGGAACTCGGTGTGGCTCGCAGGCCTAGGCTGGTGCTCCGCGATGCTTCATAACGCCATTAACCACAGGCCACCGATAAAAGCAGGTTAGCATGTTCGTTAGCTGTCTTTCAGACTTCCTCATATCTGCGCTGTTTAACTTTCTTCTCAAGCGTATGGTACATTTCCTAAAGATAATGTAAACAAACTGGTGGACGACAACAAAATATCGACCTGGTGGTGTCATAAACAAACTGTAACTTGTTATGACCCCTTCATTGTTGTCACTGAAACTGTACGGTTACTATTATTTTCATTTATTTTGGTCCCATATATATATATATGTGTGTTTATATGTGTGTATATATATGTATGTATATATATATATATATATATATATATATATATATATATATATATGTGGTGTGTAAGCATTTTTTTATGTGGTTAAAATTTCAGAGCTTCCTTTTGAAAGAGCCAAACTATTTTTAATTAGATTTAGTCTACTTATTTTACTTAATTTTGATTAATTTCAATATCTAGATTTAGATTACTTAGTCCTTAACCTTCTTAGTTTGAAAAAGACACGGTGCAAGTCTGAGGTTCTACAGAAGCAAGAGAAAAGCTTTTTGTTGTTGTAATTCAGTGCAAACTTCACATTCTAGTATTGTCACTCTGTGTGCTTAAAATGCAATCATCTGTCTGTCTGCCTTTTTTAGGTGTTCACCGACAAATTCTACTTACAACCATTGGTTGGTTCATCGGCTACCACCTTACGAAATATGAAAACTACACTTTTGCCAAACTTGATCGAGATATGAACGAGTACATCAAACTCCACCCAGAGGAATTTGCAGCAAAGGGTAAGGGCATCTTCAGTGCTTTTGTCCAACAGAAGACACAAGAACACAACAATCCAGCTGTCTTCCGGGTTAATGTTGCAGCACGTCTCTTAATATTGAGTGTTTATACAAGACTTGGGATGGACACTATTTTCAACATCACTGTTGTTTGATAAATACGTGGCCAGAAAAAAATGGAATAAACAAAACCAACTTTAAATCTTGATTTGAATGCCTAAAGATCAATAAAAACACGTGGCAAAAAAATCCGGACTGATATCAAAATTGATGTATGAAAGACTTAAACAGAGGAAACAACCGGTCAGAAGAGTTATCTGTACATTTATTGATTGAAGCATACAGAAACACACTATTGATACATATTTGTATTACCTTTTTTCGTTCTTTGGTTTGTTCTTCTGCACATTATCCTATGTGCCACAATATATTTAGTTATATATATATATATATATATATATATATATATATATATATATATATATATATATATATATATATATATATATTGCCATCATTAACATTAATCATACGCTGACCAGACACAAAAAGGGCTTTTACATTATGGTCAATATGAGGGTATGAAGCCCCATGCTGTGTAGGTTGTACAGCACCTTTTGTAGTATTAGAAGAACAATACCCTATGTAAGTTTTCACATATCATTTTAGAACTTGGTGGTCCATGTATCTGTGTAATCAAACGGTTTCTCTCTGTTTCTTTTATTCCACCAGAAAAAAAGACCTTTGCAGAGATCGTCGAGCCTTTCCATCCAGTGCGCTAAGTGTTGACTGCCGGTGAGGGAGCACACCTTTGTAGACTACCATCTGTCTTCAGTGGTCTTTTTTGTGAAATATGTCATTCATTGTGAGAAGAGAAGTTGTGTAAATAAAAGAAATACCTTAGTTCAACAATAAGCATGATGCGTTTGTGTCTCATCATCATTTAATTAATCAATATTTTGACACATCTCATCACCATTGTTTCCAAAGGACTATCTTAGTTGTAAAGAGATAGACATGATCAGTATTGGAAATGCTTGTTTGTTCCATATCCATTAATGAACGCATTGGATTACAAAATGTAAACACTTCAGACATTTGACATGTGTAGGTGATAGCGTTTTTACAAACACCTTTTTGTTGTTGTTGCTCCAAGTCCGCATATCTTACACACTTTCTAATATGCCACGCCAATAATGTCCATATATTTCACAGTGAGGCTCTGAGTCTTCTTGGTGAGGTCATTCATCACAGAAAACAGTCCTGTCAGGTGGAAGCGGAAGAGAGTCTCAGGATCTGTGTCCAGAAGAGGCTCCAGGGTCTTGTTTAGTGCGGTGTGGCTCTTGGCCTCGTGGTCGTCCAGGTGGAGAACCAGACTGCTCTCCGCCGTGTTTCTTATGGCCTTGAGCATCAGATAGTTGCTGTACAGGTCTCCGCTGGACTCCTCTGCAGCTTCACAATCCCACGCCTCAGCAGAGGGCACATCTCGCAGCAGGCTCGGCAGGAGAATGGTCTTCTCCATGTCACTAACCGCTGAGCTGTACCCTCTCAGAGCCAAGTGGAGGCTGTTTTTGTTGAATTTGGCCTCGGCAGACTGCATGGTACCAGCTGGATGTGGTCTGCTCCTACTAGTGCGGTGGTGGCTTGCAGTAGGAAGCAGTGTGCAGCGCAAAGCATCGAGAGCAGATGCTGGGGAATTTATACGAGCACAGGTGGGTTGATCCGTGCGGTTATGTAAATTCCTCACCTGATGCATTTAGGGGTGCTTTGTGGAGTCAAACTCTTATCTGTATTTGTTTTACACAACCTCCAAATGTCTCCCAGGTCATGTGTACCAAAATGTACCCCTGTCCAATCATTAACCGTGCTGACCATAAGGTAGGAAGGGGGTGAGATGGGTTTGTATTCATTAATTTAACATCCAATATGAGCTGAGGGATACCAAATTCCAACCAAATAAAAATCACCTTACTTTTAAAACAAGGTCAGCTCTGTGTACACTCGCAGGTCATCTCAGAGTCCTGCACTCCCTCCTCTTCTGTTATCTGTTTGCACATAATATTGCAATGGTTACGATAAATTGCATGTACAGTCTGTAAAAGAATCGTAATCAATATATATAACCAATATAAGCCTACTAATAAACAACGGGCATGGGTGAAAAACATTTGTTTCTAGATCTGGTTATGTCACAGGGTGGCGAGGGGCAAGAGCTCATTCGCAGTGGAACGGGACAGGACTCTAAAAAAATAATAAAGCTCTTTACTGAGGCAAAATATTTCCAAAATCCAACAAAGTACAAAAAGGGGGAGGCAGAGAATGAGAGGTTAACACAGGCAGGCAGGGTCAGGAATAAACACTAGTAACATGAAAGACATGACTACGGACAAAAGACAACAATCCAGCAATAGACAAAGGAAAGACTGGCACAATATATAGGGGGGAAACAGGTGCACGACATGAAATACTGACGAGACGAGAGTGGCTGAGGGCAGGTAAAGGGAATGAAACAATCAAGGAGACAGGAGTGGCTGAGGGCAGGTAAAGGGAATGAAACAATCAAGGAGACAGGAGTGGCTGAGGGCAGGTAAAGGGAATGAAACAATCAAGGAGACAGGAGTGGCTGAGGGCAGGTAAAGGGAATGAAACAATCAAGGAGACAGGAGTGGCTGAGGGCAGGTAAAGGGAATGAAACAATCAAGGAGACAGGAGTGGCTGAGGGCAGGTAAAGGGAATGAAACAATCAAGAAGACAGGAGTGGCTGAGGGCAGGTGAAGGGAATGAAGCAATCAAGGAGACAGAGGAGACACAGAGAAGATACAGAACAGGACCTTACGGGTTACCCTCAAAACTATTGGATAATAGGTTTTTATATGTGTGAGAAGAGCTCTGGGTCTTTCCCAGGACCCACTCTGAACACACAAATAAAAAGACAAAGCTAACACGTCTTGAATATGATAGTTGTTCTTGGGATCATGAAGGATTAAAATAAATATTGCCATGAAGTCATATACCAGAAGTTTGCACATTGAATTCAAATAATTGAGCTGCCTTAGTTATCAACTCTGTATACTTTCTACAATCAGGTCTTCTTAAGGAAAGCATGCTTTTTATCTCTTTGGACCATACATTGATATAATAATAGCATATATCAACTAAGCTATAATGCTTTAATGCAGAAGATGCATGAAATATGAGTTTAACTCCCATCCCTGTATCTGTGTTCGGCACACTTTTTAATGAAAGAAGAAAAGTACTTTTTATTTTCTTACAAAAACATTGTATTGATTTTTAAGACCACATTGTAACCTTACTTATTATAAAATACAGTAAAACATTATATTACATGTCAAATGTTTTCACATTCAGTCACTACATTGATATTCACAAGCAACAGTGTAGTTCTCATGCAGATCTCACATGAGCAATAACACAAAACAATGAACAAGTGAGTGTTTTAGATTGTAACTTACAGTGTTAACGTGTAAATAGCCATACGCTGTAATTATGTCATAAATTGAAGAAAATCACAGAGGGTTTGTCACCTGTCTTCTTGTGACTAAACCAAGAGTCCCATACTATAGGTCCGGCTTGATAACGTAGGTCAAAGTTATTCATCGTACTTTGCAGCGTCTACTGGAACAATGATGGGAGCCTGAAAGCAGACGGGTCGCCCGTTACTGAGACTTTCCAAACACATCCTATGGTAAAATGTTGGAAAACTTCACAGAACTGAAAGGCCATCGTCCAAAAAGTGTGAGAGCACAAGCAGAGGGCAGAGGCCCTTTGGCGGATCACTGCGCTGTCCGTTCAGTTCCTCACCGATCAAGCACATGCAATCTTTCCCTCACACTGGCGCATTCTGAAAATCATCCAACAATCTTCTCATTTCTCCACACAGTTCAGCTCGCTGATGACGGATTTAGTTTATGGTAGGCTTCTGTTGACCTCTGACAATGATTTCCAGAACGTTGGTAAGATCCATCATCTTGGTGAGCATTTCCATGATGTCGGGATGATCTCTGGCTCCTGTGATGAACTCCTCCAGTGTCAGCTCACCTGAAGAGAAAAGATCGAAGTGGCATCAACACATTGCAAACAATAGGGGGTTATTATTTAAAAATTATCCCATGTTAGGACAATTAGTCTGAGAGAGTTTACTTCTAAGCACAAACATACAAAATGGTTAACCACCGCGACACATGTCCTGGCTTGACAATTAAATATCCCTTACCTTCTCCGTGGATATCAATCTTCTCATATACAATAGTGACAATATCTTCTGGAGGCACTTCGTAACTTCTGGTGATATCTTGAATGGCCTGATAGAAGAGTTTGCACAGTTAACAGTTTGTTAAAGGGACTCTTGCAAAGCTCTGTAATTAACACAAAACACTCTTCTTTTCTTCAAACAGCTGCTGAATGCAGAGTAATATATAATAAACTCGGCAGAATTTAACAGAATATTGGATCTTTTAAACATTCTACTGATTCTAAAACGACTACTATGGTATTCAATTGTCTGTTTTTATTAGAATGGTGAAAAGGTGAACAGTTGACAGTTGACATGTAATCTCTCAGGCGATTACTGCATGCTGTCGTGACTGAATTAGGTGACAGGCATGGCCACATTTAGACTTGTGGTAGAATAAGAAGCCTACCGGGATTATGTGTCATGTCCGTTCTTGGCCCATTTGTGCTCTTTTGGAGTAGAGCTTCTGACCTTTGAGCTGCTCAGTTTCTTAGATCTGCAACACTGGATACTGTATATACTGTACCTTGAATATGGTCTCCATTTCCTCCTTGTCAATTTTCCCATTTCCATCTTGATCAAAGAGCTTGAAGTACCACTTTAGTTTCTGGTTAATTTCTCCTTTCAGTAACAAACTTATTGCTGCAATGTATTCCACAAAGTCCATGTAGCCATCCTGGGACAAAGGGACACAATACAGTTAGGGGAAGGACTTCCTTGCAAATGAACATCATCATGGATTTTAATCAGAAAGAAATATTGTAGCACTTATCATTTTGTCATTTTATACAAGAGCTATTCGGTTAATGTAATTCTGATGAAACTGCAGCAGATATTAACAGAAACACTATTTTGTGTACAATTATGATTTTTGGACTTTCGTCCAGAGCTTTGTGAAAAACACACAAAGTAGAGAAGATCCAAAGGCCTCTGCAGCCTCTGAACAGTCCCCTTGAAACGTCATGCTGCTCACGTTAAACTATATAAAATAATGCGGGGAGCCTCTTATTTTCCACAGCTAGATAGAATTCCTGATACAAATATTACTTTGAGCATCAGGATTTCACCTAGCCAATGTCTCGTCTATTGGCAAATTGTTCGTGGACTGACCAGACTTTAAAGGGTGTCCCACCATTTACTTCTTCCTGAACAGGGAAGAAGAGATCTGCTGCTGATGCTTCCTTACCCCATCCATGTCAAAGGTGAAGAAGACCTGGTCCACATAGCTGCTGGCCTCGTCCGTCATACCGTTCATTTCCAGCATTGTCTTGAGCTCAAAGAGCGTTATGAGTCCCGAAGGAGACTCCTTCATGAATTTGGTGTACCAGTGGTGCATGTCCTCCTCCATGATATCGTCAAGGTTTGAGTTGTAGGCGCCCATTCTTCCTCAAGAGGTTTGGCTTTGGAGCAGAAGCCTGCAGAGAGCCAGTGGGGAGGTCGAGGCCAGAGATGGCAATGTTCCTTTAGAGCACCGGCAGCACTGAGCTCGGGCTGAAATCACATGCAACGACCACCGTAATCTTTAAGTCTACCCACAACCAAAAGCAGAGATAATACCCTCTAATGGGATAACTGCAGAAGCCTTTCTAGGACCTCATGACATTACATCTTATATGACTGAAGTGGGCCGGTCTACCGATATCCAAGGAGGGGGAATCGTATGTGCAAAAAGGGAAAGCTGTCTGAGAAATACAGGGTAGAGTTGAAATGAAGACATCCGCCATGGAGCTGTGGGGCAAAGTTTCATTCCTTTTCTTCCATCCAATTTTTTTATTGCAGTTTTACATTGCCATTTAGTGAGGTTTCTTCATCCCATTATGTTGCATGCTCACCTGCATAGCCACAAGTCTCCCACCTCTGGGATTTCTCTTGGAACGTACCACCCTCTTCACAAACATGAACAGATTAGGGTATATTTCTGAGCTGTCGTGAAATATTTAAAACAAATTATTTATACTCAGTGATTGATATGATCATGATGGGTATTTTACATAAAAGGAGAAACATGTATGTGCTTTTATTAATAAAAAAAGTAGTCCTTACAATATTTTGATTGTGTGGTTATTTGCTTTGGAGGCCTGTCCTTTCAGGGTCTTTTGTTGCCCGGATTTATAGAAACAATAAATAAAAGCAACATCCAAATTGTAAGGAGCAATAGGGTTCTAATGCTGATGGCTGTATAATGCTCAGGGCAGGGGTGAAAAGGCCAGACACTTTAGGAACGTACATCATTGAGGGATGCTGCATGAGAGTATATAATATTATCGTCCCACATGTTTGGCACGCAACAGATTACATGAAAAGTATTTATTTACTTTTCACAGTATACTATAAGCATGTAGAACTTAGGTTTGCCTGGAGTATAACCAAATTAGGAACAGGGATAACAAGAGACAGGTCAGATGCAATTGACCATGGATCTATTTCATTATCAACAGTGAGACAGTAAAATACATGTGTGGGGGTATGAAAAACACTTTTCCAGTTCATTGACTGTGTGTCAGTCAGACATTCAAGGTCATCCAGAGCTGGTGTGTGTGTGTGTGTGTGTGTGTGTGTGTGTGTGTGTGTGTGTGTGTGTGTGTGTGTGTGTGTGTGTGTGTGTGTGTGTGTGTGTGTGTGTGTGTGTGTGTGTGTGTGTGTGTGTGGTTGGGTAGTTTGTCAAAGTCTTTTGCAGACTGACTGGTTTGTCAGCCTGCTTGTTGCTTCGTTATCTTATTCACTAAATTCACAGCAATTTGGGAATTGTCATATAGATTTTACTTTTAAGAACGTGTTTGTGAGGAGGCAAAGTGTTGGCGTTTTGTTGAGTGGTATCAATGTGGGGATCAATTTGCATTTTTCGCCAGCCTTAGTTCCCACAACCAGGTCAGAACAAGTTATTTTCATAACTCATCTTCATAACTCATCTTATGATATCAACATGCAGGTGGGCATACATATTCTTTTCTCTTAGACAAACTTTTTTTTAATCCTTAAACTTTGGCTGACCTTGTGGTTACGCATGACCAATCTCGGAGGATCATGGGTTCGATAAAGGATATAGTGGTGGTGTGTAAGCCAAACGAGGTATTAAGTTCACAGGGTTTATTATAGATAATCTGTCTTGAGACGATTACTAATTCCCAGAACACCAGAGACTACAGGCAGCTATACCTATTAGTCTATACGGCAATGGTGGCTGGTTGAATTTAGTTTTGGTAGTGCCATCCAATCAATTTCAGCAAACATCCCATCCATGCATTCTCATCCGCTTGATCCGGGGTCGAGTAGCGGGGGCAGAAGACCCAGCAGGCTGACCCAGACTTCACTCCCACCCGCAACATTTTCCAGCTCACTGTGGGGGATCCCGAGGTGTTCCCAGGCCGGCTGGGAGATATAATCCCTCCAGTGTCTCCTGGGTCTTCCCCTGGGTCTTCCCCTGGGTCTCCTCCCAGTTGGACGCGCCTGGAAAACCTCCAATGGGAGGCGTCCAGGAGGCATTCAAATTAGATGCCCGAACCACCTCTGCTGACTCCTTTCGACGCGAAGGAGTAGCCGCTCAACTCCAAGCTCCCTCCTGATGTCCGAGCTCCGTATCCTATCTCCAAGCCGCGTAGTGCCAGCGGAATATTATATTTCATATTGGGCCAATATCTAGATTCGTTAGGAGAGGTTGGAAGGTATTTTATCAACACAAAAAAGGAATAGAGCCACTGAACGGTTTGATTCCTGATATTATATTAAGATGCATATAAAACACATTTACAAATAAATGACTGTAAAAAAATAATTTCATATTAAAACTTCTTAATCTAATGTTTTAAATAAATGTAGTGCTCGGTCAAACTGATCCTCCCACTCTAACTTCAATTCTTCTTCCTCATAGGAGGGCGGGACTTACTGTCCCTAACCCAATAGGGAGTCTGCATTTCCATAAACAACGAATGAGAAGTAACGAATACATTTATAAATATAATACATTTAATTAATATTACTATAATAATCTTTTGGATTCCCCACCACTGCTATACGGTTTACACAACCAGGATGCATGCTACTGCTCTGTGCCTTAGCACATGATCTCCGACTGCTAACAGATAAAGAGTTAAGAGATAATGTGTTTACTCTAACAGAACAAATATGGAGATACACAGCAACTTTATTCATCCCTGAAGACCTGCAATCAGTTTAAGTCAATCCTAGTTGTTTAGTTAAAATCAATAAATCTAGTATTCACAGAAAAGTGTATTTTAGTTCATCCCATTTGAAAGTTAATAGAGCAGGTACAGTGATCTGGTTTTATGGACAGCAATAAACTGTAGATATCTCTTGGCTGTTTAATCTTGCTCTTTTGACCCGCATGTGACCAGGACTGCACGAGTAAATACATTTATCTTGTTCAGTAACTCCTTCTCAATACAATCGTATTAGGAATGTCTGTCATGCACAATATTATTCTCAAATTCTAGGTGTGTCTTTTCAGAACAGCAGATATTCAATAAAACTCAGCTGGTGCTCTGTGGTGTTACATATTTTTGTATGTTTACAGCAGTCGGAAGGATAGTGTATTGCTATTCAAAAAGCCAAGAAAATATATTAAATATGTTATATGCCAACTTTGTGGTTTACACCATATATTTT
This sequence comes from Liparis tanakae, assembly GCA_036178185.1. Classification (NCBI taxonomy): domain Eukaryota; kingdom Metazoa; phylum Chordata; class Actinopteri; order Perciformes; family Liparidae; genus Liparis; species Liparis tanakae. The sequence goes on along the minus strand of CM070099.1, from coordinate 7,376,555 downwards.
ATTATTGAGTCATTGATGAGCTGACTCTGAAATTATACTGACCGAATGATGCTAATAATCACATTAATTGCAGTTTCAGCTGTGACAAATAATATATCTGTACAAATATTCAGTATTTTTGAAATAATAGGCCGTACACATTTTATCGTACATGATTACTTTAATCAAATGGTTACCAGGTGAGTTCTAAACATAAAATTTAAGCGAGAAAGAAAAACTATGTGGCATTAGTTTCCATGGAGATTTGTACAGAGCTCCACCAGCTGAGGGGAAGCTGAAAATAACCAAATAGTGCATGTGATGAATGTCTGTCTGTGACCGGATACTTTGCCACAAACATGAATAACAGCTTTTTATCCTATTAAAAGAGTGACATGTTGACATGATCACTGCCAGGAAATAGACTGTGAGTTTATATACTGACACACAGCTCTGTACTGTAGAAGTGACGTGTCAACGGTGTTATTAAATTAAACATCCAGAGACAAAAAAACTAAAGGAAATCATAACTAGCGTGTTTGACAGAGCATTACAAATACAGTGGTTATTATGGCCGTGCATAGTCTTTACTGGCTAATTGATCCCAGCAGCAGACTTATTTTCCAGCACGGTTCTCCACAGTGTTTGTAGCTAGGCAAATGTTTGAAGAGTGTTTTTACAGTTTTATATGTTCAAATAATGTCCAGTAAATAAAAGGCAAATACATGGCAATATAAATAAAGGCAAATACATGGAAATATAAACTCTTGTATTTCTTTTTTTAAGACACAAATTCAGGCACACTTTTTGTAAAAATGATCATGGTGAAATGACAGTGACAGGAAATAAAAATAAATAATTATAGCACCGACATTTACAGTTCCAGTTAAACAAGGCAGAGTAATACAGTCTCAAATGTAATAGGGAACAATTCATTTCATAAACCCCGACAAAACGCTTATTTTTGTTCGACAGCATACAGTATGTCTATTTTGAGTTCTAAGAGCACTGTTGATTGATTGAATTAATAACAACCTTAAAAGTTTATGAAACAGAACCCACAATGAGGTCACGCATATGACCTCCAACCATATTGGCGCCTGTGCGCCTGTGGCCATGTGGCTTCCTGTGGTAGAGATGCATCACAATGCAGCATTTCTGCAGACTCGTGGGAGAATCACACAGACGTCTGACACAAACAACCCCCACTCACTGTAGGAGTGTCTCACTAAAGTGAGAGGGGAAAAACAACAAAAAAAAAAAGATATACCAGTTGTGCTAGTGTCTTAGAAACATGTTCAGGGAGGCTGGATCGACGTACATCTGCCCCGACTCGTCCGCCTCCTGGTCGTGGAGGAACTGTCTGAACACGTTGTACACCATCTCCCTGCTCAGGGTTATGTTGCTCAGCTGATCCTGCTGCTCTTCGGGCATGAGGAATGTCAGCTGGTAGTCAGCCACGACCGACCCGTTCCTGTGGGGAACCAGAAGTCCACACATGTTACGAACTACAACAGGTCAAACCACGGAGCAGAGGCGAAACAAAGAATGTAGTTCAATAACACGGCATGTGGGTGTAACGCTAGTTCACCTGAAAGCATGTATCTCTACTCCGGAGAAGTATCGTCCCAGAGCAGGGGAGGTTGTGTAGAGGTCAGCCAGCTGGGTGGGGCCGGGACAGACATGCACAGGAAAACAATTAGACCAACTACTTTCACTTTAGAGGGCTTTCAGGAGCAGCAGCTGTGAGCAAGTTTATTGTTTTGTATTTGTTTTGCAAAGCTTGTAAAAATTAGTCTCAGTTTAGAAGAGAGTTTCTTACTTGGAAGTACTGGAAGTTGCATTTGTATACCATAATAATATGCAGCTCTCTTACTTAAAAAGAAACCAAAACAAATAAACCTAGAGTGTGAAATGTGACAACAGGGTTAAAGTTAAACCCTGTGTAATTGAAAGGAAATACACCTTTACAGCCATTTCAAATATGTGTTGTCTTATCTTATGTTACATTACTTGTTATGGTATGTTTAACTGAAAGGAAAATGACCGTACCTTGCCGTAATAGCATAACTTCACTTATGACTTACATAACTAATGAATTAGCAAATTAAGGGAATAATGTTTGTACGTGTATTTTAAAAAGTTATGACTACAAACAATTAGTATGCATTAATTAAGCACACTGTTTGACATGCAACTGGTAGAAACCTTTTCTTGAAGGCCAGCAGTGAGTGCTTGGCTTTCATTGGAAGAAGGGCTGAACAGTTCTTCTGTGAAGGTCTGATTGGGCAGTCGGAAGCTCCCGTTGAAAGACCGAGGAACTTTAAACAACGAGCTGTCAAAGTTGTCATCGCCGTCCTCATAGATCACTGCTCAGGGGAAATTGGTCAAAGCATCAGCAGCATAACGTCATGTTTTCATCAGCCTTGAATTGTTTTATACTTGGACATGACCGAGTTACATTTGCACTTTACGGTATGTTAACTCATCTTACAGCTCAAAATATTTCCACAAACTTTTGAATTATTACCCGACTTTCCACTTTGATTCTGCACGCATTCCTTAATAAATGCAGCATCCTCTCAGACTCATCATGCAACCTCACCTGAGCACACCACCAGCGAAATCCCAATCACAGCACAGATGAAGAAGAAGATGAAGACGACAATCAGCCCTAGTTTGACCCGCTCTCTGCTTTTCCTGCACACGGAGGTAATCTAAAAGTATTGTGAAAAATGTTTTGTCAATCGGGCCACAGCTTGTGTGGGTTCAAATGTGATATTAAATAGATCCTAGGTTAGATGGTGGGAAAACTCAATGAATTGAGATGAAGTTCCCAGAAACACAACATTTATTGTTATAAAGATACCTCTCGAAGATTGAATGCATTTCCCTGAGTCCTTTGATTTTCTGTTGCAAGGTCAGAAGGCACCGTCTCTCCATTAATACTGGTCATCTGACAAAAAGACTAAAACACCAGATATGTGCGTTACTTCCCTTCTTTTACTAGAAATGAAATGTGTTCACATGAAGAAGAGCTGAGAATAAGGAACTCAGAAGTTGGTTCTGCAGAATCAGGTGCTGTTTTTATACTTGACTTTCACACAGACGTTTAACAAATAATGCTAAACTGAATAAATGTGATACTGTAATATCTTGAACCGACTATACATATGAACAGAGGAGCACAAGCTCACCTGTGGGCTCACCTGTTCAGAAAGCAAGCTGTGATCCTCTGTTGCATCAGGGATCCTGCAGGCCACGCCACCCCCATTCACTGCTGTCACCTAGGAGCAGGCAATCAACTGTAAATAATAGTTTAATAATAGACTCTTATATATGTGCCACTAACCATAAGTTTAATCAGTTAGTTATCTAGGAAAACGGTGAATAAAAGTAATACGGTATCTACTTATTTGATATAAGATATTACTACTATTATTATCACTCGTATTAGACTCCAGAAAGCTCTAAATGAACTCTTGATGGCCGCATTAATAACTCACCCGTTCATTACAGGCAGGTGCTGCCCCATCGCTCCCATTCCTCCGGATTACCTGCATCTCAACGTCCATGCTGGTTTTATTCCAACTCCCAGTGCCAAATAGAAGCGCTGTAATCCAGACTAAAGTCCAAACCCGGAAGTGCCTCCTGGCTCCAACTTTTTAATAATAAGAGCGCACTGTCCGCGGGACAGTAAACGTCAGGTGCGGTGCCCAAAAGAAAGGCAACAATTACTCTGAGAACAACCGGTCGCGAGTTGACATTTTTCAAAAGTTATTCTTTACTCCCAGACGAGGACATAGGTGTCTCGTCGTCCCCTCCAGGTGAGCTGCTTGACGGCTCCGTGCGGCTGACGTCGGAAGGCGTTGTCCGCGGGAAGCGAGGGGGAGGACACAACAGCCACCGGACCACATGACACACGTCCGGCATGCCAAGGAATGTCGGGATCGCACTATTATTCATAACCAGCCTTTTATTTTTAAGAGACATTATGAAGGAAAGATAACGGGAACCGTGTGTAAACATTAGTTGGTGCGTATTTAAAGGGAGCACCCCACGTGTTCAAGTCCACGCCCCAGGTGAAGGCTTCCACGACGTTATGGATATTTACATAACCACATATTAGCTGATGCATAATGGGTCATAATGCCTGTTGGAGAATGGTGTCGCCCATTTGTCAAATGCAAGTCCTTAGTCAATATGTTTTTTTGATAAAAGGACATAAGTCAACATCAGACTCAAGTTTGTGGATACAAATATCAAAAGGTATTTATATATATATTTAAATATATATATATATATATATATATATATATATATATGATGGTTAAATTGCACATTTAGGGTAAATACAAAATTACAGGGGACCATAGGGACAGAGATACACTTGACCCTTATTGCAGTTGCTGCCTTGCTTAATGGTCACCGCCCGAGGTCAACAAAGGGCAACACTAGTTCCGTGCTTTCTTTAAACCTGTTTTTTAGACTCAATGTTTAAAGTTCCCTCAGGATAACAGCAAAGCACATTTTATCATATAAAGAGCTGGACATAGATATAGTAAACTAATTTGATGTTATAAATACTGCAATTCCTTTAAAATAATAATGTGTTTAATGTTCTCTTGCTTGTCGAACCATTTACACACAGTCACTCTGACCACCGCTCGGGTTGAAATGAGCAGCACATGATGTGCCTTAATATGTGTTTCACGCTGGATCTAAACCTGTAGTGGTGTCCCCAATTCTGCCAGTCAATGAAAGTTTACAGGTGAGACTTTCACAATGTAGGGACCATTTAGTGCCCAAATTAGTTGAGGATAACAACTGTAGATACAAAGGAGGCAAAAGTAAATCATCATCAGCAAATAAACAAATACAATCTTGTTAGTTGTGCTCACATGAGCCTTGTGTTCTACAAATGAGACATAACGCCACAACAGAAGAATTGAAGCCAAGACTCATAAACCCTGAAAGGTGAGCACCATGTCATGGACATGGTTGTACAGAATATTGAACATGAATACACACGGCTGCGTGAACACGTATGGATTTAAATGCAGGCTGAAAGGACATCCGCTTCCCTCCTGTTGGGGGTCATGAAGCTGTGCCCTACTGTTGTTGTTGTTGTTGTTGTTGTTGTTGCTCTGTAGTTTGTTCATTACCCTTTTGCCCCAGGTGGTTGTACCATCTCAACTACGTGTTTAACAACAATTACTTGATGTTAGCACATCATTTTTGTATAACAGTTTAGCTCCACACCTTCCTTCTTGTATTAGTTGTTTTCATCCTGTCACTAACTATCATGTAATTCCAGGTCCTGCTTCCCATCTCGTCAGTCCAACTCCCTTCACCTGCCTCTGGTCACCTCGTTAGTCCCTCATTACCTTCACCTGGTCTTCATGCCCATCTCACCTGTTGCCCATTCCTTCGTTACTCCCTGTCTACTTCGGTCCCCTCACTTGGTCTTGTCCTTGTAAGGGGAAATCTATTGGTTGAACTCCTTGGACAACTGCCAGGTTGTCTTGTGTTTTCCCGACCAAGCCCTCAAACATTCCACAGTTTGATTATTCTGTCTGTTCCGTTCCTGAAGACAAATTTGAATTATCTGTCTCCTGAGTCATGCATTTGGGTCCACCCTAATCCCACCGTGACAATAATACAAAAAAGTATTTTTCTAATCTGTAATAACTCCACGCTATATAGCATTAGTTAAGTCTGAGTAAACAATTAATTCATCATTTATAAAGCATTGTTCTAACATTAACTCTCATTAGTGTGCAGTTCATAAACACAGTCATGCCTGTTTTGATCTTGATCAATACGCTTGACAATTATGTGTTCCATTATTTGGTTTTCATACTTCATAAATGATGGATTCTTTATTTTTAAATTAAGACATATATACATTACAAACCAATTATTAAGGACCTATGATTTAGATAATGTATAAAGTGTTAGTTAATGATAAAAAAATATTAAAATTTGCACAAATCACTTTTTAATAATGAGTCACCACACCACATCCACGTGGTTTTATGAAACCTGAAGCTTTCATGGCGACCGACTTTTAATTGTTTTGACCAACGTTCTAAACTGATCTGATTAAAAAGATATAATAAGCCGAAACACGTACAGTAATAACAAACTTTTATACAAAAATAGTTCCTCCACTCCGACTGTCAGTGTTCAGGCCCTAATAATAATATGTTTTTGAGGCCTCGGATATCCATTTTTAGAGGCAGAATATCAGGGTCATAGTGATATTTTATACTCAATTGGACACGATCAGTGAGATAAAGATGAACTAGCTCAGTATCAAATATACCATTCAATGGAGAAATAATACCATAATAATATATATTAATGCAAAGAATAGAGAGATGTCGGTAGTTATTTATTGTATTTCTAATTTGCTCGTGCACTCTCGCTCAATGGAGACAGTTTCTAAGTGCCCTTTCAATTGCCTCAAGTAAAGCTATTTGATATATATGATAATATATATATATATATATATATAATATAATATATATATATATATATATATATATATATATATATTGGTAGTATATATATATATATAGAGAGAGAGAGCGAGAGAGAGAGAGAGAGAGAAAGAGAGAGAGGGAGAGAGAGAGAGATTATGGCGTTTTTTTTTATTTTTCTTGACGGAACTCAATGTTGACTATTTTTATAACATCCACCTGGCCGACTATATATATATATATATATATATATATATATATATATATATATATATATATATATATATATATAGCATTTATAAATAAAATTGAAAGAATAGCAGTGTCTCAAACTAATGGTTTCTCCAGTAAAATACGCCAATTTTTGTCAGATTTAGGATTTCTTTAAAAAATAAAAACTTTAAAAAATAAATATGTATCCACAGAGCTGTGGTTGTGATTTACATGAATGTTACAATCCATGCATGACCCAATATTACAAACGTTGACCAGTTATCCATTTAATAACAGGTGGTAATAATAAACACATTGCATACTAATTACGTGCTGCGGTCAGGTGACGTCACATCAGAGGGGCGTGGCCCGCTACCGTCAGACGTAAACATTCTAATGTAGCTCGAGATGGAATGTTGTGAGTTCCTCGTAGAACATGGACGTTCCTTCAGAGGCTCGTGTCACTCACTCTCTCAACCACCTTTCACCTGATAGCACGGAGTTTACTCGCGGGAAAAAGCAACTCAACCAGAGAAATTCAACACCCAGTGAACAATAAGGTAAGAACTCAAACTGTTATTAGCTAGTTGTGCACGTGTGTTTTCAACCGGAGTCCAAGTTAAACGCCACGAAGTAACGAGCTAGCTAACGTGAAGTTTAAAAGATATTGCAAGCTAGCTAGATTGTATTCGCTCTTAAACTTTACTAAAGCATATTTCCTCTATTCTGTGAATTGTTCACTTCATATAGTTGTTTAATCCTGAGTGTCTTTACTGTATTACACAACTATACAAAGTGAACAATTTACAGACTAGAGGAAATATACTTCAGTAAAGTTTAACAGAGATTACAAGCTAGCTAGCTAGATCGTATTCACTCTTAAACTTTACTAAAAGCATATTTCCTCTATTCTGTGAATTGTTCACTTCATATAGTTGTTTAATCCTGAGTGTCTTTACTGTATTACACAACTATACAAAGTGAACAATTCACAGACTAGAGGAAATATACTTCAGTAAAGTTTAACAGAGATTACAAGCTAGCTAGCTAGATTGTATTCACTCTTAAACTTTACTAAAAGCATATTTCCTCTATTCTGTGAATTGTTCACTTCATATAGTTGTTTAATCATGATTGTCTTTACTGTATTAAACCAATATATGAAGTGAACAATTCACAGACTAGATAAATTATGCTTCAGTGAAGTTTAAGAGCTAATACGAGATTGTATTAACGCTAGCTCTTAAACTTTACTAAAGCATATTTCCTCTGATCTGTTGTCAAATTGTTCAGGTCAAATCATTGTTTAATCAAGTAAAGAAACTAATTTCAGACCTATTATCAGCACAATTACTATACAATGAGTTATATATCATATTTTATATGAATGGTTTATGAATAAAACATGTGAGCTGTATTTAAATGTATCATGTTATGCAGGTGAAAGCTTTTTTAAAACCTCCTATGTATTGTTAGCTATCTTTTTCAATTCTTTAAAAATGCTTCATGTTTAATAAAAGTATAAAACAAGTTGTGTAAAATGTTTCTCTGCAAAGTTAGTAGGAACTGTAGCTGTCAAATAAGTGAAGTCAAGTGCACAACACTTTCCTTTAACTGTAGTTCAGTGGAAGTAGAACAAACACTATTGTGTTTTACAGGGGGAACTTTCCCTCGTTATTATTATTATTATTATTAATAGTATTATTAATAGTATTAGTCTTCTCAATATTTGCCACAGGAAGAGAGATTGAACATGACTTCTATCGTGGACCGTTTTACACTGGCCACATCCTCAATGTTGTTTAACATTGAGGATGTGGTTAGTGCTTCAACACCACCTCCTCCACCTCCACCTCCAACTCCACCTCCACCACTTCCATGGCCCATTGAGTCTGTCAACTTAGACCCCCTGACCTTCGTACAGCCAGGTCCTCTGTACAATCAGTCAGCTTGTAGCCATCCCTTTACCCAGGCACAGGTAAGATACTGAGAAGAAGTTAGGGGGAGATATCATTTAGATCTGAAGGGATGAGTCCATGAATGAAATGTCGATATAGAACTATTTGGATAATCAAGGAATTGTGTCGCAGAATGACGACCTGGACGACCTGCTCGAAATCCTGTATGGAATGGTACATATAGCTCCACCACCACCGCCTCCAGAGTCCAGCCCTTCAGTCCACCTCGACCCCCCGACCCTCGTGCAGCCAGGTGCCCTGTACGATCAGGCAGCGCTCTGTGGCCATGCACAGGTAAGATACTAAGAAGTGCCAGTAGGATCGTCTTTAGTGGCTCCTTCTGGTATACGGCTGACACTGTGGCAGCTTCTCTAACCAGCTGCTCTGTGTTTGTGTCTCTAGGATCAAGTGTATCTTATGCCGCAGCAGCTCCAGACCATGCCTCTTTATGGATACCTGTAAGTAGCACACACCATGAATATACACACACTCACACACACACATGCGCATGTACACAGATATTGAGCTTGTGCTTCTTTTTTTAAACACAATCTTTCTATGAACTAGGTCAGATGGACAGGCGGTGTACTTGCCGACTCCACCGACTCCACCGACTCCACCGACTCCACTGACTCCACCGACTCCACCGACTCCACCGACCACTTTACCGACTCCACCGAGTCTGTATTCCTACAGAAAGAGGAAGCGTGTGGAGCAGCACCATGAGGGGCCCTACGTGAAGAAGCCGCCCAACGCCTTCATGCTGTTCATGAAGGAGCAGAGGCCAAACTACGCGGCCCAAATGAAGTCGAGCGGGTCTGCTGTGGTCAGCTGCGTTCTCGGGCAGAAGGTACGTGTGTTTGCTCTGTGAGACTTTCAATGCTACACAACCTTCATGACAGTTTGGTAAAACACTGCATGTGTGCTTGATGATTCTTTCCTCTGACTCTAAATATTCACATCTTGACAGAAACTTTTGATAACTTAATGCAAACGGTTAGGACACAAATGCACCGTGGGAGTCTGTGGGAGCCGCTCTCATTAACGTTGTCCTCTCGCCACAGTGGAAGTCTCTGTCCACCGAGGAGCAGGCCAAGTACTACGGACAGGCCGACGGTGAGAAGCGTCTCCACGCTCAGTGCCACCCTGAGTGGACCTCCGGCAACAACTACGTATGTACAACTCATGTTAACGCCAGAATACTAGAGCTTACGAAGCAAAGTCACTGAAAGAGTTGTTCGGATCAGCACACGTCGGGTGGAAAGTCTAACGTGTTTTGTTTTTGTGCAGGGAGTAAAGAGAAAGAGAGACCGGAGCAAGGCCGGAAGACTGGCAGCCGAACTGTCTGAAGGTAAGACGATACTCTGAGGATCACAGCTCGCTTTCATGTGAAACAGATGATAACTGTAATGACAGGCTCCTATTGGACTTGGATAGTCAGACAGTCAGCACACATAGAGTAAGAAGCGTTTACCATCTTCGACCAAGTTGTAGAGGATTGATCCGTGTTGTTGTTGGTTTGTACTGCAGCTTCTTACTTGGCAGAGGTCACCCAGCTGGCCAAGAAGCAGCGTGCCGCCACTGAAGGACAGTGAGGTTAGTATATTCTCTCTGTGTCCCAACAAGATTCCCTTCAGGCTTAGAGGAAACTCTAAATGATCAACTTGAATCAATCAGAATCATGAAGGGGTTCTCCTGAACCTCAGGGTTCTCCCTCAAACCCAAAACATGAAATACACAAATTATAAATGTAATTAATGTTCTTTGTTTCTGCCTCGCTGGTTCAACATAATCAGTATTCATATAATTGCGTGGCATGATGTGGACTATAAAGAAGTACTATTATCTGTTAACGTTGTGACTCTAAACTAAACTTTACTTTCCGCAGCCCGGTGAACATCAAGTTGGCGTCTGAAGACGAGATCGATAGTAACTGACCCAAACGAAGACGAGGGAGAGCGCCATGCTCAACACCATTCTAGGACAGAAGGCCCCTCCCCTTCCTCGTGAGGCAGCTGGACGCTGCACACCGCCTCCTCTGTTGCCGTGCCCCGCACTGGTTCCTGGCAAACTGGTGGGCCGACTCCCAGCGGTCATCCCGGTCATGTCGGAGCCTGATTCGTCTCACAGGACGGAGACGTGCGTCTGGAAGCTTCTGCCATGATCTGTGTGATGACTTCAGGGCCCACATCTGCTGGACATCCCTCCACCACGATCGTCTCCAGGTCTGGCAGGCGGTCATCTTTCTGTGGCGGCAGTCGTCCTCCAGGCCACGCCTCTGTTGGCCCAGGAGAACCCCTGGCAGAGGGGGGGAGGGGCAGTACTCACCCCCAAGTTACTGCATGGAGCTCAGTCTCTCAGAGCCCTGGTCACCACCACCAGCTGAGGTCTCAGGTCCTGGATCTGCTCCACTGACCTCACGAGGTCTCAGGTCCTGGATCTGCTACACTGACCTCACGAGGTCTCAGGTCCTGGATCTGCTACACTGACCTCACGAGGTCTCAGGTCCTGGATCTGCTACACTGACCTCACGAGGTCTCAGGTCCTGGATCTGCTACACTGACCTCACGAGGTCTCAGGTCCTGGATCTGCTACACTGACCTCACGAGGTCTCAGGTCCTGGATCTGCTACACTGACCTCACGAGGTCTCAGGTCCTGAATCTGCTACACTGACCTCACGAGGTCTCAGGTCCTGGATCTGCTCCACTGACCTCACAAGGTCTCAGGTCCAGAGGCGGTGTCTGAGAGACCGAGCTCCATGCAGTAACTTGGGGGTGAGTACTGCCCCTCCCCCCCTCTGCCAGGGGTTCTCCTGGGCCAACAGAGGCGTGGCCTGGAGTGCGACTGCCGCCACAGAAAGATGACCGCCTGCCAGACCTGGAGACGATCGTGGTGGAGGGATGTCCAGCAGATGTGGGCCCTGAAGTCATCACACAGATCATGGCAGAAGCTTCCAGACGCACGTCTCCGTCCTGTGAGACGAACCGGGCTCCGACATGACCGGGATGACCGCTGGGAGTCGGCCCACCAGTTTGCCAGGAACCAGTGCGGGGCACGGCAACAGAGGAGGCGCTGTGCAGCGTCCAGCTGCCCCACGAGGAAGGGGAGGGGCCTTCTGTCCTAGAATGGTGTTGAGCATGGCGCTCTCCCTCGTCTTCATTTGATAATAAATACATGGTTGCATTTAAAAGCAGTTTGTCTTGTCTTATTTGTGTCAATAAACACCACACATATACCAACGGTCCTCTACCGGGTCGGACCGGCTCCATCAGGCGCTCCAGCCCAACATCAAAGTCCTCCGTGGTCCGCTGCTCCTACTTGGTGGGAGAGCTGCGTAGCTTCGTTATTTAAAGATAATGCGGTCAGAAGATCTGTTCATACAGACTCCAGCCTTCCTGGAGAAGGACCCAGAGCAGTAAACATAAACATGTGTGTTAGTTCATGTTGGCGTCCAACACAGAGCCCAACGGGCACAACTTGGTATTTCTAGGCCATTTCCGCTCTTCATTTTTTAGGTTTAGCCAGTGCTTATTATAACATTGTACAACACACACACACACACACACACACACACACACACACACACATCTCTAAAACAGAGATACATGCTGCAGGAATCAGATGATCCACCAGGTTGTGAACAAAACATTTCTTCACTTAGATCATGTCAACATATTTATTTTGTAGATGAACTGAAACTTAAGGGAACATCCACTATCTCTGTAAAAAATGTTTATACAACGCACGGTGAAGGGTAATAAGCATCGCCGATATCAATGAAGGAAGAGAATACAGGAAATTAGACTCTTAAAATGTATAAAACCAGAATTATTTGTCTTATTAAACAATTGGATTAAACAAAAATGAATGAAGCACGGAGCCTGACTGACATCAGACAGACAGCGATGGGTCCCAATGTCAGTGAAGTGAATGTCCTGCAGTTTCCTCTTTGGAAATCTGTTTTTGAGTCATCATTTTTCAGTTCACACACACACACACACACACACACACACACACACACACACACACACACACACACACACACACACACACACACACACACACACACACACTTTTATATGCAAATCCAAAGTGAACCTGAGGTCAACCATGACTCAGGAATGCCTCAATGGGCTGAGCATCAGCCAAGAGGTCTGCACTAAAATATCATTTGATACCATTAACGAATTTGCCATCAGGAAGTCCAGACGAGTCACATTTTAATGCCGTCAATTTTGAAGGTGAATAGAAATGCCAGAAACAACTGTTCATCTTCTATTATTTGAGATGGGGATATAACTACTAAGAAATTCAATGTTTTAATTTTGTATTGGTATGTACAGTATCTATAAAAGCACTTTTGTTTGTAGAGGGTATAGAGGGTCATAGTTTGCTTAAATGTCCTTACAGGTGCTTGAGAGTGTTTTGCACAGTTAATGGAATTAATGGAATCCTAACTTTGAGTGTGTAATACATTATTTAAAATAATACAAAAGATAGTGGTAGTGTGGAGGGGGGGGGGGGGGCTAGAACCGGCCCTGTGTGCCTGCATGTACCAATTGTAATGATAATGGTGTAATTTAACAGATGCAATAGAGTTGTTAATCGAGCACGGCTTCAAACTACCGGTTTGTGCACACAGAGACCCCTGTGACTGTTCAGGCACAAGAGCTCCAGTTTGGCAACGCCATCGCTCGTCATCATCAACTGTAATCTACATCGATGGACCTCGCCTGACTGAAGACGACTAGTTAGCGTCTCAGGAGATGAAACTCAGGACCAACTGGCTGTCCCGTTTTCTTACAATGATTCTTTCAACCCAACAAATCGTTGACTACACATGCAATGTCATCGTTTTTTCTGAAAGAAGAAAGAAGCCATTTATTGTCTTAACATTTCTGTGCATAATTGATGAGAATCCGAGCCACTCCACTGCTGGGATTTTGATATTTTGCAGATTACAAAATCAAACAAAAAAAATTAGACCAGCGTCAAACAAGAACTAGAAGCAAGGTACGTCCTTTAAACCTAAAGTGATCGAGTTTGGATACGAGCATTCCCATCGATGCATGAACATTTGATACATCTGGTAAAAATATGAAGTCTAATAATATTTTGCCATCCCAAAACTTCTGTGTAAATGGCATACTTCTTTTTTTGCACTCTTCATAACGTCTTTAAATTTAAAACTAAAACAAGAGTCTGGCTATGCAGACTTGACAAAAATGAGACATTTCCTGAAAATGGATACAGTATTAACTTTGAGGAGTATTTCCATATGCAGAGAACAGCTGCTTCTCATAACTCTCCAGTGTTGATAGACCTGTTCTGTAGACGACCACCAGAGGGCGACAGAGGGACTAAGAAAGCCCAGGTACCAAGAAATTGAAAAATGATAAACTTTTTCTGAGTAGTATTTAAAGAGTTCTCTTAATCAAAGCACTGAATAACTTATTCAGTCAAATATATATGTAAATATATATACAATTAGATTTTCTTAAAGTAAACAGTCATAGTCCACGCCATGTTATGTCCTCATTGGTGCTCTTCCAGAGGCAGCTCCTCCTTCCCCTTCGTCTTAACGTTGATCTCTAGGACGCTAAAGGCTGCTGTTGCTCCTCCAACGCCTCCAAGTTCTGGGCTGGTTCCGCTTCCTGCTCCGCCCCCGGATCTCCCCTGTGGTCACACTCAGCTACCCCATCCTCGGTTTTTTCACAGTCCCTGTCCTTCTCCTCGGCTTCTTTCAGACTGGCCGGCTGTCCGTATTCGAACACCTGGTCCGTGTCCCCATTGTCTTTCGAGCTGTACAGTTCACACGGGGACAGAGCAGCGCTGAAAGCTCCCGCCTCCTCTCCAGCAGACCTCCTGTGCTGTCTTGTGGGCGGGCGCCTTTTGAATGATAGCCGGGCACGGGTCTGAGGAAAATATGGGTAAAAAAACAGGACATTTTGATAAAAGCAAAGAAATATATTCATGTTTAAAAAAATAATAAATCAAGAAATCAAAAGGCAACGTAGATCTATAAGACGGCTACAAATATATATGCATTGTCAATTATTTCATCCATTCACATTATTTCCCGTTCTTAGTCTCAGCATATGCGTGCGAGCACTGGACGCCGTGTTACCTCGGCTAACTAGGCTAAGGGGATTACATCTTCAATCCCCCTTGCAGCCACACTCATGTACTGCTGGGGCATCTTGCTCAAGCTTATCCAAGGCTTCTTAAAGTGAAGATGCAGAACGCCTGCTGAGAAACACGTCGACGGGTCCGGCAACCACGTGTCCGACAGTGACGTCACAGCCCGGTCGACAACAAGCGTGAGAAACGTGTCCAGGGCCTCGATGTGACTGTAACTCATTTTGCCATTCAGTGACTCCGAACTAGTGCACAGACTCATGCACACATGACAAACACAACAGTACCAACTCCTAAACAATGCTTACAAGTGACCTGCAAGCAGAAATAAAATGAAATATTAAAGGAGATTGGGTCTTCTTCAAAGAGATAGCTACAGTAATACCACAAAACTAGTCCCACTGCAATACAAGAAGATAGTAACAAATAGCTCAGATCCATTTATTTCAATTGGCAAGCCTATACGCAGCTTTGTTGTCCATACACTTACCTTGTTGATGCTCAGCAGCGGGGCGCCTTCAGGGGCGCCGTCGAAGCAGACGGCCTCCTCCTCTTCACAGGACGGGTACGAGGGCCGCAGGGCGGGGCTCACGGTGGGGCTCAGGGCGGGGCTCAGGGCGGGGCTCAGGGTGGGGCTCAGGGTGGGGCTCAGGGGGCTGCAGGGTGTGGGCGGGGACAGCGGTGCCGGCTGCAGCGTCACTTCAGGACTCTTGTTGGGTGAATGCAGCAGGGCGGTGGGCGACAGGGCAAGATTGGCCTGCAGTGGGAAAAGGTAGATCCTGAAGCCTGGACAATATCATCTGAATGCAACCTAACTGTCAAACACTGGGTTTCATTAAATGCATTTAAACATTTTTGAAAAAGAACACCGATCTTTAAAAAAAAAACTGGCCTGCTAGAAGCACGGTTTGAAATTCCACGCGTCTCGAACAGCATCCGTCATATTCAGTCTAAGAACTAAAAGGACATAATAGAGAGTTAACCCCCCCCAAACCTCTGTTCATGTTCAAAGCAGCGTATCCTACCTGCACTGGGGAGAAGAGGAAGAAGGAGAAGCGGCAGCCCTTTTGTCCCATGGATGCCCACTGTGTGAATCTCTAAGAGGAACGCCGGCGGCGGGTTTGTGCGAAGCTCCGTGGCCATTGATCCCATTAGCTCATTAATCTGAGCCAATTGTGGCATCAGGGACAAGCTTGTCCCCTTTCCCCCCCTCCGCATGCTCACAGCTCAGCACCAGTGCCCACTGAACAGTGGATGGCAGTAACGACACCTGACTCCTGCTGCCCGTTTACTACATCCTACATCGTGTGTGAGGCCAGCTTTGTTTGGTTTCCCCATTTCACTCACACAATATTCTAATGTTAAATAATAACAGTAAGCATCTACCTGGAGTTTCTCAATGATGGAGGAGTTCTTCATCTTGATTTTGAAGGGATTTGGTGAGACGATGGCTTTCTGCAAGAGAAACGTCAGACCAGAGTTAAGGAAAAGACAAATGTGGAAAATCACCACAATGCCTCGTTACACCACGGAAAGCTGACATCTTGTGTTACTTCCACTTTGTGTACAATGTGCACTGTCATTGTAGAGTATACTGGGCCATACAAGCATATTTAAATATGGAAAAGTATCAAATAAAAATATATTTTTCTGGTCAATCCTTTGATTTTTGCACTGTTGTGCAAAGCGGCTTCGATCTGCAATAAAGATAAGACTGAACTATATAGATAGGTTTGTGTGACACATTGGTCAAGTCAATATTGTTTTTTCATTGGAAGAGAAATAGCAGCAACACTTTCACAATGTTTGATCAGATGAAACAAAAATGGTCCATTGTGCAACGGTAGTCTGTTGACTGTGGTGAAATTGAGTTTGCAATGTATAAAGTAAAGAAATCCAAGTCCGTTTTATGGAGACACGTTAGTAGCAAATGGGTCAGTGGAGTAAAAAAAATGACTTGCATCAGATTCATCATCGTTTTGGTTCTGCAACTTTAGGGAACATGGATGTCTTCTTCGAAATAGCAACTATAAACAAAAAGGAGGAATTGTAAATCAAATCTGTAATCGCACATATGCTACTCCATTTAATCTTCTCGGGCAGCTACATATAAATGTATTTGGTATAATTTTTGCATGGATGCTTTAACATAGAAGACATGAATGAAGTACCTCGCCGTTTGAGGTGGGCATCGGTAGAATGTGACCGTTAAACCGTCCAGCCAGCTCAGCCACAGATGGCTTGGATGGAGAATCCTATTGGAAGAAGAATACAGTCAAACAACCTACAAACACTTTATGACATACGTTAGGAATATTTACACGGCATGCCTTTGCCCTGTAAAAATAACTTTTTGGGCGCTGACTTGCTCAACAAAGACGGTAAAAAGTCAGAGCCCAACGTATACCTTTGCATCATTTTAATAATTCATCATGTTTGAGACAGGAGTTGCTCAGCAACTGATGAGACCGCGTTAATATTATCTTTATTAAATATAAATATGTTTTAGATGAGTCCAAAACATCCAAATCATTCGACTACTTTTCAGGATTGGCTTCGCAAGAGACAAGGTGGATTTTAAAACGTATTTGTAACCCATGAAATGCCGATCCTGATAACTTTTGAAAGAAATAAACACGAGCACTGATGCGTTTCCTTAACGTACAGTCATAAAACATTTAAAGAAAACCTTTTTAAGTGTGCGGAGCCTCTTTAAACACATCATATGCCCAGAGCCATTTTGCAGCTAAACAAGGAGATGTTCGAAGACGAGAACAAGTCTCACTTCCCTCTTCTCTGGAGGAAGAAAACGCAGAGAGGGAACGTGCAAACTCCAGAGTGCCGGGTTCAATGCCGTTCTTGCATCACGCCCGGGACCCGTCCTTGGAGCCTCACACTCTTATCACTTTCGCGGCCCCTTTATTTCATGTCTCTCCCACTATTCCCGAGCCGATTGCTAAACCTCCCTCCTCCATTCTGGCCTTTCCTGACCACTAACTGCTGATACCACGGGCCCAAGTGATAAGTCGGCATGAACGAGAGCCTTCAAAAGAACTATGTTTTTTCTTTTGCCAAGTATTTGGACAGCGAACGGGTCTAGACACGTCGTTTGGGACGGCAGCTCGAGATGCGTCAGGAGTGAGCAGATCCTCGTGCACCACGTTGCCGTGCCGTGATTTGTGTGTTACGGTCACCGCTTGTGGAGCTGCGCCCTTTTCCGGCTTCTCATTTCCAGCAGACTTTAACTGACCACTAAAACACTCACGCTAACGTCACGTTTCCCGGGTGTGTGGACTCTCGGCTCCCTCCTTCCTCGCACAGTTTGAGCCCATGGATCTCCAAACCTTCCCGGATACACACACACACACACACACACACACATTCCACACAAGCTTTGTTTTCCTTCTCCCTCTTCGCCACA
Organism: Liparis tanakae; assembly: GCA_036178185.1. Classification (NCBI taxonomy): domain Eukaryota; kingdom Metazoa; phylum Chordata; class Actinopteri; order Perciformes; family Liparidae; genus Liparis; species Liparis tanakae. The sequence continues at coordinate 7,358,360 of CM070099.1, read as the reverse complement.
TGACCTCGTCACCTTGCTCCCTCCACCCTAAACGTATGACAGCATCTGTTAGCCTCTGTGGACGCTGCTCTGCGCCCTAATCCACATCGCAACCCTCTTCCCGAGTTCTCATCCGTGATGAATAGTAAATCACCAGGGACCCACCCGCCAACCATTTCCCCAAGATGACAAAAGACACACATTATTCCAATGAGCCATACAAGGCCTTCAGCTGGTTATCGGTATTGCATGTTTCACTCGGCTGGGACCTCACGCTCTGCAGAAGAGTGGGAACCATCGGTTCACTGCAGGGGAGCGCAGGGCCAGCTCTATTTCTGGGCCTCGAGGCCTGGGAAAAAGCCCCGCAGCTGTGCAGGCCGCCTGGATCACAGCGCTGCTCTGTAACCCCGCCGCTCCTCAGAGAGAGCCTCCCTGGATATGAGAGACCACATCAGGAACACTGTAATCTAGCATACAGAGCAGTTGAGCATGTCTAAACAAGGAACTACATGAGAGAGGGAGAGAGAGAGAGAGGCTTCTGAAAGCAGTGCCTTTACCATGTGAATAAAGTTTGCCTGTGTCGTCGCTAAAAAACAAACACGCCATTTCTTGACTTCCATGGAAAGTACAGACCTATAGTACAGACCTATACTGTTGTCAAACACACTTTTACTTTGAATAGATTGAAAGCTTTTGTTATTTAATAGCATGACAAAAAAAGTACATTAATGCTTGTAGGAACACTGACAAATTGAGAAATGTGGTAGTTTGAATCCCTGGGGCCAGTTGGGAAAATATGACGTGGTTAATCTACAGATAATACTGTATGTGCAGTGCAGGACGTTTACACTATTGTGTAGATGTCTTTGAATGCATCGTCTTGGCTCCTGGAGCCCTTACAGTTGACATGGAAAGCCTCCAGCCCTGTGGACGCTACTCGAGTATTACATCAACGCTGTCGGCATCCTTTGAGTGGAGCTGCAGAGTTTCAAAAAGGACACAGTGGTCACAAAGATAATACTACTTTTAAGAAATAATAACTAATAAAGTGAAACATGAAATCTGTTTTTTTCAGCCATTTGTGCTAAAAATGTAAAACAATTAAAAACTGTTGTGTGCATCCTTAGCAAACTGTGTCTCGGGGATACAGGTTCATCCCAACCAGCCGCCGAAGACACGAGGTTCAGCGTATGACCGGCTGATGAAGAGGGAACACGGAGGCAAACAGATCACACAAAGCCTGCTATTCATATTTCCAGAGGCAGAGGGGAAAAGAAGAAGCACATGATAGCAGTCTCTATAAATCCAAACATCTGTTTGATAGTGCAGCGGCGGTCGGAGCGTCATCCACTGTGGAGCCGACGTCTGACTCGGGATCTTTAACCCTTGGAGGAACTCTCAATCCCCAGAAATGAACCAGCGTGGAGGAAATCTGTGAAAGTGAAGATAAAGTGCACCAAAGCGCAGCTGTTGAGCAAGCGCCTTGCGTAATGGCTTCAGTTTGAGTGTGCAGGCTTTTCGAGCTGACAAGTCAGCGCGTTCTGCCAGGAGGAAAACCCACCGAACGGGCCGCTCCTTTCTGCCGGCACTTGTGAAGTGGCAAGAGAGCAGAAAGGCCTCTTCGCGCTCGCTGCCTCTCCAGGAAAACATGACGTGCTTTGGGACCGAACCTTATCTCACTCGCACTTTTCCACTGCGTTTGTGTGGTCTCGTGCGTGTGCGTAAGAGGCCCTCATGCAGGGTGAGGAGGTAAATGACACCCTCATCTGTACGAGACATTGCCGCTTCGACCTCATAGGAATTGGGAGGTGCTGCGGACACAGACTAGTGCCGAGTGGAACAACAAATATGCAATTAAAATAAATAAAAATATCCAGAGAGAGGGATAATAAATGCAGATGACCCGGGAACAGAAAGCTGCTGACTAAGTCCGAATTCAAAAAAACGGAAACATTTTTTTCAAACGTGTGAAATGCAACAAGTCAAGACCCCAGGAGGCTCAGAGATGTGTTGTTTAACTGCAATTATGAAGATAGAACGGATGAGTTGAATGCATTTGTATATTTCAATGCGATAATTACAGTAGCCCGTTACAGTAGCCTGCCTAAAATAGTCTGGAAAAAGAAATCAACACACGTAAACAGCTCACAGCAGACTGGACGTCCACCACATGTTTGAAGACAAGAAATACAACTGCTATACAAGCGCCTGTTGGTCGTTCTTCATCCTCCGATCCAGCAATCACAAAGACAAAACACATCTGGACAGTGGATCAGATAGTTGTTGTGGAGGCCGGCTGAGAGAACAGACGTGGGATGACGTCACGGGAAAGCGATGCACCTTCCCCACAACAACGTTGTTCACCTCAGAGTCCTCTGATATAGAGTCGTTAGTTTCAGCCAGCAGTTAAAGTTCAGTCTCAAACGTGCACACCTGCCTTCTAAGCCTCTTATTTATTAAGGGACGGTTCACATTAATAAAAGCATTTCAGTAAATGTGCCAGAGATAGCCAAGAGTTTATTTGTCATCTGTAGTCCCAATGATGCTGATGTTAAGAACAAACCTAAAAACATAAGATTATAAATACCCTAAACTTACAATGTCAATATTTCCCAAAAAGCAAAACGTGCAAAGTACAAGCAGCTTGCAGCACTTGGTGTGTTTGCGCTCCTGTCTCCCAAAAAAGGAAATCAAGAGCATGGCGTGATGCCAAATTTAGAAGAGGGTGGTTGAGGCGGGGCAGGCAGTATGGGTTAACTGCTCTGCAGGGAGATGTAGAAGTTAGTTATAAAGTCATGATGATATATTTTTTCCCTGGAGTTTTCACTTCCACCATCTGGCTCACTGCTCTCAGGTTTCATATATACGAATCTCACATTTGTCAACATGTTTGAGAATCTGCAGCTGCCCTCGGGCTGCCTCTCAGTCTCCATCCATGACATAACTTCCCTGAAAGCCGACAGTGTGTGTTTTTCTTTCACAGATCACAGTGTCCTGCTTCCTGCTATCTCGTCTGCATTTCCCACCCAGGATATCTGTCTGCCCCACACACTGGAGGAGCACAGTCTGACTCAACCTCCTCTGTGATAGCGGGGCTGACCCTGCATCGTGTGTAGCGTGAGAGAGGGCTTGTGAGAGAGGGCTTGTGATGGCAATACAGTACAACAATGTACATGATAACAACCACTGCTAAATAAGCAGGGCTGGCATTTTTAAGGCTTTATGAAGCATGTGATTGGTCGCAATAGGCCGACGAGCAGAGCTTACACAAGAGAAGTCAGCTCCCATGGAAACAGTTTGTTTCCCACAAAACTAGTTCAATTATTTCACCGGTGAAACTAAATGTGTTGTGAAACGTTGAAGACGAACTGCAGCAGAAATATGAATGTTGTGCAGAAACGGTGCACTTCCTGCATTCTACTTCTCTTTTGATCTGTAAAGTTTGCCAAGACTTTCCAGTTCAAATATGTGAACGTACGGTTAGAAACATGCTAGAAAGATGTCAGATAAAGGCGATGAGGGTTTGCAGGATGTTTTTTTTCCTTCTTTCTTTTATCTAAAAAGGACATGCTACAGGTTTGTCCCCCAGCATCATCACGCCCAATCACGGCTCTGGAGCACTTTAATGTATCGTGTAAGCTGATAAAATCAAATTACATACATTAGTTCTATTATATATAAGGCCTGGTGAGGATGTGTAGCCTTTCCTTGATGCTTTAAATTCCACTGAACTTCACAGTCAGTTAGGTGTTTGTTCCATGAGAACGAACACACACACACACACACACACACACACACACACACACACACACACACACACACACACACACACACACACACACACACACACACACACACACACACACACACACACACACACACACACACACACACACACACACACACACACACACACACACACACACACACACACACACACACACACACACACACACACACACACACACACACACACACACACACACACACACACACACACACACACACACACACACACACACACACAGCTTTGTTGTAATCTTACAACACTTTCAAAAGGATGTTTTATTTATTGCAACACTTTTTGTAGTTCTAGAAGTAGTAATAAAGGCATATAACTATTTAGCCCATAATAAGGACAGCAAGTGAGTAAATGACTCATAAAGCAAAATAGGGAAAATAGGGACTCATTCGCAAACGTCTGGCTGGTGCACACTGAGTTCCTTCTTATTGGTCTCTTAACTTTACTATGGATTACATAATACATGTGCATGCCATATGTCAGCTATCCCGAATACTCACTCTTATAGCCGTGGTGTTGTTTTTCCATCAAAGGAAAAACTCCACCTCCCCAACCCAACACACCCCAGGTCACAAGCCGACACGCGCACAAACACAGACACACGCGCACACACTATTCAGGTGCATGCACAAACTGTCCAGTTTGCCCTCTTCATAGGTTGTCGTTCCAACACAGGAAACACAACATTTTAGAATTTCCATGCGTCAATCTCCTTAAGGCGTGCTTGAAGCAGTTGACGCTAGACACACACACAACAGAAAAAGGTGATGTCATCAAGAAGAAAAGGTTATTGAGTTTAAATGACGGAGTGCGAGACTGACTTTACACTCTTGCTTCAGGGGTTTGGTCGAACTAGACGACGTATGAAGTTAATTTGTCGCTTACGTTGGTTTTATTGCTGAATGACTTATTTGCCATTACCTTATGAGAAGCAGCCCTTTCTATAAACACCAGATTATAGTGGCGCTTGTGTGTGATTCGTTGTTGAGGTAATCAGTTTTAAACTAATTGATTAGTCGTCAAAATAGTACGAGTGTTAGTCGAGGACGGCTCGACCGCAACGGCAATCTTTTAAACTTAAATCGGATTACGTCACGGACGATGCCTCCCATACCCAACATCTGGGAGAACCCATCCAGGTTCAGGTAGAGCTAGGAGATATGGAGAAAATCAAACAACATACACCTCAATATTAACTGTCCCCAGTGGTGATTTTACTAAATATTTCCAGAATGGAGATTTAATAAATAATAATCAGTGATGCAGACATTGACTAACAGAACTGTCTGGTAAGTTCAAAGAAATACATTACAAGCAGGAAAAGGACAACACTTATGCCATATTACGACATCCAAAATCCACCTAGACGATTTCTAGTCCAATATTAATTTCCTGTGGCATGACTCAGTTGGCATTGCTTTGGTGTCAGAGGTGATGACAGACCAAAGGGACTTTGCAGGAAACCACTGACTGTCTGAAACACCCAAACCTGTCCCGACTCAGTGAGCTTTCAAACGGCTTTGACTTTTCTTCTCTTTTTTTAGTCACGGTGGTTGCCATGGAAGTGTCCCGTTATACCCACACCATCAACAGAAACACCTTTCTGAACTCTTCCCAGGTGAGAGATGGAATCCCTGAGCAGTGTTTACATTTCTAACAGGACCTTGGGTAGGTAGTTGCTCACTGAGATCAAATGCTCATCGTCACCAATCTCTAAATCATGTGCGTGACTACTAAAGACATTGCGCCTGTGATGTGGGTATATGAGAGGCTTCTTCTAGAAGAAAAGTCACCAAAACAAGTTGAACCTGCTTTCGATCGCAGCCTTCAGCTTGCTGCAGGTTTGTTTTGCCCCTCTCAAAACAGCGTCATCTCACAGAAAGTGCAAATATACCAGAAACAAAAGTGTTGACCTAAACCATTTTTTTAATCTTTTATCAGTCTCCCAATTTTAGCAAAAGAGACAGAAGACTACATCTTTGCATCCTCACTGAACTGTCCGAAAGCATAGCGGAGTCCTAACGTTGGTGGTGTAGGGATGTGAGAGTAGTTCTGTGGCAGATTGCTAATGCGCTCCGTCACATGCTGATGTGGGGTGGGGGTGGGGGTGGAAGGGCGTTGCTCTTCCCATTTGCAACATGACATTAAATACTTGAAGAATATGTTACAAGTTGGAGGGAACAGCTCGTTTTGCTGGGAGGCCACGAGCCTGTGACCAAACCCTGCAATAAAAATGGACTCCATGAAGAACATTTTGTTTTAAATCCAGTGTGATGGATTTAAAACAAAGATAGGGGGGGTCGTTGTTGATGTTAAGAATTGAATGCAGACTTACAGTGAAGACTAAATGTAATCAACATCATTCGTCAGTGGCTCACGACAGATGTCCCGTCAGCTCCTTTATGCCGAGGTGTTTTTGTGTGTGTTGATAACAGAACAACTACAGCGCCAGGAAAGGGAAGCACTCATCTTTTCACAAAAAACATTTGGATAATAAGTCAAAAATTATTTCACAGCGTAAAGAGGTAGACATTGTAATGATGAGTAGCTTTTAAAAGTGGCGAGTAGCCAACACAACTACACAGGTATAGTACTTTATAGGTGTAAGACACTAACATGAATGCAATATTTAAAAAAAAAAAGAAAATACACAGACCAATACAAATATGAGTTGCCTATGGACTGGTAATGAACCACATACATATTAAAACCATCTGCTCAAGTAGCCAACAAGTGCATGCTAGAACAGAAAGCTGCTCGGAGTAGAGTCGTTACCTCCATTCTGGGAAATGCAGAGGTCGTCCCCTTCTGCTTTTTGTCGTTGTTGTTGTTGTTGTTGTGGCTGTTTTTCGACCTGTAGGAGCTCAGGGCCTGCTGCTGGAGAGGAGACCGAGGAGCGCAGCGCGGACAGAGAGCAGCTCTGTGTTTATATCTGGAGCCAAATCAGCCTCATGCACGAGGAGGAGGAGGAGGAGGAAGAAGAAGAGGAGGAGGAGTGGACAACTTTTACGCGCATTTGGCTCCATCAGCGCTGTCAAATTAGTCAAGAAAAAAAGGAAAACAAACGACTTCTGCTTCAGACGATCAGAATATGAATACCGACGAAGCGAACAGTTGCGCAGAATTATTTGGCCAAATTAGCTGGGACTCAATATGATTAAAAAATATATACTTTTAGATTAGTAAACCCAATAAGGACCAGACTGGAGCATTGGAGCATCCACACACAGTGCACATCGATCCACACAGTTCCTTGAAATAGGGGGCGGCAACTTTGATGTCATTTTTAATCAATGTACCAATTAATCCAAGCCGCAGGCCTCAGCTGCTTTTTGTGAGCCATCACGTTCACGCATGTGTTCTCACACCTGGCCACAACTAAATGAGTTAAGTCGCCATGTTGCCACCTGATGGAAAACATCTGCTGTGACGTCATTGATTGAAACGTGACCTGATAGCAGCACTGCAGTGTAGCGCGGTGTTCCGCCCAAAGTCTCCGGTGGATCAAAAACAAACTACACTATTCACCCTTTCAGATGATACCTGCTGTATAGCTAGAATTACCCTCCATATGCATACTTGTCATTTGAAAGTATTTATGTTATATATATATATATATATATATATATATATATATATATATATATATATATATATATATATATATATATATGTATTATTCCGATGGGCTTTTGTGGCTCCTACTTTTTCCCCCTTCGTATTCTATGTATCATCAACACTTCCCAACATTTCCTGTAATAGTGTGAAAAAAAAGATTTCAAAGTTCAGACAGGCAGATAAAAACGACTTCTCACTTTGAAGAAATAGCATCTAAAGACTGGATTATGAATTATACTTCATGTATGGATATATGGCTGCAGGGTTTTTATTAGGTCCAGGCCTAAGAGTGCATGCATGCAGTAAGACTCACCTCCACTTGTAACAACTTGATCATGTGCATCTTTATCATGTGAATCTTTATTATGTGAACTGCAAGATTCAGTCTCCACCTTTGCACATTTCTAATGTTGCCTGTTCGCCTCTGAGTGAACTGCAATCTGCATGTTTTCTCTGCATTTCCTATGATGCAAGTCTAGGACACTCCCTACTGGCAGGCATGTACAAAAATGACTTACAACTGCTTTTTAGTTTATTATTTATTTATTTTGAGTTGTCATGATAGGACAACATATCTGGAAGCAGCTCTGCTTTCTGCACGAGGCCCGGAGGAAGGCAAGTCAGTCAATAAGTGTCTTTGGGGTGTGGTAATGTAGAGAAGCCATGTAAGCTAATGGAGTGGTTTCCAACCCACCAACACCACACACAGCTGCAGGAGCTCCTCTTCCTCACTTAGTCGTGGTGGAGAGAGACAGCTTTACTGTCTATAAATCTGGTGAATTACTGCAGCCTAATATGTTTACTTGACATCCCTTTGTTTGCATTAATAATAATAGCATAAATCAAGTTGCGATCTGGTTTCAAAGGTTTGAAACCAACAGACAAACAGGATCAGATTACAATTTTCTGTTCGTCGGCCAACTTTCAAATACTTTTCATGTCTCCAAATGGCAGAGAATTTGACTACAGATTGAAAAAAAGAAAAAGAACAATGGCTCCTTTAGGCGAGAGATGGTTTATTAGACAACAGAGACTGTTTGCTAAAAGGAGACAAGGGGATTTGTGCTTTATGAATTAAGCTTATTGTCATTGTTGCGATTAAAGGCATTGGAATACACCGTGTTAGTGCCAGGTGGTTTGTAGAAGCCAAAGACACGTTTGTGTTTATTGACTTTGTGTTGTTCAGCTGGGACAACGAGCACAGAATGAAAGTGAGGTGGCACCGGCACACGCCTCCCTCTGTGTGGTGGAGAGACGTGATTGCCGAAGGGGTGGAATGAATTTACCATTTCAAGCTCTTAAGTTTTAAGCTTTTGGGTTCGGCGAGGAGATGAGAGCGAGTGATTGCACCAGAGGCCGCGAGGAGAAGAGAGACCAGCAGGATAGGTAGTGAACCCCGCAGACTTTCCAGAAAGAGTTATTGTGCTTCACCTAAATATCCTCTATTTAAGTGCAGCTTCCTGAGCCCAGATGCATGGACCAGCAGGCACAAGGAGCCAAACAGGAAGGGAATATGTGTAGCTGATAATTTGTGGAAATGGGCTGATAGGTAAAGGTGGGAAAGATTTCTGACAGGGTCAAGAGAAAACCAGAAACTTAAATCATAAACAACAGTGTTGTTGAGGTCTAATAGCATGTTTTGACTGATCTAAATACCAGAAAAGGATTGATGTTAATGTCATTTATCATTTCCATGCCCTAGTACATACACAGTGTGTCTCCCCTGGCCTTTGGCTCCCCCTGCTGGTGCAAAGTACCACTGAAATGATGGTACGTGCATATTTATCAGAAAACCATCATGTTTCATTTAGAGATGAATGCAAATGAAGAAAAAACTGACTGTGCGGCATGACATTACAATTATATATATATATACATTTATGTACTTTCTGCCAATTCAGTATAGTATACCCATAACCCCCTGTCATGTAGTTAAGTATTACATTAGGTTGTTCAACTCTGAAAGGAGTAGGGGTATACGGTCCATCCATCGGTGCTCACCCAATGAAGCTTTTACTATTTTTGTATTACGTCAATACTATAATTTCTAAATGCTACAAAAAGCCCACCATGTTGTCTCCTCAGAATCACTGCCGTGTTCACAACATCTTGAGAAAAGCACTTTTTCTAGGAAGTGGGCCACATAGGAGATACTGTAGGAGCAGATTGCGGACTTTGGAAGATAGTAACGTAAGCTAATTTATTAAATATCCCCCATCTTAAATTCTTAAGGAAATGTTGGAAAGGCTATTCAAGTGTTTGTGGAATAACCGATACATAACTTTGAGAGATACAGTTTTTCTTTTAAGTGTGATCTGCATAGCTTAATCTCAAAGACTAAACACTATGCAGTGTTTGGTGAGTGTGTAAACACAGTGGTTGGTGGTGGAATAGGATGCGACATAAGAGGCACTCGCTTAAATCGTACCTATAGTCCAGCATTATTCATTCTTAAATATAGCCAAAACAATTGTAATTGTACTATGTGCTTTCAAATCAGTTTAAAGATGTTTTTTTCATGAATTAGCTGCCTCATAACAGGCCTTAGGAGGACTGATGTACTTTTGAAATGATATCGAGGCCAATGCTGTTTACACAGTAAACAGCAGCAGTAATAATTGTAGTAATTGTTTGATTACTTGTCAGTTTGGAAATAACTGTATTTTTCTCCTTCTGTGATACATCTCTCAGGAAATATGTTATTACGTTTGATCCATTATTTCAAATTATTTCTGTTATTTAAATGAATCACTCTCTAAATATTCCAATTCTAAAAGACGAGAAGAAGAGGAAAAGTTATGACCTGAAAAGATGATTGTAAATAAACGCTGACTTGAGGTGGTGTGAAGGGGTCCTGATGGGTGTGTGTGTGGAAGAGCCGCTTTCAGACTCTCTCTTCGTTATCAGGACGGAGAAGAAGCAGCAGAGGAGTCGTGATGCCCACTGATCTTTCCCCCGGTGATGGCAGGATGGTCTGTGACAAATAAGCTTTTACCCGCTGCTTCAGACCGAGATGAATGCCCCTGAGGATGAGTCAGCCCACAGCGACTTTGCCTCTTTGTGTTTGTGCAAACCAAGGCCGGATGATTCATGGGCAGAATAATGACAGGGCTTTTTTAAAGAAGGGCATGCGCGTATGGACAACTCTGAGTTCATGTCGATCTGTTGTTCAGGTTATGAACACATCATTTTACCTTTTACCTTTCTTGCGTAAAGTGTACAATTTCTAATCCAAAATGCAACATTGAACAATGGTGTTAATATTTTGCAAGTGGAAGCAATAAAATCAATACCCTCTGCTGCTGCTGACAACCTAATACCCTTTCTTCCTCTTTGAAATGCACAGAGTGGCCATTACTTTGAATATGGTGATGCGGGGACGTTGGCTGCCGGCTTTGATCTAACTCAGAGCCCAGGTAATATAATAGCTGTGTCAGATTACAGGATGGTCGGCACGTACGCAAGCCCCAAAACCTCCGGGCTCAGGTGGCCTCTGTATCACACACACAGACATCAACTGTCCCATTTTCATAGTAATGTGCTTTTATTCCATCTATTCACTGGAGAGATGGTACACAACCCTGTTAACACACACACACACACGCACACAAACCGGAACACCCACTGTCAGACCGACACAATTAACGGACCACAGCTAACAGGTTCACTTGTTTTTGTTTTTCTTGATTTATGGGAGTAACAGACAAACCGTATGATAACAACTGCACACCATACATCAAACAAATGCAAATCGTACAACATTATAAATGATCAGTCTTTTAAAATGTGGCAAATGCCGTCTGTGGTTACCAGAGAGGGATCACTTAATAATCAGGGCTGTGGATTGATGGTAATTGTGAACTGAAACACGTAAGTGCGGACACCAAGCAAGCAGAAACATCCAACGGCACACAAAGTATACGTTTTTTTTTCTTCTTTTCTTGAGATGTTACACACACACACACACACACACACAGGACAACGTGAATATATTCTTATGTTGCTCACAAAAAGAAAAAAAAAACAGAAATAAAATGTGACACATGTTTGAATTCATCAACCAGTCTCTTTGAACAAAATGCCACTGAGTAGTAAATCATCTTCGCCGTGCAGTGGAGCTCCGAGCCCCGCTTCCCCCCTCACAGAAGCATTGCTCCTCTACATCTTCATCACGTTTCCTCTCTAGCTGGTGATCTGGAGAGAAAGCCTGCACTCTCTCTCTCTTGGTGGCGTCGTCAAACAAGCCTGTGACTAAAGAAACATCGTGTGCCGAGGCGCCTCACACCCCGGTCAGGCTTTCGTTCAGGGTGGAGAGGCGGTCGTTGACGCACAGCTGCCTCTGGTTGGCCTGTCGGGGCCTCTGGTGCAGCAGGAACAGGCGTTTGGCTGCAGCCCGGTATTTCCGAGACATGAGGTTGTAGACGACGGGGTTGATGGAGGCGCTGAGGTAGCACAGCACCATGGAGGCCATGTTGAAGTTCTGGCTCAGCATGGCCGTGTCGTAGTCGTCCACCTGGGCGAAGAGGTTCCTGCCGATGTGGTACGGCAGCCAGCAGATGATGAAGGCCAGCACCACCACCACTGAGCGGGAAACAAAGTCAGGTTTGAGAAATAGCTTGGTAATCACGCTTTCTTTACCGTCTTACCGAGCGTTAGACAAGAAGGTTAAAACCAGACTCTCTACAATCCTTAATTACCTTTACATAAAAAATGCGGAAGGTAATGTTTTGATCACCGCATATTTGTGTGCGTGCGTGTGTGTCATTCGCATAAATCCAAAACGTATTAAACCGAATCGCATGAAATTTGGTGGGATGATTGGTTATTATCCGAGGACCATTTGATTCGATTTTGGGATTGATTGAGTCAAAGGTCAAGGTCATGAAAAGGTCAAAATCTTATTTTTACCATCAGTCAATTTCTATCCAATTGGCATGCAACTAATGCCCATGTGTTCATAATTCAATGCTCAATCTTGTGATATGTGAAGGTATGCGCTCTACCGAGTGTCCGTTCTAGTTCTAAAATGAGTGTGTCTCATAAACAATCGGACACTCTGCTTTATTAGGTTACAGTTTAATCAGTTGCATATTTTCAGATGACTAAAATTCATGTTGTAATATAGTTCAGACTTTCTTTTGTTATTTTGTCAGGAGCGCCGTCGGCTTCAAAGCGGTGAGAGGATCAATGCACCCTAATCTCCGATGAAAGAGGCCGCAATAACAATGGGTTTTCAGGTAACATGTCACATTGGACATTTATTAATGACCAGCAGCAATTACCATCAAAAGAACTTCTGCTCACACTCACGCATGCTCTTACTCGTACGACTCAACCCGCCTGCGATTGGCCCAGACAATGAAGGGACCTTTTCACGAGGCGAGAGCGAGCTAATTGGAGCATACAGGACTGTCTTAGAAAATTAGAATATTGTGAAAAAGTTCTTTATTTTCTGTAATGCAATTAAAAAAACAAAAATGTCAGGCATTCTGGATTCATTACAAATCAACTGAAATATTGCAAGCCTTTTATTCTTTTAATATGGCTGATTATGGCTTGCATTACAGAAAATAAAGAACTTTATCACAATATTCAAATTTTCTGAGACAGTCCTGTATATGTAGCAGACTGCAGAGAAACATGCCACACATCCAAAGCACAACTGAGCTTTGTGTGGCTTCACTCACACACACACACACACACACACACACACACACACACACACACACACACACACACACACACACACACACACACACACACACATGTCTCAGTGCTGGGTGAGCTTGTCACAAAGTCACTGGTATTGATCAAGAAGCCCCCGCAGATAAAATTAGCAGTAATGTGTCGGATGGATGCACTCATTTCTATAAGGATAAAACATGTCCATTCAGTAATTAGAAGAGGAGTATTTCTGGCTCATCAGCCTAATTATCTGTGAATGAACCAGTTATCTGTGTATTGAAGACCTACATGATGGACTCGCATAGTGAACAGATGCCACAGATGATGAATTTCTTCATTGAGTGACTCCTGAGATGAGTGACTCCGGCAGATTTACAAGGAGCCCAGGGTTGTGGGAGCATGCACATTTCCATTAAAGTTGATTTATGGAGGGCTCTGATGACAATCCAATTTGGGATTCAACAAATGGCAGCAAGTCTGACAATGTGAGCTCTGTGCACTGTGTCTCACCTAATGAACAGCATTAATATCCTCATGACTAGCCTACATCTTGATTTAATACTTGATTAATACAGATTGGCCTGGCCACGGTTCTTTACTGTAAAGTTCCCTGTGCAATATGCCAGAGCTGCACATTAAGCCAATCAGTGATCAGCTTCAGACAAAACGGAATAACAACAACACACACACACACACGCCATTCAAACAACAGAGAGCTGGATTTGATAGAATGCTTTAGCTTTTAAATGTAGAACAAATCAGTGCTTTAGATAGATGCTAAAACAATATTTACACACTAAAGAGCCAGTGCAGAAAACAAGAAATCCTCAATTCTACAGACATCTGTATTCTGTTTCATTGTTTTGCCTCAGAAACAATGAAACTGACTTTATAGACAGATGGAGAGTTTCACAATGCCATCACTCCTGAACCTGAGTGGTCTGGCAACGTGAAGCAGAGAAAGCTTTTAGAAAGCATAAGATAAACATCTATCCGTTTGCACTCACCCAGGATCTTCACTGTTTGTCTGTGTGAGCGCTCACGGGCCAAAGCACCTTGCAGGTCATTTTTGCTTTTCCACAACTGGCACCCGATGGAGCCGTAGAGGAAGAGGAGGCAGAGCATGGGGCAGAAGAAGTAGGTGGTGGACACCCACAGCATGATGTGCAGCTGCCCGGAGCTGATGGCGTAGTTGGTGTGCTTGCACTGCCTCGTATTGTAGTCTGGGTGGGTGTCATTGTCATACTCCACCCCGACCAGGAAGAGCGTGGGAGCCGCAGACACCAGGGCAAAAACCCACAGGGCGAGGATGATGTACTGGACCCTGCGCCGGGTCACCAGCACCTTGCTGCGGAGAGGGAAGCTGATGGCCAGGTAGCGCTCGATGCTCAGCGCCGTGATGTGAAGGATGGTGGCGGAGGTGCAGCCCTCGAAGATGTAGTGGTAGAAGCGGCACACCGGCTCCCCGAAGAGCCAGGGCACGTACTTCCACAGGCGGTACAGGTCAAAGGGCAGACAGAGGAAGATGACGAGGTCAGACACCGCCATGCTGGACAGGTACAGGTTGGTGGTGGTCTTCATGTCCTTGAAGTGCTGGATGATGAGGATGGTCATGGTGTTGCCCGTCACCCCGATGATGAAGATGAGGATGCAGATGACCGTGACGGGGATGAGGGTGGAGGTGGGGAACAGGGAGCCCTCGTAGTGGTGGTCGTCCATGTTGTACTGGTCCATGGCCTCCGCTCCAGCAGCATGAAGGTCCACCTGGGGTCGGGTCCAGGGCATGCCGTCCGTGTGAACTCAGGACTCAACAGGGAGCTGAGGAGAGAGATGACACCATGACACCACAGAGCGCTTAGTTTCATCTCTCAAAACGGAACATTATGTTCACATTACTGCCGACATGCTGCGGAGAAAGAGGATCATTTGTTTTATTTAGAGGCAGCTGCTGGTTTCTAGTCGTTTATGTACATTCTGAGCATCTGTTTTGGGCATTTTAGTTAAACACAACTCAATTATCTACACAGAAATGAATGGAAATCAGCGGCTCAGCTATTTTTATTTTTATTTTTCCATCCCACTGTCCATCTTTTTACTCTTTTTCCTGGCTATACTGGCTATACTAGCCCATTGCACAGACTGTCCTATTCATATAATATTGCACTATCCTCGTGGACATCAGCATCAACACTGACACAATCAATGCACACTAATATCTGTATAACATCTGTATACACCCTACTCCCTGTGGACATGTTCCCTCTATGTGTATTGTTTTTATACTGTGATTCTACTGTAAGTTGTGTATGTATGTTTGTGAGTTAAGTTAAGTGTATAAACTACTGGTTGACCTACATTTCCCTGGGAATTAATAAAGTATCCATCAAATATATTTAAAAAAATAAAATAAAATAAACATAACAACAAATTAAATTCAATATATAGTAAAAGCAGCTTTTAATTAAAGGGCAACATCCCAAACTGTAAAAGCAGAAAGCCTATCACAGTGTGAAGTAAATGACAGCCGGTGGCTTTACCTTTAAAACTGAGCAGAATCCCTCAGACCTTTGAACTTTAGCGTCTCTGTTTGGTGTCGGTGGAGCAGCAGCAGCAGCAGCGGGAGAATCTTATGAAGTGGCAGAGCCGGTCCCTGATGCTCGATAACCAGTCGGTGCTCTGGAGAAAGACGGAGCAATGAGCACCTCCTCCTCCTCCTCCTCCTCCTCCAGAGCGCCGAGCAGCAGGGAGGTCGTCTCCTGTGTGGGGCTCAGTAATCTTCGTAATCGAATGACAACGGGACAGATGTCGGTAAAGAACAGGAGATGGAGGCAATAGGATTGGAGGGACCCCCCTCCCACACACACACACACACACACACTTTTGTTCTTATGGTAGATTAAATGCAGATTTAGGATCGCACTAATCTGGCCTGAGCATAAAAATAAAATAAATAAAAGGGGTACAACTTTATTAAGTAATGCATTAATCAGTCATATCTACGGGTGTTTGCCGAGCTGTCTGGAAGATGTCACTGAAAAAAACAAATTGGGTGTTTGATGAATGGAACAGCAGCCCAAACTGGCCGTCTGATTGGCTTCATCACTCAACACACCCACCAGCTCATCTCCTCCTCCTCCTCCTCCTCCTCCTCCTCCTCCTCCTCCTCCTCCTCACGTTATGGATCAGGCCTGTTCTAATCAACTTGAACAATGCTGGTGAGGAGGAATTCCATTTGAAGAATTTACATAATTTACATATACTTTGAGCAGTACAGAGACTTAAAAGGTCAAATGTTTTGTGAGTTTTTCCACCTGTGAACATTCCGGTTTTACAATATTAGAACACAACCTTTAATTTAACACTGTGCAGCAAGTCAGCGCACAGTCTGCTGGACTTCACATCCCACCAATCCACACATTCTGAGTTTTTTCAGTCTGATTCCAAGTTTTCGGAGCGAGTGTAGGCAGCATCCCCGTGTATTGCGAGTAAAAGGTCATGAACACGGAGAGACGTTTATTCTTCAGTTCCCGATCTAGAGGTTTTCCTATTTTGTGTCCAAGGAAACATTATTCACCAGACCTGCTGGATGGCCGGCGGTGTGCTCTGTTGGATCAGAGCCAACACATCCATTACATCTAAATGAACCTTTGAAGTCGCGTTGACATCCGGGTGTAGTCACATGTGTACACTGAGCTGATCCACCGCCGGATGCAGCACTCGGACCTCCGAGGGGCAGCGGGGATGTCCCTCTGAGGTCAGCGTGTACACCGGCCAACGCAACACGACAGGGAAAGCTTGTGTGTGCTTTCTTAAATAAAAAAAAAAGAAGCAGAAAAAAACAAAAAAAGCTTTCCAGGCCTTGTATGTTGTCCATGGAATGGTGACAGAGATGAGTAAGTCCACTTCCACCTTTGTTAATCATTGCTCTCCTGCTCACACCACTTAGGTGTGCTTGTGCAGTGAAGAGGAACCCATCTCTCCTCCTCCAGAAGCTTCCACCTAACAGGCGTTGTCACATCCAGATGCCGTCAGCAGCTTGATTATTAGTATAATTATTATTATCTAACATACGGTTATGTTTTGATCGCCATGTATTTGTATGCGTGCGTGATATTTGCATAAGTCAAAAACTATTAAACCGCATCGCATGGAATTTGGTGGGATGATTGGGTATTATCCAGGGACCATTTGATTAGATTGTGGGATGGATCGGGTCAAAGGTCAAGGTCATGAAAAGGTTGAAATCTTTTTATCAATTTGTATCCAATTGGCATGCAACTAATGCCAAAATGTTCATAATTCAATGCCCAATCCTGTGATATGCGAAGGTATGCGCTCTATCGCGTGACAAAATGAGGTAAACGGGGAGCAAACCCAAGTAAAGAAATGCATGGGAGCATTTTCCATTGTTTTAGGGGGATGTTGTTACCACCTGTTATCATCATCTGAAGAAATACAACCAAGGTATTCTAGCAGTGTAGATGATTTTTATATGACGAAAGCATCCGACAGGCGGCTTCCTTTTCTTTATTTGAAGTCTGGATACTATGTGCTGGCACATTCGGTCCGTATTGCGGAACATGTGTTGCTAAAGGTTTTTGTTGTAGGGTCACTTTGTTAAAGTCAATGCAGTCAAGAGGCTCACAGCTCTGCTCCCTGGTTAGATGTGAGGTATTTAAGTACACATTAATAACTAAAGGACAAGGCAGAAGCCCACCACGGTGCGGGGGTATCCTCCCAGAGCATCGATGCATGTATAGCACCCGAGATGATGCAGCCACCTCTGGTTTGTAGTCGGTGGGCCTGAGCGTTACTGTGGTTATCAAGGAAGGCTGCACCTAACCCCTATTTCCATCGTCAAATAATCAGCTAATCTTTTTTATTTAAAGTCAATAAATTAAAGATTCCTGAAAAATGTCCATCTTCAAATGTTGTGTCCGACCAACAGTCCAGTATAAAGAATGATGCTACTTAGTCATGAAAAGCAACAAATAGTTTACATATGCAACCAGTGAATGTTGAGTGGTTCTGCTCGATACATTTCTTTAATAATTCATGGATTATAAATGACATCTCCTCTTGATTGACGTCCTTATAAACAGATGAACGGGTAATGAGAAATACGTTAGAGGTTTGACCTGACGGCCAACCAAAAACAATCCAAACACGATAAAGAATTATAAATCTTTTATTGTGCATGTATCATTTGTAGATATCATGGCTATACAGATACACTTTAGATACATAACTATGATTATACATTTTGCCCATAATGAACATTTTAAAGTGATATGTCTGGTAGTATGTATAGTATAACAAATTTTCATTTTGGAATGTACGGTGTATGAGGTAACTGCAAACATTCAAATTACATAAAAATGGTCTCCATCTTTGTGCATATTTCACTCATTTCGTTAATCTCCCCAACCTAAAAGGTATAAGCCCAGGATGGAGCGGCGTTAAAATGGCACGTTGCAATCGCTATCAAAAATAGGAATTTGATTTCTTTAAATGGACGAGGAGAAGACATTTTGCAGAACGCCTGGAGGACCAAATCATGTAATTATCCAAGATGTTTAGCAAGGTACCTGTATTTCATTGTTACAGTTGCAACAGCTATCTGCCCCCAAACCAACCAACACTCGGCCCTACGGCCGGATCACCACCGGAAACTCAGCGTCAGAAATCTGTTACAAATACTTAACACAGAGAAAAGGCAAATTTAGATTCACAGGAAGTACATGATATAACACATTTTGTATTTGCCATTTGCGTTCCATGATTCGTGAGTACTCAGGATTTATTATTTTCTCTGGAGAGTATTAACTTATATTACTACAATATTATAAAAAAATATACTTCACACATGTATGACCTGACGAAAGAAAATCAAAAGAAAATCACAAGCAATACATAATACTACTTTCCATTTCTCCCCCGATTACGTAGGTTTACTAACATCCCGACATTTTTTTTGCACAAATAAAAGTACGTAAAACACATTGAAAGTTTAGACTAAAAAGAAAAACAAACATCAAAACGTAAGAGAAATAAAGAAAATTCTCCCGAGATTTTTTTTTCCTCTCCAATTAAGGCCTCTGAAACAACTGGTACATACTTTCTTTTTTTTTTGCTGAGAAGCTCAGCTGTTTCAGTGACACATCATGTGGTACTACAACTTTTAAAAACACCCAAAAGACAAGTAGGCGTTGCACAATCTCAAAGTGTGTTCTATAAAATGCATCACAAGACCAAGACGCAGTCGAGGTTTTCTTCCACTAAGGTGCAAAATCAATTACTGGGGGGGGGGGAACTAAATAAAACAAAACATACAGATAAGCATACATCTTTTTGTGCTGAACAACAACATTTCGGAGTAAAGCAGCAGTATAACTATATGATAGTAAAAATAATTAGAATTCGCTGTTAGTTTGGTTTTTGTTTGTTTTCTTACTTTATACCCAGTTTATTTTCCCCCTCGAACTTCCAGGTCCTTGCGCCGTTACTGTACAAAAATATACTAACATTTCTCCAGTCATTTTTGCATCCTTAAACATTCAGAACATCAAAAAAGGTTGGAAAGTGCTAAATGAATGCTCTATAGTGTGAACGAGGGTCTCGTTCCCGTTTCTCCTTCGCAGCAGAACCCTTAAACTCCAGCGGGGGGGGGTCAGGGGCTCGGGACCCGGCCTGAAGCCCTCCCAGCCGCGTACCTCTGTGGCACTGACGACAAACAGTACACACACACAGTACACACACACACACACACACCTGGACACACACCCACTGTGCAAACACTGGCCCACCAGGTCCGAGGATCGGAGAGCCCATCGGCTGCAGACTCGCCTACACACTATTTTTTTGGAACACATCTATCAAAAACCGTTCCATACTGGATACATATATTGAAATATAAATAATGACTATTTCTACTATATCCACTATTTCTACACACGTATAGTTTGTTTATTCTGGAGAGACGATAGGGGAGGTGCGCTTCGACTCGTGTCGACTTGTTGATTACGGTATTCATCCTGGACTTGTTGGTACGTAATCAACGCCCCCCCCCCCCACCGCCAAAAACGCATCCCTGCCCGTTGTTTTGCGCGGGGGAAGCTGGTCATGATGAAACAAAAACCTGAACCGAACAACCGATACCACAACGCTGGGACTGGGCGACGGGGGAGTCACGGGTACCACATAAGGTGGCACATGCTCAACGATGAACTGCTATTGAGCAGTCATCCAGCAGCCTCGCCTCCTCTGCACCACAAAGCAGCTAACGCGATTACTGTCGACAGCGGGGGGGGCGGGTACAAAACGGTAAATACAAAACAACATAAAGAGAGAAAGAATAAAGCTATAACCCTGCAGCTGGGTGGTGTAAACTGCTTATTTAATGACAAAGTACTGGATGACAAAAGCGATGAGGATGGCGATGACGGCGAAGACCATGAGGAGGAGGAAGGCGCACTGCTCGTCCGTCAAGCTCCGTCTGGCTCGGTTGGACTCGGCGCCGGCCCTGGAGCCCGAGCCGGCCGCGCCGGCGCCCGCCGCCGCGTCGCTCCGCTGGGGCGAGAGGGTCACGGTGGGGCTGTAGGGCCCGCTCAGCTCGGGGGCGTCCGGGGACTGCCTGATGGCGCACACCCTGAAGCGGTAGTCGCTGCTGGGCTGCAGGTTCTGGACGTGGAACGACGTGCCGGAGCCTTTGTAGGCCTGCGGGGGGGGGGGGTTAAGGGTTCAAAGGTAACACGTTAAAAAAAAAAAATCTTGAGTCGTAATGATAGATTTCTATGACTTTTCACCAAATGTTCATGTCCAAACTGAAGACTTGGTATAAACATGAACAATTTTGAGAATTTTGCGTGTCGATTGCGTACACCGGCTTATATTTTGAGCGTCTTTCTTTAAAAATCACATTCATTATTTCAAACTCGGCCTAAATGAACATGTGATTATAACACATTTCCATGACTTTTCCAGAACTTTAACGATTTAAGTTTTTTCCATGACTTTTCCGGGCCTGGAAATGACCATTTTAAAATTCCATGACTTTTCCAGGTTTTCCATGACCGTACGAACCCTGATTATTATTATCATCTCACTGAGGGAATGCTATATAATTGAAGGAATCCTGAAACTGGTGGCACATATTGGAGAAATTAGGTTGCTTTGTTGCTTTGAGCTTGGACTGGACAATAAAACTGATAAAATAATGTCCACATCACTGCTTCTACCAAATTGGATGAAACTCTTTACAGGATGAACAGGGAAACAACCCGTTCTGCACCCCTCACTTACAATAATTCCTAATTTATTTTACATTGATGTCGTTTGTCACTGTGCGACACACCCACACGCTTTGAGACAACCGTGTGTATCTGCTTGGTTGCCAAAAATGGGATTCACTTTATATTAGTTATGAATTAGGGATGCAATTTAAACTACCAGAAGCCAGCCAAAGTAATCTAGCCTGCTTGGTGCAAAGACTGAAGCAAAGCGCCTCAATCAAACTCCCATGGGGAAGCAGATCAGCGCTGGCCCGTCTCAGACATGGCGCCCTGAGTCTAGGCCGAAGCCGTGCAGGAAGGCAGACACGCATGTAAACTCCTTGATTCAATCGCCATGTATGATGCGGTGAGATTAGCATAAGCCTGCAGTGGCCATTACTCCAGGTTAACGTGGCTGGAGGCCAATGAGAGGGATGAATATCCTGGCAGGGGCCAGACACCTGGGACACCTCCTGGATCAATGACCTTTGCATAATTGGCCTTTTAAAGCCGCGGTGAAGACATTAAGGCCCTGCATCCATCCGTACCGCGTCATCGGGATGGA
This sequence comes from Liparis tanakae, assembly GCA_036178185.1. Lineage (NCBI taxonomy): Eukaryota > Metazoa > Chordata > Actinopteri > Perciformes > Liparidae > Liparis > Liparis tanakae. Next base: position 7,336,441 of record CM070099.1, on the reverse strand, counting down.
AGTCAGGTCAGCCGCAGGTAGGGAAATAACATTATCATTGTCTTTTTAAATAAAGATAATAACATGAATAAATAAAAAACACAAAGAGGGGGAAGCAAACCTTCACGCGACAACATCAGTACCTGTTTGAACTCAGAGTTTCCCATCATGCACTGCAATGTGTAATTGATCGGGTCCCCCTTCATGGGCGACATGCCCTCCCATGTGACTTCACAGGAATTGTCGTCCAGACGCTCCACTTTCGGGACTGGAAGATGGAGAAAGAGAGCAGACGTAAAGCAGAGCGGCTGCTGACGAGGGCAGACCTCTGCAGTCTCATCAAATAAAGAGATCGATCAATCGGATCAAGAATTCTTAATGAGACCGCCTAGCACGTACTCTTGGTCTGAAGCGGTAATGACATTTTTACACCTTGAAAAAAATCAAACACACTGTCAGAGGATCTCTGAAGAAATTTCATAAAACCTGGGACCCTTTCCTTTCTTATGCAAATACAGCTACCCCCCCCTCTCCCCTCCTCCCCTTACCATTTGTCTGCTTATTGCTTTTGTTTTGTTCATTCTACTATTTTGTATTTTTGTTTTATTTTACTACGTAGTTTTATTTTCCCCTGTATGCCATTTCCTTTGAATTTGTGAGCTTAAAAAAAGAAAAAAGACGATCAAACCCTGTTAACTACAATCACAGCCTGTATCATGTTTATTTTATTTTTTTCTCAGGTTTGATCAATAAACACACACATATATATATATATATATATATATATATATATATATATATATATATATATATATATATATATATATATATATATATATATTTGGTTTGAACTCATGTGGGGTAATCTTAACAACCTCAGGGTTAGAACTCAGAATGAACCACATTGGCTGAGGCTGGTTGTTGTTTGGGATTTTCTTAATATCCAAATAGCGGCAAAAGATAAACACCAAAGTTACTGTAAACATTCGACTTGAATCAGAGCTTCGGGGGATTTCTTGAAGTCCACCCGCTACAGAAACATTTTTACTTTAATACAAGATAACTCCCTTTGGTATCTGCACCGGCTCAGCTGCTGATGAATAAAGAGTGAATTATTTCATAATTATCATTGTCATAATAACCATGAGCCATGCTCTTCTTTACGTAGGTGGCAGTTGAAGAAAAAACAAGCGGTATAAGTGGTCGTTTCAAACTAGTTAAGTGCCCTAGTGTGGTAATCATTACAAAACCCAGTGGCTGGGAGAATTTGAATCATTTTGGAGAGTCCACTTCACCGTGTGGGGAAACATTGTTGAGTAAAACCGTCAAACTCCCAAATGACTGATGAATAAAAAGAGGTGCCGCTTTGGCAATGAAAGCACGGCCTCAGTACGGACTTAAAGTCTCGGATCGACGGAGGCTTTGCTCAGACCGGCTGAGGCCAGAGCTCAGAGCCGAACAACTCGAGATGACAGCAGACGAGTGGATCTCCAGCTGCCGGGTACCAATCGAATGCAAGTCAAACTTGGGTCACCCAAGGTTAAAATCTGAGCGCGCTGGGCGGCTGTCTGTATGTCTGCAGCTGTACGCGTTTGTAAAGGCAATAAGAGCTGGTCCACATCATGAGAGAGAGAGAGAGAGAGTGAGAGAGAGAGAGAGAGAGAGATGGGGAGAGAGGACCACCGCGTTACCTTTCACAGGGGCCGGAGGAGAGCGCGGGGTGGTGAATGTGTAAACATTGGAGAAAGGCCCTTCGCCCGCCTCGTTAAAGGCCTGGATGCAGAACATGTAAGAGGTAGACTCATTAAGCCTCTGGACTTTGTGTGTGTGGCATGGTCCTTTATACAAGGATATAAATCTGGAACGACAGAAACACACACAGAGAGCGAGAGAGAGAGAGAGAGAGAGAGAGAGAGAGGATTTAATGAGCAAAACATGGAAAAAAAAGAACAGGGTTCTTACACATTTTGACTTTTCCAGGACTTTAAACCAAATGTCCAAGACCAAACTGAAATCTCGGTAAACACATGACAAATTCAGAACATGAGAGCGTACGCCGGCTTATATTTTTAGTGTCTGTCTTTAAAAAACATTAATTATTTCAAACTCGGTGTAAATGAACACGTGATTAAAACACATTTCCATGACTTTTCCAAAACTTTCGTGATTTAAGTTTTTTCCATGACTTTTCCAGCTTTTCCATGACCGTACGAACCCTGCAGGAAGTATACGGTGGGAGAACACACATCAGTTCCCATCTCTCTGTAGCGACACTCTTTCGGGAGCATTACTCTATGCACCCCGCCCTCCGCGCTCAAACACCGGTCTCCTCTCTTATCGGTCCATCTCTGCCGTCAGACCAACGGGCCACTGACCTGCCGCTCTTGTCCCCCATCTGCAGCTGATACTGGAGGGCGTCTGAGGTGGCGGCTTTGGCTGGGCCATCGCCCCACTTGAGCCTGAGGGTCTGGTGGCTGAAGGCGGTGCACTCCAGGCGGGGTGGCTGTGGGGGGAGGGGCTTGGTCTTCAGCTTGAAGGTGTGACTAAAGGGGCCCGCGCCCAGGCTGTTCAGGGCCTGGATTCGGATCCTGTGGAAGAAGAAGCAGACGAGAGGTCATCAGAGAGCTGGAAGGACATCGGCGAGCTGAGCAGAAGTCAGCGTCTCCAACTGCATTTTATTTCAGTGGCAGGTTTTAATGTTCAGCCTTAAACTGGTTCTGAACACTCATCCTGTAGAGCAAGCTGAACGTCTCGGCTCCATGGCCAACGTCCAATATGTTGAGCCAAAACAATGAAACGCATGTCAGACTGCACCGCATAACGGCCAAACCTCTGCGTACAGATTCATTAAACCTCATATAATCAAACCAGTATTAACCCCCGTGTGGATGACTTTCAAACATTAAGCCACGGCCGACATTTAATTAAATTGAACGCTGCATATCTGAAGTTTCCCGTAAAAATCTATGTTTTACAAACCGGCTTCAGCCTTTGGCCGATTAACCTGGATCCACAAATGTAAGATAAGATAAGATAAGATAAGATATTCATTTATTAGTCCCACAGTGGGGAAATTTCAGGATCACAGCAGTGGATGTACATTAGAGGATTAAGAAAAATGAAAGATACAAATAAAAACACAAAACTAAATACAAAATACTAATACTACTACTAAGATACTAATACTAAATTAATAAATACTAAATACTACTTGGGGAAAACAAAGTAAAGTAACCAACTACATGTAGTGAATGTTGTCCCTTTGGTGCAAAGCGACAGTGTGTGGTGTGTGTGTGTGTGTGTGTGTGTGTGTGTCTCTGAACCGTTAGGCGTTGGAGGAGGAGGCACCGACCTGTAGCTGGTGTCGGGCTGCAGGTGCTGGATGATGCGCTTGGTGACGGGGCCGACGGCGATGGGCTGGCGCTCCCCGAGGTCGATCAGGTAGGAAGTGATCTCAGAGCCGTGGTTACACGGGGGTTCCCAGCTGATGCCCAGGCAGGTGGACGGCGAGTAGAGAGACGGCGGCTGGGAATCGCCATCCTCCTCTTCCTCCTCCTCCTCCTCCTCTTCTTCTTCTGCATCCACTGGAGTCTCGTACCGTCGCAGCGCAGACTCCTTCACGGCGTAGATGTTGCTGACGGCTGCGGGCACGGAGCAGGGCGTCTGGCACAGGACCGCCTCGCTGAAGGGCCCCACGCCCGCCACATTTACGGCCTACACAACCGACCAGAGAGAGACGGGTTAATTAGGGCAACGCCAAGTCTCACTTGGGGTGTGAAAGGACGCGTGTAGTACCCACGTCTGAGCACAAGGTGGCGTTACAATGTAAACAGAACTGCAATTGGTCCCAACAAGTATATTTGCCATTTGTCCAATAAATCAAAAAGAAACATGAATCAAACCCCCCTGACGCGTCCATGAGTTTGTCGTTTACACAGACACAAGAAAGCATCGGTCATTCAGGATTCCATTTTCCTGATGATGTATTTAACTAAACAAGCAAACAAAGGAACTCCAAACACCGCCTCTCCTGCGCTGGTAAAAAAACAAAACGAAGGCCTACCCAGGTGCATGCTGGTCCTGTACCTGCCTACTCGAGTACCCAATTACCAAACAATCAACAACAATGAATTAAACAAACAACTATTACAAGAAAAAGCCATCATCATATATCTAAACATCCAACCTAAATAAGCAAAGAACCTGAATGATTAAATAATAGTACTTGTCAATACAATAAGTAAATACTAATATCAAATAAATAGCTCAAAACATAATGTTTCTTAATCTCATTAAACTTTAAAATAAAGGACATATTTCAAAAACTAGGACCATGAGGTTTAACTATTATGATGGAGCTTGACCGGTGTAATACTGGGTGGTCTGGGTGTGAGTTCCGCCTGTACTGGGTGGGCCAGTAGTGGCGGTGGGGAGAATAAACGCACTGCAAGAGAGAGAACCAGTGTCTCCACATTCGTCCTTTTTTGGAGCGAGAGTACAGCACGCTCTGAAACGGACCCGAGGGCCGAAGCCAGTGTTTTAAGGCCAGAATCCGTCTCTTCTTTTACATAACTGCCGTCTCAATGATCACAGTGCGACAGCAGAATACTGACGGGGTCTAAATCACCAGCATTAGTTAGCCAATCAAAACATGCAGGGACTGAATCAAACCTCGGTGAACCGAAATAGAACATCACCAAAAACGTATCAGTCACCCTGGACAGGCCTCCAGTCCATCCAGGGCACGCTTTACCCACCGGGCCAAAATGGTTTCTTTGACCAAAAACCCGTGAGGCTAATGAAGCCCCTCATTTGATCAGATTTACTCTCTTAGGCCCACATTGAAAAGGCTTTGTGTTTTTACGGATCTTTTCTGTACTTGTATAATAATAATAATCTAATCACTGTGAAATTCAACAAGTCTTCATTTTACTGGGAGCCCCCTGAGTTCTTCATAATAACCATGACGTCACTCAAATTGGGTTTGTAAGGTGAGATCTGATTCTGTTGTCAGAGGAACAGATGACAATCAGGCTTCATAAAATAAAAAAAGTGCCTCCTAGTGCTCACCTGTATCCTGCAGAAGTAATTGGTTGCCGGCAGCAGCCCCTTCATCTCGTGGCTGAGCCCCGGGCCACTGTAACACACCTGCATGCTGCCCTCGGCAGCTCCCCACTCCAGACGCAGCTCAGTCACCGGCGCCCCGTTGCAAGGAGGAGCCTGGCAGACAAACACCAATAAGAACGCCGCCCAGCACTTCACTTGATGACGCAGATTAATCACAAGCCATTTGAGAAGGTTTCAATAAATATCCGCAGAATGACGCACGAGTTATTATGATTCCTGTGTGTCAGCGGGGGGAATAGAAGTGGAGCTAGTCTTACCTCCCAGCTCACAACAACACAGCTGGGGGATTTGCATGTGGTGGAGGGAGCCTTGCACTGCTCGGGGGCCCCGGGGCCGGTGGTGACCTCACAGCGCTCCGATAAAGGTCCAAACTATACACAAAGAAAGAACAACAAAAGAGATTGAATACATTAAAATCAAAAATCAAAACCCACCTGTTCAAAATTGCTTTTAATGTGTGATTGTGTGCTCTGTATGTTCTTATTTGCTTTTATCGTATTGTATCGTACATTATAATGCATAGCTTTTAGGTTTTTCTATTTCTTTTAATTATGTGTTGTAAAGCGTCTTTGAGCACCTGGAAAAGCGCTATATAAATCAAATGTATTATTATTATTATTCATTACATCAACTCTATCTGATTTAAAAATGTTATTATGACATTTATCGTTTGAAAGGACGTAGCAGGAGAAAAACAACAATCCCCTGTTATTGATGGATCCGTGTTGACAGTCGCTCACCCCAGCCTTGTTGGACGCTTTGAGCCGGAAGCTGTAGGTTTTGCCGGGCATCAGGCCGCCCACGCAGCAGTCCAGCTCTGGACCCTGGTGAACCTCCCTGCTCTCCTCGGACTGCGGCGCACTGCTCACTTCTACACTGTAGCAGGTCACAGGGCTGCCTCCGTCCACATGGGGGGGGCCTAGGAGACGGGTGCGTTTACATTTATTTAACCAGGAAATGCCTCATTGAGATAAAAAAAAAAAAATCTCCTTTACAAGAGTGTCCTGGCCAAGACGGTATAGCAGTAGCACGTCACGCAAAGTTTCAGATAATATAACATAAAACAGAGACAGACAATATAAAAAAATTTTTTTTTTTTAAATCCCAGCATGAAATAAAACTAAAAACTAAGACTCAAGCTAACACAACCCAGCTCACACAGGAGCACACACCTCCGTCATAGAAAATCAATATACTTTAAACAAAGAAAGAATGAAACGATAATCGCACACAAAGACACGTGTACTAACATCTAAATAAAACAAACAGCATTATTAAAGCCCACTGCTTTAAGGTAGTTTGCCCAACAAACAAATGCACCAACAGCAGCTACAACGCAGCCCACACAGACACGAGTGAGTGTGACTCACCCCAGCGCAGCTGCACCTCCCTGGCTTTGGGCTTGCCCACCAGTCGAGGGGGCTGGCAGGCCCCTGGGGGCACTGCAGGAGTCTGGACCTGCAGGGTCTCCGACAGCTTGTGAGGGAAAACAACACACCAATTAAGACCCAGCGCAAAGAAATAATTAACAATCTCATCCCCCGCCCGTCTTCTCGCCAACACATCACAAACAGCGGGTACAAACTGTCATTTCCCCCAGTTTATAGGAATGAACCAGGCCAGAAAGACCAGAGAACAGAGAAATGCTCATGCATCGTTTAAGTAACAGCGGCATGCTGAGCCCTGGATGAAGTTAGACGTATAGTCTGGCGAGAAAAAAAAAAACCTTTTTCAACTTTACTGTGACAAAAGGCAAACGTGTGAGTGTTATGTCACATTGTGCTGCAGCCACAGGATCTCACCACCATGAGTCTCAGTTCTTCAAAAGCTCCGGCATGAATCAATGCATGCACTAACAGCTGATTAAGAAATTAATGAAGAGTGTCTGTGAACTCAACTAATTAAGAAAAAACATCCTCTGACACATGCAGATGTTAATCGATTAGTGAGCTTTGTTGTTCTTACACAGCAGGAAGCATAGTCTAATCTCCTAACATTAGATACTGGCTGAATGACAATTTCCTATTAAACCTCACCATAAATAAAGTGCCTATCTCGAATGATTCATGTAAAATGTATTGGATGCAGAGATGGCACTGTATATTGAACAGTACAGTCACATTGTTGTGGACTGCACTGGCCAATAAGGTAAACGTGTATATTTCTATATCGTCTGTGTATACAAAGTACTCCTTTTAAGTTAAGTTAGCCAGAATACACTAATCAAATCTGTGTCGCAGATTCTAATTTTGAGAAATAAAGCAGGTGAATGACAAATACAACTGGAACGGAAAAGCAAACTCTTAAGACTCCCCTGTGGCAGAACACACGGCCGCGTGCGCAGCTGCGTGTGCACGTGTGCTGATGCTGATGCTGAATGACTCACCGGGCTCTGCCCCCCCTCGCTCATGCAGTAAACGCGCGTCTGGTAAGAGCAGCCGGGCTTCAAGCCCTCACACACGTGCTCCATGGCCGGCCCCGAGTACACCAGCTCCCACGACAAGCCTGAACACAAAACACATCGGAAATCATTTTTAATTAGTCAAATTTCATTGTCCGAAATACCATTTCCCCTTCAACTTAAACATTTCTATGATCAGCACTTGCAACTTACCGCTTAAGCCCTCAGACAGCTCCACAACGTACTTTGTGACTTCTGCGCCGCCATTGTCTTTTGGGGATTCTAAATTGCAAAACAAACAAACAAATATTACCCAAACTGCACAAAGCAAGTTGTTTAACTAGACAATGTGAGCAAGTTTTCACTAATGCTATGTTTGGAAATCTAGAATGCATTAATTGCAGAGACACTAAGGCTTTTTACAGCCGTAACATTTATTCAGAAGTTCATTTTGGTGCAAACAGAGAGAAATCGGACTGTTTCACTTTAATGTCTCTTTAAATTAGCAAAATACAAGAAACATTCACACCTTAAACAATCCCTAAAAAAGTGATAACATTTGTTATTTGGGGATACTTTACAATGGATATCATTTATTTTTTTCTGAAGAAATAGATGAACTGAATATTTGTTGTAACCATAGTGATTTTAGTAATTGCGCAATAAATTCAGTCAGAGCGACCGAATGTTCTTTAGAGTTTTTTTTTTTCATTTTTTAAATGGTAAAGCCGAACTGAAGTACAGCGGCAAGTGATGCGTTGGTCCAGTGAGGTGTTGGAAGGATTCATGCTCATGTCTGAATGAAGGGAAGAACTGTCCGTCATCTCCTGTACAGACTATTTCGGACGTCATCGGCCTCTCGCAAACTCCCAGATGCTCAGGCAGAGCTTAATGAGAACAGTGAACCCGTAACTACGTGTTTCACAGAGGAGTTGTGATAATTGGTAGGAAAGATACTCACCCCAGGCCATCTTGAAGCTGATGGGCAGGACTTTTCCTCTGATGACAGGCCTGCAGGGACTGCTGGGTCTGTCAGGGTTGGTGATGAACTCAACCACCTGGCTGGGGTTACTCTTCCCCTCAGAGTTATACGCTGCCACCTGTTGGAATGGCGTAAATGTCGGCAGCGAGGAGTTGCATTATTCCTCAGTTGGAATATTGGCCCCTGTTTGCATAGCCGGTCAATGAGGGCAGTGAAAAAAGGCCATTATGTGTCCTGATGACAAACACTGCCTAGACTCAGGAGTGTAATGGAGCGAGTGTAACAACGATAACGGCCACAGACAAATACCGTATTATCCGAACACTCGGCTCCTACAAACTATATATTCATATAAACCAGATGCCACAAGGACTGCAATTAAAAGACAAAGCAATAAGTGTTACTGCCATTTGCCTTTTAGTGCACATCAAAGAATATTGTGATAATATGGAAATCTCCGTGAGCCTGCAGAGGACAGCTCATCCACGTAGCAACACAAACCTGCACAGCACCCAGCATCCCTCATCCTGCGCGACTGGATAATTGGGGAGGGAGGGAGTCTTGATAATGACTAATACACATTTTTATCATTTGGGCAAATGGCTCTCTGTTTGGGTAACACAATACCTCTCGGTATCCCGTTGAGGAGTTCTGTGGTGACGCTTTTAATAGCAACTGAGATCTACGGCACAGAGGCTACACAGCGGCAATACAGCATATAGAACGTTGGAAGCCGCATCCTTCAAAGAGTGAGCAGGATTTAGTGCCCTCTAGCAGTGAAGTTGCAGATTACAATCACTTAAATCCTGCTCACACTGCCTAGAACTACTAGCCTGGATACCAGACCGAACTTAGCCCCGCCCTCAACATTTGAAGTCGGGAAGTTGGGTCTGGTATTGCTCCATTGGGGAGAAATTATTTGCGGCCAGATATTGCCGGACCAATCAAATTGGCAATCGTTTCATAAAAAGGCGCTTGGTTTGAATTCAACAACTGAACAACTATGCGTCGCTTAAAACACGTCACAGACTCCGTTGCTCTGATTGGTTGTAGCTCTATCCAATTGAGCGAAGAGGCATTTTCTTTCCTGGTTCGGTTGAGACACGCCCCATAATCACAGCCCAACGGAGCGGTATCAGACTCACATTCTGACTAGAATTATGAGTATGACATCGTCAGGCTATAGAACTACGGTGGCCTTCGGGAAACGTAAAAAAAATACAAAAGGCCCTCCCTATAGGCGGTGTTCAGTTCGTCTACTCTGTGCTATTGTAGAAACATGGCGGTGCGACACGGAGGAGCCCCGTGAAGAGGGCGTGCTCCCTTTGTAAATATAAAGGGTTCATTATAAGCATCTTATTATCAGGAGCATCAGGTGTCCTTCATTGCAATGCTCTGTGGAACCAGTGAAGGAGAATCACCTGTGATTCACCAGAGCCGTGTAGGAAATAGTCAAACCTCCAGGTGAGAAATAATTCAGTCGCGAACGACAGAATGAGCGATGAGGAAATGAGGGACTAGCGAGCGAGAAACGCAGCGACACGGAGAGAAAGACATTTGTCGGTCCACAAACTCGGGTCACAAAGCCACCTCGACTTGAATGCTTTGCTCGATTAGCTTTTCTTACTGGGCGTGTGATGAGCGGAGCAGCGCTCCTGTTTATGCTACTGGTTGCCCCGACTTTAACTGCACACATCACTGGACTCCCTTACCCTGAATTTGTACTTGGTGCTCCTGTGGAGATTCCTGACGGTGCAGGAGAGCTCATCCCCGTCGTAGCTCGGCTGGAAGCCGTATCCCTGGGACGGAGACAAGCGACAGAGGGAGGATGAAAACAACCAAGTGTCTTAAGAGACAACCAGTCAGTGCGTTTACATGATGGTATAATTCGAATATTGCTTTAGTCAGACTTTGCTATCTTTGGGGGGGATCTGCTATTATCCCAGTATACATGGCAGTGAGTAATTCGAATCATTGGCTGAAAACATGTCACCTCCGATACGCCAGGTGGCACTGTTTTCATTACAACTCCTGTTGTGTAGCACATTTCTTTTTTTTGATTGGCTGATAAGCGCCACTGACAGCACAACTCCAGGAAGCATTTGTTTTCCCCATGGGGAGAGCGGCAGGGCCAGCTCGTGTTGGCGCTGCAGCACATCAAAACATTAAATGCTCGTGGCGATACTCGTTGCGCATGGGCAAAGACGCAAAGTTCGGTTCCTAGTCCAATTCACCGGTACATGCCGCTATGGTCGGATTATCAACCGCATCGGATCGAGTAATCCAGGGGTGTCAATCGGACCGTAGTTGGACCGCACACAGTCGAACAAAGGTGGTACATGAAAAGGATAATTTGATTTCTGTCCGACTAAGCCAGTAATTCGAATGCATGTAAACACACTGACTGTTGCACAGAAGTGGTTTGCAGGACACAAACGGCTACAGGGTCGCCGTTCGGGTGTTTTCTCTGGCAGGCGTCTGCTTGAGGCGGTGCAAACAGAAGCGACAGGAACTAGCTAGTAATGTCACGTAACTATGTAACGCACACAGTGTTAGGATTTTCTCTCTGGGCTGGGTTGAAATGAATATTACCTGAACACACACCGGGTAGCTACACAAGAATGCACATCAACTAGGAACACGTCTGTGTTATTTATAATCATTTGATTTTAAATGTGAAACATGTGTATGTGCTTTGTCTGTCGCATATTTACTTCATGCCCTCTGCAGATAAACAGTCAAAGAGATAACCGTGGCGACGCATTGACGATTTCTCCGTTTAAAAAGAGCCTGAGAGACATACCGAGCCTTCCTCCTCCATCTCCAAAATATAGTAGATGTCATCCTCTTTGGGGGAGCTAGTGGGTCTCTGCCACTTCATACACAGCCAGGTCACCCCCGCCATCTCCAGCTCTGGAGGGAAGGGTGGCAATGGCACACTGCATGAGGTGAACAGGTCCACCACTTCACTGAACTCGCTGGGGAGGACAAAGAAAGAGAGAGAGACAGAGAGAAAGAGAGACAGACAGAGGATGGGAGAGAATGGGAGAAAGGTACAGGAGAGACAGAGTGAGAGAGACACGCATACACACACAGATGGTGACATTGAATGGAAGATACAGTGACATAAAAATGGACAACAGGGAGGGTGCCATCCAGGAAATAAATCGATGCTGCTCTCGAGTGCCTACCTTACACCCATGTCGTTTTTAGCCGAAAGACGGAAGGAGTATCTTGAAGCCGGTGAAAGCTTGGCCACTCTGTACTGCTTCTGGAGTCCCTCGTAGCACTGCTCATAGATCCCCGTGCCCTTACCCTGAAGACAACGACATTTGAGTATTGATAATAAGTATAATAAGTACCGTGGTGTCTTGGTGGTACATAAAGCATGCGAGTGCGAATTTCTTTCATGATGAATACAAAAAGATTACCTCATCCCACTGAAGAATGTAGTTTTGGATTTTGGAACCATTGTCACATGGAGCCTGTAGATAAACATGCATTTGTGATTATATACCATAATCCAATAAATGTGTAAAATACACATACCACTAATATACAGAGCAATGTCTTGTTATTACTGTGACGTTACATGTAGCAGGGTTCTTACACATTTTGACCAATGGATTTCCATGACTTTTTCAATGGGTTTTAAACCAAATGTCCATGACCAAACTGAAATCTCGGTAAAACATGAAAAATGTAGAACATTTTGCGTATTGAGAGTGTACGCCGGCTTATATTTTGAGTGTCTTTCTTTAAAAAACATATTAATTATTTCAAACTTGAACATGTGATTATAACACATTTCCATGACTTTTCCCAAACTTTTATGACTTTAGTTTTTTCCATGACTTTTCCAGGCCTGGAAATTACCATTTTTAAATGCCATGACTTTTCCAGGTTTTCCATGACCGTACGAACCCTGATGTATGCACACAGAGCCACGGTAACATGTTAGGATGGCGGGAGCCACGGCGCACTTCACTTGAAATCCTGTGCTAAACATTTCCCATTAATGCCTCCAAACACAAAGACGCTCCACTAATAACAAATAATGTGCATCCAGGTGTGCACACACAATTCCATGTTTTAATTAAATCAGTGCCGAGCACGCACGATTGTTCTTGAAGTGCCTTGCTTAGCTGTAATAAAGCCACAGAAGGAAGTAACACACTGAAGGTGGTCTCAGCAATGGGGGTTGAGGAAGGAGAGTCGGATTGTGAACTATCCAGGGTTCTTACACATTTTGATAAATGGATTTCCAGGACTTTTCCATGACTTTAAACCAAATTTCCATGACCAGACTGAAATCTCGGTATAAAAATGAGCATCTTTCTTTAAAAAACACATTCATTATTTCAAACTCGGCGCAAATGAACATGTGATAACAAATTTCCATGACTTTTACAAAACTTTTATGATTTAAGGTTTTTCCATGACTTTTCCAGGCCTGGAAATGACCATTTTAAAATTCCATGACTTTTCCAGGTTTTCCATGACCGAACAAACCCTGACTATCTTGTTCCCTACGCATGCTGCGCGTGTCGGGGATCGCACACAAAACAAAACTCAAGGCGCTTCGGCTCCCGATTAGCGCAAACATAATTTCACCTCGGTTTTATCACCGTGTACACAACAAACCATGGTCCCAATGTTTCGTTAATCTGTCGCTTGCTTTCCGTCACATCTATATGGTTGCTAATGGTCGTGGATTGCCATCTGGGATTACCTTCCACTGGAGCACCAGTGTGTTCTTGGTCCCACTGGCCTTCCTGGGAGCGTTGGGCGGATCCGGCTCGCAGCTCGAAGTGGTGAAGCTCACAGCCTCGGACGGGTTTCCCTGTAAACGGTCACACATGGCCTGGACCCTGAGGCGAGGGAGACAGAGCGGTTACAACAGGTCCCACCGGGCTTCAACACTGTCGTTCAAACAGAAGCAAGAAGGAGGCTCAGCTAACCTGACGTGATACTCCGTTGCTGGTCGAAGGTCTTCTAAAGTAGCACTTAGTTCTTCCCCGCTGCATCAAAAACAGAAAAAAACATTTTGTTTTTATTGTTTCAAATAACTTTATATGTAAATTGATGTGAGAGAAGTTGGTATTTAATCGTGTAGCATTTTGCTTTTAGTGCTCACCAGTACACGCTCTTGTACTTTCCATCTTTGCCGCTAAATGAAATGGAGACCTCGTAGCTGGAGGGCTCCGGGCGGCTCCGGTCCTCCTCCACACTTCCGTTCTCCCTCTCTGGCCTGGTGGGTGCGACCCAGCTTGCTACTGCTCTTCTGGCCTGGATGTCTGATACCTATCATGTCAAGGTTTCAAGGGTCACAGTTAAAGAAACACAATGTAACAATTGTATCTTAAAATTACAGCTTGAAAGAAATGGTGCCGCTACAATGACTTTTAATATGGCGATGTGCGCCTCCGCCACTGCCATCGGGGGTCTGTGGGCAGAAAACTCCACTATGTAACATTTTGGAGCCGCCCGGTACTTTGACCTGCTTTCTGGCAGTGATTACCAACGTCACATAGTCCAGTCCACCTCACAGGTGACTTTTTATTTGCTCCGCTACGCGACGCGTAGAGACAGAGTGACATGCTGCTGTGGAGACGATCACTAACAGACGTTTAGTTTAATAAAAGAACAAAGACGTCTTTAACAAAGGGACCTGACATTACTTCTGCTGTAATCTGGAGGAAAGAGAAAGTTACAGGGGGGTGAAGGAGATTATTTTATTTTTTTACTCAAACTCAAAAGAGCCATATGCGTCACCGGAAGAGCCATATATGTCTCGAGAGCCAGAGGCTCACGACACCTGATCCATCGTAACTGGGTATTTACGACACTGAAGTAAACGTTAAATACCTGAAGGGGGCGCTACAAGGGACAAACTACATAGTGGGGCTTTAAGGCTACATAAAACCAGACCTGGACATGGAAAGAACATTTCACTTTTCTGAATTGTACTACTCTAAACCAGAGTATAAAGTTATTTCCAAAACATCTCATAATAATTATCCCATTGCTTGGTGGAAAAGAGAGAATATTCAAAATATTCAAGCTGATGCCACTTGGGGAAAAACGTTTTCAGGAGGAGGCTTAAAAATAGCCCGAGCTTCACTGCAGGGGGGGCGCATATGTCGAAGAACTCGATCGGGTCAAGTCTGTACCCCGTCCTTCCCTCTGCCTTTTAACAAAGCCGTGTGGCAGCAAAGACAGAAACAAATCAGTAGCTCCCTTAAACCTTAGTGACGGCGTATAACAAATCCCATCTTTGCAAGAAAGAAAAGGGACTTTGTGTGTATTTCCATCTGATTATTTCCTTAGGCCAAAAAGTAAATGGTAATTGTCATCTATAAGGATACCACCACGGAGATGTGAGAGCCAAGTAACTTGTTAGCCAAGGGCTCGGACCTTTTAGTATCTGCATAGTTGTTTGGTGGCAGCTTTGGGAATAGAAATCCCCACATGGATGCTAGTAGCGAGTCTGACTCCATTAGCAAGTTGTCAGCAAGAATCCATCATGGATGTTAATAGAGTGTTTAATGACGCAATGCATTTGCATCGTTATGGGTGTTCATGAACACAACGCTAATAGAGTTACACAAGGTGGTCCAAATTGTATTGCTAAGCTAAAGAAAGACAATAAAAGGAGATGGTGAATACTAACCACTGGGGTACTGATGGTACTCCACAACGCTTGCAGGGCTTGAGCTTCCTCATCCAGCTCTGAGAAGAGAAACGCAAATGAATACGGAGAAAAAACTGCGAATGCTTTGCGTCCGCCGGATTGTGAACCTCGACAAACCTCTACACTTTAACGTCCGTCCTCACCTCCGGACTCTCCATTTTTTCCCCGGCCCGTCGGCTTGTCGGGGCCGGCCGCCGCGTGGCCCAGCTGCCTCTGCTCCGCCTCCAGCCCCGTCCCTCCTACACCGTTGTGAATGTCCACTGTCGGGAGGCTGCTGCAGGTCTTCTGTGGTGAAGGGGGAGGGCTGTCCTTCAGCTGCACCCCCCCTCCTCCACCTCCACATCCTCCACCACCACCACCACCCTGACGGTCTTTCAGTTTCTTCTGCAGACGCTCATATGTTTTGCTAGTTCTGTCGTCTCTGTGAACAAACGGCAGGCGTCCGTGATGGGAGTGAGAATCTGTAGAGACTGATGGGGAGAAAAAGACAAGACTTGTGAGTTAGTGTAGATACAGACACATATACAATAAAGTGTGGCAGCCATAGAAAATAGTCAATAAATAGCTAACTCTACGGTTACTATGAAGGGGGTGTGAACAACAGGGCAGTACTGAGGTAAAGGCCCTGAGTCAAAGAGGCAGGAAGACTTGACAGTTTGACTCTTGCCTCGATTATTAAAAAAACTCCACTGTGCAAATGAAGTGCTGGGGACAAAGAAATGAAGTCTTAATATGGTAATACTGCTCAAACTCACCCTGCTCCGAGTAAATATGCGCTGGATGGTACTGGGAGATGTACTGAGAGCTCATGTCGCCCACGCCCCCCGCCATGCCCGTGTACAGGTGGGGCGGTGGGGGCATCATGGCAGGGTGTGGGATGAAGGCAGGCAGGTGGGCGTGGGGCGGCGGTGGAGGGTGGTGGAGAGGGGAGTGGCCCCCTGGGTGGAACTCTGGCTGCTGAGGCAGAACCAGAACCCGCCGCACTCCGTTCTCCTCTATGATCTGAGGAGGAAACGGACAGAGAGAGATAGCGGATATCAACGCTGCTCCGAGTTGGACCAGATGCCAATCAGAAGCATCGCACTCGATATGGTACAGAAAAAATACCTGCGAGACGTATCCAGGAGGCACATAGATTGGAGGCACTGAACCATTTGGAGACATCATGGGAACCTGAGCAGGACCTGTGAAAAAGGAAGGCGCCAGATGAAACACTTTCCCTGAGGGCCGTTTCATCTGCGGATGAGGTGTTGAAAGTAGTTGTGTGCCCCTAGTCTGACTTAAATCAGTCACGCTCTAGTCTGGGTTCAACTAACAAATCTTTTCAAAACAAATAGGGAAGCATCATATTAAAGTTCAGCTGTTAACCAATATTCCAAGCTCATTTGGACGATTTCCACTCCCGTTAATCACATCTTCTTTTCACCTAAAGAAGGCAGTGAAAAAGTCGGTCCTGTAGTGGAATTAACACATCATGTGTCCCGTTAGAGATAACCTCCCAAATAAATAATAATAATAAGACAACTACTTAAATGAAGGTAATTTACATGTAAACCATGCCTTGTTTATTGTAAATGTTTAAAGTTCCATTTTAAGGCTTTTCTCTGACGATACGGATGACTTGACCAAATCCATCTGAATGATTTTTTAACATTAGCAGCTTACGGCTCTGGGGCTTTGGGGAGACACCGGTTGACAGAAGCAAAATACAGAGACACATACAAAATGTACCTAGAATCCCAAATTTGCAACAAAATGTTAAAACATGGACGAGTCATTGAAAGAGACTTTGTCAGAAGGGGCTTTCTATGAAAACATCAGGGGAGAAGTCAACAGTGCTTTTGCATTTTGTATTCTCCATCCAAGACTCGTTTCTTCAAGTTCCTCAAGTTTCTTAAACCTTCTAACACAGATAATACAGTGGCTTTTATTTCTATAACTCTGGACAACCATGAGACTCCGCCCACTCCTCCTCTCTCCCTCCATCTGCCTGATGGATCGTGGAGGTCTGGATCGTGGAATATGACTACTACCAACTATTCATACACTGTCATACTCATTGATTGTGTTGTTCCTGTGTTTTAATTAGTGTGTAATGATTCATTCTCTACACATGGCATCTATTGCATCTGTCCATCCTGGAGAGGGATCCTCCTCTGTTCTCTCCTGAAGCTTTCTTCCCTTCTTTTCCCCCTGAAGGGTTATTTGGGAGTTTTTCCTGATCCGACGTGAGGTTTTGAGGCAGGGATGTCTATGTGTACAGATTGTAAAGCACTCTGAGACAAATGTATAATTTGTGAAAATGGGCTATACAAATAAACTGAATTTAATTAATAACTACTCTCATCTTGCCACCTTTGCCATTTAACACCTGGCAGGTGTTAAACTCAAACAAAACAACCCCTGCAGTTGATTCACTCTTCTAAAACCTTTTTTTTGTTAGGCAAAGAAAGGCTTTTTATTTTATTGCTTCTTGTAATACTGGCAAACGTAAGAAGACCACTTTATATAAGTGCTGAGAAACAACAAAGCGCCCAGCATGGGTCTGCTGGAGGGGCCAGAGCAGCGGCTCAGCAGAAAGCCAGAGAGAGAGAGAGAGAGAGAGAGAGAGAGAGAGAGAGAGAGAGAGAGAGAGAGAGAGAGAGAGAGAGAGAGAGAGAGAGAGAGAGAGAGAGAGAGAGAGAGAGAGAGAGAGAGAGAGAGAGAGAGAGAGAGAGAGAGAGAGAGAGAGAGAGAGAGAGAGAGAGAGAGAGAGAGAGAGAGAGAGAAAGAAAGAAAGAAAGAAAGAAAGAAAGAAAGAAAGAAAGAAAGAAAGAAAGAAAGAAAGAAAGAAAGAAAGAAAGAAAGAAAGAAAGAAAGAAAGAAAGAGAACTCTGTGCTAAGTTTGCACATTGACTTGACCAAATATAACACACACCCCTCAGTGTACCGTGTCACCAGGGCTGTTGTAACAGTTTAAGCAAGGTGTACCTATTATTCTGACACCTGAGTTTACACCTGAACACACAACAACTCAGGTACAGCTGTCAAGACTCAATAATGAGACACACACTGTTTGCAAGGCAATTAAGCAAGCTGAATTCTGACATTGCACTCAATTTATAACCCGCTATTATTTATATGCTTTAAGGAATCTATGACACAGCCGGAGTCCTTCCAGATCCACGGCACAGCGCTGGTCAAATCTCAATTCAGGGAGCACGGAAGAGCTCGGCCCGCACCAAGGCCGTCGCACACCGTCGCACACAGACGCACACAGACGCACACAGACGGGCCCGATCATCATCGATTTCAGATTCACATCGTTTGAGTAAGAGTTCAAGGAGTGCAGTGTTCACTCAACTCAATTGTGAGATTAATAAATGATATCTTGATTGTGTCATGTTCCTCCACGCCCCCGAGTGACGACTGATTAAGGCAATTTCAGTCCGTCTAGCGGGAAGTCTAATGAAGGACATTTGCACACAAGATGCGATTGTTTGTCTGCTTAGAGCGAGACGCTTCATGTGTACCGACTGGGAGAGCGGAGGGGGGAGGGGACCAGCAGAAAGCTTAGGGGGAGGGAGGGAGGGAGGATTAGGGAGCCACACACACACACACAACCAGGGAAAGAGCGGTAGGGTGGAGAATCGGGGGGACGACGACACACACACACACACACACACACACTCGCTTTTACATCAGGCTGACGCATGAGTGCTGACCGATATCAAATAGAAAAGGCCACATCCCCCTCCCTCCCCACCTGAGCCAACTGGAGCGTCGGTTGTGCCGACGTGGTCGTGGAGGTGCCAGCGTTTCCCGAAGAGGCGACCACCGCAAAAAAAACGTCGGTCCTCCTCCGTGAATCGGTAGGCGGCCACCGAGCCCAGAATAGCCACGGACAAGACGCCCGTTGTAGCGGCGCAAACAGAGGCCGGGCAACACGTCGGGGACACCATCATCTATCGTCAACATCACAGAACCCGTCTTCACCTCCGTCTTCACCTCCGCTCCCCCCCCCCGGGGCGCGGAGACAGTATCAACTGGCATCAGAGTGGAGAGCGGGGTTGAAGATTACCGCGGGCGGACGGGGACGACGGTTCATGTTGGGTGAAAAGGCCGCGCGAGAGACTTATGAAAAGGGCAAGACACACGTCCACACGCATACACACATTACATGACATGTCATTAAGCAGACGCTTTTATCCAAAGCGACTTACAATAAGTGCATTAAACCTAGAGTACAAACTAAGAACAACAAGAATACAGAAAGTAACATTTCCTCAACATAGTCAAACTACAAAAGTACCATAATAAGAGCTATTTAAGAGCCACTGAAGTGAAAATCTGTTTGTAATCCAGATATATATATATATATATATATATATATATATATATATATATATATATATTGCAAAGCACTCCGAGAAAAAAATTGTAATTTGTGAAACTGGGCTATACAAATAAACTGAATAGAATATAGTCGGAATATACATACACGTAAACGGGTGCGCAAAGGGTGGCATCGCTACTTCGAGCAGCCTTTGGCGTCCTCTCGTCTAAAAATGGATCAAATCATAAACAAACTCAAGTGGGACTTTGCGACGGTCGTCTCCGGCATACTTCCAGCCAAGGAAAGTTGGCGAACTCCGGCTCCCAAATACCGATCCGACAATCCAAGCAAAACCGTCGGGTTTAACCAGGTGTGCAAATGAACCCTCAATTAGAAACGCTGAATAAAAAGAAGACGACAGGGCGGGCTGGGTTCAGAGAAGGGTGGCGGTTGGGACAAGAGCGAGACCGGTAGAGCGACGGCGTGGTTTCACACGGGAGATCTCATTAAGCTCTCAATGGCACCATGATGAACTGTGAGCTTATAAAGATGGAGCGGGCTTGATTATTAATTAGCGCTAATAAATTGTCTCCACCCACAAATAAAGAGGTTAACAATTACAGCCAAAGAGGAAAGAGGCCGAGTACTGAACGGTCAGTAAAACAAAACAAAAAACGACGAATTGCCACCTAACCTGCATTCTTGATGACGACACTGTCGCAGATTGTTCTCCTTTTTGCACGCCGCATTTTCCTCACAGCAGGAAAGCTCTTCCTTTAATTAAACGAGCGGTAATTTGTAATAACTGTAACATCCTATTAGCCCATGACGAAGCCACGGATGTCGGCGCTCGTCCTCGGCCACATAGAGGAGAGGAGAAAGTGGACCAGGTAGAAAAAAAGAATGAATAAGAATCTCAAAACGAACGGCTAGGCGTTTGTACATTTTGTCTGAACGTCGGCTGACATTTTTAAAAGCATCCGCGCGGTCCTTACAAAAACCACCGGCATGAAAGACGTTTACAGGAGGCGAGGGAATCGGTAGCCTTAATGCTTTTGCTCGCTTCAGAAACAATCACACTATACTGAAGCTCTCAGCCAGACAGAGCCAGAACCAGAGAAGTGCCACGACCACAGGGGCCGGATTTCTTTAAATAATGAATTATTTGGCTCCGTTCGGGATATGAAGATTCCACTCTGAAACCACCGTCTTCTCGCCTAACGACGAGCTGACCTCAAAGGATGCGGATCATTCCAAGAAATAAACGCAGCCGGGCGGACAAGGGAATTGACCCGTTTCTCCAGACATAAGTTTGTTTCTCAATTTATCATTAAACACCCTCCCCGAACATCATCATCCATCACCCTCTTTGCCTGCCCCCCCCCCTCCTCAAATCGACGCAGCAATGGGAGAATGAGTCACAAGCTCAGTCATTCTACTCGCAGCAGGCGGAGCGAGGATCAAGATAATGTACTAATGCTAAGGTTTCTGATTTTTGCAGTCCAATGATGGGAACCATGTGTGACCAGCTTTGTGTGAGGGGGGGGGGGGGGGGTGAGGAAACATGCAACTGTTCCACAACTGGGCACATGAGCTTCGATCTTAACCAAATGCAGTTTCATAGGAAGTGGATTTGCTTCTTTCGATGTGGCAAATATGGTTTTTGGAACAGAATTTCTCAGGAAAAAAGGTAATTTTGCATGATAAATATATTTTGAATCCGTCTTCAGTAAGAATTAGGACACCTTAATTGCCACTGATTGTGAAACACTCTAAATTTCACTAAACTCTGCCTATTGAGAATCCGGACAGAGATGGACAGTCGAACAACTTTGAAACCCCTAAAACCTATCCAACGTTGGCTTTGTCCTTCCTGAAACCTACGATGCAACATTCACATCCACTTCCTGTTGTGACTGGCACTGTGTGGCGGTGAGACCGAGCTGGGTGTGAACTTCACTTTTGAGTCTTTTTCCATCTGCTTAACAACTTTTTTTATTTTTTTTTTATGTACAACCAAGAACATCACTACCGTCTTCGAGCGAGTGTCTTAAGTAGTGTGTCCTACCCATTTGAAACAATATTACATCTCCTGCCTCTGACTACAATCTACTGCTACGTACTGATCATAACCAGGCCCCGACAGCAACAATTCAATTTAATGTTACCACTTAGATTTTGCACAGTCCAATTTGATTTGAACAGATATGATGGGAAAAGTCTCTTGCTGCCAGACGGGAACCTCTGGATTTAAAAAGTGAACATCCTTAAACTTGCCTTCTTTTACTGGCCACCAGGGGGCGACTTCTCTGGATGCAAAAATAAGTCTATAATAAAATGAGCAACTGAATGACCGATTTCCAACATGGTTTAATACCTCAGTAAACATGAGTTTAGTCTGAATCATTAGTTTAAAGTCTTCTTTGATATAGCATTTAATCTCGTAAACTGTAGTTCCATTTAGAGTAAAATAGACTAATGTAGGGTTTGCTTTCAGGCGTAGCAACCTTGTGATTGACAGGTCCCTGGGACAACGTTGTCTGGTCTAGAAGTTGTCCGTGTTTTCAGGTTCAAAAGTTTTACTTAATTCGAAAACAAGATGGGGATTTTGGTGCGCCAACTCAAGACTTCGAAAACCTTTGGTTTATGGACTGTTAAAGTCACTTTCATCCGATCACACCAGTGCACATCCTGGCTGCTGAGTTTAAGGCACAGAGGACGAGACATGACAGCCTCAAGTCCCTCGGGCTAAAAAATATATATAGACCATTAGGAATGAGATGAGGTGTTTCACAGCTATGGCATCAGAGATACGGGACAAGTAGGCATATCGGCTGATTGACCAACCGGTATGCAACAGAGACGAGGCAAGAGGACACTGGCAACGTGACTACAAACGGAGCTAGGTGTACGTATGCAACAACGTACGAGCAGACCGCAACTCACACTCGTTAGCTCACTGTCGAGATGCCGGAATAACCGTCTTGGCTTTTGAACCTGATCTCCATCAGGCTCACTCAGCCAAGTGAAACTAGATGACGCAGAGACTGAATCATCTATAGTGGTGCGATTCACCGCCATGCCGAGTCAGATAAGGCGGTGGATCTAATCAAGTGGTCATGATGCTGACTTGCCTCATAAGTCACCAAGCGTATCAGGCAGGGCTCTTACACATTTTGACCAATGGATTTCCAGGATTTTCGAGGACTTTAAACCAAATTTCCATGACTAAACTGAAATCTCGGTATAAACATGAACAATTCAGAAAATGTTGCGGATTATATTGCGTAGTATATGTATGCCGGCTTATATTTTGAGCGTCTTTCTTTAAAAACACATATTAATTATATCAAACTCGGCGTAAATAAACATGTGATTATAACAAATGTCCATGACTTTTCCAAAACTTTTATGATTTAAGTTTTTTCCATGACTTTTCCAGGCCTGGAAATTACCATTTAAAAATGCCATGACCGTACGCACCCTGATCAGGTGATCTATTGCTGGGTGATATAGCCTTCAGATCTACATAGGCAGACGGAGGGAAAAGACGGAGTGCATGAGGGGCATGAACACTCGCATATGGAACTCTGCATATGGCCAGGAGAACAGCTTGCAGAAAGAGGCTGGATGGCCACGCTAATAAGCCTCCCGGGCCCCTCCTCCGAGGCACACATCAAAAAAAGGGAACATGCCTTCCATGCACTGCATTTTATGAGATTGTTTGTCTGCATTGAGCAGGCTGTCATGCGTTAACAAAGCAATTACACACATCTAGCTGCTAAAAATACATAATTGAATACACACATTGGCGTGGGATGGCGAAAATCCTGAAAAATATGTGTTAACCGGATCATCCTGGCTTGGGAACTGTGTCACACTGTCCCCGTCGGTACATACTAGGGTAAAAGGTGAAAGCATGCATATGTACACATACACTTAGCGAACAATGATAATCCGTTTTTGAGAACACACAACAAACCAAACTGACCAAACACACGGGCACCCGCCGCAAGCGCACACACACTTTTTTTCCTCCCTCCTTGCATTGCAAGTGGTGAGTCATCCCTCTATTCACGTCACCGAGAGATGAGTGCACCCTGTGACAGGCCAGTTAGTAGCAGTCGCACTGATCTATGTGGCACCTCTCTCCCTTTGTTTCCCCTCTGATGGAGAGAGACTGTGTACGCTCGCTCCCTATTAGGGAGGTTTACTCAGCTCATAATGGGACGGCCGCTGTGGGAGCTGGGTCTGACAGGAGTAGGTGGAAGAGCCCCTGCTTTAAGGAACCGTGTGATGGCTTTATACCACTGCTTTTAGTCCTTAGTCATCCACACCTGGATGCCTGAGGCCTATTGCCTCATTGTAATTCATGTACGTCACAAAGCATCAACAAAGGATAGTGTCAAGAAATACCAGAGCAATAATCCAGTGCAAGTCTATACTTGGTTAATTAAATTGATGCTGAAATGTCGATTGCCGGCCTACCGTGAACCCAAAGGGTAGCACTAATTATTCACTCACAAACCTTCATTTTGCTCACATCCTTTATCTTTCTTTATCTATTCAGATTGAACATTTAACAGAAAAGGGTCTCTGTGATCTTACAGAAGTGTTAATACACGGAGGGCTGTCCACGGAGCACAGCAAAATAAAGCAAATCATTATCAGATCTCCATTGTATCGTAATAATTTACAATGATGTCCCTGCAGCACCTCCTGTTACTACAGCTGTCTTCTGTTGACAATGCCAGCGACACGTTAAAGCCAGACTTCTTTGTTGCGGTCACAAAGCCAGTGGAGGAGGAAGTGACTGGATTTATTAGGATAAATAAATGTGTGTAACTCATCTTCCAACACATGCCAGTCGTACCAGATGCTCATGTTACATTAGGATTGTATACCGGCACAAAGAATATTCATCATCTGTCAAATTAGTCGGATACAGAAGTGACACATTCTGTACGACAGGAAGTACTAAATAAAAAGAAAGTGCATTTATGTACACAGAACATTAAAGTACCTGAAATAAATAGTGTGTGTTTTCACGGTTTTGCCATGTATTTTTCATGTGAGGATTTCATTTCATGTTAAATTGTACAACTTTTTTCTTCAGTTACAACATGCATCCTAACACGTGTCATGTCCATCCATGTGATCTCGCTTCGTCAGCTCTGCGTCTCTTAAACAAAACCATCTCATTTCATGAAAAACATACTGAAGCACATAAATAACAGATTGAACCAAGCAGCCTGGGAGCCGTGAGACAGGACCGTCATCCTCTTGACATTCCGGTAAAAATACGTCAATGCATCCTGGCCCTCCCCTTTTCACTGCACATACTGAAAAAAGCTGGATGGATCCGGTTGAAGGCGATTGCTGGAGATAAAGATGTTCAAGGCAATATCTACCTCTGTTAAAAAGATTATACCGATACCCCTATTATAATTTGTCAGTGGGTTTTAAACGGCGACATGAAATTTGCTCTTACCAGCAAGAGCTTTCGCAATCGTATGTGTAGATGAGTTTTTGGAGCCTCTTGATTTGACATAATTACCTTCACAAGCAGGCACACCGATTAAAAACTCTCGCTTAAAGGCAAGTCGATTTCAGCAGGGAAAATATCACATCTTCATGTTTTTTATATTCATAAGCCAAATACAAATAGACAGTAAAACGGCTCCAGTTTTTAGGAGCTTGAAAACGTGCCAATTGGTCAAACGTTATCTTAAAACACAATCTCTTTGAATGGGTGTGCATCTTTACAACATTTTATAACAAAAACATATTCAAGAAATTAACAAAATGACGTTTGGTACTTGTGAAGACCTCTTTGAGCTTTAGCACATCATCGTGATATAACTTTCCACAGATCGTGAAAGCAGAGTGCTCGGCATCTTGAAATCAGCCATACAATACTGGGAAGACTATTACAAATAATTATGTTCATTGCTTTTGAGATTTGCATAAAATATGTTACGATACAGCTGAACTGTATACAAAGTAAACGATCAAAGGATAAAACAACTTTGTGGCAAGAGTGAGCTCTAAAATGTAGTCGTACATTTCATTTCATGAACCCTATTTTGTTTCTTTAAGGCTAAACAATATGGCATTGACATTTTTCTCTTAATGCACAGCGTTAATGAAAGTACATGGGTTCAAATTGTATATCCATATGCATTAGTAATAAAAAACTATATTTTGTAGTCACCTTTTTGTCTTTTTTATTTATTTATTTTTTAAATCACTGACTTTTCAGACACATTTTGAATTCAAAATGACACTTAAATTGTAAACACAAAAGAAAAGCAGTCTTACCTGTGATACACTGAAATTGACCGTCCTCTCGCCGAATAGTGAAGGACTCCCCTGGGTTTACCTGCACCAGGATTACCTGTGGAGGAACACACGCCACTTGTCATTGGACTATCCAAGTTACCTTTGTGTAAACAGAAGTTAGTCCATTTATTTGAAGTTAAAGTCCCTCTTGCATGGTGCCAATTTAGGATCTTTCAACATTCCTGTGAATAACAGCAGCCGCAATCAATAACATTTTGTAACACGAACAGTGTTTGCTGTTACACTGATACAGTCACCTGAACATCATAATGGGGAAAACATTTGGCATTTTAAAGATGCCTTGTATGGAGCCATCCCTGGCAGAGGCATGTACCAGCAACATAACTAAAACAGCCAAAACACACAACGCTGTCCTCAATGGGACAAGTGCCTAAATAAGGCACACACACACACACACACACACACACACACACACACACACACACACACACACACACACTTGTTTTTAGTAGACTAAATCAACAGGAGAAATTAAGGGGTTGAAGTATGGGCATGCCTTTCTTCAGCATTGACTTAGAGAGAGAGGGGGGGGGGTGGGTGTTAACATATGTTAGACTAAACTGTTAACACCAATTATCACTGTCACACTTGGACAAGTGTGTGTGTGTGTGAGACGAACACAATCAATACATAAGCGCTTGTTCTACACCAGTTTCCACTGCCATTTACAGGAAATATCTCCCATAGATTGTGGGATATTTTTTTCTCATAAGCAGTACGGTATAATAAATCCAGCTTTGACTTCACATTTATTTGATCATTTTGGTCACACAGAACATGAAAAGGCAACAAAAAGAAACATCAGTCTGGCATGCAACCCTAAATTAACCTGTCCAGCTCATCATGACCAAAGATTAAAACATTTAAAATCATGAAATTGTGGTTTGGGTCACAACACAATATAATTAAACGGCTGTAACGCGTTAATGCACTGCATTCCCTTTTATTAGGATTTATAAAACTGTGTAATTTTCCTTTCTGTAAATGTGATATGATAGTAACCACCTGTAAATTTGAGGAACATTAAAAAGATTTTGCCACCAGAAAAAAAAGGAAAGCTAAGGAGAAAATTCATAGATTTCTTACATAGAAGATTAACAATTTGCCTCTATGTCTAAAACATATTGATTTTGCTAAAACGTAAAAGAATCAAAGGATTCATGATTTTTAACTGAACTGCTTCTCCCCATACAAAAACATGTTCCTGTTCTTGAATCATTAGACCAAACAAGCTTTTTTCAATCTCTCACTATAAATCTCACAAACGCTAAACTGCTCATACCTCCACCCTATTCAGAGTTCAACATGACTATTGGAAATATCGGGTGCACACCGCTACCCTACACTGAGTCATAATGCTTCTGTCGTCACCGAACACTTGAGAACTAAGCATAAGCCTCAGAAAAAACAGTGCATTACGTCCAAGGAACAAACTTTTCAAACCATTTACATTTCTGACAATGTTGCATTCCTATGACTACTGTCAAATAAAGACAAACATATCTATTTGTTACACTTATAAGTCAGAGATTCTTCATTCTCCTAATTCCTAACAAAAAGAATACACGCAATTAGGGGTTTTAGTTTGCCCGGCACTTTGTGTGGGCGCTAGTTACCTCATTCTTGTGGAAGTCGCTGTCATAGAAACTACACTCCCCTGGCACAGGACTCCGGCTACGGTTCTCCTCAAGCACAGAAATCATCAGCACCTCCATCTCGACACTGATCCCATTCATGTGCTCAGCAGGGAGCGGAAAGAGCCCTCCGACGACCACACACAGAAGAAGCTCATATGTTCACACTCACACACTCACACACACACACACACACACACACACACACACACACACACACACACACACACACACACAGGCAGCGTCAGCAGCAAGTGTAGATGGCAGGGGTGGGAGGGGGAGATGCTGGGCAATGTGGGTTTAACTGAATCAAAGTCTCAGCACTTCACAGCAAGGTGCATGTTTGCTGTCCACCCCCCTCTTATTCATGAAGCACCCCCCCCCCCCCCCCCCCCCCAGGATTCCTCCCTGGACCAATGTAATCCTTGCAGTGGCATTGAAATCGATACAGATGCGTTCATTGGATGGAATTGTGCTTGAAAAAGATGCGACTGCTACTTACTGTTGCCCGCATTGCCTTTTTCTCATTCAGGCGTCGCTACTCACGCAGTCAGAGACCCTCCACCACGTCACCCAACCCTCATCAGAAAAGCACATGCCCTGCGATGCTAACACATCTGGCTGGGCTCATCCTTTACACACTCCAGCTCCATCAGCTCCTTTCACGAAATCCAGGGGAGTGAGGCGGGAGCAGGCGGCCGGGGCTCGGTCTCTCGCGCTGAACGCAGCCGTCAAAAAAAAGTGTGCCGGGAATCTCACGCTCGCCGAGCGCGGTTCAGCCTCATCTGCCTCATCATAGCGGCACTCTCCGCAGCAGGGCGGCTTCGTCGCTCTCCGCCTCTGGCTCCAGCGCAGCCTCCCTACCGTCGGTATCCACAGCAACCCTTTCAACAAATAAGGCACGGCGACGTCCGTGCCAGACCTTCAGGGGAAGGGATTGAAACCGTATCAGCGGCGTCCACTCTTTGGGGGAAAAAAAAAAAGGGAGGTGGATGAACCACAAAAAAACAGAAGCAAGTGTGAGAGTGACGATGCCCCCGGTTTGCTCTTCGGTTCACTTCTCTTCTGTCACGGACCGTGTGGCAGCTCCGTTAACGCTTGCAGTGCTCCTTAATGTGGTTCATTTAAATAGATCTCCATTAGGGCGTGATCATAACACAGATAAACCGGTATAGGGGTTCCATATCAAGGAGAGTCCTTTGTTCTGCTTTTTTTCACAACAACAACAATGGCTTGAGAGAGCCGAGCGACCCGTGCAGCCTCTGAGGCTGACATGTACGACAACGCCACAGTCCCACTCCCTCCCCCCGCCTCTCTCCCTCCCCCTCATCCTCGCTCTGCCATTCACAGAGCGACATGCCACACACCCTCTCCTAATACTCCGATCGATGTGGGAGGAGATGAGGTGGTGGGAGTTCAATTTCAGAGGTCCAACGTTCGGCGATAATTGCACCATCGAGTTCTTCGCCGTCTTCAAAGATCACAGAGCAGCCGGCTGACGGCCAAAACGGGGACGCAACGTGTACGGCGACACAACAAGCGGGAGCTCGCAACTCGCGAGTATTCAGTGCTTCTGTGACATCTGTCCTCATTCATTCTCAATGGATCGTTCCTTAAAGAGACAGCGCTTGTTAGTTGATCAGCATATGCCAAATAAACAAATACTCCGCGTCACTGATACGGATCCTCCAAGGCACATCCTCCATCCTACGCTTCTTTTTACTGGGTGTAGATAAGGAGAACAGTTTAAGGAATAGGAGTAATGAAACTAGCAGCAGTGATGGATAGGATTTTTAGGGAGTTAGGGAAATATTAAGTCAAATGTTTGTTTTGGAAGGAGAAAAACGGTGTAACAGGCTACATTTGAACTGATCAAATCAAAGAACTGTTATGATATGATGCTAAGAATCAGATTATTCAGTGATAATCATGACCCCTTTAGGCAAATTTAACTCAATTTATTTCTATACATCTAACATACATGTTGAAATAAACCAAACATGCAACTTTTCTGTATTTTTCGTAGGAACAAACTGTTTAGATAAATAGAGTAGTCAAATGAACTCAAATTTTACAGCGACCACGGCAGAGCCTTGGTGAATCATCTACTGAGATTCTATTTATTGAACTGTAGACAGTTAAGCTCGCTGTCAGCACCCTCAGCAACTACATAGATCAAATAAACCTCCAACCTGGCAACACAAAATCAAGCAACCTGTTGCAGCGAGCACAATGTTTTGCTCCTCGCTGACATTCCCACATACAGTGGGGGGAAAAAGTATTTAATCAGCCACCAATTGTGCAAGTTCTCCCACTTAAAAAGATGAGAGAGGCCTCTTACTTTACCGAGGAATTTACCAATAATTATTTTTTTTTTTTTTTTAAATCAGAGTGATTTTCTTGATTTCTTTTCCTAATTTTGTCTCTCATAGTTAAGGTTTACCTATGATGTAAATTACAGGCCTCTCTCATATTTTTAAGTGGGAAAACTTGCACAATTGGTGGCTGACTAAACACTTTTTTTTCCCCACTGTATATACTGCAAAAAAAATAGAATAATTTAGGCTTCAAAGTGATACCTGGCTGCATAATATTGTTCTGAATTGTTTGGGTTTAGAATATAGATGGATTAACGAGATATTTTCAGGTATTTTCGTCATTTTAGGCGTAGAATGCTAATATGGCCTAAACTATTTTGTTTGGGATTTCAAAGATTGCCTTCTAATGTAACATCAATGTCAGACATTCAAGAGGCAGAACCGCTACTTTTTCCCATTTTTGTGTAGCATTAACAACATATTTAGTGTAAATGGGAAGAGCAGCTGAGGAGATTTTTTCTCGATTTATCAAGTTCCTCTACTTGCTTGATGCAACTGCCAACCTTAACCATATATGAACTAGAAATAAAAGGTATCGATATTGGATGTCGGTTTCATACGGACTTGCATAGCTGGATCAGGTATTGTGGCAATAGGCCCCAATCTGGCATTGGAAACCATTATTTTAATACATAACTATTGAGTCCATTTATATCCATGCATTTCTTTTTTTATTTTTTTGATAAATTAAGGAAAACTATGTTTAAGTAAAGTTTCCTTACACATAAAATAATCATCCCAGCCTCTTCCACACATTGTGAGGCACACAAGTTATTATTTACACAATGGATCAGTACTTGGTACCGGGCGATGCCCACAGCCCAGGTATCGCTATTGGGACTGAAAGAGTTGGATCGGTGCATCGGACCACTGTTGATGCGTACACATCCACACTCGCAGTTCAGCACTCTTGTGGACCGTGGATTAATTCCAGTTTATCGTTAACCATCACAGTGGGAAATACATTTTTATTTCAGGAATCAGCATTCATGCTTTTCGTGTCCCTGATCTCTCATGAGGTTACATTGTACGGACCAACACAACGAGCGACGGGTCGGTTCTGTTCATTGTGGTTTGTTCAGGCTCTGCTCAGCGAAAATAAGAAACGGGCTGATTTTAACATTATCGTGGTGTTTGAATGTAATCTTGTAAAATGTTGTTTTGGTGAGAAACTTGAATAAATACAGTTGTTTGAAAGAGTAGTAGTTTTCACAACTAAAATAGATAAGAGATGAATTATAAGTTGTTTCACAACCTCCAACTGTCTAACAGCTTATAATACATAATGAAAACTAATGACAGTATTTGTTTTAATCCATTCAAATTACAATATATATTTTTTTAATCATTTTAAAATATATTGTTGTTACAGATGTCAGAGTGGTTAGAAGTAACTGTCCGTTTGTGGACAGTAGTAATCAATCGCCTGAAGCCTTGGAGACTAGCTGGAGAATCAAACAATAAAAGAATCAGTTTCAACCAATATGAATCATCAAGTATAAGTAATTAGTATCGATGGCAAAAAATAATATTTGCTCTTGTTTGTATTATTTATGTGCTGATCCAATCTGTGAGCGTTATGATCTATTGATCTACTAATCCCAAACCCAGCTTTCTATCCCCCGAGGCTCAGCTCAGACAAACTTTAAAAGCTGGATTTACAGCGCTACTGTCAAATACAGTCAAGCTTGAACCAAACCATGGCCCTGCTATAGGAGGACTGTCCCTGAACGTATGGCTGCCATCACAAACTGGACGAGGACTTCATTTGGAAGTGCATGGCTTGATAGAAAGGGTGCTTGGATGCTGTCAGTTTCCTTTCACACAGATGACTAAGCAACAGGGATGATCCATTTGGCAAAAGATAGGATGAAAGAAACCATCAAGAGAAGAGGTCCAATGAAAATCAAACGCACTGCCACAAATTCATAGAACAGTATGTGTCCCCCCCACCACCACCACTGTAAATGTTAAACCCTGTGCAATAAGAGTGTGGATCAATTGTGGTGGCCACTGCTGTGTTTTATTACCCAGGAGAAAAGGCCAGCTCTGTGCTTTCATGGCTGTTAGCTCTGACGTGTCTTCTCAGACGCTGGTGACTCAGAGCTCGGGTTTCTCACTATTTGTTCCTCCTAATTGTTTACTGTGCGTTGATGTGAACTAGCAGCCGGTTGGACAGGGAACCGGAGCCAAATGACACGGGGAAAATCCTGCCAGTGGCAGAAGTAGCCAGGAACCAACCCAGTATCCCTGAAGCTGATGGCATACGCTCACAGGCAATGAAAATCCCAGGCAATTTGATTTTCCTCCAACCTGCAGGATCCCCTGGAGACAGTAAAGAAAGGGAGAGGGGGGGAACTGTCCTATGGAGGTGTCCATGCTATGTTAATTAGCAATGTTAAGTCAGAGGACTGATTCTGTTGTATGTATTTCTTGGAGTAAATGTTTACAGAGCACATCAACAACCGTTATGATGCAGAGCCAGCGTCAATTTGCTGTCGTATTTCCACTCATTTTTTCTCTATCGATTCCTATGTCGCTCTATATTTATGTCTATCAAATCCTGTCAACAGCCACTCCTGACTAACGGCAACAGGCGGCCAAAGCTTCCCATCCAGCACACCGCACACTATTAATTAATTTAGTGTGACGGCTGCAGGTTGTGGAGGACTCAAAATGACTTAAGTATAAATAAATAAATAAATAAGTGAATAAATGTATAAATAAATACAGGAATTAATAATTATAAAAGTTATAAATCAACAGGACATCATTAAATAAATATATTTCTACATTTCTATATTTCTTTCTTTCTCTATTTATGTGTCCACACGTATTTCTTCATTTATTTATGTGTGACATTTAAATGAGCTGGAGCGGTCCGAACCTCTGTCTAAAGCCTGATTGGTCACAGGAGTGTAATGCACCTGGTGTGTTATGCTCTACTACTTCTGCCTGGCACATGATGCTGAAGTTGCCTCGCTCAGCTCACCGTTAGCAGAAGTTAACCGAGACAGCTTTTTGACTTCAGCCGTTTATCAATTCCAAGTACACTGAGAACGGACTCCTGCTTTTGGAGTGGAGTCTGGTCTCGAGGACGCAGGACGGTCTTTCTGGTCTTGTGACGTCACCACATCAACTGTTCTTGCTCATGAATTTATTCCAATTATTCATTGTAAAATATTTTACAGTGGAGTAGAATGTGTTGCGGTGTTCACTGGCGTAGGCTACGAATAAACGGTAATAACTATACAACGTCTCGTAGCTTTCCTGACCCAGGGTCGCTACAATATGAAGTTAACCCTCAGT
Source organism: Liparis tanakae (assembly GCA_036178185.1). Lineage (NCBI taxonomy): Eukaryota > Metazoa > Chordata > Actinopteri > Perciformes > Liparidae > Liparis > Liparis tanakae. Next base: position 7,303,259 of record CM070099.1, on the reverse strand, counting down.
CAAATTGACGTAACGTTATCTTTTAATAAATAATAAACTATTTGTGCTCTTTAGATACTCCCAAACCTAATTATATCTCACATCAGAGGCAGCGGAGCATTTCAAAAAGTCCTACCGAGATCTGGCTGCTGTCGGCGGCCACACAGCTCGCTGACTCAGCCCGGCGCTGCGGAGCTCAGTGTCCCGCGAGCAGGACCTCAAATCTCCGTCGCAGACCTTTATCAGGCTGAATCTCGATAAAACGACCACAGATTTGATGCTTAAACTAATAACTTCTCGGCTGAAAACATCCCTTAATTACATTCCGTGACTCAACAGTAGTATTTATAATGTACAGACAAGAACACATAATAAACGCTGTTCGTCTACAGGTCCAAGTGCTAGGGATCGATTGCTTCCGTCTTGCTCCCCGACTTGACCAATCATGCAGAGGTTGGGACCGCCCAGCTCATTTGAATATACGGACACGTAAATGTCACACATAAATAAATGAAGAAATATGTGTGGACACATAAATAGAGAAATAAATAAATGAAGAAATACAGAAATATATTTATTGAATGATGTTCTGTTGATTTATAACTTACATTTATTCATTCTTGTATTTATTCATTTATTTATACATTTATTTATACATTTATTTATTTATACTTAAGTCATTTTGAGTCCTCCATAGCAGGTACAGTTTGTTAAGTTCTCAGTTCGAGATTGTGTTGGTCAGTGCCTTGCCGATATAAGTGAGCGCAAGCAGCAGTTCAGGAATGATTGCACTGAATTGTGCAATGACGTTTCCGTAATCACTGACTTTAGCCATCACTCCAGACTCCTCAAAGAACTGCCTCCTTGGCTAAGGTCTGAGTTTATTTCATGTTTACACTCGTAAAAATATAAATGTGGTATAAAAGTAAAAACATCTAACGTGTTGGGCTATTTTTCAGCCCGTACAGTGCCTTTATATGCTCCCATGTCTTAATTAGTTTGGTACACCGGGACTTTGTAAAGTCTCAGCTTCTTCCTAAATTTGATGCCACATCATTGAATTAATTTGGAATAAGATGCATTATAAAATCAATAGTTGAAGGAGCTCCAGTATTGATCTGGCTGCATGGTTAGGATCATTGTCCAATAAGTAAGGAGCCTATTGTGCCCGTTTCTGACGGGTATTTAACTTCTTCTTTCAAGAGAACCATCCAGTCTGATGTTGCCACCACCATTCTTCACAGTGGAGCTAGTGTCAGATAGCCTGACGATGTCATACTCATAATTCTAGTCAGAATGTGAGTCTGATACCGCTCCGTTGGGCTGTGATTATGGGGCGTGTTTCAACCGAACCAGGAAAGAAAATGCCTCTTCGCTCAATTGGATAGAGCTACAACCAATCAGAGCAACGGAGTATGAGACGTGTTTTAAGAGACGCATAGTTGTTGAACTCAACTGCACGCATGCTGGAAAAAGCAAGCACCTTTTTAATGGCGTGGTTGGTTACGTTACTGTTGATCATCTGTCCGTCATCGTATAAAGCCCGCCTTGACAATTTGATTGGTCCGGCAATATCTGGCCGCAGATAATTTCTCCCCAATGGAGTAATGCCAGACCCAACTTCCCGACTTCAAATGTTGAGGGCGGGGCTAAGTTCGGTCTGGTATCCAGGCTAGTGAAGCGCTGTCCTTCCAGAGAAATCATAGTTAAGGTACTTAAAACCGAATGTCAGCTTCGTCCTGGGGACCAGGCCAGCCTCCTTGCTAAGGTCTTTCTAGCTTAATCTCTTTGTTCGGTCAGTCAACTTACTCTTGGGAAAAGTCAAGGTAGTTTCACATTTGGCCATTTTTACTGATAAAGCCTTATGTGCTCTTCCATAAATGTATAGTGTAGTCTTTTACCACAGTTACTTTGCTCCCAAGTTTGTTTTGCTCTATCCGGACAGATTGTTAGCAATAAAAGACAAAAGTCCAGACTTGAATTTCAAATTTAAGAATTTCATATGAAGAATACTAAATTGTAATTTTTGTGCAAAAAAAAGAAGGAGGGCTTGATTGCATTACAAAACTGATGTGAACACATTTCCTACATAATGTATTCACTTTACCACCACTACTTATTTAGCCACATTGAATGATTAGTTATGCTATTTTATTACTTCATATTTTAAGCTAACAGAACGTTCTGCTAAGCATCCCTTTGATTAATAGTATGCCTGTTTACTTAATATGTAATGGACCATGTTCTACAATATTGAACATAATTGCTAACATCTGATGGATTGTACTAGAGTCTGCTTGAAGCGTTCAGTGTGTTTCTTGATCAATGCGGTGCTTGTACGGTTATTGAGTGGAGCTCGGATCATTATTTGTCATTGATTATTTTGCGTGATAAAATATGCAGCATTCAGCATCTCAATATTGGTGCAATAATACTGGTATGGTTCGTCTCGCTGGCTTGGAGGGAAATGTCCAAAACACTGAGTCACGCACCGTCCACACAATAGTTGATGAAGAGTGGGCCCATCTTCACAGACAAACCGGTGGCGGAGGAGGAGGCGAGCCGAGCAGGCGGCGTTATCATTTCTTTGTCACAACATCTCGAGTCCAAGGCCCTGTCTCCTGTGTGTGGCTAAAGCGTACAAGGCCAGCAATAAAGATGGCCGAGTCGGGGGTGAGATCTCACCATCCCACAGTAACATTAGCCCACTCGTGGCCCGTAGCCACAAGCAGACCGCACACACTCACGGCTCTGTGCTCCCTGTTCAATTTGTAGAGACCATTCAATGCCGAGTGTTTCTCGACAGCTTTCTTATTGGAAATCTCAACTCATATTTGAGAGGATTTTTTAAAAAAAAGAAGAAAAAAAGACATGATTATGTTTGATGAACAACATTAAACTAGAAAGGGAATTAAAACCAATAGAAAAACATAACACGCTACACTTATTTTTTCAAAGCTATTCTTATAAAGTCTTGTGTTGGATGATGCTCGGATTTTTTTTACAGCTAACTGAACGACATAAAGTCTTAGCAGGGAGTGATAACCGCTGATATTTGGGAGAATAACTGCCATGGAACCATTTAAGCTTATGGCATTTTTTTTCGAAAGGTTTTTTTTTTTTTTCTTCACTTCGAGTCTTTCATATCAAACCAGAAGAATATTAATAACGCACGCACAAAGAACATGAACGCATTAAATGGAAGGTCTAATGAAAAGGGGAAATGAAGAAAATGGAAGAAAATATACAGCCATCAGCACATGCAACAGCTAAGTACATAAGCCATTAGCTGGGCTTAAACATTGACATAAACAGACCGATTCACCCATCGCCAATATAGCCACAAACCGAATGACGAGAGCCGGAATGGATGGAAGCAGTGACTCATTGTGTAGCCAAAGTCATCTCTAAAAAGGAATAATCTCAGGTAATGACCATGAGACTACAGCTTCCTCTCTGACTCAGAATAATTGGTCCGACAGAGCGTTGTTTGGATAAAGAAAACCAAGAACAAAGAATGAGGTGTCCTCGCAGCTTCTCCGGCTAAAAAGGTCAGAGAAGGAGTGGCCGGCCATCGTTGTGAATCCTCTTCACTGTCACTGCGGACCTGCCGCGCTCCGTCACGACCGATACCCCCTCCAGTGGTTCCTGCGCCTCACTCTGCAGCTGTCGGGATATTTACACGCCTCCTCGGACACACAATGCACATAAGCTGCGTCGTATTCACAGCAACACGCAAACAAAGGCCCTTAAAAAGCCTGACATTGCATAACGTCAAACGGATGCCTCGCCCCCCCCCCCCCCCCCCCCATCAGGATCAGTAGCCACCGTGGAATAAGACACCTTATGTGCTATAGGAGTTCTTACAAAAGGTACTCAAATCTACCGCAGTAAAAAGGAAGCTCGTTATTTAGTGCGCATTTCCAATAAGTAAAACCGGTAGGTAGAAAGATCTTTTGATTTCTCAAGATAATTAAAGGAAATAGTACCATACAAAACATGAAGCAACCGTGAAAGACATTCAGGATATTGTGGTACATAATTCAATGTTACTTGCAGGGGAAGTCGATTCAAGGCAACTGCACACAGCTCCTCACAGTCAACTGTCAACTCTGAAGTAATAAGCCATTACATGTGCAAGGACGAAAACTCAGAGCTGTGTTGAGAACCATGGCTACAGATGGATGGTACCATGAAAGAGCAGTGCATAATATCCAGTTCTGGCAGCATTTCAGATAAAAATACATACGTAATGAGTACGGCCCAAAAGGGCCTTGGATTGCTGCTCCTCGTTCTTTGTTGTTGATGCATATCTGGATTAAAACACAGATTTGCACTTCAGTGGCACTTGAATAGCTCTTTTTATGGTACTTTTGTAGTTTGACTATGTTGAGGAAATGGTACTTTCTGTATTCTTGTTGTTCTTAGTTTGTACTCTAGGTTGAAATGCACATATTGTAAGTACATTATTTACATGTCATTTACCAGACGCTTTTATCCAAAGTGACTTACAATAAGTGCATTACAACCTAGAGTACAAACTAAGAACAACAAGAATACAGAAAGTACCATTTCCTCAACATAGTCAAACTACAAAAGTACCATAATAAGAGCCATTCAAGTGCTACCGAAGTGCAAATCTGTGTTTTAATCCAGATATTTTGTCATTAATAATAGTTATTTTTAAGCTACCTACATTCAAAGCTAAAACAATTTATTTGATGTAGAAATAAAAACATAAAATCATTTAACGTTTTAAATCAATAGCAATTAATTGTCTCTGATAGTATATTATGTGTCTGGGTATTGATATGTCTGAGAGGAACACATGTATACCTCTGCTGCATAAACAGAGTTATCATGCGGTCGTTTGAAAAACACAGAACCCGCTCGGTGTTATCTGATCCTTGTTATTCCTCCTCATGGCGCGTTTCACCGATCGTGAACATGCAGCGTCTCAAATTGGTCGAGGCAGCCGGGCGGCAACGATGCGAGTCGGGTCGGACCCGCCTGTGGCAGCACTGTCCTCCTCTCGCTCCGATTAAAAATAATCTGTAAACACAGACACGGGACGAGCACAGCTAATCAGGTAACCTTTGAGAGAGGTGGTCAGGTAACTGAATGCCATGAAGCACAACACCCTCACAACCCAACCAGAACAATGTGATCTCTGCCTGAACAAAGCCAGATTCAGGCGAGGGACTTTCCACTGGAAAAATGACAAGATGGCTAGAAAGGCATGTTTATAGGGCAGCGCTAATATTAGCGAGTCTTATCTAGACAAACTGCATAAGCCGGAGGAAATGACGGAACACATTTTAATTGTGGGTAAAACCCTATCAAGAAGGAAGTCGTGGAAACTTGAGCAAATTGAACAGATGACCGTCAACATGACAGGGAAATAGTCACTCAATGTCACTCTGAGACTGACGAGAGGTGACGGGGGATATTGCCCCGTACCCCGTACCCATATAGCAGAGGCTGCGATCAAAAACCGAGAGTTGTTGTTGTTCCTACCCAACAAGCACCTGTTGCATATTGCTGAGTGAGGACAGCTGGTCTGGTTGCCCTGTTTCAGTACTTGTTTCAATATGTACCCAAATGTGCATCATTTGTTTGGCGCCTGAAAACAAGTCACCAAATGTCGAAGGTTTCGCAAGAGTTACCGGTTGTATGAAGTCGTCAATGTAAATGTTTCAGAACTAATAGTTCAGATTCAGTTTAACGCAGCCTGATAAAGTCAAAGATTGTTTTTTTTATATTGCTGTCGTAAGTTGAGGCAAAAGTTAAATATGACAAAGCGGCACATGCTATTTATCTACAGTGATTAGAACCGACTTCACATGCAAGCACTTTTAAATGTAGTATTACTTGACCCACACACAACACTTGCTCCAGCCACTGCTGGACTACACATAAGGCCCAATACACATTAGGGTTTCCCTGCTCTGCTGGTCAAACTATACACTGTCACTGCCTCTACTGTGACTACTGAAGGAGGTGCTCAAGTGCTTTTTTTGCACCTCCTACAATATCCCAATTTCACAGATTAAGTGCATTTTAACGCATTAATATATGTATAGCTTTGCAAAGCAGCCCAGTCTATTTTGTGTTTATATATTTTTACAATTTCATGAGGAATTCAGGAAATTATACTAATATATATATATATATATATATATATATATATATATATATATATATATATATATATATATATATATATATATATATATTTTTTTTTTTTTTTTTTTTTAAACAAGTTAACACAATGGCTTTTCCCCCATATTGTCAGTACAACTACTTGGACCCAAACACAAAACTGGTTTAGATTGCTAAAAGTAAACATGGACGTATCGGAATTGATGATGTAGCAACTGTGACCAACAGCAAGGCGCCATGAGGACAGAGGGATCGGAGCGTACCTGCTGTGGGCCCTCCCCGTTGACCATGGTTGGGGGTGGTGAGGCCAGAATTGGAAGTTCAGGGCTGGGAAGCTGGCCGGACTCCAAAGGTGAGGTGTGGTCTGCCATGTCTCCCTCATCCACACCACTGAAGAGGAACTCCTGCAACAAAGACACTGTAATCAATACAAATGCACATAGTACGCCACAAAGACTTGTGGTGACTTCCAACCGGTCATTAGACATGCGCTGAGAACTACATTTACCCAGAATATCCACAGGATGTGGCTTCGCCCTCCCCTCCTCTAGTATTCAGTGTGGGCACATTATCACCCATTTGTACACGGTTAGGATGTGAATGCTTAGGATTGTGAAAGTGGGATTTATAGGTTGAATATTGAAACAAAAAAGAAACGTTCTTATTGTTATTGGTTTTAAGATTTAAACAGGTTGTGAAAATGAAGGATCATGCCTGGATGAAAGGATGGCTAGATGAAGAAATGGGTGCATGAATATGGATATGTTTACCGATTACTACAAATTGAGAAGATAATATTGAGCACTCCACAATAAATTGCCTAGTTTGAGAGATAATGCAATCATTTTGTTGGTTATATTGCAAAAAACATATGCAAACAACAGTGTGACAACATAAAACACAATATATAAAGACACTGGAGATATTAATTGGAAACTGTTGTTGAGCAATGGAACACAAATAATCTAAATACACTGTTTGCAATAAAGACGCTTTGAATAGCTGAATCTACTGCTAGTCAAGCTCTGGCAGCATCTTTAGCAAAGCAGCCCAGTTCAGCTGACTGTAAATCAGATGTTCTAACGCCATCAATGAGCTGAGCAGCTAAGTTAGAATATGTATTCCATCCCAACTAAACCAAAGAGAGGGTTGATCAGATGCAATTCCTTAGAAGCGTGTCAATAGACAGCCTTCATGTGGAGTCAATGGTGTCTGTTAATCCCATACTTGCTACATTTTACATGCACCACTTACATGCAATTTATGCTCTCAATTTGTATTAATGTGATGCAAAATAATTTTCTGTATTAACACAAAAATCACAGCAATCTTTTCCTTTCATATATAGGAAAGGTCTCCCTTTAACCTAAAGTTGTTTTAACAAGAACAAATAAAGAAATTAGTAATCTTTGTATATGAAAAAGTGCTATCCCCTTCTACTGAAAAAAATATTCTCAGACCTAATAAAAAAACAGGACCATCCAGCTGTCCAATGTGTGCTCACATTGTTCACATAAAAAGCAACCACACATATAAAAAAGCTGACCATGTAGACATATAAAGTCAAGCAATCGACAAACGCATCCCAACAAGAGGGAAAATACGAAAGCTTGAATCAAGTCATACCCTATGAGTACCGAAGAAAGATAGAGATTTAAATACACAGCAATGGCATAAGACTAAAAAAATGCCACACTTACTGATCACTTGTGAAAAAGCGAACATGAACTATGGCTCTCAGAAACTATCCAAAAAAAAAGAGAAAAGCATGAGAGCACTGTACACGTGTCCTTGAACCTAATTACAATCTGGCGCATGCGTCCCTAAACCTCACAGTGATCTGGCTTATCTGTTAGCTTTAGCCCCTCCCATCCTTAAGCTTAAACAACAAAGTCAGTTCCCCTTGTGATGGTCAATATTATGGCTTTGAGGCAACTATTACTCGCAGTGGAGGGCCGACATGTTATAGAGTTATGCCTCTGGGTCAATCACTGCACTCACTTGGCATGTCACTCCCTAAAACAAGATAATTTCACATTGATTCATGCTCAAAACCGTAATAATTTGCCAAGAACAAAGCAGCTAGCTAGGGGTTAGTGACAGAAGAGATAAAGGGGAAACCCTGATCATAGAAACGTCTGTTCTTTTGTTTGCCCCTGAACACCCAGTGCACACACTTTATGAAAATCCACATAGCATTCAATACTCACATTGGAAAATAAGATGTACGGGTATATTATTCATTTTCCAAAAAGGACATTTCATAAGGGTAAATGGGTGGTACAGATTTGTTTTCATTCCAATGATTTAGTATTAAGAGTTACATGTGACGGCTGAATGAATGATATGTTACCTGTCCTAAAAACACACACAGTGTAGGTACTTTCCCCTCTTTGCGTCTGTTCTCTAGGAAAAGATGTGGCTATAAAAGTTGATAAGAAGTCCCCACGGCCTCCTAATGTACACACCAGCTGACACTGGTGTTAAAAGTCCATTGAGTTGCATGTCAATAAACCCTGTACACAGTCTTTCCTGTTGGAGCACAATACACATGGACTTCTACATCGACATTGTTGCAACATCTAGTATTGACTGTCATCATATTTGACTGTGGCTAATGGAGGAGTCAAAAAGGGCACAACAGCTGTTTCTCATTTCCAGTGTTGGTCAGATGGGGAAAACACCCAAGAATGGGTGGAAAAAATATGACCGTGTGCCGAAACAACACTTAGACAAAGGGCAGAGATAAAACTAAACTAAAAAACATGCTAATGTTGAGGGGGAAAAGTGTTAATGACGTGTGTAACATCAGTTTCTTAGAACCGACTCGTTTTGAAATGTGTTTCTATACCTGACAGCTTCACCTGGTGGAACAGCTGCTTGTTCCGCGCACGCATTTGACTTCCCCGTTACCCACCAGCTTAAACCCGTCTCTGCCGACGTAACGCGATATCAACTCCAAAGTGTGTGCAACATGTCGCAGTGGCAATACCAAATCGACCGTTTTGACGTTACACTAGCGCCACGGCAACTGTTTACTCGAGCTACAGGTGTGCGCTGAACGTTGTGTCACGACGTTAGCTCGCGTGTCATCGAACCGCAACACGACCTAGAAGTTAGCTCAAAATCACAAGACGACAACCTGAGAGTTTACTTCGAGTAGCCGAACATAAAGCAGCGCAGACTGTCCGCCACATAAGAGGGTTATTGCCAGCTAGCGTTACTCACTCTGTCAGTCCGCACAGCAGCAGCGGGGCAGTCTCGACTGACACGCCGGTGCACGGTGGTGGTTCCTCTGCGGCTCTTCTCGAAATGTTTACCGGCAGCGGGCTCCGATGACCTGCTACCTTCTGCAACACCTGAGGCGGATACCTCGCTAGCTACCTAGATAAACACAAGGCACAGTGTGACATGCTAGCTTTAGCTGCCTAATGCCACCGAGCTAACCGTTAGCAAGACGAAGCGGCGCTTTCCTCGTAATTTGAACGACGACCGATCGCATTGACTACGACTAAAACACCGCGGAGTCACTATCGAGCTACGGGGATGGCGCTAAGCATCGACAATATCTTCCTGGTTGCTCGTTGTATCGAGGTAACTTTCCATCCAACCCTGCTCGCATAAAAGTCAGGGGAATTTCACTATCGCTTACGGGGCTCTGTGTGCGCATGCGTGTGTTACAGCAAATCATGACGAATTATAAGATAGGAAAGAGAAACATTTTATAATAGTGCCACTTTGTTTTCATTAAGCTTGCGTCATCGGTGTGTGTCAATACGCCGTTCCGTTATAATTATCTTCATTTGTCTATCTACGTGTTCAGTGTTTTAAGGAAGACCTGAAGGATGACGTATCCGTGATCGGTTTGTTGACCAAGCAAGCCGCAGAGAAACATAAAACCAACCTGTCAGGTACTCGTTCAATTGGGGATGTGACCTTTAGTCGTGCCCTGTTAAACACTGAATTGTGGCAAGCGCCTTGTTTCATTTTATTGTTCTGGTCCACCCTCTCGGCATCATATATTGACTTTAACGGATACTATTAATACTGATCATTTGTTTTGACAATCTATATGCAGAAGTCTGCAAACCTTCTAAAAAGTTGATTTCCGAGTAGCATTTGGCTAATTAGCCATTTTTTAACTAATGTATAAACTGCTTTAAAAACAAACTCTCGATTGACCTGGATGACTTTTTAGATGATTTGAGGAGTTCTTGACCCAAGTATCCCAAAGTTCCCAAATGTCCCACCCTGCACTTGCCCCAATAGCCCGCCGCAGGATGTCAACACCCCAGTCTACCAAAGTGGCCCATTCTGTAACTTAATGTCCCGTTTTTGCCCATATAGACAAATGTTATTGGAGGCGAAACGACGCCTGTGTACCAAATGGGAAAAAACGAGGCCACTGAGTTACAAAACGGGATATTTTGACTCACTGCCCATAAAAAAGGGGGACATATGGGAAAATTCCCTTACCCTAATCCTTACATCCCTTAATACCTCTACTGTAACCCCTTCATCCAATCATCCCTTCACCTCATACCCTAATCCCTTCATCCCTTTATATACCCCTATCCTTATCCCTACATCCAATCATTCCCTCACCCCCTACCCTAATACCTTATTCCGTTTGATTATAGATTATTATTTCTAAATTCATTCTATACTTATATGTTAATTGTATTCTATTAAGGTAAATATTATTACACTATAAAATTACATTTGTAGTATATTTTTTCCTTTAAAAAATCTAATATTTTTTATTATTATTTTGGTTCATTTGATCTCTTAATTTTTTAAAGAATTCAATATTTCTTATTAAAATATTATATATATTCATATTTACATTTTTTATTTAATTTTGATATTATTCCATTTTTAAATTTAGAATTAGCTTTAATCTTTTAATGTTTTTCTATATAACTTTTCAGCCGTGTCCTACTGCCTGTATAGAATCACTAGCACTTTCTACCTGGAATGGGATCTGATCATTTAATAAACACAATGTACTCAGGCCAAATATGACCTTTGTTTTTAAACAGCCCTCCTCCCAAAGCAGACTTCTACAGACCAGTGTTACCTTCCTTCCATCCTACCTTTCTTCCCTTCCTACCTTTCCTCCCTTCCTTGCCTCCTTCCATCCTTTCTTTCGTACCTTTCTTACATACTGTCCTTCCCTTCCTTTCTTACCTTTCATGTCCTTCCTTGCCTCCTTCTTTTTCTACCTTCCTTGCCACCTTTCCTTCAGTCCCTCCTTGCCTAGCTTTCTTCATACCTTTCCATCATCCCTTCCTGCCTCCTGTCCTTCCTTTCATACCTTCCTTTCCTCTTTTCCTTTATTCCTTGCTTGGCTTCTTATCTCTCTTGACTCCTTTCCATCCTTTCCTACTTTCATTTCCTCCTTACCTTCATTGCCTCCTTTCCTTCCTTGATTTCTTGCCACCTTTCCTTCCCTCCATCCTTGCCCTTAATTCCTACCTTCGTACCTTTCCTTCCTCATGTCCTTTCTTTTCTACTTCCATTCCCTCCTTTCCTCCATTCCTTTCCTTAATTGCTTGCCTAGCTTTCTTCCTACCTTTCATACCTTCCGTCCTTGCCTCCTCCCATCCTTCCTTGCATGCCTTCCATGTCCATCTCTCCTCCGCAGCTAGGACCCCACTAGATATCATAAATGAGAATCATGTGTGTGTCTTTGGTTGTGTCACACTGCACTAATGAGAACACCTGTGTGCTGCAAACATCACATGTGAAGGCTATGTGAACAAAACCACAATTAAAGCAACACTATGTAACAATTGTACCTTAAAATAACAGCTTGAAAAAAATGGTGCTGCTACAATGACTTTTAATCTGGAAAAACCGACCCCTGATGTCAACGGGTTAACATTCGTAAAGAGAAGTGCCCTGTCCTCGGGTGTGCATATAAAAACACACGCCTGGACAAACACGCCTGGCGCATACAGAAAATGTATTTACTTTAGGTACCAATGAGTACATCTAATAAATCATAAGGTATCTCATGTGTGTCATTATTTGTGAAAGGTATACATTGTGGTTGTATATGGGCGCTTAATTTACATGGCTCTAGCGCTCGGTTGTCACAAAGTCCCAGGACGTTTTTATTGAGGTTTGACACAGAACATCACCGACAATCAATAAATCACAAATGTTTAAGCAAATTCACATGGCATGTGTTTATATTCCAAGGTATTTGACAGTGCCAAACTCCAACTTAGATATGCAGAACAATTGTTAAACCACAACCGTTGGCACAGCCAGATAAAATATAAGTATTACATCACTTGAGTGGCATCAAAATTAAGTGTTTATATTTCACCCAAGAAACACACGTGCAAATACCATCCGTAATATATTAAGCTTCTGTCTAAAGTTACACGTGGAAATGGAAGTACTATTTAAAGTATTACCCCACGGTTTATAAGACCCAAATTATACTGAGCAACATAGGCTATGAAAGTATCTTCAAATACAATAAGAGCGTCTCAAATTAGGGTCTGTGAATCTTCATAAACAATAATAAGTCTTGCATTTCTCTCCATGGCACTACCTGCTGGTTGTTATTTGTATTACAAACCCTTTACGTGATGTATTTGTTGCGTTCCAGTTAACTGTGCAAATATGTTTGTCATCCCTTTGTTTTTTGTTTGAAGGTTTGGCACCTTTTCCATATTGCACATAAGTGGTGGACTAGTTATGATCTCAATGATGTAATTTGTTTCTGTGAACAACAATGGATACTGGCCGTATACCAACATTAGGTTGAGTTATGTGAGGAGGAAAAGCATTTGATTCTCATTATACACATTGTTACACATTTTTCTACATTGAGCATCTTTATTTAAGCCCACATAGGTATGTTGTTAAAGTCCCTCTTGAACACAGAATTCAAGACAGGAGCTTCCCATCCCCCAGAGTTAGTGAAATGATATACCGATGAAGAAGAATTTCATTCTGAGTACAACTTGGCCCGAGTACAGCTCAGATTTATGTCCCAAAAAAGCCACCGTAAAGAGTCAACATGACCTTTATTCTGGCACTACCCTAAGGTAATTGTTCCACTTCCCCCCCCAATTTAGATCCATCCGACCATTATTTTTAGTGTGTAATGAGTATCAGAACTACATGATGAAGAGGTGTTACATTTGGTCAACAAATGAAAATAATCCTCCTTCTGTGTAAAAATAAATCAAAACAAAGTGACATCCGGAAGTAGAGGATGATGTATATGGAATAAGATAAACAGATACTTTAATTTAAATAGTGAAAGAGGATAGTGAAAGAGCAAATTGGGAATACGGTAATGAAAGTAACCATTTGTATCAGGTGCCTCTAAGAACAGTGTAAATGTGGTTTACGTGATATCCATTTTCATGATGCAAATTAAATAAAGTATAGTACGGGTTTTGTCGTTATCATATTAATATATGTAAGTACATACAAAAAGTCACACTTTTACCCAAGATCTAATCTTTATTTAATCAGGGTACTTTAATACAGTGCACACACACACACACACACACACACACACACACACACACACACACACATATATATATATATATATATATATATATATATATATATATATATATATATATATATATATATGTATAACCTTATTTCTCTTTCTAAGCTCTTTCTTATGCGTTTTGTATTTGCAAACCAAACGGGAGTAATGAAAATCTATATAATTTTCATTCGCTTCGTACTTTTTTATATAGATAGCTGCTTCACAAAACATGATTTAAATGTTACAAGTAGATTTAAATTACGAATAGATGGTTCTGATCAAATTTGCCCGTAACAAACGTTAGAATGCCCATTTCCGACTTTCATGAACGCACCATCGTACTACAGGAAGTACAGTGTGTTTTTGTCAGTCGGCGGTGTAGCGATCGAAGCCAACTATAAAAAAGGTGCAACCACAGCACCTGACGTGATAGGCAGATCCACAATGGACGCAGAGATGAGCGCATCTGCAACTTGATTCGCTAACATGTTGGCTGACAACTTGTCAACGTTTCAATGTTCAGTGATTACAAAACGACACCGCGGACGAACCACTAGCTAGGACGACGGCAAGGTAACGTCTGCGTCAACAGCTCGGACCGTCAGCTGCTCCGATGGTTAGCTTCATATTTCTGTGTTGGATGCTTTAGTTTGATGGTCAGAGCAGCGCTAATGATGACTGCACACCAGCAACTTTGTGCGTTGCAAGTTTGTGAACCCAGGGAGCAAGTATTTGCACCGCCACGTGACTTTAGCGTGGCTTATTTGCATCCTCTTTGGCGTGTGTTGATGTAAAGTGATGCGACTGATTGATATTTTCTTAATTATGATGTAGAGTCACAGTTGACGCACTTGGTGCTTGTAAGTCAGCTGATAATTACTCAATTATGTTAGTTATTCCTCTTTCTTTTTTTGGCCATTGTGTCTGATTTGAATTTTGGGGGAAGACCGTTTTACACAAGGAGACAAGGAGGTGTTAGGAGCATGTATTTATCCAGGGCAACACTGCATCAAGATGATAAATAAGCTCCATTGCATACATTGGTACATTGATGATGTACATTTAAAACAAGAGTGCATCCTTCCCATATGACTTGGTTTCCATTTAACTGAAAATATTGCATTGTTTACATAGATAAGATGAGCTGGAAACGCGCTGTTAATTGGTTTACCTCAATTAACAGGCATACATGTTTTAATCTGTCTACAAAACTGGCTTAAGTGCCCACTTGCTGTCTGTGTTGGGCACTTTTGAGACATGGAAATACTCCTCAGCTTTCAGGCTGACTGGACAACACTTCGTTTATAGTTTACAGTAGTCACAGTTTGGCATGTTAATTAAGCCATTTATTTGGGGTAGAAGTGTGTTGTTTTAACATCTCTTGACACCTGCAAAAAAGAAATGTTACTTGCTGGATTCGTGTTCTGAGTTTGTACTCTTGGTTGAATGCACTTATTGTAAGTTGCTTTGGATAAATGCGTCTGCTAAATGTAATGTAAAAAATGTTAAAGCAATAGGAAATTGTGTTCAATTAAGACGCGGTAAAAAGTTTCCAATTTCCATTAAAGCTGTTCTCCACCGTATTCCTGCTTTTGTAAATTATATCTGGGTGTCTCATATTTCCGTTTCTCTTCATTTCCCAGCTGAGCAGTATGCTGGACGTGGGGAAGTGGCCGGTGTTGGCGCTCCTTCCTCCTGAGGAGCTACGGCTTATTCGGCAGGCGTGTGTCTTTGGCAGTGCTGCAAATGAAGCCCTATATGTCACAGTTAATGATGAGGTAACACTTCAGCTTTAAGCGAGGCTGCTCTAATCCTCTTGTTTACATGAAGGTGTGTTCGCAAGAATTGGCTCCGTTTTCATAATATGGGTTTGATTATTGTCCAGTTAGAAGTGGACAGAGAGGCGGTGCAGGCCTCACTCTCTTTGGTTGCTCCAGGTAGAGAGAGATAAGCAGATGGACTGAGGCTATCTTTAGCCTTCCAGGCCTAATACCCGAGCAAGCTCCGTTTCTATCCTGTGGAAAGGTAAAAGCCCTGTCTCATCTTGCAAGCCATGCTCATTAGTTTGTATCAGTGGCTCAATCGATGTATGTCGTCGGAGCTGTTGCTCGAGGCCTAATCTGAACGTATATTTTGATGGGTTTGCTTAAAAGGGAGGGGTACTTTTCCTTCTGCCTTAACTGCACAGTTAGTACTTGAGTTTATATTATTTCCTATAGCATACAAACATTTAGGGAAGTCAGACACTAAAGTATTTCTGAATGTGGAATTAAAATGGGACAGTTAAACAAGATTTTAACATTTCATTTAGACTTTGAAATGACTTGTCACACTTGTGACTCCTCCTTATTACAAATCATAAATATATTACTCCTAACAAAGTGTTGGTGTTAGTCAGCAAATCCCAGTATGTTGTCTCCACAAATATATTGCGTTTACTGCGGTGTCTGTATACATATCGGCGTGTAATTTCTTTGTGTACCATGTTATCGGTGGTGTTTGGTCTTTGCAGGTCTTCGCTCTGGGCACCAACTGCAGCGGCTGTTTGGGCCTCGGAGACCTTCAAAGCACGATAGAGCCACGGCGGATTGACGTCTTGTGTGGGAAGAAGATTGTGTCCCTAAGCTATGGAACAGGACCTCATGTGGTTATCACGACTACAGGTAACAGCATCCAGACAACTCGTATTTGTCCCTGAGGGAACGTACCTTTAGATGCATTCAAATGTCTAGAATGTGGTTTAATGTCAATGATGCCAGTACACGATCAAAACTCACCCAATTGGAACCAAACGATGCTCAAACTTATTACAGTAGAATGTTAGCTTCTACCAGCTTGTATTCGTAAGGGTGTATCCTGAATACCCTTCACTCTGCTTTTAATCATGTGAAGACCACTGTGTCTTATCGAACGATAAAACATTAACCACTGAGACGACGTGAATGAAAGTTTGCCTGCTGCGCCGTAGACGGAGAGGTGTTTGCTTGGGGCCATAACGGCTACAGCCAGCTGGGCAACGGCACCACCAACCACGGACTGACCCCGGCCCTGGTGTCCACCAACCTGCTGAGCAAGAGAGTGACAGAGGTGGCCTGCGGCTCCCACCACACCATAGCCCTCACGGTTGATGGAGAGGTAGCCTGTCACCAGTTTTGTCCTCGTGCGACTTTCCTCTGCGTCTCTCTTTGGGCGCTGAACATGTCCTACTGTGTTCAGGTCTTCGCATGGGGCTACAACAACTCGGGCCAAGTAGGTTCGGGCTCCACGGCCAACCAGCCGACACCGCGGAGGGTTAGCAGCTGCCTGCAGAACAAAGTGGTGGTGAACATAGCCTGTGGTCAGCTCTGCTCTATGGCTGTACTGGACAACGGAGAGGTAAGGGGTCCTGAAGGGGGTTAGCTAATACATATGTATATACAGTGGGGGGGGGGGGGGGGAGTATTTAGTCAGCCACCAATTGTGCAAGTTCTCCCACTTAAAAAGATGAGAGAGGCCTGTAATTTCCGTAAAAGGTTGACCTTGACTATGAGAGACAAAATGAGTAAAATTAATCCAGAAAATCACTTTGTCTGATTTATAAAGACTTTATTGGTAAATTCCTCGGTAAAATAAGTATTTTCAGTATTCTCATTTTGTCTCTCATAGTCGAGGTCTACCTATGATGAAAATTACAGGCCTCTCCCATCTTTTTAAGTGGGAGAACTTACACAATTTGTGCCTGACTAAATACTTTTTTTTCCCACTGAATTTAGAAAATTCATTAAATTTGTGTTTTCTCCACCAAGCTGACGTCTCAGAATGTATGCACGTAAAGAACGTGGCGCAAAAAAATGAGATAAAATGAAAATGAGCTGTCCAATTTTTACAGTACTTCAAATATACGCAGGTACAAGCTAATAGAAGCAAATATAACATCAACGCCTTGATGTAGTGTGTGTTTGCCTCTTCTAAATGTGTAGATCTATGGTTGGGGCTACAATTGCAATGGGCAGCTTGGTTTGGGCAACAATGGGAACCAGCAGACTCCATGCAGGATCGCCGCTCTCCAAGGTGTCAACGTCGTCCAGGTGAGGGCCGAGGGGCAGACCCAGCTCGTAAATCTCACATCAGTTTTTTTTTTTTCAGTTAAAGTTCAACCTAATCCTTTGCGTACGCAGGTTGCCTGTGGATATGCGCACACATTGGCCCTCACAGACGAGGGCATGGTTTACGCCTGGGGAGCCAACTCCTATGGGCAGTTGGGAACAGGCAACAAGAGTAACCAAGCGCTCCCCACCCTAATAAACACCGACAAGGAGCGGTAAGTACCTTGTCTTTAATTGGCGCTGACACCTCTCTGACACCACAACAGGTCACTGAGGGCCCCATGACTAGATCCTCAGAGGTGTAGCTGCTAAATGCCTCAAAGACATAAATAGTTTGACATTATAGAGTAAAAATAGGCTGATTGCTGACTCTAGAAAAGTATTATATAAGTAGAGCCCATTGTATGAATCCATTTGTCTCAGATGTAATAAGATATTCTTTTATTAGTCCCACAGTGGGGACATTTCAGGATCACATCAGTGGGTGTACATAGAGCATTAATAAAAGATACTAAATACAAATAATATAAGAAAAGCTCTAAGTGCACGGGAGCTGCTGTGAAAGGCAGCCGCTCGTGCGTCGCCTAGCAACCAGTAATACCTTCTTTGCCTCTTTACTTGCATTGGTACTTTGAAGTTTGAAATTGTGTGTTTTATTTTTTTCCCCATCAGGATGGTTGAGGTGGCTGCATGTCACACCAGCCACACGTCAGCTGCCAAGACGCAGAGCGGGCAGGTCCTGATGTGGGGTCAGTGTCGAGGTCAAGCTGTGGCCTGCCCCCACCTCACCCACTTCAGCAGCACGGACGACGTGTTCGCCTGCTTCGCCACGCCAGCGGTTACTTGGCACCTCCTCTCAGTAGGTAAGAGTGTGATAGGGATTTTGGATATTTATATTTATTTTTAACATGAAAGAAGAGTCCATGATCCCCGATAACATCCTCATTAGTTGACTTTGCCTCATTCACCCCAGTGTTTCCCTGACCGTTATCCCCGCCCCCCTGCCATTTTTTTCTACAAGAAAAAGCAGCAAAGGTCCAGTCATCACTGGACGGCTTGGCTGTCAGAGGGGAAATGCTTCACCTGGCTGTACAAGACTGATCTTGATAGAGTACTTGAATACATTATATTAATAAATAGATATAATACAGAATACATAGATAACGAAAAATTTATTGTTTTGGTTTTAGGAATGTTCTGTCGAATATGTAGACGGCATAAACGGGCAGTTGTGAGAGAAAACCAGCCGCGGACATTTCTAGATTCTCCCTGCGAGTCCTACAGAAAGGATGTTTGGCTGTTCAATGCTGATGATGCATAGTCTATCAGGCCACATCGTCCTTACGTCATTTGAGCTCACAGTTGTCCTGGAGCAGTGGTCATCAACCTTTTTATGCCCAAGATCCCTGACCTCTGCCTTGGTGAGAGAAAAAGACTGTCCAGACTTTACTTCCAACTTGAGGCTTTTTTTGTGGACTAATTGAATGAAATCAAACACATTGGTTCAGCTTTCAAATTGATGTGACCAAGAACACAATAAATTACTTGGTTTCAGAGCAACATAAAAAGGGAATTCTTTTTTAATCACACACAGTATGAACAAGAAAAAAAGCCATTTGCAATGAGCAGGCTGGATGAACAACCAATATTAACTGTTATATTTATCAACTGAAGTTACAACACAATACTGATAACATGCTCAGTATAACTAATGTAAATGTAGTTCAGCTGAGTATCCCATCAGATGTCATGTGATCCAAGTCAGCGAGGTGTCTGTGACTGTCAGAACCCATTTGCAGGTGTTCATAAATCAGGCAGAGATCTTTTCTGACGTTGGTCTTCCAAAGTTCGCAAAAACACTTTAGAAAATCTTTGCGAATGAGGCCCAACGGGTTTCTGAATAAATTTTATATTTTATTTTGGAGAGCGATGGGTCGGTGACCACTGTCCTGGAGCGTGAGGCTGTCGTGGGGGGATTCAAATGCTTGTACTGGCTAAAAAAAGGGAAATAGCCCACCACACCAACTATCTAGCCTTGCAGCAACTAGCTAATCTGTTGTGCTGCACCTATTTCAACAAGCTCAATTTAAGTTTTTTTTGTACATGTTTACCATATTTTGCGTTATGTGATTGCTCCCACCAACGCTGTAAACCTAGAGGGAACACTGCAGCCCGTTACTGTTCTGTGAACACTGGGCTTATTCCCGGAAGTTCAGAAAAAACAGGAAAGTCTGTTTCCTGTGCACATCAAACAATCTTATGTTTACCGACTGATTTAGTTTGAACTCGACTCAAACAAAGGACTCTGAGATCTTCATTTCTTTCGTTTACGCTGCACTTTGTAATGGTCATGAAAAATCCGTCTGACTAACGAGCCACGAGAACATCGCGCAACCTGCCTGTCAGCCGTTCAACCGAAGTACAAGAGCAACACGCGTGTGTACGTGTCACGTTTCTGAGGGCAGACTCGGGAGCGGAGGAATACACGGTTTCACACGAGGAACTCGAGGGAATCAGAACGAGTAGACGCCGAAAATACACAGGAGAACGAGACACAGGCGGAAACAATGTGGGCGGGGCTTGCAATCATACAGGAGGCAGAGGAGTGGCTGAGGGCAGGTGAAGGTAATGAGCAATCAGGAGACACAGGGAAGCAAACAGGGTGTCAATAACCCCTTAAAGGTTTATTGTCTTGTGTTGTTTTGCTTGTTTTTGTATCTGCCTTGGTATGTCTTTTGTATATTGTATTGTTTGAATAATTTACAGACATTTTAATCTACCTTCTCTTCATATTTAAATCAGACAATGAATCACACTTTTATTTTAAGTTAAAATGCAAACTTGATGCTAGGGCTACGGATGGACAGATGCACATTTTTTTACAACGTTTATTGGGTTTTAATGGACCCGTATGAGATGACACGGTGGTGATTGTTTACGAGTTTTAATTCATGTTTATTCACCTAAAGAGAGAAAATAAAGAAGTTTTACGCCACTTGATATACGGGGATGCGTTACACAGGGTGTTACAGTATGTGTACCAGAGAGTCGTGTCTATAGGCGTCGTTTTGATTGGTCAGTTATGAGATTTTAATAAGAGAATGTCGACACAGGTGAGCTTTATCTTTACGGTGAAACATTGTGTTGGAACTGTAAAA
This sequence comes from Liparis tanakae, assembly GCA_036178185.1. Lineage (NCBI taxonomy): Eukaryota > Metazoa > Chordata > Actinopteri > Perciformes > Liparidae > Liparis > Liparis tanakae. Next base: position 7,282,344 of record CM070099.1, on the reverse strand, counting down.
TAAAAGCAACACTTAATTTGTCATGTACTCGGTTTTCAGACTGGTGTCATAAAACCATTTGGCATTGATCGTTGTTAAATATGAAATCACTTTTCCTTGTTCTTGCCAGACGCCGATGACTACCTGACCGTGGCCCAGTCTCTGAAGAAGGAGTTTGACAGCCCAGAGATTTCCGACCTAAAGTTCTTGGTTGACGGGAAGTGTATCCATGTTCACAAAGCCCTGCTGAAAATCAGGTACGGAAACGTATATCTGCTTTTTTTTTTTTTTTTTTTTTTTTTTTTTTTTTTTGCCATTTCATATTGTTTTTGTGCTTTTTCAATAATATCTTTTAGTCCGTCAACATATTTTTTTAAGTCCAGAAAAATAAAAACAGTTCCCATTCAATCTGTGTCGGGTGAGGTCTACAATGTGTACATATGTTGAGCTGTAAATCTTTTTCCCGACCATCTTCATATTTTGGTTCTTACTGACACAAATTCAGAATGACTCGGATGCACGCAATCATCCTTTCCCTCCAGGTTCTCCTCTCTGATGTCGGGCCACTGTAATCTCTCCTTCTTTCTGGACTGTTTTCAAGAGATGATTGTCCCTTCTTACTCATCAGAGCATCCTGCCTCTCCAGATTGGTCACAAGTCTCTTTTTCACATTTCAAGGTTGTGCTTTGTCATGAGTCAGACACTTGCTATACCACAGTGGGATTTTTCAGAGGGGAAGAAAGAAACGCACTTTGATTTAGCAGAATGACGTCTTTGTTAATAATGGAAACGTATAATCCAGAGAAACTAATAATGTTGGTTAACACGCTGGTCTTCCTATGATAATGACTTAAACTTCTACCTGGTGGATGCTGCGTTGAGTATATATATCGGAGGTCTGTTTGACACGTTTCCTCGTCTTTCCTGTTCATGTCCCCGGGAAGCAAAGACAGCCCCATTGTTTCCTGCCTTTCTTTTTATAACCACACTTGGACACAGCTCTCTGTGTTCCAATGGCTTGCTCTTGTGCCCAGTCGGTTGGAAGGAGCCAGACTGTCTGCGATGCCGAGCCCTCGTGCTCACGCTCACGCGGAGACCTTTCAAGTTTGGATTTGTTCGAGAGGGACAATACATTACAATGTAATGCATAAAACTATGTGTGTTTGTCTCAGCTTTGCTGCAGGAAGTGTGCATCAAAATATATATATATATATATATATATATATATATATATATATATATATATATATATATATATATATATATATATATCTTAATTTTTACTGTGGGATTCAGATATATTGGTATGGGAGATGAAATGTGATTTACATAGACTTCAGACGCATCGTGAACACTGATTAATAGAAATAAAGATATCTTAAGTTTTAGTTCCTGAACTACTAACCGCATATCTTTCACATTGCATCTGAATATTTTCAAAATGTGGCTGTAGTGTTTCTGATCTGTGCAGAAATTGTTCCTCCTTTTTAATCTGCAGTTCATTCATATATTCAGCTCCTTTTTATTTACATACATCATGGAATTGGGGCGTTCTTGCTTGAGTTGTGTGACCGATCACACGAGCATTGAGTCCTGTGATTTTTTTTTTTTTTTTTTTTTTTTGTTGTTGTCCTGCACATTTAATTTTCAGTGCAAACTGCCCCGTGTTTGATAACCGGTGGTTTGCGTTCTGGGGAAGTAGGATTTATCATGCAGGAGCATCCTTTTCTTTCCTCTCCCAGGTGTGAGCATTTCCGTGCACTGCTCAACGAAACCGATGAGGATGCCATAGAAATTCACCAGTTCTCATACCTGGTGTACCGAGCCTTTCTGGAGTACCTCTACACGGACACCATCAACCTGCCACCAGAGGATGCTGTTGGTAAGCCAACACGAGGACCGCGGTCCGTCACACACTGAACGTCTATGCAGAGGCCCCTAAACGCGCTCATCGGTGTGTGTTGCTCTCCTGCCTGCAGGTTTGCTAGATTTGGCCACGTACTACCGAGAGACCCGGCTGAAGAGGCTGTGCCAGGAAACGATCAAGAGAGGCATTACTGAGGAGAACGCCATCACGCTGCTCTCTGCCGCTGTGAAGTATGAGGCGCGGGTAAGCTCATAGCCCCTGGCACCCTGGGGGGGGGGCCCTACTGAAGTAACTAGTCGGTTATACTCTTCAGCACTGACCAGACAGCCCTCTTCATTTTTAGGACCTGGAGGAGTTCTGCTTCAAGTTTTGCGTCAACCACCTAACCGCTGTCACGCAGACCCAGGCCTTTGCCGACATGGACCACGACCTGCTCAAGAACTTCATTAGCAAAGCCAGCCGCTACGGGGCCTTCAAGAACTGACTAGAGGGCCCCTGTAGAGACCGACTCGACGCGATCGGGTCCCGGGTCGCTGAGGTCCTGCGACTCGACCCGAGACCAAAGTAAACACCAGGCCTTTGTCTCTGGGGATGGGAACGCTGGAGGAAAATGGCTTTAGGTTTTTCACTCTAACTGATGCGTCTGTGTGTTGCTGCCCGACAACGGCTATCTCACGGTAGCTGCTCGGGGCAGAAATATTGGGTTTTCCCACTCTGTCAGTCCCGAGGAAACCGTGCACAGGCATGAGTAGAGAGATATTCCACAGTGGTCGACTTTGTGTCACTGACAATAGGCGTGGCTAATAACGGACGGCGTCCAATTCGTTTGATGCCTCGTGGCAGCCAGCTCAGACGGCGCTGCCCAAACAAGGGTTTACCGTTGAGGTGAGACACAAATTAGCCATGCGTATTCTGTAGCCATGAATTGACAAGATGTGCTGCTTTTTGGTGAAGCCTTGACTCTTCATCATTCTGGATTGAGGAGTTTTTAATGAGGAAAATTCACTTCTTTTGGTGAAAACTTGTATTCTACCCTCTTTTTTTCCCTCCTAAACTGCAGCTTGTATCTGGTGGATGAAACCACGTGTTCTCCTGCATAAGAACATTTTGCCACTTTGTTTTATATTGTATCTATTCACCTTTGCCATCCAAGCGTATGGTTCCCGATTGACGTTTGCATCCGTTAATATTTGCACTGTTTTGCTGTCGACAGTTGGCCACCATCAGCAGACAGATTATGAAATGGTGCAGTCGGCATGTCTGAGCGAATGGAGTCCGGTTTAGCTTGTGCAGGATGTCACACTAAAGGTGCAGCAGAATTTTAATGTTGCAGTTTTTTTTTTTTAATGATCATTGTATGTTGATGGCAATATTCTGGATCTTTTTAAAACTCTTTGTTTTACATCGCTCCCCCAGTAGCGCCTTGTGGTAAAATTGCCAACTGACTGAATTATAGAACTACGAGGTCTTTAAATGCAGTCACCAGATATGTCCACGTTATATCCAGACCTTTCTGAATCAAAATGTAACTAAACACTTTTACAGCCAATTATTGTATTTTTCTTTGGTACATTTTGATAATGTCTGTTCTCATTTTGTATGGAAAATGCTGTAAACTGCTGAAGACACCATAAAAGGGCAACATTTGATAATTTGACATGTATTAAATTGATCTACTACATCGGTTGATATGTTCTTGCTGTCTGTGGGATCATTTACAGCCTTCACACAGCGAGCGACTCTTCACTTGGAGATCCATTCAGCCTTCTGCAGGTTTGTGGTCAAAAGGTCAGCAGCTACATGTTGAGCTTTTCACACCGACCAAAACATCAACTCACTGTTTCTGTATATTGCAGTTGCCTTAAAGTAATGTCCAGAAGCAAATGAAACTTGCAACATGAGTGTTTTTTTTTTAAAGATGTCACAAGCTACATATTGATTCTGCTCTTGCTTCTCCGTTAGCTCCTTAGCAGATGGCTAACAGACGATCCATGAAATAAAGACCGAGGAATCTGTAGTCTAGTAGGGTTTTGTAAAACTGGTGGCATAACATGAACTTACAAACTGTCCAAATACATGAATATAATACTATGCAAGAAATTACTAGTATCCATTAACATGGCTCCCCTGACTAGTTGGCATCTACGCTAATTTTAACGTTGACAATGATGAAATGCTCATCGCGATTAGTGTCTACTGCTACAACATAAAGGTTAATAAAGAGAACAAACCGAATATCGTAGTAGGTTTTTTCATCCTACGTACAGACATACTTACACAGCCTTAGACCTTCAAAGGCTACCACACAGTACAAAGGGAAAAGTAGCTGCAGCATGTTCTCAGAAACAAAGGAACTAACTACGGTAAAAGATGAGGGATGAATCCAACTACAGAGATGCAATTACATTGTAGACCACTTGGAGTCTCTGATGCAACATGTGACGATGTGGTGCAGAACACAACACGTACCTTGTATAAGAGGTGTCATGTACAGAGGAAGTGGCAGCAATCATTTAAATACATGCAACAAAATCACACTTGTGTTTGCACAAGTGTTCCCGCGAGATGAAAGTGTCTGTTATTGTACAGGTGTGCCTGTTTACATCCTGAAGTGCAGCTTTATGGTGTCGCATTATTTACATATATGTTGTGTATATCCTGTTATATATACATATATATTTTATTTTATGTTATTTTGTATTTTATATTTTATATTTAACTTTGCACACTTTACTTTATGCACTGTCACTTTCTTTCTTATACTTATATTTTATTGTGTTTAGTTTTATCGGGCTGCTTCTGTTGGCAACAAATTTCCCCTTGGAGATTACTAAAGTATATTTCATTCATTCATTTCATTCATTTCATTTCATTAGTTGCCATTTCACCCTATTACGTGTCTCTGGAGCAAAGGGGCCTTTTAATAGTGTGCAGAATTTTAGGCTGTAGGTCAAGTTGATATCTAGTGATACGGATAAAGTCTCATACTAACACATTGTTACACAAAAGTACTTAACATAGCTGACACGCAACAGTTTAAGTGAATGAGGAACTGCACCCGGCTGCCAACGGTAACTGGCACTCTGCCACAAACAGACTATTTGGAAACTTGCAACTGTAATTTCAATAATTCAAGATAAAGAATCACCCAGAACTGCTGCTTACAGGGGTGCTAGTTAAATATTGACGAAAGTCAAGCTGTGTTGACAGAAAGCCTGTGGTCTGATAGACCACCTCATCTGGTTTACCATCCGCTATCTGGATGTTGGTGTTGTTGTCTTAGTGGTCTACTCACTGCTCGTAGATCAGAGCGATAAGAACAACACCTTTCATTTCTGGCTGCAACACTGTTAGTTCCCTTTTTTTGAGTTTGAGCTTTAAGTGAAGCAGAGCGTACTCGAGACGTTTTGTCTCAGGCCTATATGCCATTTACTTATATGCAACATAACATGATGAATCTAAGGCACACATATCACAGGGACGCGCTTTACAAGAAGCTACGCAGAATAAAGAAATCACTCATTACTGATTCCTAAACCTCGTCACCTTCTCAGTAAATATAGTCTGAAAATGAGTTTGACGGAATAGTTGTTGAGTTTGTCACTACAGTGACTGTCAAGTAAAAAAAGAACTTTGTGAAGACAAGTTGACACAGAGTTGATGAGACATTCGGTAAAAAGGCTTTTATTTTAGTGTACATGCAGGCACGCGTTACTTCAACTACTGAACTACTCTCTTTTTTTACAGTGTTCCACCTCACATATGGAGTAGTCAGATGGCAGGACAATAAAAGAATGTCTGAAACTCACATGGGTCAGGGCTCTGGATTTCACCCACAGACTTTCTGTTGCTATGGCAGTCCTGGAAAACGACCTTGGCCTCAGCCCTCCGAGTATGTTGTGCAGTCCTGTTGGCCTGCGTTCGTTTCACTTGTCATTTGTTTATTTGTTAACGCCAGCTAAGCATTTGTGTGGCCTCTGTTTCCAAGGTGAACATGAGGGAATGAACCCACATTTTTGGGGGGAGTTGCAGTGAAGCTGTTTGTGGTCCAGAATGTCTTTTTGTTTTCCAAGTTAGACATTTGTTCAGCAGTTTTCATTTGAGTTACTCCTTTTGCATGTTGCAAAGATCAAACACAATGAGTTCTGGTGCCGAAGGATGTGTTATTTTAGATCTTCTTCCAGAGGTGCGATAAATCATTGTTTTGACAGTCACATGAGTCTTTAATCTCCCTAATCCCAAAAATGAGTCCCAAATCTTGCCTACCTAAGGGTTTGGAGTCCTCCAAAACAAATCCATATGCTTCATAACATTTAATAACATTTAAAAATGTGACACAACTTCTTTTTAATGAGCTAATATTAATATTGCAATTACTATTTACTGACTTTCGGTACATTGGGGCGCTTTTCTATTTGCGTGGACATTAAAGTGAAGTGTCAATTCAAGTAACTACGTGATTGCTGTTTAATGGTATAATCCAACATTTTGGGAAGTGCTGTCATTCATTCTCCAGCTGATGGTTAGATGAGAAGATTAACTCCACTCTCATGTGTATACATCAGCTTAGCACAAAGACTGTGGAAAACGGGGGAAACTGCTAGCCTGGCTGTGTCCGAAGGTAACAACATCCACCTACCAGCACCTCTGTAGCTCACAAACACAAGCTGCATAAACAATAATAATAATAATAATAATAATAACTTTATTTATATAGCACCTTTAAAAACAATGTTTGCAAAGTGCTCCACAGAGAGTCAAAGCAAAACAAGTGGAATAGCAAGAAACCAATATTACATTTAAAAGTATATATTAAAATTGAAAAATTAAAAATAAATTAAATTAAAACAAATAAATAAAAAAAACAAATAAATTACAAATAAATTACAAATAAATTAAAAACAGACAAATGAATTTAGGGGAACCAAAGTTCTGCATAAAAAGACTAGATCACTTAAACACTGTTCTATTGAAATGGGTTTTAAGAAGTGATTTAAAAGAAGTTACTGATTCTGCGAGCCTTATCCCCTCCGGTAGGTCGTTCCAAAGTCGAGGGGCTCTAACAGCAAAGAACGGTCACCCTTTGATTCAAGCCTCGACTCTGGAACGGCCAGAAGGGTCCCAACGGAGCATCTGAGGCTCATATGGGGCTATGGGACAATGCATGTTTTACAACCCAAACGACTAATATCGCTGCAGGTCCACCATATTTAACATCTTTCATCTTACAGGTCGGTTCTCCGATACGTTTAACCAGCTCTATTGGTCTCTTGACCAAAATGTGCTCCGGGCTTCTGTGTATTATAACCATGCAGTTAGCTCAGTGTAGATTGCCTTCAGAATTCAGAAGTAAAACATGAGAGTTGAGAAACAACCCTTTACTGTAAAGTCACATTCCTGTTGCATTCTTTAAAAAATGTTCGGGAAGTTTGAAGTCATCACCAAATGTATAAACTGTGTCTGGCTACGCGTCTACTGCCTCTGACTACCGTTACACAACAGTTTATTATGTCACCTGCTATATTTCTCATGCCTGTTTCTGTTCTATTCTCTAGAAGCCTTCAGTCTTGGCCTTGAGGGTGCCAGACAGTTTCCTGGCATTGTGAGACGTTTAACAGTCAAGGGATTTCAGGCATATGTTTTTGTTTAGCGGCCACTATACTTGCATGTGAAGAGCTTATTTTTATGTGCTAGATGGAACTATTTTGCGAGTGAAAGACAATAGTACAGGTTTTTCTATTTTTATTGAACATTTTACTCAGCCTTGATGGTGTTTATTTTGTGGTGGAGTGACAAAGAGAGACACGGTGGCCATAAAACACCCACTGTCTCTTTGATTCTCTGCAATGTGTTCCTTCATTTGTTTGGGCATTGTTGGTAACTCTGTGAAGTCGAGATGAAACATTGTGGAATTAGTGTCATGTTGCTAAACCAGAGCACGCTATGTTTGTATCACTGGAGTTAGTTCCAAGTAGGGCAATATTATTAGAATACAAATCAACTGAATAAGCCCCCCTGTGTTTGCATGGTCTTACTCAAAAGAATTTGAGAGAGATGCACTTGTTTTCGCCCCAGTCGGTGGTCTACTCCCATTCGACAGCCAACAGAAATACACTCAAACAATTTACAGTATTCACCGATCACAAACGCTGAGAGCACCTTCAAGTTGGCGGACACTAATTATTGATAGACTTCACATTCCTCCCTGCTAAGCTACTTCCCTCACAACAAAAGCCTCAATGTTTTTGCTGACTGCCAAGTGGGGACTTTCTACTACGGGAGAACTTGAATGCTATTTTGCAGCGCTGTGAAGAGAAAGCTGTGGGCATGGGCTGACATGGGCGGCTGAAAAAACTCTGAATAGAGAAAGCTTTCTGTTCCGTCTCTGTGTCCCTCGCAGAATAAAACAGTGGTTCTTCAGCAGAGCGGCTGCCCACACAGGCTGTCAAAGACGACAAGGAAACAGTTCAATGTTGGTGTCCGCCCAGCAGACCTGCGGAGGCCATCACCTCCAGCTTTACAGGGTTTTAGTGAACTTCTCAGGCCTGGTTACTCACGCATTAGTATGTGAGCAGCATTTTATCATGTAGCTAGTTCATTTAAATATGATTTTAAATATATAGGTGATATGATAACTTCAAAGCAACTACTAATTAGAGAAGCTAAATACACATAATAAGGGTAACATTTACATTCCCCCATAGATGCTGTGAAGGGCTGTGCGAGGACAAACACATGAATTAATACATTTAGAGGGCTTTTATCTTCACTCATGACATCACATTTAGTCAGAGCTGGCCTTTTGATATGATTTTAGGGCAACTCAGACACTGAACTCTTTTAAGACTGGCCTAAAAAACATTAATTTATTGTAAGAGTTAATTTATTGTAAGCTATTACATTCTTCTTTTTTTAAATTATTTTTGTATGGGTTGCTGTCGGTTTTATTTGTTTTTACTATCTGTGTGGCATTCTGAGATTCTTGAAGGAAGAGTGCAATAAAAATATAATGCATTATTAAAAAATATAATGCATTATTGTCGTGAAAATGATGTTTCAACTCCAATTGCAGCTGGAATCACTTAATTAACCCTTACTGATACAGAATATTGCTTAAAAAATGCTCACTATTGGTGGTATTACATCTATAGCACATAGCACTCTCACTGCTCAAACATTTGTAAAAATAAAGATGTATTTCATTCACATTAATTGATGTATGAATATGTGCTCATAGTGACAGTATCCCAGCAAATGTTGAGCATGTATTGTGAACTTTTGATGAATTCCCTCACCGTACTGAGAGGTTGATTCCTGCTCTAACTGGAGCACAAACAAAGGAGTAGGAGGGGTTAGATGGGAGGCAGTGGGAGGGCCGACCACAGCTGCTCTCCCTTCCAAAGTACAAAAACTGCCTGTGATACCGGCACAAAGGAGAAGGAGAGCTAGTCTGAGTGTGTTGCGTGTCGAGTGAAAGCTCAGGAGGCTGCTAGAGTGAAGAGAGAGAGAAGGAGTGAGTGACTGACAGGAACAGAGGGGAACAGTAAGACGCTCACAGTATGACACACTCGGTAGCTCCAGAGCTCGTTTGAATGAGCCTGCTGGTTTGTGGTTTGTGAGAGGGGGAAAGCCAACAACAACTTTGCCGCTTTTGGATCTAAAAAGACGCAGGACGCAGTTTTTGACAAAGAGAAAGGATTTTGCCATGTAGACTTCACTCTATGGGGCCTGAATTTGGATTTGCCATCATTTCCTTTGTGGACTCAGCGGGCTCGTGGTCATTGTGTGACTGATCCATCTGAGTAAGTGAAGCTCAGTCTGCAACTTGTGGGCCGCCGCCTGCTTAGGAGACAGGACAGGGGGAGGGGAGGACGCTCCTGCCTGAATCCCTGTCCTCTGGGAGGGGTCTTTTCAACATGAAGTAACCCCCGAGAGAGCCACACCACGGCAGGGACTCATGGTGACCATGTGCAGCAGTCCTCTCTAACATGGGCAGTTGTGTTGGAAAGAAAGCTTTGTACCAATGGCGTGGATTATCAGATGAGAGAGTGTCTTCAAATGCATCGACTGTTCTGTGCTTTACTCTCCATTCATGGTGAATTCATTGTGCAGGGCAGCCCTTTCATTATACAGCTATTACATAACAGACACCCACTCTTTGTTCCTCAGGATGTACAACAGTACCCTCCCTCCCTTCAACTTAACCCAGCGCTGGGCTGAAAACAGCTCGGCAAACAGTTCTACCTGCGACAAGAACGATGGGTTCAAGTACCCGTTGTACAGCACCGTCTTCAGCATCGTGTTCGTAGTGGGACTGATCACCAACGTCGTGGCCATTTACATATTCACCTGCTCCCTGAAGCTGAGAAACGAGACCACGACCTACATGATGAACTTGGTGGTGTCCGACCTGCTGTTTGTCTTCACGCTACCTCTGAGGGTCTTCTACTTCATCAACCAGAACTGGCCTTTCGGAGGCATGCTCTGCAAGGTGTCCGTCTCCCTCTTCTACACCAACATGTACGGCAGCATCCTCTTCCTCACCTGCATCAGCGTGGACCGCTTCCTTGCCATCGTGTACCCGTTCCGCTCCAGGGCGCTTCGGACCAAGCGCAACGCCAAGATCGTGTGCGTTGCCGTGTGGGTGCTGGTGCTGTCCGGGAGCCTCCCCACTGGGTTCATGTTGCAGACCACCTCGCCCCACTACAACAAAACTAACGCCATGTTCTGCTTTGAGAACTTCTCCTCCAAGCAGTGGAAATCTCACCTGTCCAAAATGGTGATCTTCATAGAGACGGTGGGCTTCGTCATCCCCCTTCTGCTGAACGTGTTTTGCTCCATCATGGTGCTGCAGACTCTGCGCCAGCCCCACACCATCAGTCGTGGCGGGAAGCTGAACAAAACAAAGATCCTGCGCATGATAATCGTGCATCTCTTCATTTTTTGCTTCTGCTTCATCCCCTACAATGTGAACTTGGTTTTCTACGCTCTGGTCCGCACTAAGACTTTAAAAGGCTGCTTTGTGGAGTCGGTGGTCCGGACGATCTACCCGATAGCCCTCTGCATCGCTGTGTCCAACTGCTGCTTTGATCCCATTATTTACTATTTCACCTCAGAAACCATCCAGAACTCCATCAAGAGAAAGTCTCAGGTGAACCGGTCGTACGAGGTCAAGTTCTCCGAGGCGCTGCAGTCGGAAACCACCACCAACCTGCAGAGCAGCCTGAGGAACCTCAAAGCTAAAGTGTTCCCCAATGAGTCGTCAGTGTGATGGCGCGGTTGCTACACACACCGTGAACAGGTATTACATCCATGCTTCCTTTGAGAAATTAACCTCCGTGAGATGATGGGAATTTGTTTTTGGTGTGCCTTGTGAAACACCTGCCAAAGAGGTATTATCTTCATCTCAGGGCCAATGCTACATGCGTCTGTGGATTGCTTATCGCTCCGCACTCAGTTTCCTTTCCTGTGGAGTATTTTGTAATTGTGTTCAGCCCAATTACTCTGCAGGTGACTTTGAGGGTAATGTGATCTCTGAACAGAAGGACAATTATGACGTTGAATCCTACTTGTGCCTGTATATTTGTACATGTGTGTGGTAAATTGTGGTGCTAACTTTAGATTATCATCTATTAAATTAACAAAGTTATATAAAGATATAGATTGTACAGGGCTTCTTTTTTATTATTGTGAATTACAAATAGGTCACCGAAGTGCCTTTTTTGTTCTTGCACCATTTCGTTATCGCCTATGTCTTTATTGACCATTAAATGCACTTACACAGACTTCCAGTATTCCATACTGCTCTCATGCCAGTTATGAATAAAAGTCATGTACTGTATAAAACAAACAATTGTACCTGAAACCTTTTGTTATATAAATGAAGCTATCTCTTTTAACGCCAGAATATAAATTATTTTATATGTTGAGCATGGACCTAATGGACTAAAATGACAATACCAGTTTATTCACAACATTAATCCTCATGACCGTTTCCACAAGTCAGGGGAACATTGTAGAACATTGAAGCAGTGGCGTAAGGTAGTTACTTAACAAGTCCTAGTGCACACGAATAGTTGTGAAGCACACACAACAGTAAACAGGTTGTATCATGTTTGTGCTGCATACAAAGGCAAAGAAGTGGAAGTAGGCAGCGTGATGGACTAAGTCTGACTCACTGGGGGGGGGGGCTTCCTGTGTGGACACCAGTGGCATCTTTATTGATGGCAACCGTTCTTTTCCAGGCTAACATTAAATGTGGTGTAAAAAGCACCAGGTTTAAATCAACATAATTGTACGTCTGTCTGCCACTCTGACGTCTGCTTAAACATGGTGAGAGGATGAGTTGGTACTGGATGGGAGGGAAGTGCACTGCAGGCTCTTTTATGTTTAACTTATGTGAGATAGGAATTCCATTTTATCATCCTGTAAGATTTTGTTCCCCCTCCTTCACAAGGACATAGTGTTTGGTTATAGAGGCTGGTCTTTTGATCAACAGAGAATCAAAATGAAAACGGTCACGTGGCATCATTTGATTGTTGCTTGCGGCCTCATAGAAGAAAAAAAAATTCTATTTTTATGCGTATCAGATATGTGTCCTGTTTCTGGACAACATTACAAGTGATGTGCCATCATTGAGTCAACACAGTGTGAAGGTGAAAAACAAGAAAGCAACATGGTGGTGCTTTAGCTTTATTGACCAAGCCTGAAGATCAGGGAGAGGCACTTTATTAATACTCCACCTATAACTCTGGTTCTGGGGCCAGAAAGACGGGGGGGTCAAAGACCCGGGGTGTTATGAAAACAAACATACAATTTAACTCAGAAGCGGTTCACGTCATCCTCGTGCAAGTAGCTGCTTCCTGGCCACACGTGTATACTGAGCCTCTCGAAGTAGATCCTGTTGACTATAATTAATTCAAAAGCATGTTGTTGTTGTTGTTGTTTGCATGGACGAGTCAGGCTGTGTGAATGAAGCACGGACCACCGCTATCTGACCACAGGGTGTTCATGGCTGTTGTCATCTGGGCCAAAGGTCAGGGCAGAGATAGAGGGACAACTGGAGGAAATCACAGTACAAATGAAGTTGAGCGATGTGAGTAGATTGGCTTTCTAGACTAAAAGGAGGAAGTAAATGCACTTCTCAAATAGTTATTCTGAATATACTCACATTTACTCATGCACTGCAAAAATTCAGCCTAAAAAAAAAGGAAAAAAAGTAAGAAAATGAGGGAATATTACTTGAAATAAGCCAAATTATCTGCCAACAGAACAGGAAAATTTGACTTGCCAAGATTTCTTAAAACAAGTGAAATGCTCCAACATTAAAACTGTCTTGTAAGAAGAAATATCTTGTCAGTCAAAAAACAAGCATAGATTGCCTTAATTTGAGATATTTTACTTAGATTTAAATGTTTGCAGTGTGAACACTGATGTAACTGCTAGACGTTTCCTAATTGTTCACACTTTAAAATGTTGCTTCAAATGTCAAGGACATGAAGTTGTGTACACCCTGAAGTCTTGTGGTTGTATAAGCTCTCTGTATCAGGACCCCCCTCACATGAGCCCAGCAGGCCGGCCTGCATACACAACAGCTATCTAATCAGCCTGACCTCTCCTTCCCAGCGGGCTGCAGGGTGAGAAAACACAGACGCCACATAGCGCGTCATCACGTACACTCTGTTCTGCGCCGCTCTAGTCATTTCAGATTGGAGCGTACATCAAAGCGTTTTTTTTGTGCAGCACGAGATGGGTGGGGGGATCTGAGAGATGTTATTGTGCGAGTGAAAAAAAGATCTATATATAAAACACATTTATATGTACTGATGACTGATGAAAGGTTGATATTTGTTGCCTTCTTCAGCCTTAAGTCATTTGTTTTAAGTGACTGATAGAATCGCACAAGACAAAAACAACGTTTGTCTTCCGCAGTGTCATCATAGTCAGCGTCTTCCCCCCCCCCCCCCCCCTGTTGCTCGACCCAGCATGTCCTCTCCACTGAACCTCCTAATGGCTGCTTTGAAGTTATGTCAGTCCCAACTGACTGAAAATCCTCTGGTGTGTTGAGAACTCGTGTCAGGAGTAATCTCCACTGGGGCCTTAACGGGGACCTCTCGGTATGACGGGAGATCGTGGCGAGGTCCTCGGCCTCGGACTCACTTCACAGCTCTGGATCACATGACAAGGGCAGCGCCTGTCTCACTAAATGGATCTGGGGTGAAAGGGGTCTCTCCGCAAAGGATAATCAGCCATGTTCGCTGCACGGCTCCACAGGATGGATTTCAGAGGAAATGGCTGTTATTAGCCTGATACGACCTGTGCCCATTTAGAGATGTGCAACATTTTCCCACAATTACACGAGAATCACATTCCACATCTCTGGTATTTATAGCCCCACCTTGGAGTTGGGATAAACCGGTATTATTATTGCTCTGTAAAAGGTTTGTCACCCTCCTGGGGGGGAGGTTTCCTGCTTGCATACTGCTTGCATACTCGGAAAATTGAGGGCAATAAAAACAATGAGGGGGACAGCACATTACATTAACTATCCATTTATCAGGATGTGGTTTAACACAAAAAAAAGAAGCACAAACAAAACGGCCTTGTGCTCGCATAAACACAACAAACACAACAAACACAACAGCCTCCGTTCTTCTCAAATCAGAGGCAGCACTGAGCGAATAACCAGCGGTGGGAAAGGCTCGGTGTCCACAAGGTAGGATAAATAACTGCACCAACCAGCCCCGTGTAATCCTCCTTAACTCACTGTCGCCTCGGACCATAAACAAGCCTTATCAATCCCTGGAAGACTTATTTGACCCGGTTGGGCTCCTGGTCACATAACATCTTAGGAATGAAACCAAAAGCGCAGACAGAATGTTGATGAGACACTCCCTTCTTCTGGATGTCGGGTGTTTACAAAAGGAGTGTGTGCAGCTAACAGGAAAGCTCAAGCTTGTCTCGTATGCATTTCGGCGACGCAGATAGGAAATTCAATTTGGGCCTTTCAACTGTTTTTCACAAAAGCCCATCGTTGTTCTTCCATCCACCGGATGAGTCTTCACCTTCAGTATTAACAGCCTGTTTGTGCCATGACATCAGTGTAGAAGCAAAGATCTGACGGGAGATGTTCTGGATCACAGGTGTCAAACACAAGGCCCACGGGCCGAATCCGGCCCAACACGTTATTGTATGTGGCCGCTAACGGCTCGAAAGAGACGTGATCACCTTTTCTTCAAGAAATTTGAGAAAAATATCCTATGCTTTTATTTTGAAGGTTTCAAATTAAATGGATTTATGTGATTCTATTAGAGAAATGTTCTTATGTACGATATTTCTACACTCAAATAAACAATAATCAAATGCAAAGAGAGTTATTTAACAATATTTTTGGGTGTAGTTTAATTAAAAAAAAAATTCAATTCAGTTTATTTGTATCGCCCATTTTCATAAATTTCAAATTTGTCTCAGTGCTTTACAATCTGTACATATAGACATCCCTGTCCCAGAACCTCAAATCGGATCAGGAAAAACTCCCAAACAACCCTTCAGGGGGAAAAAGGGAAGACGATTATACAGTGTTTCAGTTACACCGGCCCTTTAAGAGGCAGCCATGATGCTCATTTGGCCCACGGTGAAAATGAGTTTGACGCCCCTGTTCTAGATGAATGGAGCGCTGTGGCTCCAACTGAGTAAAGATATTTTCGGCAATAAGAAATACGAGGTAGATTTTGTGATTAGCTCTTCTTAACTGGGAGTCCTTTCTCTGAGAACTCCCGTGGATTTTAACAATGTGGCCATCCAATGTAGACACATTAGTCTTACCCGGCGACTACCGTTTCTAACCAGAGGACAGCCCCCTGGTTTGTCTGACAGTCTCATGAGAGAAAATAAAAGTCTGCGGGTCAAATCCCACAGCAGATACATTTCCCAAACATGCCCCATGTCAAAACGCAGAATAACTGGTTCAAATGTTGCTTTGAGTCAATGTACATTTTATACACTTAACATCAAATGTATACACTAAAAAACTTGATCTGCATTATGAATAATACCTGTGATTCCGAGTTTAGTGTATCACATTAACAGGTTTATTTAGTTAGATAAAAAAGGCTGCCGCTGTCAGATTCTTTTAACTATCTTTTCATCTATTCAAATTTGAGTAATGCTGAATCCTTATCTGCCTTTTCCCCGTGCGACGGTGGAAAGGAAATACCTCACATTTACACAGTCGACCCATGAGAGCTGATCGGCTCAACTTGTAATGAAACCTGGAGTCCACCTCAGAAGTTTTACAGAGGGGCTCCACGAAGCACATGGCAGGATTAGTGAAACCCGCACTCCACTAATGCTACAGTACAGACCTAAAAACAAACGCCCCGAGCACACACCCCGCAGCACATCCACACATACCACGAGGACTTTCCACAGGCACACCATACTTTCCCACTCTTCTTCTGCATCATTCTGTCTCCTATGACCACATAAAATCACACTTTAAATCCCCAATGAGGTCATGTCCTCGTGTTCTCAAACCCGCTGTTGCCTAGAAACCAAAATTCTTGCGAAGACTTTATCATGATTACGGTTATGTAAATAAGAATTTATCTCCCTGGGAAGCACATCGGTGGGTTGTGGGTGTCACAAGGGTGGGCCCAAAACGCGGGGCCCTAACACAGAGTTTGGTGCAGGCGGAGCGAAGTCGGCAGGCTGAGGTTGCATCATAGGAAGTAAGCACGCAGACAGGAAACGCACCAGCACGAGTACATGTAGTCCAGACTCCAAAAGAACACAAGTCTGTACTCTGTGTACTTTGACTTCAACGTCTGTAGTCCAGACTCTACCGGCTGCTGAGTTACACTGATTGAAGAAAGGTGTGTAGGATAAGCAGAGGAGCGAGGCAGGAGGGCCACGCCCACACACAGGACATCGGAAGACGAGCAGCACAGGCCACGGCCGTGACATGCTGGTTCCTCGTGGAACTTAGAGAGCGTTGACAAAAATACAACTTCCTCGTCCCTTTGAAGCAGGCTCCTGAAGGTGACACCTAATGTATTGACACTGTGGCCACACTGAAGGACAGGGCTCTGATAGCCCCAAGGTTATCTGCATTGTTCTCACACACACACACACACACACACACACACACACGTGACATTAGCCCCATGTAACAGGCAAATGAGATCATTCCACGGAGGTATGTGCCATTTAATAATCATATATTGATTGTACTATTTCCTTTGTTTTCCATTTTTTAAACAGTACTTGATTATATAAAATGATTTGTGAGCGAATCTCTGGTGTTTCAGATTTTTGTTCCCATCCTTTTTCCTCCATTTGTTTCTATGTGTTATGCAACAGCACAAAACTGAGTTGATGGACAGATTACACACTTGTAAACTTCAAGTCTATGAAATGAGTGGAAACGGACGGCTGCCCTGACAAAACACAGATGAAAATCTGAAACATTGTTTCAGACCAATGCAAAAAAACGTGTGTTAATTCAAATCAACTGGAAACTTTTCCAGAGTTGCAAAAACAGTGTTGTGTGTTCAGAAAGTCCAAGTGGCACGGTGACTGATCAAGACTTTAACCATTGACTTGTCATTTCTTGCTGTTTGAACTTGTGCAATTTTAGATCAATGCGATAAAGGCCACAGAATCAAGCCTGAAATATTGGATTCATGCTGGGGCATGAGCCGCCGCAATATTCTTTGTCATGCGTCACAAACAAAGCAGTTTGGAGTGTGAATTGATCTGTGTCGACGTCATTGATAAACAAACATACAGGGTTATTTCTGAAAAATACTGTTATTTTTCCAACTTAAGAGCAAAGCTGTAGTGTGAATCGGTTCATCTTGGGAACTTCTCTGCAAATAATCTCTGTATAAATGCATGCATCCAAATTCGACTCATTTCAAAACCACAATGCAGGGTGTTGCTTCTGCTGAATACAAGCAGAGCTATAGTGGCGGATGTGAGATGTTGCACGATGGGGGAGGACAGTGTGTGTCACAAGATTCATCTGGAGATCAGTGTGTAGATCAGTGAAGTGATAAGGGAGCAAGCGCCCATACGATTACTGCAAGATTTCAAACTGGAATACTTCATAGGCTGGAATTTTTCCCCATGAGATTATAAGGGAAATTGCCTGCTGCCAATATCAAACAATAACAGTTGTTTTACTTCATAAAAAAAAAGTAAAGTATTTGTCTGTAAGCCACGAGTTTGGAAGCTTTTAAAGAGTCCTATCGATCTATTATCGGCTCCACGGATAGCAAAGGGATTGTGACCCCGCCTAAAGTGGGAGGAGTCACCAGGGGTGTGTGAGCAGGGCCGGTTCTAGCCCTTTGGTTGCCCTAGGCGAGATTGAGTTTTGCCCCCCCCCCCCCCCCAACACACACACACACTTTCTTTTTTATTATTTTAAATAATTTATTACACAATCAAAGTTAGGATTAAATTAACTCCTATCGTTTGTGGCTCACACAGTGTGAGCCACAAACGATAGCAGCCTTTTAAAACTACAAATTGCCCAATAATCTGGGCAGATCCCATACTTTGCCATTTCACTTAACACAGGATCCAAATGTAACAGTTCCTGTTTATTTTTGTACCTGACCTTGATGAATTGTGGAACTCCACGACAAACACAGAGCATGCACATGCTGGCAGGAGACAATGGCGGGTCACTGCAGAGGGCTTGAAATAATCATAACAATGACAGCTCCCATATTTATAGCTGCAAAGAGACCTCCAACTGCAGCGCCTAAGTGCTTTGTTATTAACAGGAAGAGCTGCTCCCCGCAAATAATAAACAGCGCTCCTCTTTACTGGTTGAGTCACGGTAGCAGGTTTCATTGTTTCCCTCGCCGTGTGGTTGATACCACTGAGGTGATAACTGTGCTCAAACCTCAAGTACTGTACAGGAATCAAATGTAGCTGAACACCTAAAATACAAAATAAATCAAACAAAACACTTCCCTCTGTTAGCTCTAAATAAGACAAGGAATTTGGTAGAAAATGCCTTTCTAAGCATCAGAAGCCAGACAGAGATCACTGGGTCACCGTGCAGCTGCAGTGCTCTTCCTGTGTGAAACTGATGTGTGTGTGTGTGTGTGTGTGTGTGGAGGGGGGGAGGCAGAAAGCAAGCCACAAAAACAAGCAATGTGATAGAAAGGGAACAGAGAGTGTTGCAGATAACCAGCGCCAATATTTCCTCGTAGGCTTTGACAGAAGATGGGCAGACAAGCAAAAGGACTCGATGGGAGGGGAAGCTGCTTGATTGGTGACGCTATCCGGTCACCAGGATGGAGTGGGAACAAGACCAATTAGGCCCTTCAGATTAGATGAGCAGGGGCCAGAGAGGAGAAACTGTAATGCAGGCGGTTTTAAAATGAGTAGCACCTCAACGTAAACTGAACAGAGAAAGAGGAAATGCGATCAGGGCCTCAGATTTATTTTTTTCACTTGTGAGCTGCTCAGCTGGCACGCAATGTCCGAAAACTCGAAGCATTGTGGGTTTTGTGTGTACCTCTCCCACAAACCAAAACACTGCGGTGAGTTTTCAGAGGTTGTATTACAGCACAAAGAGACACAATGCGTTGTATCATCAAACTGATTTGACTTGACACAACCCTGCTGTTAACACTCGGTATAGGAAATTAGGAACGCTGCAGAGGAACAATTCATTCAAAGAGAAATTTCTTTTCTCTCTCTATTTATAGCCAGTGAGATATAACAGACACGACTTCACTTCCTTCCTGCAAGAGGAAGCCCGTTCAACCGCTTGATCGGGTCCATATTGAGCAAGCTCAGAAAATTGTTACTTCACAATTTTTTTATTCTCCATGCCCCCCTTACCCAATAGTTAAATAATTAACTTGATAACATGAACACTTACAGAGCAATAGTCCTGCAATGCATTCTATCTTTGTTTATAATTAGTAATTTGTGTTGAGACTTTGTTCATTACTTTGATTTTATTGTGTTTTATTATATTGATTATTATATAACGGCAATATTGTTTGAGATGCTGTCATTCATGGTAAATGGTGTCAAAAACAAAAAAACAAACAAACAAAAAAGGAATTTAGGCCATGCAGCAGATACGTGACTCGGTGGGCCTCCTCTATTCCCTGTATTGTTCTGTTAGTGACATGGAACATTATGGAATGATTAATATAATCTGAATAATCAACATAACAAAGATGGTAGTAAAAGAATGTTTTAAATGTAAGAATCAATAAAGAAATCGTAATATAACAGACAAAAAGGCATATAATATATACTACTGCATGCATCATCTGTGCATGTTGGCAACAACAACAAATTGCTCAATTTATTAGTGTCTAATAAACCCTTCATGAAATCCTCTTTACAGATTAAAAAGGATTCCTGATTCTAAAG
The DNA here is from genome assembly GCA_036178185.1 of Liparis tanakae. Lineage (NCBI taxonomy): Eukaryota > Metazoa > Chordata > Actinopteri > Perciformes > Liparidae > Liparis > Liparis tanakae. The sequence continues at coordinate 7,262,090 of CM070099.1, read as the reverse complement.
AATAAACAATTGAACCGAAAAACATTTGAGGCCAATAGTTCAGAGCTTAGTCTCAAAAAGTACAGAAGTTAAATAAACTACAAACAATGTGTATTACAGTCCACAATACTTTAATACCGTTGAAGCTCAGACAGTTGACGCCGTCTGCGTTGTCGTGGCCGCTGATGGGAGAAGGAGACCCTCCTATCTGCCGGACACACAGCATGGTGGTGCATGGGGGGGCCGCAGCTCGTATGCTACTTTATCTGCGTCCTTACTCAACACGGACATCTTTGGAGGTACAAGGGGAGATAAAGTAAGCAGAGGGCCGGGGTGTGAGGTCCTCGGGGGGATCCAGTGCGTCTCCAAGATAAGGGGCGAACTGCGGCCTTCCTCAATAAAACACGTTGTGGGCAGAGACGTGGAGACGTGTCAGCCAATGGGAGGCCTCAGCCACCGGGGGGACCTTGGCAGCGGGATAATACATCCCTGGTGGGACTGTTGATGGTGAATCAGCACCATTATGGGTGTGTTGACTCAAGAGTCTGTCCTATCTATATCCTGTTGAGCCCAAACCGCTTTTATTTTTGTGTTACCAACGTGTGGTTTCGCTCTCGCCTGCTTTTACTCCAGCTTCTAATTTGGCAAAAGACAGAAACTATATCTACTTGTTCCCTTTTATAAAATGTCTTTATGCTCTTTGGGTGGCAATAACTAAGCAGTAAGAGCACTCCTATATTTGTTTAACTATAAATCGATTCTTAACATCAAAAAGGACTTCAACAAAGGTTTAATTATATCCCATGAGCAGATGTTTCACTACAAACGGTCGACATCAGGGATTTCAACTCCACCTAGTGGTACATTATAGAACAGCAGTCAACATCTGCCCCATTGCACGGCTTGTTAGTGTCTCGCCAAAGAGTAAAAGACAAAGAATACCAATGATTGGACATGTTTGGTGTATTATGTCTCATAGGAAATGGACATCAAAAGGGTGGACTCAAAATGCTGCGACCCCGTGGAGACCCCGCCGCTCTGAGGCGAGTGTTTCCTGTTTCCCCCTCGACAAAGGCAAACAGGAGCTTCCAGACGGCCTCAATCTACTGGGAATGTTATCATTTGTAACTCGACCAGTACGCAGCAGATGTGCAACATCAAATGGGAAGCAGAGTGCGGACACACACACACACATATCAAAACACACATATCAAAACATTTTTATTACAAAAAAAGTTTCACAACAAGTTCAACAATGTCCAACTAAACCTGCCATGTTTTGTTGCAGCAGTGCGATCAGGTTCAGACGGATCCGTGCAGATCAATATACACAAATTAATGCGTTACCGCCTGAGCGTCACTGTTTTTTTGTGTAAATTTGGATATAAAGATGTTATAAAAGTTGCTCGTCGTTCAACGGATCAAGACCTGGTCTCATACACATGATGTGAAATGATTTACTTTACTACACAAACAAGGCTTCAGTGTTCCGACAACATTTTCTCAAAGTCATCCACCCAGTCGCACGGAGATTCTTCCTCAAAGTCTCTGAGGCGGGAAGAAACAGAACAATACATTTAAACATTGTTTCCAAAAAAACCTGCAGATTCCACACATTTAATAAAACACTCGTTCATATTCGATGGGAATTTATATTCTGAGTAATGCATATTAGAAAATAATAAAACCAGAATCCTATCGCCACTGTACCAGACATTAACAAAGGGGTACTTAAGAAGTCATTGGTGCTTACGTGTCCTCGTCATCAGAGCGCGAGCGCAGACGCTCCTCGTCTTCGGCCACTTCAGGCTCGGCGCCGTCAGTGTCGTCCCCCCGCGTTTGGGAGAGGGGTCCCACCAGAGGGTCGTCAACTGAAAGAGAGAACCCCAGAGGACGTCATATTCCCATCAAGTGGGAAATTACTTTGTAACAAAAACTAAATAACAGACATCAACAGACCTCCGGTGTTTATTAAAAAGGTGCTGAAGGCTCTGCTGAGCCGGGCCTTCTCCAACAGACTCAGCAGCCTCTCAGGAGGACCCCTGTCCCATTGTCTCCTCCGCCTGCCGTCCTCTGGCTCTTCTGTCAAACAAACAAGGAGACAGCTGACACACTCCGACACGGCACTCCTCAAACTGTGAGGCGAACGCATGAACTCTCATACCTCCGTGAGCAGAAGCCGCGAAGGCCTGGTCGGTTGATGCCGTGCTGCCGGAGGAGACGAGGCTGGCGTTGGCCAACATCTGGCACACGGTGTCCGATGGCTCAGCGGACCACCGCTTTCGAGGACCCGGCCTCCGGGTTTCACAGTGGGCTTCGGGAAACTCCACACCTGAGGTAAAAGGTTACTTAGGATCATTATTTATATATATATATAAAATTATCCTAAGTAACCTTAATATATATATATATATATATATTTCTTCAGGGTCCTGGCGATAAATAACATTAATATTCTGTTGAAGCTGCATGGATCAAAAGCACAAAGAGCAAGGGGAGAAAAAGAAAGCATCAAACAATAAACAAAGATCAGTATCTGTCACCATCTCTTGCCATCATAGCGATGCGTTTCACTTGCAACAGGAACAGTTTGGTCATTTGACTTTCAACGCCAATAATTCAGACCCTTCTTGGGTTGTGATTAAATAAATAAAAATGTCATTAAATTAAACATCTGAAAGTGTTCTAGAAATAACTCTGATGATCCTCCCCCTGTGTGTTTTTTGTTGCCAACAAATAGTTAAAAACAAATAGTTAAAAAAGTATATAAAATCACGTGACATGGGTATTTGTTCACTGGCAACCACGTGTATCCTCACAAACATATCTGTGAGCTGTCTCTCCCTGCATTGCAGCAGTACATCACATCATCTTGACGATGCCATTAACTTTAACTCGAACCCTACCTTCACATGTTGACGTTTTTATTAAACTCCTCTCTCCCAGAGTATTAGCCACCTTCTTCCCCTCTCGCCTGTCCCATCGACCCTTACGCCTCCCCTGTTCCTGCGTCTCCAGCGCCTGTGAGAGATGCAAGGCGCTGCAGACAATCACAACACATAACATAAGCTACGGGGTCCATCTGAACCAACACCGCCTTGTCAAAGGCCAGATTCCACACAGGGGGAGCAGGGGGGGTGGGGGGAGGGGGGTCACCTCAGCTGGGGAAATTGCATAAGAGTTCAAATTCTCACATTGACTCGGCGGCGTGGCGGCGTGACAACGTGTCGCACTGCGGCCATAAAAAACACTTCTGGTTCAACTGTACGCAGAAAGCTCGAATTGCAAGGGGACGGCACTTTTAAGTGCACAGCTGTGTGTGTGTGTGTGTGTGTGTACCTGGGAGGGCAGGTGCGTACGCAGGAGTCTGGATACGCGGTGAGAGGTCAGGATGCTGTGTAGGGACGGCCGGTCTTTTGGGTTGGTCTTAAACATCTGTTTGAGCAAGTACTGCAGCTCGTAGGGCAGGCGATTGGGGAGGGGAGGGTACGCACCCCGGCACACCTTAAAGATCAGGCTCCTCCAGCTGGACGCCTGGAACTGGACGCAAAAGCGAGGCGTAAAGACAAAAACATTGTGGCCAAAAAAAATGTTGAACACAAATACAAACTCAGCTGTGGAAACTGGGCCTCGGTGATTCGACAACAAAGCTTTTACAGCATCTCGCTGTGATGCAAGATGACAGCGGGAGTATTATACATATATTTGGAGAGAGGCCCGCAGTCAAAACCCGTGGCGACATGGCGAGAGGAGGAAGTACCGGGTGTTTCAGGGTGCAGAGCTCGTAGAGGACGCAGGCCAGAGACCACACATCACTGCAGGACACACAGACACAGATGCGGTTATTCATTCCCTCCAGGCATGCGTCACGGGTCGAAAAAGATAAGATGAGAAGGGTGAACCCACGCACAAGTTACATAATCATCGTTGAGCTGAGAACACAGGCTTGTTTTGAAATCCCCCTACTGTTATTGACACTCCGACGCCACAAGGACGGGACTTTGAGGGCATTGTGTGAAAGAGCGACGTCGATCGAAAACACCAAGGCGGAAGAGAAAGAAGAAAAATCACGACGGTTTTCTTTTCTCCGTCAAAAAGTCTGGACATTAAAGTGTCCCTTTAAAATTGTAATGATTGGAGTTTTGGAAATTGTTTGTGCTTGTGGAGGACCAGCAGGAGTCATCTCCATTCATGAAATGATATTTATTCATCAGCTTTTTTAAAGTATTGTTCTATAATTAGGGGTTTTACGTTTTATGCTTTTACTAAAATGAACCCTTCCTGTTGCAATGCCACAATTTCTTGAAATGATGATTTTTACTATGAGATTGTGTGCCGTAGAACCAGTAGAACCAGTTGAACAAATATGGGGGGATACCTCTTATTGTTGTATGGCTTGTTGTCCCAGATTTCTGGAGCCACATAATATGGTGTCCCGACATATCCATACGCCTTTGAGCTGCAACACAATTACGAGAACAAAATTGGTGAGAGCTCAAATGGAGCAGTGATTTAAAACTATAAATGGTGGCCGTACTTGTTGAGAATACACGCCGAGCCGAAGTCCCCGAGCTTTATTGTGCCATTATCTGTCAGGAAAATGTTCTGGGTACGGAAATGAAAGAGAAGCGACGGCTTGAGATGAGGCCAAAATAATAACAGCAGCCAAAATGATGATATTAAGTATATTAAGTGGTAGATGAAGTTGGGATCTTATCTCATTTCCCTCCCCAGCGTTCATGCCAACCAATGAATCTGGTCCTACGCATGAGATTGTATTGTCTATACTCTATTGTATGTTAACCATTTCAGACATACAATGGAATATATTAACGTTTATAGTAACTATAAACTACGATGTCTACAGACTACTGCACCTTGGACTTCAGATCTCTGTGCAAAACCCTTCTGTCGTGGATATGCAGCGCGGCAGCACACATCTCAGCAAACCACCTCAAGATCTGGAAACAAAAGATGGCAATGAAACAATAAACGAAATACATCAAATGAGACACAAAATTATGAGAATAGTTTTAGGAAGGTCGGGGCTTACGTCATCGACACAGAACTGCTCAGCTTTCTGTTGCTGAATCCTCTGGAGCAGGTCTCCTCCACTGCAGTACTCCATCACAATACACAGGGAGTCATCAGCTGAACAAACAAAAGCACAAGGTCTATCCGGCATGCAAACCACAATTACTGTTTGTCTTGCTGGAAGAGAGATAGCCTTGTGAATACCTTCGAATGCCTCCCTAAAGGCCACTATGTTGGGATGTTTCATTCTGGACAGCAGGATGGCTTCTCTCCTCGAATTCTCCAATTCAGAGTGACGCTATAAAAATGCAAATACATGGAGGATGTATTCTCTATTCTGCAAAACAATCAGCCTCCAAGTCTGGTAGGTTATCAGCACAGAGCAAATAGGCCTACTATTTCCATATCCTACCCCAGGGATATAACAGTCTGGAATAAAGTAGTCTGCAGCAGATTGATTTACAGAGTGATGCAAATCCAACATCTCCTTATGTTGTTGCTGCTCTGTTTGCACATACCTTCGGCAGCTGGACTTCCTTGACCACATACTTCTCCTGACTGCTTTTACACCGGACTAACAAGGCCCGACCGAAAGAGCCCTCACCGATGACCTTCTGGACCGAGTATCTCTTCATCGAGCTCCTTCATAGACCACAAAGGGATCACAACAATACAAACAACTACTAAAGTGAGCTACCGCGGAGTGAGCCGACGGAGGCAAGAGGATCGTCTTGATTTGATCTTCAGTGCTCACACTCACGCTACTCGCGACGAGCAATAAAAGACACATTTAACATTTCAATCTCAGAAAATCTACGGCTTACTGTTGTTCAGCTGCGACTTCCTAGCTCCTAATTTCCTCATATGACGTAAGCCAATTATTGTAGTGCACAGCGTGGTCGTGGTCGTTAGGTGGAGGCAGAGTATCGCCTCTTGATTATAGGAGGCGATACTCTACCTCCATTTAACAACCATAAGGCTAATAATACTACATATTATTACAACACAGAAATAAACAACATCGCTGTTATGTGTCCTCCTAGTCCAATAGTATCATATTGTGTTCTGTTTTTAAACTGCTTAGGACCTAAAATACAAAATGTAATCCCTAAGGCTTAGGGAATGCATTGTATACTATTAAAGTGTCCACTTATATTATTTGTGTTCCAAACCATCACCGTGTGTTAAAGTGTCCACACTGTATATATTGTTGAATTTGTTGTAATACTACAAAACGTCACTCAGCATAAGCTTTCGAAAAGTTGTTGTAGGTCATATATCGAGTCGCCGGTAGAGCCCGGATAGCTCAGTCGGTAGAGCATCAGACTTTTAATCTGAGGGTCCAGGGTTCAAGTCCCTGTTCGGGCGGTAATATTTTTGACTTTTCTGAGCGAACTGTACCAAGATGTACCTTTCTGTTAAACTGGCAACCATCGACGGAGTTCATGGAGTAACATATTACTACATGTTAGTGGAGCGCTGATAGAAGTCTGTTAACTTTCGTATCCAATTCACAGTAGCCTATGAGATTACACGGTGCAGACTTTGTAATCATAGTAAAACAAATTGGATTACCACAATGTCAGTTCAATACTTTTCAGAATCACAAATCAATGAATGGAGACGACCAACATATGCGATTTTAAATAGCCAGCACAGATATTAAAGTGTATGATACACGTTTTGTAGTTTTGGGGCTGAAACTTCAAAACGTATAGGAAAACAGTGTGGCGCAGAATATCCCAAACATCTTGTGCAGCACACAAACAGTTTAAACACCAGTGCTCCAACACAGGAAGAACATAAAGGCAATAATGAGGTCATTATTGGGCATTGTACAATAGTTTCTCTGCAGCAGTTTAGTAAAATGTTATGGGAACTCTTTTATGAAATTCCATCGATTATAACCACGATTCCTCAGGCGGTCGCCGGGGGCAGGAATCAATCCAGGCTGACATTGGGCGTGAGGCGCAGTAAATGAGTTCTCCACCCTGGGCAGGAATCTGGCCAATCACAGGGCTGAGTCTGTCTAACACATGGAGATCACAGTCTATGACAGAGACAGACATCTATACACTAATGAATGTAAACAGCCGACATGACTACTGTTAGTACTCACACTTGTTAAGCAGCTTGTGGCTTATATATGTTTATTATTCACCTGCAGCCTCAGATATTGGATGTGTCAGTCAGAGCATTTGATTAAATGATTGCTGTCTGGATGTAATACGCAATTTCAACAAAAACATCATTTTTAATCAAATAAGACAATATAGCCATAAGCTCTTGGTATTATAGAATAGGCTACCAGTCTAGTGGTAAATCAAAGGCGACCAACTGCCACGTCCATCTGGTGATTTTCATGAATTTCTTTTGTGGATTTTCAGAAAAGAAAGTGGCTGAACTAGAAAAAATTAAACACCCATTTTCTAATAAAAAAGTTCAGACAATTGATTTTGCACAGATATATGAAATACATTTAAATGCAATTTGAATGGACCTATACAGAAGGCATGTTCTGTCTCTTGCATAGAAATCTCTCTTTTAAAACCCAGAATACCAACTTTTTAACATTCTGTGTGCTTCCTTTTTTATTTTGAAGTCCTGTCTCTTGTGTCCTCTGCTTCCCTGCACTTCCTGTCCCTGATTGCTTATTACCTTCACCTGCGGTCAGCCACTTCTCTGCCTCCTGTATGATTGCAAGCCTCGCCCTCATTGTTTCCACCTGTGTCTCGTTCCCCTGTATACACAGGTGAACAATACACATGCTAAGTATATTTAATCTTGGTATACTTGAGTATACTTGAAGCCCTACTAATCATACTCAAAGTCTGTTATTTTGGAACAACTCATTTTGTACTTCATAACACATATATTTAGTCTGCGTATACTCCGTGTTCGGTGCCAGATCGTTTTTGTACTTTCCGTATTTTGTGTCCCTTTCCAGCCTGAGTTCCTCGTCTTCATCGTTTTTTTAGCAAGTAAAGAGAGTTTTTTCCACCTCACTTCGATTCGAACAAGCTTGGACCTTCTGTGAGTTGTAACAACACAGCATTTGTATTCCTCGCTGAAGAGAAGTTGTCAGGCTGTTTGTTTGAGTCTGATCTGCTCCTTAATAAATGACACAAGGCAACTAGCTCATCATCCATGGGGTTTTACTGGTTATGAAATTAAAGATCATGTTTCTCTAGGAACTGATATGTCGGTAAGAGGGAGCATTTAAATGCAGAATCATAAATATGGGATATGTCAGAGCCTGTGACACTTCTCTGAGTTTGTGCTGGCAGTAGACTGACGTGAAGCAGCTGTGGGCCTATACAGAACTGAATGACGTTAGGAACCTTCAGTGTGGAGGTTTCTCAATCCAGGGATCGGCCACCCACGTGGGCCTCCTTGACGAAAAGAGCAATTCACAAGAGTTATTAATGAAGAGAATATGAAAAGCAAGACTCATTCAAGTGGCAGCGTGATAACTTTGAAGCCCCTCTGAGAAAATGACAAGTTGAGGACCAAAACAAGTCAGTCAAATGTGATGTAAAAATATGTTCAGTGTAGTTGCCCAAGTCGCATAATCTGACATGTTGAGGCTTCGGTTGAGATTTTGAGTAAAATGATTCTACTGAACACAAAAAAAAGTCGATATCTCAAGCTATATATAGAACATCAGGTTTATATTTAGGACTATCAGAGACCCCTTAAAAACAGAGAAAGATACTTTAGAGTTGTATATATGTATATATATATATATATATATATATATATATATATATATATATATATATATATATTTAAAAGACACATACTATGTATTGTTTCAAGAGTCTTAATGCCCAGGTGTCATATGTTAACATATAAGGCAAATTATAATGGCAATGTCAAATGTTCACATTGATGTCCTGTGTGAAATTAAAACCATTGTATGTGCATTGATGTAATTAAACAGATCTCATTACAGATGCAGCCTGGTTCCAAGGCACATATTAATATTGTGAATGAATGAGCTGAAACGAAAAAGCAATCCACTTTGATTACCAGGCTCTTTCAGATGGATATCAAAGAAGCCAAGCCACGACCTTGTGTGCCATGGGGCCGGGGCTGCTTCATGGATGGTGAAGGTCACTCTGTGGGACGATCCAAATCTCGACTTCATGTTTACGTAACAAAGGTTTCATCCCCATTCTTAAGCTGAGAGCATATGAGAGCATAATTAACTTGGATGCTGTCACCGTGTTCCTGTTTTTCACTTCCCTGTCTTCAGTATTACGAGGTTTATCCTTCACAGGCCTTTGGGGATGGATCAGGCTGTCTTTCCTCCCTTTTCTCCTCTCAGAGGCAACAGTTACAGTTTACGAGTACAGAGGGAACCTGCCAGCTTAATTAAATACTCCCAAATAGAATGACACCACCATACTAGATGTTAGCATGTTGTATCTTCTGCAGCAGTGCCAGAGATTTCAGAAGCTCATAGCAGACGTACAGGAACGTCAAGGTGAGCTGACGGAAGAGTGATGGTTTTTGGAAAAATAAACCTTTTGTGGACACATTCTAATGAATGTTTTCACAAGAAAATCATTTTTGGTATTGTGTAAAGAGAATTATAAGCTAGTGCCCCACATACCACAGTGATGTTTATTAAGGGGGTCCTATTCCATTCCACAGAGACTTGTGAGGTATTTCTGATAGACTTACCACAGGACCATACACACATAACCTGTGGTAAATTACTGCAGAACATGTGCTGCATTCCTGTGGTAGGTGTCCCAAAAGTCCACACAAGTCTCTCCCAGTACCACAGAAATGTCACAGGAAGATATAAAAAGTACCAGAGGAAGTTCCCCTGACAACTCTTGGTACTGGCAAGATAGAACATACCGTCTGGCGTTAAACCCGTGGGAATGTGTTGGTCTCCTCACACACACTATTTAGTTTATTTCATGCCATGAAGTGTTATGTTATGCAGTGGGTTTTATCACGGATTCGTTAGGCAGAGTGCTGATAGCAGAGTTGATTACACTGAACAGAGCCGCGGTGTTGCAATGCCTATTAGATAGGATCTCAGCGAATGCTGCTCCTGCATCTTCTCTGCATATATAACTCGCATTACAGGAGGCTTTCCTTAGGGTGCTGACATATTTGCCCTTTGTTAATTGTCTCTGATGTTCCACCCCGATAGGAATTCATGTTCCCCGAGTAAAAAGAAGGCTGTGAGGCTGGGTTTCCTTTTTTTTTAGTTTGAATAATTCAATAGAGATTCATTCAGGGAGATGCACCAAGCCTCTCTGCAAGCTTTGAGAAGCACACAATGTTTAGTTTTTATTCTTTGAGACCCTGCCCAGAGCAAGTTCTCTGGAATAATACTTTTGGTGTTTGGAAAGTATAATATTCCCTATAACCAGGTCTCACCCGGTTTTGGGATAATGCTCCTGCTGGAGCTGGAGCTTTAACGGACGTAGCTCGAAAGGTAATGTCGGAACACATCTGTGGGAGCTGAAAAGTCAGGAGACGAACATTTACAATAAAAAGTATTTTATTTAAATGAAGACTAATAATAACGATTCCTGATACAGAGTGTATCTCTCAGCAGAGGGCTTCTATGTTTCGCGATACACAGACCACACACAGCTATCCTGCTTGTAGTTAACCCCACTAACTGGCAATTCCTAATTGCAGTGGGGACACTAAAGGCATGCGTATAAGACACATATTTAGTTTGACTTTCAATCAGAAATATTGAGCTAATCTACATATGTTCTGCCCAAACTACTGCACTTTCTGGGGAACAATGATTGTTTGCTTTCTCGTTAGTGGGAAACACCTTGTGACTGCCTTTGTGCTGCAGATACTGCACTTTAAAACAACTTTACCTTACTGTAGTATATTACACGAGGCAGACAGACTACTGTCTTGCTATTCTGCAGCACTGTCTATTAATAATGCAATATTTTTATGGAGATTGCTGTTATAGTAGCACAACACCTTTTTTAAGCAGAGCTGCTCTTAAGGGCAGTAATTATCTCGCTAGGGTATTGTCGAAGAAAGAGAACTAATGCGAATAATTGATGCATAATATTAGTGCTTTGCCTCTCAAATTATGCCAGCTGCTATAATATTAAAACTGATGGCGCACAATGTAAGGCTTTTCAACTGACGCCATACGATTGTGTCGCCTGTCACTTCAGCAGCATTCACTTTGTGGAATGAATTTCTGTTTGTGCTGATTTTCCTTGCAGTTTCCCTTAAAAGTGAAAGAAAATTATTTAGGATAATTAAAAGAACATTCTAATGCAGATTGTAATTTTGGATCCGGCGGCTAATTTGCAGCTCCAAGAGCTAATCCAGAGTGTATTCCTGTTGGTTTTCAAAAATCATAAATATAATGGAAAAAGATGATCCATGTAATTTTTCACATTGATATGTACTGTGTTTAGCTATTTTGACGAGAAGTATTTCAAGAGCTAATCTACACTTATTTCTTGGTTCCACCCGTTAAAGTGATTGCATTTTGAACATTTGCATCAATTGCTGAAATCCTGCAGGTATGCAAGATGCTCTAAAAGGGCCAGTCAGTCTGAGGGATGGGTACTGATGTAAAGGACGGGGCAGACCAACTTAACCCTAATGTGACAGCCTGCGCTAATGAGGCATCTAGTTGACATTCTGTAACAATCGAGGGTGATATCAATCAGCACAGCAGATCAGAGCCACAGAGAGAGCAGAATACAGAGGAGCCATGCTATTACACAGAGCAAGACCAAGTACTGAGAGTGATTCCTCAAGTGACGATGGAGGAGGGGGGCTTGCCATTATATGGGGATGCCGGGCATAGTGAGAAAACATGCATGCTATAATGAGGGCCAACGACTTGTATTGTAAGAGGGTTGACTTTGTACACTCAACGTGCAGGAATCCCTGAAGAGTTATTTGTTTATCAAAGGAATAGTAAAACAGAGAGGCATAACAAAAGGACTAAAAATAGGGATTGGAAAGCTGGGCTCAGCTCACATACAGCTGCCGTTATTGTTATTCACATCGTGGAGGGACTCTGAGATGGACCTTGACATTAAGCTGATGGATGCGCGGCTACTTCATGTCCCAGGGTGTGATTGTATCTCAGGCTTTGTCTGGAAGACTCAACACACTTTGAAGTTCAGTAACCTGATCTGAAGGCAAATAGTCTGACTAGAGGTCACTGGATTTACCTCATCAATAATAGTTAAAATTCACAAGCACTTCCCCGCCTTATCCTCTTTATCGATTTTCTTTTTTGGGGGCGGGGAAGTACTCCCACTTGTAGTGAACACTACGGAGATCAAGAGGTCATGGGAAAAGCTTTTCAGGAATGTGAGAGGAAGCCTGTTCAGTTCACCTCAAGGCCTGATGTTGGATTAAATAACTTTGAATGCCACATTTCAATAAACATTTATTTACAAAAAGGAAATAATGACAAAGAATACTTTGAAGAGTGAATACAAAACATGTGCTAATATGATAAAATACATTATCATACACAACGTATATCATCTTATGAATGCGTTAAATAAACTATGCTTAGAATTTTGAATAGGTTGAGTCGAGGAAGCAGGCAGCCAGTGTCGGATTGCTTTACGGGAGAGGGATTATTGCATTTCAGTTTGTGTTTAAGGCAAGGATGAGACAGGAAGAGGAGACAGAAACACTTCACGTAACAATGAAGCAAGAGTACTTTTCTCTTCATCATCACAGGGCACACTATGCACATAAACACCAATGACTGAAGAGGAAGAAGAGAGAGAAAAAAAGAATACTTAAAGAAATGTAACAATTTTACAAATAGGATTGGTCCATACATTTTTCATTTAAGAACAGCTCTTGGGAAAATAACACGTTTTTTTCAAAGCTGTGTGTGTGTGTGTGTGTGTGTGTGTGTGTGTGTGTGTGTGTGCGTGTGTGTGCATGTGCGTTAAATTATGAAACAGTCCCTGCAATTGTCAGATGAGTTGTGTCCCATGATGCACCATAATGACTTGGTGTCTTTGGTGCCTGATGTGCTGTACTGGTGTGAATCCACAGGGCCGGGGCTCCTCTCTCTTCAGTACGGGTACCGCTTCTGCCTCTTCCCCGCGAAACAAGACAGCCAGGTGCACAGCAGCATGGCGGCCGCCGCCCCTGCCCCTGTGCAGTAATACGCCCAGCCGATCTGGCAGGAACCTGCAGAGGGAAGCACAGGATTCAGTGTGATGTCGTTCCCCCGCTGGGTTCTCTCTGTCCAGCAGTCAGCAGGATATCTCCAAAAAAACATGCATGGATTTCAATCACATTTGAACAGATAAGGCTGTTACATTGTTTCAGGGTTCTTACACATTTTGACCAATGGATTTCCATGACTTTTTCATGACTTTTCCATGACTTTTCCATGGGTTTTCCATGACTTTAAACCAAATGTCCATGACCAAACTGAAATCTCGGTAAAACATGAACAATTTAGAAAATGTTGTGGATTGAGAGCGTACACCGGCTTATATTTTGAGCATCTTTCTTTAAAAAACATAGTCATTATTTCAAAATCTGTGTAAATGAACATGTGATCATAACAAATTTCCATGACTTTTCCAAAACTTTTATGATTTAATTTTCAAGGCCTGGAAATGACCATTTTGAAATCCCATGACTTTTCCAGGTTTTCCATGACCCTGTTGTTTTCTTTTTCAAGTCATGTAGCTACAATGTTAATATTAAAGGGATTCAAGACACTTTAGTTTTTAACAAGGGCTATTTCCTTTGTTTATTACCTTGGCTGTGCTCATGATATGGATATCTCTACCTTTTTTTTGGACACACTGCCCATCTAAAAGTGGTAATTTACTGGCACTGGACCATAGTGTATGAATGGAGAAGCGAAGGTCCATCCTCGTGCATGTTTGTGGTCATAAAAAGGTTCTTACTTCATTCCAAGATTTTAAATGTTCGCAGAACACGACTGCATGCTGTGGAGATGTTCAGTGTTGATGGATGTTTGGACTGTCGAGTGAGCCCGGATGTGAAGGTCACCGCCGACTGATAACATAACGGTCGGTTCATTTGAAATCATTTTATTGTGCGGACTGTGTGCATCATAAAAATATGACACTATTAATGCCTTCAATCAAACATTAACATGTCATTTTCAAGTCAAATCAGTTTTATAGACAGTCCAAAGTCGTAAATACAGCACGTGATGCTCTCTGTCCTTTCCAAGTCAGACCCTCGTCTCCGATGAGGAGAAAATCCTCAGAGTTGAGAGCAAAACAATGTTGTGAACTGCTTCACATTTTTCTTCAAGCCTCAACATTTCTCTTCCTCTTGTGAAGTTGCATTGTTAAAACAAATGCAGAGGACCTAGTGAAACTTCATTTGCAAACAAGACAGACATGCACCCTCTCACACACAGACATTTGGAAAGCACACCAGAGGCAGAATGTACTGAACGTGAGCCAAAAGCAAATCCAGATTAAAACTTAAAGGGACTTCTTCTATAATCCTCAAAAGGGAATTACGACACTATCAAACACCAATCTGATGTAAATCTGCCTCTGTGTTTGGAACAAGCGGAGATGACAATCAGTACCTCCCATTCTAAACAACACATGTGGGGTGGACGTCTGATTAAATGTCGTTATTTGATTACCAGCCGGGTGGTCGGACAAAGAGGCGTCTTATTAACAAACCATATCAGCCGTCTTCTCACTGCAGAAACCTGAGTCAGTAGGCACAATTAAAAACACCTCTCATATTTTCGGCATTACTGAAAACGAGTTTTCCCTCCTTTGAAAACTGTACTTTATTAACTATTAACATGATGTTGGAGGATTCCATTTGAAAAGATGCCAGGTCAAAGCAGTGACTTGGATCTCCCATGCTTTCATTCTGTAGACATAGTTGTGATAATTTTCCCAACCCCTTTTCTTTTCATATTTCTTTCTTTCATATTTCACATGCATGTAATGAACGTGCTCTGGCTGCAGACACCCACAGCTATATTTGAAAGACTAAAGTACTGACTGCTCTATTCACGACTAATGAGCGATACTACGTTGGGGCACCGCTGGTGTGAAATCACAAGATTACAACCCGATATCCAACATCATTACTTCATTAGAAGTAATGATGTTGGCCGGACTTTCCAGTCATTAAGATGACATGAATTTTAATCTGACAGAATCATACGGACGAGGGTTGGATTTGAACGTTGCGTCACATCTATCTGCTCAGCTGCGATCTCTGTGAATCCATTATTCAAAATGTCTAAACTCAAAACTAATGGAACTCATAGCGGTTGTGTTTGGCTTGTTGGTGATGGTTTGTCAAGTCACAACCTCTCCTTGAGTAACATATGGTCAAATTGATACTCAAATATTCAAATACAGTGGTTGGATCGCACACCCTAATGGGGACACTGGTGGAACATTAGAGAATACACCCCCCCAAACACACACACATTTGAATCAATCAGTTATTGACATGTTATGGTGAATTCTTGGAGAAAACCTTGTTGTTGTTTTCGCATGCCTGGAGACAAGACTTAATGAATTAAAGTAAATGTGGTCTCTAAAAATGTGTGCAGTATAATCCAAGTCTCATTTATCTAGTTGTAAGCTCACTACTTCCCCAACATGTGCATCTTCAATTCATCCAGACTTTTGATTCAGAGCGGATTCACAGAAAAAAAAACATGTTTTCTTCAAATGTTTGACTTTAACTCTGGATGAGGATTTGATATACAAATGGTCATTTCGGGGGGAGGAGTATTATTTTAACGAGGCGTTTTGTAACAAGCTGCAGTTAGCCAGTCCTATGAGAACAGAGAAGCTGTGCGTATCCTAATGTGTGAGGAAGAAAGTAGAACAAAATAGATCTAACTTCTTGAAAAAAATTAAATAGAAGTGAACTTCTGTTATAATTTTTTTGTAAATTGAAAGAGAAAGCAAACCTATGCGTTCCTGATACACGAGTATTGGTCTCACTCTCAAAAAAGTGCCTTTGACATTTAATTAAAACACTACAATCGCGTGACAAGTTTTTTCTCGTAGAAAGTAGAAGATCAAAACGCTATTTGATTAGCATCACATAAAGATATAGCAAGCAGCTGCAGAATGAACAGCGCCTGATAAAGTAGCATATTATTGTCTATCTATCGTCTGAGATAGCCCTGGCAATGCCAGCTGAATACAGAGCACCGATATGGCTCCTGCTTTATTCTCAACACATCTTCAGAGCTGTACAACTCTGCAGAAACGCTGTTGACTTGTTATCAATCAGAAATTAAAAAAAGTCCCCTCAGTTTGGAGTCTTCTCATCCATAAAATCAATTATCAGTTTTTGGGACAGACAAATGTACACGGTTGAATCATCGGTGTGTGTGTGTGTGTGAGTGTTTGTGTGTGTGAGTGTGCGTGCACCTCACCTAGTTGGAACTGGTTTGAGCTGTTGTTGCATGTCTGCTGCACCTCCTCACTGTCCCAGCCCAGTGGATAGAGTGCACAGCCCGATCCGATGAGCAGACCTGAGGATGAGAGGAAGAGTCCGTGAGTGCTGAGGGAATTGAGGCTGACAAGAAGGCAAGGACACACGCTCGCCATCGAGGTGCTCACTCAGCTCCTTTCTTTTTTTTTTGCGCCATGGTGTGTTTTAATAATTTGAGAATATTTTCATTAAATGTTGGAAGAAAAATGCAAAGCAAGCGGTTTATAAATTCAACCTTGTGTTGCTTGTGGATTTTAACTCATTATTTGGTTTATGTTTTAATTAAAATGATAAAAAAGACGATAAAAAAAACAAGCTGCTGACAAGCTGAGAGATGTTACCGCTCAGATTTTTTTCGTCCCCTTGTCAACAGTTCCAAGCAGATACTGATGGGGGGTGGAGGGGTGGGGGGGGGACTCGTTTCACCTAACAAGCCTCAAATCCCTTTGTAAAATGACACGGATTGTGATTTTAACACTCCATCACATTTTTTACCACAAACAAAATAAAGCACTCCCCTGCCAGCAGCTCATAAAAAAAGAATAGCGGCAACTGAGGAAGGAACATATGCAAATATGCAAATAGCATGTCAATTCCTTACAGAGGCAACAGCGAGATCAACCCCCCCCCCACACACACACACACAAACATACACTTACACACACCAACAAAAAAACAAGCATCTTTTTGGTGTGCAATAATTACTGTACAACTCTGTGAAATCCTTGAGGGACTGCTTTATGTCAGTGATTAAGGAGACTTATGACTGCACTTAAAGCTGCACCCAGAGACAAGAGTGAAATATAGTCACGGCCATTTACATTACGGATTAATATCCACGATATTAGCCAACAGACGGGTCTTGACAAGTTATCCCCGGATGCCACGGCCCGTCTCTTGAAATTACCCTGTCGGTGGCTCTGCCATCACATTAGCTTAATCCTTTCCGATGCATCCACCCTGCTATCAGTTCTGGGATGTGAGGATGGCAGCAGAGGAAGAGAAGGCAAGAAAGCTCCGCCTTCCAAGCCGATTAGGTTATACAGGACTGCCTTATTACATATAGGCCAAGGTATGAAGCAGAAATTAATCCATATGCAAATGCCAACAGGCCAGACAAACTGGCTAACATCAGAGGTGGAGTGGGAAAAGTGAAAAAGACTTCTGTGTTTCCCCCCAGCTGCGGCCAGAAGGACGGCAAATGTCATCCGCTCGCTTCTGGGGAGAAAATCAATTCAACGAAACTGGAATGTTGATGAGGGGAAGTAAAAAAAAAAAAGGCTCGGACTCAGCAGCTCAGGATCAGAGGGGATCCAGGGGTTGTCAAACGTAACAACTCTGCTATTTCTTCCTCAGCCCCTTGAGACAACTTCAGGGGAGTTTCAAAAATCACAACCTTTAAGTAACATTTCGTGGAAATCCCTGCCGCCACAAACATGAAAACACACTATTCTGCTAGGTGTACACACACACACACACACACACACACACACACACACACACACACACGCAGTCTTTACCAAATATTAAGTGTTACATAATGTTATTAAATATGTATTTATTCAAATTTGTAAAAGTAAAGACGATAAGGCATGCAAGCATGATAATGTATTCAGGAGATTAATATTTAAGCAAATCAACAATTCCCTTTCAAGTTTAATGCAGAGATACAGCAGCATGAAATCAAATGGAATTTCCTTGCGGCACACACACGAGGGGGGTCGGGGGGGAGGGGTCGGGGGGGTAATGCAAGGCAGCTTGTGGTTTTGTCTCCCGCAGACATTGTTATCCGGTCCTGCTAACTGTGATATTACGATCAAAACCATAAAGAGCCGCCGCTCTGTAGCGGGCCCCTCAGAGAGGAGGACGGGGGAACGGAAGACTTCAGCGAATAGTTTCCACATCAGGTCAGAAGATGATGATGATGATGATGATGATGATGATGATGATGATGATGATGATGATGATGATGATGATGATGATGATGATGATGATGATGATGATGATGATGACATGGAACGCTGAGAATCTAAGACGATACAGACAGGAGGGAAATTACCGCCACGACAAAGACGAAGGCTCCGTTTCATTTTGTTAACCGAAAAAAACAAAAAAAACAATCAAAGTTTTCATGGTGAACTGCCAGTCTTTTCTGTTGTTTTGGGGGATACACTCAGGGAGCCGGCACCACTGCAGTGGGTGAAATCAATACAAACACTTACATGTTACCATGACACTATGGAGACACACACTGCGCAACACAAATCACCGTGGGAGCAGAAATAAGAATATATAAACACATTGCCCAATGTAACTCTATACTGTGGCCCTACATTTGTCTTTTTTGTTATTTGATTACTTTTTTGTTGCCACTATAGTCAAATCCCATCCTCCACACTATATGTGGGTTATTATGGAGAACCAGAGACTGGTGACTCGAATGTGGGAGACAGATCACCAAGCAAGGAGGATGTTCTTTCACACGTCTGTGAGGCAGCTACCCCGAGCTCAGATTCTCTCCAATGCGTTCTGTTGGGGACCGGTACTTCCCATCCTCCTTATTTCCGAAAACAGACGTTTACATCTCACATTGAAACCATTTCAGCCGGTCCACAGCGACCGCCTCCCGCCGTGGAACGGACGGATCAGAAAAGGATCAGGAATGTGAGAAATCCACGGCCGTCCACGGTTTTAGAGTCAAAACGGGTTTCCCTCCGGCAGCATCCACCGGGTCGAACATAAAGACGGCCCCGTCGTTCTGGGAGATCGGTTGAAATGACGCTCCATCGACACACAAGCCTGCAGGTGGTGTTTGTTTACTCCGCTGCTTTCTGACCACAACCTCTTAAAAAACCTCTTTCTGGCCGAGGAGGCGGAGCGGCAGCGGGCCGGAGAGCCCGTGCAGAACTTCAGAGGCCAGACGACTTATCCGCAGATTAAGTGTCAATTGATCTCCATGAGGTCGTTAGCACTGTGGCTATCTCAGGCCTAATGGCTGCTCTGAAGGGTTATTCTACAAACTGGGATGTAGTTCGGATGAATGGACTTAACCGAATACAATCAGTCCCACGCGTCCGTGTTCGATCCATAAAATCGTCTCTAACACACTGAACATTTCTTCTGCACGTCGTTGCGGCAGATTTCATCATCGGAGCGGAGCTCACTTCTGAAACGGCTTTAAAAAGCACAAATAGAAGTGCTTTGTTCCGTCAGAGCGGCTCCACGGCTCCCCGCTCCTTCTTCTGTCGACGCTTTTTACCTGAAAGAAAAACTGCCCCCTCCCCCCCTTCATATCCCCCACATGCTCTGATTTACGGAGTGCTGATGCCTTTTGTTGGGCGTTCCTGCTCTCCGTCAAGAAGCATGGCGTTTCTTTACCCTCCCTCCTGCCCCGAGACAATGGCATCCAGGGTTATCACTCAGGGGCCCAACGAGGACGGGGAGAAAGGGCCGCCGCTAAGCTGCACAGCATCATGGTGGCCAGGGAATGTGTGCCTGAATGGGCGGCTGAATGCAAGACGTTCCCTTCGGGGATTGGATGACCGTCTGAGAGAGAGACCCACACCTGGGGAGGCAGTTTTACACAAACATGTTGATATCACAAGGAAAAGGTTGAATACTCAATGGGGAGAGGAAATAGAATCGGGGGTCATTTACTTTATTTCTCAGCACTTTACTTACTTTACTTTCCTCAGCACTTTACTTTGTTTTCCCCCTTGTAGTATTTAGTATTTTTAGTATTTTAGTATTAGTATTTAGTAATTTAGTATTAGTATTTATATTTTAGTATTTAGTAACTTAGTATTAGTACTTAGTATTTGTATTTTAGTAGTAGTATTAGTATTTTGTATTTTAGTATTTATTTTTTGTGTTTTGTGTATTTATTTTTATATTTTATTCTTATTAATGCTCTGATCCTGAAATTTCCCCACTGTGGGACTAATAAATCAATATCTTATCTTATCTTAAATAGACATTTAAAAATGAAAGGGGAGGCAAGTAAAACCGCTAGACAGTCTCACAACAGTAGAATAGAAACTCATATAAAAAGGGAATGTACAAGTTGACGGACGGTAAGTTATTTGTTCAGCCTCCATCATTATGCCCTAATAATAATATATATTATAATAATCGTAACTACACAAGCAGTTCAATGAGAGTTTGATAGCGTGGCGAGCGTGGTGTTGATTTAAATGACAAAGAATGACATTCCGTACAAGTGTCACAGTGTTACGGTCGCTCCCATTGAAATTATTAGATAAAGAAAGTGTATTTATTACGACATTGTCAACATGTTATACTGAGATTTAATTAGAGGTGGCGACAGGTTCTGCCTGAGTCCCCACGGTGTCACTTCAGCCCAAACAGCCCACGTGACTGATCCGTCAATCCAACCTTCCCTGCATGTCAAGGCATGTTTTTTTAGTTCCCTTCTCTTGAAATGCACCGCACACATCAGCATTCCGGCTTTTCGTGTCATGTTTTGCTTCTCTCCGTCATTCCGGTTGGATCGCTGCACTCGTTTTCAGACGGGCTTCCTCTTATCTGCATTTTTCGCCGTCAAAGCCGGCGTTTTCATACGCGCGAGACGAGGATCTGGAGATTCCGTTGAATCGTTGGATTCTGGAGCTCTAAGAGATGCAGGATGAGGGGGGGATACCGAGGAGAGAAGGGGTTTAAAGAGAGTCGGTGGCGTACGTGCGATGTGTGATGTGCATAGTGATGCATACGAGTACCCGCTGCAGCCGGTGGCTGGCATCCAAGCCGTATTCAGCCAATATTCGACTTTTCTTTTTTTATCCACATACATTTTCTAAGCTGCTGTGGTGTTTTCTGCACAGGCCTCCCCATAAGATTATAGCTCAATCCCCCAGTTGAATGAGAGGTGTGTTTATGGTGAAGATGTTTTTTCCGGCTAAAAGATGCTTCTGCCCCAAACTATGACAGAGTGTGACCATGCATTAGATCCTCCAGTCTTCATTCGAGTCCGCTGAATACCAAACACAGGAAACTGTACTGCTGGTACAAACTGGTGGAAACAGGGCTGTGTGACAAACCTGCTCTCCCCCAATGCTCTGCCTATTCACTCAGTGTGACCATCCTCCCCAGGACCAATGTCGGCTTCTTCCCTCCGGAATCTGCAGCCGCCGGCCCGAGGAAAGGTCAGCCAGTTACAAACGGCCCTTTTATTCCAGCAGACGTCAAAGAACTTAACAAGAGGCATTGTCCGTGTCGTTGCCTCCATGTCATCCTGCAGACAGGCCGTCGGGTCTTTCTCTTGCCTCTTTATCAACGTCTTATTCTCCCTGCCGTGCGTCGGTTTCCCTCTGGGACTAATTAGCACTAAACTGAAGCTAACGGTTTTAAGCAGCCATCAGCACGCTGGGCGTCGTGTTGTGGTCCGTCAAGTCTGTGAAGTTTTTGCGATGTCAGGGTTAAGGTTAACAACTTAAAACAACGCCAAGAGTGTGAATTGGTGATGAAAAGCATACATCACTAACTGTATGGCTCTCCTAAAAGGAAATAGAGAGAAATGTAGCCATTGTCTTAATTCCTGCTTTTATTGCAGTCATTTGTGAGCAAACTAGCTAAGTAAATCTAAATCCAGGTGCGTTCAGATCATGTAAAGATCTTCATTACCTTCGCATTGAAAATGTGGAAGGTAATGTTTTGATCGCCGTGTATTTGTATGCGTGTGTGCGTGTTATTCGCATAAGTCAAAAAGTGTTAAACCGAATCGCATTAAATTTGGTGGGATGATTGATTATTATCAGGGGACCATTTGATTAGATTTTGGGATTGATCAGGTCAACGGTCATGGTCATGAAAAGGTAAAAATCTTATTTTTACCATAGCACGGTCAATTTCTATCCAATTGGCATGCAACTAATGCCAAAATGTTCATAATTCCAATCTTATGATGTGCGAAGGTATGCGTTCTACCGAGTGCCCATTCTAATTAAAATATGCTTCAAACTGAATCTTCGGTATTTTTTCTTTCCGCCCGTAGATTATTCTTCTACTCTTTCACAGGCTGCCGCTGCAGAGTGCGCTCAGAAACGCTCCTCAAAAGTGTCAACCTGTGAGTTCGGGAAGCGCTTGATTTCATATGCAGCAATTTCCTCCTGGTAGCAGAATCCCAAATCGTGAGCGGGATCAACATCGATTATAGATGCAGCATTTAGAAAGTTCAGATTGTGGAAAAGGATGGACAGCTGTCAGCGGGGAGAGGGGGCCGAGTATTGGGTTGGCCCGCTTCTTGGGGATGTGTAACCCGACATGTACAGTACGTGCTGGTTGGTGTGCGCGTGCCGCTCTCCTGTAACAGTCCCACTTCTTCACTCCGTGCCCCCCCCCCTCACTTCCTGGGCCCTGGGTGGACAGAGCAGCTTGTGTTGCATCGATCCGTTTCAGCGCTTTCGCTACAGGCATTCTGGCGTTATCTAATCACACCACTCATTTGTCACATGGTTTCCGGCTTCAAAAGGTAATTAATAAACAGCAATTACAAGAGCCAAATTAACATCTGGTTCATTAAGCAGTGGGCGATTATTATTAGGAAGAAGAAGAAGAAAAGAAAACACCAAACATCTGCTGTACAGCTCGGGATCACTGCACATTGCATACACATGAAAGAGCGGGGAGGGGGAGGGGGAGGGGGAGGCAGCTAAATACGTCGCAAATAACTCCGAACAGACGACGCCTTCTGAACGTGCGGGAAGCATGAGCTCTTCGCACGAAGGCGCAGACATCTTGTGTATGTCTCACTCTTTCCAGCTACACACACACGCCTCCCTGCGACCTCAACCGTGGCTCGTCTGATCTCGTGTTGCAAATTGGACATTCTTCCCCCTCCTCTCGGTAACAGGGAGAAGTCAAATAGGAGGCAAGGGGGGGAAAAAACTAACAAGGGAAAGAATTCTGCAGGATCTGAGAGAAATTTCTCCTCTTGCATTTTCCAAAAGAATCGTACCGTTGTCTTGTAAATGTCGCCACTTCTGTGCAAAGTAGCAGAACCGATGACCTCGTGTACGTGTAGGCTGACCCGACGCGTCCAGACCGCCGCACTGGCGTAAATCTGCTGCCTTGTTCTTTTTCACTCAAGTCAGGGGGGAGATTAGCTTCAGGCAATATCTTGCATTGTTTTAATGAGTTGTTTTAATTGTGAGGCAGGGTGGTGGGGGGGTGGTGACAATAATCTACTTTACTTCCACATGACAAAGATGGACTCAAAGCCCAGATTCTGGACTACAGCTTTTCAGACTCATTTAATGGTAATTTCACTCATTTAGAGAAATCTAATTAAAGTTGAAAAGCATGCTTGAAAGGAAAATTAATACAAACACCTTCGACAGACTGTTCTGCAGTCGGCATGCTGCTCTGGAATTCCATTGTAAAAAAAAATGATGGCTGTTCAATCCATCAGAGAGGCGAGTGAAGAGGAACAAGTGGGAGGAGAACAAAGCCAAATCCTCCTCAGGGGAGGACCCACTTGATATGGTCCTACAAGTGTAGCTCTTCTAACTGGGTCATGTCTGATGTGTTGAGCCCCCCCCCCCCCGCCCCCTCCTTCTTCCCACTGACAGAAAAGCCCGACGGTAGGCCACGTGTCCAAAAAGTCAGCGTCCACCTCCAGCGATGCCCTCCTGCCTTAATTACCGTTTCCAATGAGCGGTAAACGTGCTAACACGTGGCTTTCTACACTTTAATATTCATCTTAATGGAATTCAAATATGCAATACATGTTTTAGTATCCTCACAATGACGCTCTGACAGTGCCGGGCTCATCATGTTCGCTGCTCCACACTAGAAACACAAAGAGCCTCTTTTCAAAAGACAATGCAGCGCTTCAGGGATGGAGGGAGAACGTACTCCCACTGCCGAGTGTACAAAGTACTCCATAGCATGTGTTTAAAGCGCCGGCCCACATCATCCCCGCCGTCTTCTGGGACACACAGCAGGCGATCTTATTACCCCTGGGGAGCGGGTCTACTTCCCATACTCCCAGGAATCAATCATTCCCTAAACTAACAGGTCCCGTCTGCCCCCAGGGATTCATTGTGTGGATCTGCTTTGGAAACCATTATCTTTCTTATAGCCCTGGACAGGTTGTATTAACACCAGAGTACGACCTGATACACGACTACACTCAGAACAAAGCACCGAATCAGATGTAAAATAAATGCATTTAAATGTTTGTAATTTGATGAAATGAGCCTATTTGCTTTCTTGTCGAGAGTTAGATGAGAAAATCAATAGCAGTCTTATTTCTGCACAGCGAATATGAAGCTACCACCAGCAGCTGGTTACCGTAGCTTAACACAACAACTGGTAATAGAGGGAAACATCTCACCTAGTTCTGCACAAAGATAACACAATAACTCAGTAATTCACGTTTTATTTGCTCGTTTAATCCGTACAATAAAACAAAAAAGTGGAATGCCTCGTGGATTTTAGTTGGCTAGCTGTTACTTTATGCTGGGCTAAGCGGATGCCTGTACATTACGTCTATATTTAGAGTCAATCTTCTCATCTAAACCTCTGTAAGAAACGTTAAACTATCTTTTTAAGTGGACATTTTCAGACATGTCTGATGTTTCTGAAACTGCCGAGTTATTCTTACGTTTGTATATATGTAGATAGATAAATATTACATGACGAAGCTCAAGCGGCTCCTCTCTCATCACTTGCTCTTATTGGGACATTTGAGAGCCCGCGAGGAAGAGGAGAATAGTGGAAATGAGAGCACATTATGTAACATGTCCAGTAATCTGTGAGCAATACAATGGGTTGCTGCCGTGTAGACGCGCAGATCCGGTTGTGCAGGGCTGTGTGTGCTTTTGATATTTTGTATGCTATTGAATTGGTATTGTGATGCTACATAATCACATAATATCTGGTTTATCCTGTCTGCCCGAGGATGAAAAGCTATTTCTACCCCGACGATTCAGCCGATTGAAATGAAACAAGATGTCGAGAAAGAAGCGACCAATTCCATTTCACGTGAAGATTTACCGTTACCTTTCTATGCTGCCTTGTCATCTCTGACAGGATAGTAAAAATAAACGAGGTAAACAAAAGCGGATGCTGTTATGTTAAGATAAACGTTGGCCTTGCCTTCTTACCAGTGTTGTTAGGGAGTCCTTTCTAAGATTTCTAAGAGCTGCTTAATGCTGATTGTGTGGAAAAGATACATGACGCGGTCGTTTGTTTCTTTGGCCTTGGTGGAAAAGATGCCCGGTGTGGTATAACAACACAACGAGAACACAGAGCGCCTGAGGGCTTTTCCCAAACCGAATATTTGTCCCACTTGGTCAGGGCACTGTTTAAGTGTGACGACTCGCTTCGTGTTTGGAAAGGCCATTACATCATCACCTCGATTAACATGTTGTCATTTTGTTGGTTAAGCCCCGAGGCCAACAAACTAAAAAAGCAAATAAAACCAGCTGGATCTGTATATGAAGCCAGAGAAATGTAAACCAAGAGGGTTCATTAATGTGCAGTGGGCTGAAAATGAAGCCGTTTGTATGGGTTATTATAGAGAATACAGAAAAACACCCACAACTATTTGATATACATTCGTGGCCCTGCTTCGTTTTCCACTTTGGACGTAATGCAGAATGAACAACGGGCTAGTGTTCCAGCACGGTGTGTTTTTAATGAAATGAAAACTTTTATAAACAGGACGGCGCCTTGTTTTCTTTTGACCACGCTTCAAACAACGCCCACGTAACACCTCTATTACACTCCTGCCCCGCACAGACACATGGCTTCAATCACGCTGCAGGGATTCTTGTCATGTGAGTCAGTAGATGGCATGAATCCAGAGATTACAGCGTGGGAGCACGGACGAATGAAAATCAATAGCTCCCAGAGTCCTTTGCAAAACTGCCTTTCACTGAGATGCTCAAAAACATCTGCACAAAGGAACAGTGCTATTTAAGCACCAGTGGTTCCATCCTGCAGACAGGCTGGTGAGAGTGCATTTCCTCTCCCACTGTCACTTACTCAACACACACGGGACTAATAGCACAGCATGTTCATGTTATTCATCAATTATCTCCATACCCTAAAGCATGAGGACCTTTAGTTTGTCGTTATGCAAAGCGATCCTTCAACTTTCCTCCCAAAAGCATTCCCAACCAAGTTCCCACTACTGCCTCAAGTGTTTTTGAAGTGCAACACAAAAAGAAGAAAAACCTTTGGACTTCAATTTGCCTGCGATTAGTAAGTATCACCCGTGGGACCTCGGACTTTGCGGCGATCTGGCAGGTACATTTTCTGGTGCTTGAATTACAATCGCGTCAGACTAGCATTGGGATTAAAATCATCCAGGATCTCCCTCTATTATACAAATCACATCCCAACCTCCAGTGAAATCAGTTTCCTACAAACTTTATAAAGTCCCATCGGTATTCACGTACGTCTCTTCGTCAGAAGCTTAAAATTAAATAAAACTTGGGTCTGCCGCGCCGACGGTGATTACAGATAAACTTTATGGGACGAAACTGTGAAACTCTGCAGCCCAATGAGCTGCGTGCCATTAAAGAGCTCTTGGTGATACGGCGGTACGGTTCGCCTGCGGTGCGGTGTCATGTGGCCACAAAGGTTCCCATTCACTGTCATAAGAGCTCCGGCTGCTGATTAAATCAGTTCGAGTGCATGAGGCTCTGAGAGGGACTCGTTCCTGCTCTCAAATTATGCCTCAATTGTCCAAGATCACAGGTTGTATTCAGGGTTTTTCTTCTGGACTGTTGATTACTGTAGCCCCGCGGTGACTGAATAGCCT
This sequence comes from Liparis tanakae, assembly GCA_036178185.1. Taxonomy (NCBI): domain Eukaryota; kingdom Metazoa; phylum Chordata; class Actinopteri; order Perciformes; family Liparidae; genus Liparis; species Liparis tanakae. The sequence goes on along the minus strand of CM070099.1, from coordinate 7,234,810 downwards.
CACTACGGCTGTTGGGAATGGACATTTCAGAGCTAGTCAGTCTGATGGATTGAGCCATAAAGTGTTTGTCCGTGGGGGTAACAGGCCTCGGATAATAGATTAGGAGTCCGTTGAGTCTTGATGAATGTTAGAGGATACAACCTCTGGCTAGTGGCGCTGAAGTATTTATATAAACAAGGGGCTCGGCGGCAAAAAGGTACGCGCACTGAATTGGAGCAATTTGAAACCAGCGAGGACGAAACAATCAGGGTATCCCCGCGAGACGAGCTCAATCAAAACACAATTTTTTTTTACGGCTGAACTCCGTAATGAGGCTCACAAACGCATCAACAGGCAGATGAAGCAGGACAACAGCAACGCAGACCGGACTCAGAGAGACAAGCTTAAAAAGGAAAGAAATCCTGTCCCTTTTTCCCACCATCTGAAAGAATGTGATGACGGAGGGGGGAAAATACATTCCTGTGCATATTTATCGAGGACCATGTCCGTGTTAAACCCTGCCCCACCCCTTGGACTTAGGCGGCCTGATTAGCATTCAGTGAATTCATTAAGACACAATTGCTGGTGTCTGGGAACTCCTGATGGAGGAGAGGTTAAATTCAGCCCACAGAGAAAAACACCCCATCCCCCAAACCTGAAGGTCACCGCGTCCTTACTCAGCTACTGATCTGATGATCACAGGCTAACAGCAGTTGTGGGGCTCTGCGCTAGGATCCGTATTTGCACACGCTGTGTTGTCGCCAAAATCAAAAGATCCGCAGAAATGTAATAGAAATGCGAGGGTGACTTTTGGCCCCAAAGGCGTGATATATATAAAATATGCATATAATATATATATAGAAAGCAGATCAGACTTTGTAGCCAGCAGACCGTCCATCCATCAAAGGTTGCTGCAACCTCACCCCCACATCCACCTCCCCAACTATTAAAATCAATGTTGAGATGAATGAACAGCAGGAGCCAGTGGTGGAGGTGGTGGTGGTGGTCAGGTGGGGGTCACCTGCTAGAAAACTGCAGCTGCTCTAGTGGTTCATAAGTTAGGGAGGCAAGCTTTGGTTGCATTCTCGAGAAAGCAGTGATGAATCATTTCTCAGGGAAGCACTTACACACTTCAGCCCGTTTAATGAAAAACACAAAAAAACCTGTCCTGCATGAAAGCCTCACAATAATAAATCACTGGCCAGGAGAAAATATTGCATACAGCCACAGTGCAAACACCAAATAGAGTTTGGCTTAACTCTCCTCTCACTGCCAGACTGTCAATCCGGCGTGCTTCTTCCACCCTGCCCGTTATCCGTTTGACCTGCAGCTCCAAACACAAATCCTAATGTCATCACTTCCTACGCCTGGAAATGATTCAAGATTATGAGAGAATTCTCAAACAGAGGTAAACAACCCTAACCCTCCCCGGGCTGGATATTGCAATTTAAGCATCTCTGTTTCGCTGAGTGGTCTCTTGATGGCTGAGGAAATATCTTTGAACCGCACAAGTTTTACTGTATTCACCGAAAAAATAATCACCATTCAAGAAAACAAATAATAATAATACAAAGAGCCGGCTGGCAGTCCACAGCTCTCGTTCCAGAGAGGAAATGTGTGCCATACCCTCAAGCTTATTTCTGTATCCCTCCACCACAATACAGAAGTAAGACTTTGATCCTCCACTGTCGTGTATCTCACTCACCAGGAGAGGAGCACACACAGAGTCAGGGTATAACAGTCGGGTGTTCCACATAGGGCCATGCAGAGTTAAGGAAAATGATATTTACTGTCATGAAAAGAAAAAGCAGAAGACCTCCAACGCACAGACAACAAGTTGCTAAACCTTTGCTGACACAGCGGTCTCCGGATTGTCCCGACAAGAGTGGAAATTATAGAAGAAGAAGAATAGAAGAATAGAAATATACTTTATTAATCCCCAAATTTGTTGACATAGTAGCACCGATAAACTAAACACAATCAAATATAGATATAAGAAAGAATGTGACTGTGCACAAAGTATAGTATGCAAAGTGAAACATAAAATACAAAATAAAATAAAATATATATGTATATATACAAAATATATGTAAATACAGCAATATAAAATAAAATGAAATATATATAAAATATATATATATATATATCTATATATATATATCTATATATATTTATATATAGATATATCTATAGACAGTGTGCAAATGTTGCCAGGCACAGAGGATGGACCACCAACATCAAGATGAACACTGCCTTTGGTGATGCTGGGGAGGTGTGTGTGTGTGTGTGTGTGTGTGTGTGTGTGTGTGTGTGTGTGTGTGTGTGTGTGTGTGTGTGTGTGTGTGTGAGCTCAAAAGGTATCAGTTCGCATCTGAGAATTAATTCAGAAATGCTCAGTTTCTGGTGGTCCCTTTGTCCAAAAAGAGCGATCGGAATTCTTTTGCACCGCGTTCAGTGGTTGTCATGGAGCCAAAAGCTGAAATGGGTTTCCTCTCAGCAGGGACCACAGTCTTCCGTCTCAAAATGTTTCCTTTTGGAGCTCTGGCAATGGCAGGCAAATAGGCACGAAGGTGCGCGGGTCGATAAACACACCCAGGTAGCGTGCTTTCATTTGAGAAGGAGAGAGTACTATAAAAGGAAATTTATCCCACGGCAGGTAAAGAGAAAATACAAAAGAATGAAGGGGAATCTGCACTGGCTGTAGATGTAACTCATACCGCAGCAACAATAGCTACGATAAACACATCGGAAGTGCTTTCAACTTCAAGTCAAAAGAAGAAAGAAATGTGATGCATTTAAAATGTCTTAAACACGCCTCTATGTTAATCCCTTCTGTGCATGCATGTGCTAGACCAGGTATCTGAAGAGTAAACACTGCAGAATAATAAAGTTAGATACAGTATATTATTTCGAGCAACGGACCAATTGTCCACAGACAAACTGTAGCTAAAGATTTCGCTATAAATCACACTAAAGTGACGCTAAAGCAAGTAGAAAACTGCAAAAAGATTAATATATATACACATATATATATATAAAAGTGTATGTACATATATATATATATACAGTATATATATATACATACACTTTTTATATATTATGTGTATATATATATATATATATATATATATATATATATATATATATATATATATATATATATACACATACATACACTTTTTATATATTCTGTGGATATATATATATATATATATATATATATATATATATTTGTGTGTATATATGTATATATATATTTATATATATATATATGGGATGATGCAAAGGCCGAATGTTGCAGCAATGGGATTACTGGTACCCGTCGAGCACAGATGGCACCGAAAAGTCCTCGGAGTTGTTCGGAAAAGGTCACGCACAAAACACAGGGGAGCCACCTCCTCCCCCCGCCGTCAACAGATTTCTCGGGCGGGTTGCGGGTCGGACTTTTGGTCCCTCATCAGTCATCCGAATGCCGCACAATCATTATTTCCCAAGTGTGGAACAGGGAGAAGAAAAGAAATGCTTTTAAAATGTAAAACGCCGGCCGTGCCTCACTCGCACGCTCATCGGCGAGACCGTGGCGATGGCTGAAGAGATCAAGAGTCATTAGTCTTTATGGCCGTACAGGGAATACTAAATGAATGCCTCTGCACCTTGTGATTCAGACTGAAGGTCAGTTTGACCCTTTCCATTCTCTTCACTCTCATTTATTCTTCCCTCTCATACGGCATTGCACTCGCTCTAGGTCTGTGCTTTTTGCATTGCAAGCAAAGACTCGCATTCCTGTTCCGTCTCGTTTTGCCCCCCCGCTGTGTCTGTGTATTTCCTGCCAACATACGGCCGCATCCTCCCCAGGCGCTGGCTCCTTCACCAACACCATATGGCAAGGCCAACGAGACAGGCAGCACTCCGCAAGACCCTCACAGCGCCTCCGCTTTTATTTAGGGATCTGATAACAGAGGGTTATTACTGTAGAGAATACACATACACACGCACTCGTAAAGAATCGGAGCACAGAAATGCAGCAGTGCAATTAGACCGCCGTGTATACAGACAACCCTCAGGAGGGTTTTTAAGGTATGAGGCTCGTTGGAAAACAGCTTATTTAAGATTCATATGTCCTTATTCTTCTAAAATTATACATGTAAGCTATAGGCAATGTGCATACTCTTTCACAAATATAAACAAGCGTCTTGTGCATGAGAAACAGCATCACTTTACTTCATAAAAAGGCCTAGATGAAGAAAATGTGAGTTTTTAATTCATACCTCCGTGTGCATCACAAGGTCATCAACAGAAGAAGAAAACCATCTTTGGAGGTAAAGGTTTGCCCGTAAGGCAAATAACCCCCACACTCCTTATCCCGACTGCACCACACGGCTTTTAACTCCGACAACATCCACTGGGAAGGGGCCGAGGCTGACAGCTGGCACACCAATCACTGCACTGTGTGGGGAGCAATGCTGATGATGTCACCAGTCCCAAACACACCGGTGGATTACTGCTTCCACCAGGTGTTGTGGCTTCTGGAGTGTGATTCTGTAGCCGCACGGCTCCTTTCTGACCAGTTCTCCTGGATAATCTATCGAACAGTAACTATAACTATTCCGAAAGGAAGTCAGGAAGGACAGCTGCTGACAGCCGAGCGGTTGGCGTGTTCGTCCAGTCAGGTGCAGGAATGGTTCATACAGGGTTCTTACACATTTTGACTAATGGATTTCCATGACTTTTCCATGGCTTTAAATCAAATTTCCATTACAAAACTAAAATCTTGGTATAAACATTAAACATTTAGAAAATGTTGCGTATCCAGAGTGTACGGCGGCTTATATTTTGAGCGTCTTTCTTTAAAAAACATATGAATTATTTCAAACTCGGCGTGATTCGATGTGATTATGACAAATTTCCATGACTTTTCCCAAACCTTTATGATTTAATTTTTTTCCATGACTTTTCCAGGCTTGGAAATGACCATTTTAAAATTCCGCGACTTTTCCAGGTTTTCCATGACCGTACGAACCCTGTTCATAATAATGGATGAGTGAAGGAGCCGCTGTACGGCGGGGTTGAATTTCTTCACAAACCACAATGAGTGAATTGGCTGTGAGCCAACGCAGACATTACAAGATGCGGGCGGCAGCATTTGGGTCGGCACGCAACTTTTGTTGCACTTCACCTGGGCATCGCAACACGTAAACCAGGGAGTTGGGTGGAATTGTGAATTCAAACATCATTTTGTTTATCCTGACAAAAAAAAGATTTTTAATTTGTGCATTTTGGCACCAGCCGTGTTAGACTGAAACCAACGTGTGGTGGAAGGAGGCGTGAAAAACAAATCTGGAGCTGTTAATTGATTTAGCAAACTGCGACGGCAGACAGACATGTGGAGTACGTGTTGGTACCCCGGTGTCACACCTCATGTGCCGAAGTGCTCCCCCCTACTCCCTCGTTTCAAATAAAAAGGTGTTAACACTCCCCTTCTTCTGCACCGGCATCACGTTGCAAGGAAACTGAACTTTGACCCATTTTGAGATGAAAATCCTCCGCCTATGAATCAGTGTCGACACGCGAGGGGTGACACAGAGTCAGCACTACACCCCTGACATCTGTGACTGATTACACGTTGTAATGTGCCGGTGATAAATGTGTGAACACGAGGCGCTGATGAATTTACCGCCGCTCCCCAAGGAACTCAAGCCTTCCATTACACGTCTTATTACCGTCTCCGCCTCCTGATGGCTTAATTGATCCTTGTGCGCCAACAAAGTAAATGCTCCTCCAGCCATCCGGAGATCATGATACCCGGTAGGATGGGGAGGAAACAGGGAAATAGGAGCACAGCAGCTTTTAACCCGACCCCGGCCCCTCGCTCGACATACAATTTCAGAATTGCGAGTCTCTCGTGATATCGAGCCGTTGCCGGTCCATCGGGGGCGAATGCTGCGTTCGATTGCTGGATGCAACTCGTCTTTTTCCTCAGCTGAGAACACATGGAAATAGAGGCCACCGGTCTGATTGGCATGCCCTTGCTGCCCGGGCTTCCTCTGCTGTGGCGCGTGGTAAACTGAGCGCCTTCATGGATGAATTCAGAGGAGAAATGCAGAGCATGGAGCGCCCACAGAGGTTGACCACAGCACATGCTGCCACTTATTACTCCCTGTTGTCTGCCTGTTTTACATCGTATTTATAGCATGGGGGGGGGTCTTTATTTAGATCTTCTCCATCTGGTGATTTGTTGTGGGATGGGTGCCACATCTCAGCTCTACAGTGGAATCCCCCCCCCCCCTCCAAAAAAAAAAACAGGTCTTTATTGAGATAGCAGGGCATCGCACCTCTCTCCGTTTTCTTCTCTGCCACCAGCTGCTGCTGCACAGTTTACGATGCTGGCTGGGAGGCATTGGGATGAAGGCATTGGGATGAAGGGGGGGGGGGGGAGTAGAGGGGGGGATCCAGGGGGGTAGAGCCTGCAGAGGTGAAGAAAAAAAAAAAAGAGAAAAAAAAATCCCATTTTCTCTGGTGGTATGCAAAGAGTCCCTTCCCAACCCTCCCCCCCCCCCCCCCCCCGCTGCCTCAGCTCCCATCAACCTTCAGAAGCCCCTGAAAGGGGGGGGGGGAGTGGAGGTAACAGAGCTGAGGTTTGGGGCATAGAGGAGGAAGAGTCATTCTTACCCCCTGACTTCCATGTCTGTATCTCTTCATGTATCTATAGAAAGACGTGCAGGGGTTTCAAGCATTGGTGTAGCAAATGTGAGCGTCAAAGAATTTCATTTCCTGTAAATGCATAGGAAAAGTAGGGTAGGAAAGGCAGCGACCAACATAATATATATTTTTTTATCAGATTGAGCCTCAAAAGGACAGGCGTCGTCAAGAAGACAAATAACCACAAAATAAAATGGGCTGTGTATTCCAGAACATTTCAGCAGCACAGACATGAGCCCATTTCCGCTATAATTATATTTTAGAGGAGATCATAATACCTCTTAATGGGCAGGAGAGTCATTCCAACGGACAACTGGTAATGCGATCGTCTACCCACGACTGACACTCAATTCCGATCTTTCTTTAAAAGCCTTTATTATATTACTCTCTAATGTATTCTTTACTCAGTGTGCTGGAGCAGGGAGAAGTGGGTGAAATGAGGGAAGGATGGATGGTTAAAGATGAGCTACTCTCTCAAATGCCTCATTTCATGGCCGATTTTTCTGCTGAAAAAAACTTTCAAATTGGGTAATATCTGATTAATCAGCATCTGGCTTCAGTTGAAACGTGCCGTTCGTCTCCTTCACTGAAGTGTTACGTTGAAGTTTGTTGAAGCTGTATTTGACTTCCTCTCGAGGGGCAGCCTGTCATTCACTTTGGCACCATTGCAAGACTTTCTGAGTGTACTTGCCAGAGTAAATAACTCGCTGTGAGGCCGGCCATCTGTCAGACGTAGCTTTAATGTTTAATGCTGAATTATATTCAGGCCAGAATAATAAGCCACTATAAGCAAATATGGACTCCTAAAGATTCGCACAGTGCTAAAACCGACTGTGAAGGCCTCAAACGGATGGAGGCATTCTGTGACACAACGCATGAACAAAAAGAGAAAGAAAGCACACAATTGACTTGCAAACACTTCTTTTTTTCTTTGCCTTCCTGATTCTTAGCTCAGCCGAGAACAAACACACTGATGGGGAGCATCTTTGTCTGCCTCTGCACCATGTGCCCGTGTTTGCATCACTACTAGAATGATTGTTTGCTCTCATCCGGCTGTGTGACAGAGCCACGCTGGAAATTTGCAACATGGGGAAGACAAAAATATAAAATGTTGTTTCAGCAAATATTTCTGTGAGCAGCTTCCAGAACAAGATGGAACCCGTCGTGAGGAACAGGAAACGGAACAAACAGCAGAGCCAGGGAATGTAACCTCCCGGGCTAGCAAACACTGGGGGAGGGGGGGGGGGATGGTGACCAGATGAAGGCTTTGGGGTTCAGCATCCCATCGCAGCTCTGCACTAGGTCACAGTCTGTCTTGAAGACTGATGTGGCAATGGACCCCCCCGGGCTCTCTGCAGGGACCTCACTTCCGGGCTGGTGGATTAGGTCTGGATCACAGTTGACGTGCCACAGCAGAAACAATGGGATGGTGGAGAGAGACAGAGAGAGAGAGAGAGACAGAGAGAGAGGGAGAGACTAGAGAGAGGAGTGTTTCTTCTCTCTCTACTTCAAAAGTGGAGAAGCCAACATGTGACTGTACTAGACTGCTGGTTGGACAAAACAAGCTGTTTGAAGGTATCACCTTGGGCTCAATGATAACACCCCCCTCCTCATTTTGTGTGCACGGTTTAGGCTCCGGGAACATAATAATAAAAGATCGTCCTTCCAATTGTTCCATACTATCACGAGCGAGACCACATTAGCAGCCACTCAAGCGACAGTAGCCCGTTCCCCCCTCCCCCAATGTTCACCCCACCACCCATACTGCTTCCTGAAGATATATAGCCAGCCATGAACACGCCAATGAATCACAGCCCTGCTCTGCACGCGACACGTTGCCCTTGGTCAGGTGTTACTTCTCAAGCTCAAGGTCTAACAGACGAGTAGGAATTACGACAAAGCGGCGAGATAGAGGAGGAGGTTAGCCGGAGTGCAGGCTTGGGGGGGGGGGGGGGGGGGGGGGTCCTTAATTGCTTGACGCACGACCAATCCGCTGGGGGCTTTTTCGGACAAAAATCAGAAGATTAAAGTGCTGCATGTGAAGTATGAAGATTTTAAAAAATAAACTGAGGAGAAACATCCGGGGCCAAAAGACATTCATCATCAAGTGCCAAGTGGTGGTCAGGCGGTAGCGGCGGAGAGGATGTACATCTCTATTCACAGATCAATAAGACCTGCAGAAGCCCCGGGCCCGGCTCCCGCTGGAGTCTCTCCACCCTGCACCGAACGACCACTCGCCTCCTGCGTAACTTCCTGTGGGGCTCGCCAAGGACAGAAGAGCAACGCTCAGAACAACAACAAAGCCTCCGAGGGTCGGGACACTACCTGGCTCCCAGCTGACGGGTCCAGAGCTTTGATCGTGATGATTACAGATCGCTCTCGGGGCAGGTGTCTCCGTGACTTGGAGACACCCTGCTGAGAGCCCATCAGGAGGCATGACTTGAATACTGTCATACAGCACACCTCTAAATCCCCCCGATACAAGCTGTCTGCTTGTGAAATGTTGTTTTGTTCCGTTGCCTTCCAAAGTAAGAGGATGTTTGTGAGAACTCAGAGGAGCTTCAGAAAGAAAACTATTTTGTTTGCTCAATTAAGGAAATCCAAAAGGCTTGCCCGAGGAAGTATTTGAGAAACAATCAGTTCCTTTACTGCGTCACAGTGTATGTATCTGTTCATTCTCAGCAATGCATGCAGGTTTTGACTTTGATCTGCTATCTCTCAGTCACACGTTACATCGTGACGTCGTTGGCAGTAATTGTAAAACGCCAGCGCCTTTTTTTTCCGTGTGAAGTTTGGAGTGGCGTATGTGTGGTTCACGCTCTCCTTTCAAACTGAGTGGAAGTCGCCGGGGAAATCTACACGCGCCAGTTGGCTCTATCCGGCCGGCAAGTGTTGAGGAAAAAAAAGGTGCGCAGCTCCTCTCAAGTCTTTCACTGTGAGTGACTCTGGAGGACGGAGAGCAAAGCTGTGGATTGACCAGCAACCGCATATTTGCCGCTTTTTCTTCCGTGTGCGCTTACCTTTGGATTTGAAAACCTAAAGAAAAGTCTGAAAGTGAGATTCACCAGCAGATAAACGCTCCAAATCACTGGGAAAGCAGTCTTTTCAAATGATAAGTTGTCAGATTTCTTTCGAAAGCTGTACTATTTAAATTTAAATTCTTGTTTGTCTCTTTTATTTTAGTCCCATCCTAAATGGCCGTTGAATAGAGATTGATGAATTACAGTTATATGACTACTGGCAGCATTAGAGAGAAACTCCAGTCCAAAACGCAGTATGCTATTTAAATGAACAATGTTGTAATAATTGTTTAAATGCTGAATTATTTATTTCTGATGGACTTGTGATAACTTTGCCAGTAAACACAATATTTAAAGTGGTGCTTGATTCTTAGTGGGGAAAATTACGTTTCGCAAATTACATAAACTAATCGATAAGGAAGTACCAAACCGATACAGACTTAAACAGCTGTATTCAGGAATCAATGACAATGTGGCTGATCTACTCAATCCAATTATATGTTTACATACTATCCATAATGGAATTGAAATTATTGAAGCAAAATCTATACACTGTAGGATCTTTTTTACCAATTTGCTGAAATTTAAGGAAGCAATGTTGAGGCCAAGCTTGATGTTGCTTTACACTTCAGAGAACAATCCCACTTCCACACAGTGATGCGTAGAGCCGATTGATTTAACACTCGGATCAGTACTCGGTATCGTCCGACAGCCGAAGCATGGCTATCGGTATCTGGACTGAAAAAGCCGGGTCAATAGGTCCAGAGTCCAGACTAATCCAACTCTGCTGTAGGATGGACTGATAGAGCGGTTTCTCCAGCAGAGCAGCCACTTGGATTTCTATGAAGGAGGTGCAGCTCGCTTGCTTCACAGTTTGAGCCAAAAGTTGGTCACATGGGAAACATCTGCCGAGATACACTACTGTTCAAAAGTTTGGGGTCACCGAGAAAATGTTGTGTTTTTCATGAAAACTCACACTTTTATTTATTAAATAATTACAAGATTAATACAAAATATAGTCAAGATATTGACAAGGTTAGAAATAATGATTTTTATCTGAAATATTAATGTTGTTCTTCAAACTTGTCGCTCAAAGGAAGGCCAGTTTTAGAGCTTCTCTCACCAGCATAAGTGTTTTCAGCTGCGCTCACATAAAAAGGGTTTCAATGTCAAGGAATAATCTGTTTGTGGAAAATGCGAAATAAAAAGTTAGGGTTTCAAGAGGGTTCTAACCCTCTGCTAGTCTTCTAAGGCAATAACACACTGTACCACCTTTGTAGAGATTTCATTAAAAAACAGAGAATAGTAATTTACCACATTAATTATGTATAGAGTGTATTTCTGATTAATTGAATGTAATTTCCATTGGAAAAAAACAGTGCTTTATTTCTTTTTTCTAAGTGACCCAAAACTTTTGAACGGTAGTGTACATTATATAATCCTGCTCATATCCTAGAGGACATTTCCAGTACATATCAACAGTAGGGCCACATGCTTTTCAGCTGTTTCTCATCTGTTGTGACAGGCAAAATAATAACGAATAACTCATCTTCAACTGCATTGCCCGGGGAAGTGGAAGCTAAATGATGTCAGAGCTCCAGACACAGGGGAGGCTGGAATAGAAGATGCTGGGATAATAATGGACATTTTGTGGCCAAAACCCAGAATGATATGGCAGGGTCTCCGTCTCTGAATCTATTGACATTTTGTGCATGCAGCCTGGGTCGTTTTACCGGATGGCTTACAGCCTGACCTTGATGTCGCTGCTGTTCACGGGTGATGGGCGGTGCAACTACTGGATGACGGATGTCAAAGTCGCTTCCCCCTATAATAGCCACCTCTGCCACTTCACTTCAGAGAGCTGCTGCAGTTACAGAGGCGGAACAAAAATAAGCTGACATTGGGTAGCGTTTAATTTCTGGGCGGGTCAAGAGAAAGAAATGGACGTGACGTGAAATCACAAATCGGATATCAAGGAGGCGATCAAAATAATACAACCTAGTATTTGTCCACTCTGCTGTTTTATCAGCAGGCCGGAGTGCCTGACTTCTCCCTTTCTATTATCTCCCCATTCGGCCGAGTGCTTTCTGTTTGAAAGTAAATTATTAAAAAAATGCTACGGCCATCCACTTACTCTGTGGTTATCTTCAAATGTCAGACGGCGAAGCCCATCGGTCAGGCTGAAACACGTTGAGGAGAACCGCTTTGAAGGACTTCATTTCCTGATCCAAGGGATCTCTCAGAGATCCAGCAATGGCGGGAAAGATTGACTTCTGGACTTGTCAGAGGAGTTCAGCCAGCCACTGAACGTTGTTATGACAAGCAGTGAGCCGAATATCCTTTTACTTGTCGGAAATGATCACATGAATGCGTGCCTTGTGAGAGAGCCAAATTGAATTTGAGCAGCCACCTCTGGCAATGCTCTAATGCGAGCCATATATCCTGCATCTACGGCTCTAGACAGGAAACCGCGGGAGGCAGGGAAGGGTGTTGCCCAGAGGGGAATGCCGTCGAAAGGACGCGCATTAGAGGAGCACTATCAGAACGGCCACGATAGTGACACATTCACTAATGATCAAGTTAGCTGGCGGTGCAGGAGATAAGGAGATGTGAGTGATACCACTCGCATGGCAACAGTACGCTTCACCTCCCAAGGGTTCGGCTCCACATGTAATCACTTCCCTCTGCTTCACACGAACAGGTGACACCTTTGTCTTTAGTCGTGTCTTCTAGTTTCCCCCTGCAATGGCACTAATGTGTGGAGTAAGAAATTGAGGTTTATTTGTTTCATTAAAAGAACACAAATCAATACTTCTTTCAGATGTTGGAACAGCACGATCATTGTCATAAATAAAATGTGATCCAATTTTCGCATCTAAATGAAATTAGATGACTCTTTCTGTAGATGAAAGCCAGGGGACAAAGCATACCAATGATGGCGGTCAGTGTTTGTATTATCTTGGAGCCACACACTGATGACTGCCATTTTCATTATGTCGGCGAGTCTATAAAGCCCGAGAATAAGTCACATTTAATAATTTCAACTCATCCACACCATCACCGGCTAGAGAGAGCAGCTTATGAGCCAGCCTGAGCTATAGCTGGAATATGTGATTAAAAGGCCCTGGGTTCGGCCAAAGAGTGACTTTAAATCACTCCTGTGGGAAGAATTTACTCTGTCTATATATAATTAAATTTTACACTGCAGTCATTAGTATTATATTTATGTATGCATATATATTGTGTGTGTATATATATATATATATATATATATATATATGTATATAAATATATATTTTATTTTGTATTTTATATTTTACTTTGTATACTTTGCACAGTCATTGTATTGTATTTGTTTGTGTGTGTGTATATATATATATATACATATATGTTTGATTTTATATACATATATACTTCATTTTGTATTTTATATTTTACTTGTATACATCTATATCTTTCATCCCTGTTTTTTAAATGTTATATTTATTCTTGTGTGTTTAGTTTATTGGTGCTGCTACTGTGACGACAAATTTCCCCTTGGGGATTAATAAAGTTTATATCTATCTATCTAAATCCGGTCGTATCCTGATGCGACAGAAAGTAGAGCCAAATCCCACGTTGCCATGGGGACCCCCTAGCGAGCCTACGGTCCGGGAACTGGGTGTAGTTGGCTGGTCAGGCCTGGGAGAACAATACCAGGGGGATCAGACTGGTGCAGAGACAGAATTAGTGCAGAGAGCAAAGTCACGCTGCCGGATCAAAGAGCACCTTTGTTCTCATGCTCCCCTTTTGGAAAGCAGCGGAACTTTTGCAGCCTTTTCGTTCCCGCTTTGTTTGTCATTTCGGTTTTCATTTTGAACTCGTGCACGAGTCAAGCTAGACTGAAGAGAAGACAGACAAGAGAACATGTGACTCGGGGTAAAAAAAGGGTATGAAAGCAGCAGAGGAGGGGGCGGGGCGGGCGTGGAGGGCAGGTGAGGAAAGACATACTGTACGTTATTGCTGCCGATTCCATTCTCACCACCTACAATACATCCAACTGCCTTCGACACAACTCGTCCATCAGGTTTTCACTACAACATTATTCAATGTCTCTCCAGCAGCTTTCCAACCTCAAACAGGTGTGCGCAGCTCTTTCACCAAACAGTTTCCCCCCATATCAACCCTATATAAGGGCATCAGCGCTTGCTGATCTCATCAAACACATACAAATATGGGTAGAGCGCGTCTGCCGTCCTGTTTATAGCTCTCCCCGAGACGGAGCATTCCAGAGACCTTGTGTTATGCTTTCACCAAGCTGCATTCAAAATACATCCAGCCAGTCGGTCTTATGGGCATTTCATCTCATGGGCCCTATTATTCCAGCGCACTTTCACAGCCTTGGTCTGCTGGCTAGACGGGGTAACGCCGGACTTTAGACGCTTTCTTGCCGAGTTTCGTTTTTTTCCGTCTCTCGTTTGGGTTCACACAGGAAGGCCAGGCGACAAAGGGCCGTTTAGTTGTTGAGTCTTTCATACAATCTCCACGCGGAGAGTCACGATGTGCTTTTTGAGCCGACTGAACTCCAATCAGCAGAATGCTGGTGGCTGTTTCTTGTATCTAAAAGGCAACTTGTTGCTTAACTTGTTTATCTTCAGCAACAGAAGACTCGGGGGATTCCTCCAAATGTTGATCCTCCCTCCCTCTCTCTGTCTCACCCCCTGCTGCTGTGGAAACCAGAGCCTAAACGGGGGAGAGCCCACCCAACTGCAGCTGACCAGCTGGAATGAGAGTCTGGGAAGAAAAGCAGAACTGGAATCCCAGTGTGTCGCCTTCCCACCGCACACTTAACCCTCCCTGTTCTCCACAAGCACAGACGTGGGCCACAAAATGGAGCTTGTGTCAGCCTGATAAAAAACGAGGGACATCGTTTCATGCAGCACAATTACAGGGTTGTCCTTTTATGATAATGACGGGAGTGACATGTTGCTTATTACACCACCAAGGTGCCTTTGATGGTTTATTTTCTGCAAGGCGGGAAAAAAAGCCCAGAATGCACATCCCATTCCTTCAAGGGAATTGATATTTGTATTGATGACTAAAACACACAAACGCTCACTCCCTCAAGAGACTCGCTGCCTCTAATTTATATGGGATGAATTAAAGACGGAAAATCTGTGCCTCCGTTAGCACGAAGCCAAGCAACAAGAGGAAACCAGTGGAATGTATTCAAGTGGAACTCTTTCTCTTGAGCAACACATGCGAGCGCACTCATTAAAAGCCTCACATTAAACTGGTCGTGGTTCTGCGGGGTGGGGGAGTTTTGGTGGAACGCGGGGGGGGGGGGGGGCACCAGAATATATTTACCCTAAATTCCCAGCATTACTTTGGGCAGGCCCTGGCCCCAGTGCGCGGGACATTAATAAACACAGCGGCATGCAGGCTAACCTAGCAGCACTCACACACACACATATGGACACAGGAAACAACATCTTCACACTTTAAGAGACTTTTCACGCGCTCAGCCCCGCCACCAAGTGATCCGACAGGCCGAGGAAATGCACGTGCACAGGTGACCCACCACTCCCCCCGTCCTCCTCTGATCTGATCTCCAGCTGCCGTTTACGCCACCTTCACCTGTCCTCTCAGCCACATGTGTTCGAGTGACCAGCTGAGAGACAACGCTTCTCACCCGGAGCGGCACACTGACCCTGATATAATTCACCCGGAGACCGAGGCAAATCTTTTTCCACACATTACCGCTCATGAGGACTCTGGCTTTTCGTGCAGATCCTAATGCTACTCCTGGCCTATCGGGGATATCCCGTAGTCAAAGTGACAAAGAGGAGGAAAATGTCCTTGTTCTTAAGAGGGTATTTCTCATGGACAGGATAGGGAAGTGTACAGTATAATGTGTGTATGGTCTGAGGCAAAATAAACTAAAGACAGACAATTAGTGTGGATTCTTATCCCAGAATTAAACTCCTCTCCCGGCTATTATACGCTGCCATTTTTATTCACAAATCCAGCTCTTATTCTATTTCTTGGCTGGCCTGCTATTTGACCTACGAGATGGCAGCACACAAGTAGTATTGACCCCACATCCCCCTCACTGGGGGGAACAGGGTATAATTAACTGTAGTGTTAAAGGCATGGTGCCTCTGAGACTGTAAAACAGGGTATGCATACTGAGCAAACTACTTCATCCCAAAGGATTCCGGCCCAATCCATCCAATCCATACTTATTCATTTATTCAGCCGACTCATGGCCTCTGGCTCCCTCCGAGATGTCCAACAGGTCAAATATGGGATTTCCATCTTCATCATCTCGAATTAGACGAAAAATGTGGGAAAGTTCAGGAAAACTGTTATTTTTTTCCTTTCTTTCTTTCTCTTGTTCTCTCTTTGCATTTCTGTTCACACAGCGGGGTTTTAACAAGTCCCAAAATGGCTCAGATTACTTGAAAGGGGTTTATTGTTGTATCCCCACCTGTGACTCAAGTATTGCTCACTGTAAGTACCGGCGAGTGCACTGACACCAAACATGCCCTCCGCTATGTGTGTCACCAAAGATACAGAAGAGCGGCGCCTCCACCATCTGTTAAGCATCTGCCTGAGCGCCGATTCACACATATTCACTGTTCTAGGTGACAGTGATATGTGTTAGCAATTACTTTTCTGACTGCTGCGCTCCGTTTGAAGAGGAGGAGGAGAACATCATTATCTCAGGAAACAAGCAAAATATGATCAGACTGGTAAGCAAAACAATATGTGTTGGTGGTGATTGACAGATTCAGCAGAGGGGGGGAAAGCCTTCCAGCAGCCAAATCTGATGCTATAACGGTAGCTTAGTTTCTAATGCAGTTAGTTTTACATTTTAAGTCATTTAGCTGATGCGGTTGTTCAAAGTGACTTACTTAAATGCCACGGAAGTGCTAATCTGTTTTTATCCAAGGTATTGTTGGAAAAGTACCTGGTGTGATGCTGTAGGAATGCTGATGGTAGTATTTAATTGCTAGCATGACTAAATCTCTAACCAGAATGCACAAACTAAAAACATCCCAATGTCATGTATCCTCCACAACTGGCTCCGTGTTTTATAGCTGCATTAAAGCCAAGAACAAATAAAAAACGCACAAGACACGTTTTCTGGAACAGTTGTGTTCCGAGTGATAAAAAAAGAGGCGATCTGCAGCGCGCCGGCTACTACGGCAGTGAAAGCAACGACCCGACAGAGGAGCAGACGGAAATAATCCTCCTGTCCGTCCTTTGGTTGCCCAGACTTCCTGTTTGACAAAACTAAATCCCTGTTGATGCTGGGCTTTCCGCCCTGTTTCTCTACATATCTGTCTCACTCTTTTTTTCTTCTTCATCTGTTCACTCTCTGTCTTTTATGACAGACAGCGGTCACACCCACTGCAAGGAGGAGGAGGAGAGGGAGGAGAGGGAGGGAAGAAGATGGAGAAGGAGAATAGAAGGACACAGAGGGGAAGACATAAAGTAGAATTATGGGAAAGGTGAAACAAGGCTGTCATACAAAGTTAAAGACTGAGAGAATTGGAAATAATACTCGAATCCGAAAAAGGGAGAGGGGGCGGGGGCAGACAGAAAAGGAGGTGTGAGTTTATCCTTAAAAAGAGTGATGGAAGATAGAGCAAATAGACTGCCTGTGATGCAGATCCTTCGCTCCCACTCTAAACATCCGCGTGGTGATGTTGGTGGGGGGGGGGGGTTTAAGCTTTAGGGAACTGTATGTTAGCTGCCGGGGGTCTGCACTTTAGGTCATCAATCAACCCGGAGGAAGAGACATCCACTTCATCACTATCAGTGGTCGGAAAACGCGAGCGATGAAGAAGCGAGATAGCGTTCCAAAAAATATCACACGAGGCGTGTGTCCGTAGTGACTCCTCTCAAACATATTACATCTCATTAGTTTTATGCGACGCCGACATGACGGATGAGACAGTGCAGTCCATCATCGTCACATCCGACCTGCAGGCCTTTGAGGAGGGAAGGATACAGATATGCTTTTTGGGAGTAAAAGGATAAAAAAGGGCGCTTCAGGGAATATTCACGCATCGCTGAAGAAATGCCTCGCGAACAGTCGTCACTGTCAAGACCCACTGTCCCGGTACAGAATCCCCCCCCCCCCCCCCCCCGCCCCCAAAGAAACATGAGCTCTTCATCCCAAAGCCTTCCTCGTGCGCATGCGAGTTCATTTAGTTGTACCTCTTGAAAACGAGTGCTGATGGCGAGAAGAGATTGGAAACCACACATTGTGGGACTGGGCGCGATCCAGCTGGCAGGAGCTCACAAAGCCGACACGAGGACAAAGCTGCCGGCTGTGGTGGTATGGCTCTCCAACAGGACAACACGCCCATGTGCCAAACAGCCCTTGGCGACATCACGGAAGCCAAAATTGCAGACCGTCCGTGATTTATGTCCACGTCCTTAAATGCGTCCCTCGACGTAAATTGTGAGGCAGCGCATGCCGATGTGGTACGTTACATTTGAACGAGGCATGCCGAGCATGCTGTATTACATGTTACGGGTCGCTACTTCAGTGAGACAGACCCGGAGTTGAAGGTATTTCATGTGCTTTTCATCCTCTCTGCGGCGTAATGTTTTTATTTACCGACAAACGAGATGCTGAGAGCCAATCAACCGGCAAAACAAACGGAGAAGCTTTCCCAGCATGCGGCGCTGCCAATTATTTGATGGTTTTAGATCAACTGCAGCTTCACCGGAGGCAGGTGGGGGGGAAGTGTTCAACCAGCGCGGCCAACAGGCCCGTGCACCATATGGAGGCTCTAAACCCAGCGCATTGCGTAGTCTCCCCCACACTCGTGTCCTTTTGTTCAGACAAACCAGCCCCATAACGTTTCATCTAATCTCATTAAACTATGGTTCGGCTTTCACACTCAGATCTTCAATTCCACTTTGAAGAAAAAAAAGCTGTCAAAAAAATAAAGAATCCAATTCACACGTTTTGAAAGCGGGTCGAAGCATTAATGCACGTCAAATAAATTAAAAGTGTGTCATCCATCTCTAATAGGCTTTACGTGGGAGCATCACAAGGCATGTGGAAGAAAACCTACATTTTTCATCTAATTTCATCAATAGATTGTCAGAACCCAGGGGTACAATTTGATGTAATAGACATTAAATGTCTCGAATCAATAAGAAATGCTTTTATGCATTGCACATTTCTGTTAAAACTGCGAAGAGTTCTCGGTACTTCTCCCAACAGTGACAGACACAATTAGACTGTATGGATTCCCTGCTGACCATAACCTTCTCTTATGGCAGTAAAAAATGCTGCGTTGGGCTGTTTTAAACTTCTCCTCCCCCATCCCTTCGGGACATAAAAACCTAATACAGTAAGTCTGCACCTCCTCTGAGACCACGGCCGCTGACACACTCCCTGAAAGGCCAAGTGCAGCCGCTATTGCATCATATTGTTTGTCCTGGTATTTCTCCTTCAATATGAAGGATGCGGCGGTTCAGCACCTTCTCAATAAAAATATAGAGCCTCCATCCAGCAGCTATATCACCTGACATTTCAAGTTCAGGTGATCTCAGACTATTGGACATTCTCCGCGGGTCGAGGCAATATCTTTGGGAGATTTAAGTTGTGTTTTAGAGCAATGCTTCATCACTGCCTCTCCGAATGCGACTTGTGATGTTATTTGGGCTGCTAATCAACCTTTGGAACCTGCGGATCACGGTAGTTGTATTTGATTGATTGGTTTAAAAGGGTAACGGGGTGTAGAAACTGGGTCTGCCTTTCAATTCACATTACCAAATGGACATCACGGACACTTCGGAGACCTCCAGAACAAAATATATATAATACTGACGTCACATCACTGCAGAGTCTAGATATAATAATAATAATAATAATAATAATAATAATAATAATAATCATAATAATCATAATGATTATTTATTTTAAACAGCGCTTCTCAAGTATATATACTTAAGCGTCTTTCTGTACTAGAAAGGCGCTCTAGAAGTCTAAATTATTATACTTTAGGGTGGCTTCATAATTTAATTATGGCACAGACCACTATTTAAAGCACTCTCTTTGACAAATCACTCAGCCCTGACTGCATCTTTTTCATCACGCTTCACACAAACTGACTGCTGCCTACTGGAATTATTTCTCTTAACTCCAACTGCACCACCGACATTTTAAGTTGGTTTACCAGCCTTTCTCATAAGCCCCCACCAATCAGAAAAGTAAAAATAGTCCTCCCCTATGTAATTGGTAATGGAGCCGACCAGTCATTCAATCACAGAGCCCGTCAACGTGTCAGTCATCATGAGGCGATCAAAGAGCAAAATGTCAACGCAAAACCACCTGTCAGGACAGCAGTGAGAAAATAAACACCAAAGAAAGACACACGGGAATAAAAAAATCAAAAGGCAGCTTCCTGTAACGAGGGGAGATACAAAGTACTTTAAAAAGGTACACTGAGGTCTTGTATCGAGCTGGTGGAAAAACAAACGTTAAACAGCCCCCCTCCCCCCCCCCCCCTTCCCTTTCTGTGCAAGACTCTGCTTAAGGAACCCGAAAGACAAGGCGAGACTCTACAGGGGAGGAGGGGATCAAAATCCCTAACAACCACATCCAAGTCAAACATCTCTCAATGTCTGAGCCTCCCGTCTCCGCACCGCTGCATAACGAAGACAAGAAATGACCACGCAGGCGCTTGTTCAGTGTAAGCAGCACCAGGCGCTCAGGCCTTTGATTTGTGAGCCAGCACCGTTTCGTCGTCTCGTACTCAGACGCAAACTCTCCGGCCTGTACAGGGAATCTCGGCCTTTGCTATTAGCAATTAACCAGCGCGGGAGCAACAACTTGCCCAGAAGCAAACGGGGGGAAAGCAGAATTACAAGAGGTAAACAACAACAACAACAGCAGCAGCAATAGTTTCAGTCTGTGCTGCAAGTAATGAGATAACGTGCTGATAAACCCTTTCTGCTCTAATCTATTTTTATGGGATTGAGATAAATTACAAGGAGATATTAAAGTGGATGCGTTCCTCGCGGCGGCCCAGAGGCCCCAGCTCCTCTGGTGAGACACTCTTCATTAGTGGCCAACAATAGGAGCAGAGGAAGCACAAGAGGAGGAAGACGCCAGCATCAGACCGGGAACCATGAGGGTTTTTTTAATCTGGCTAATACGAAAAGGTCTCATTTACTCCCTCTTACTGTTCCCGCTAATTGCTGAGATTTGATCACATCCCACACACACACACACAAACACACACCAGCAGGGTCCTCATTTCACAGCGAGATTCTCAGTTAATAGGAAGTGAATAGAGCAGAATGTTTCAATAATCAGGTTTTTTTTCCCCCTTCCTTCTTCTTCTTCTCTCTCACAATTGACCCAGAGATTCCTCCACTCTTTGCGAGCGGTAGACGATTCACAGAGGGGCCCATCGAGCTTCCCAATTGTGTCACTTCCAATTAGCCCTTCAAAGACATCTCTGCCCTTTAGCTCGCCAGCATTCAAGTTAAAAGGAACTGAGCGGTGGCCCTTGTATTCAATACCACCTTCCTCCGCTTTCCCTCCACCTACATTCACAGTGCTGGATTTGTGGGTCCAAGAAAGAGAGAAATTGCAAGAAAAATAAACCGGATTTAAAAAAATCCTGTAACCAAAAATAGCATCTTGCTGTAAAACTCTGTTTGGGGTTGCTGGGAGCTTAAAAGGGGCTCTCCTTACATAACAGTGCACATTTCTGAATAAGCCAACCAGCCTTCACCTTCATCATACTCCATATTATACATCATTAATACTGACGTTCCAAAAGCAGCTAGAACTAGGACATGACACGCTGTGGTGGTTCTCTGTAGATACTTCTTTTTTTTAAACTGTCAGCTGTCAAATCTGCCTGCAACCTGCTTCTGTCACTTTACTTCTTAAAGCTCGGCTGAAGAGACGGGGATTGGTGGTGAGCCCGCAGTATGAGAGCAAAAGCTTTTGAGTTGATGAGCACCGGAGAAACTCTCCATAAAAAAAAACACACTAAACAAACAAACACACTAAACCAAAAGACATATGACTAGGACTCCCATTTTTGCAAAGAGCAGAAGGACGGGCGTGGGTGTCTCTGCAACTCAAAAGGATCAAGTCAACAACATATTTTTGGGCATGTTGGCTAGATTTTCCATTGTTTCATCAGTTGAACAGAAAAGAAAAAATGTATGCATTGATGCCAAAAACGACCACACATAAGAGTAGAAGTAAAATAATCCACGCTTTCTTAGTTGAGAGCAAAGCCACATATTTGGTGCCAACACACTTGATGTGAAATCAACAATTCAGATTGAAAATGGGGTATTTCTGTTTGAAAACCTTATTTCAAATGTTAACTTGGAGTAGAATCACGTGTGTGATATTTTTTAATTTGTATCTGCAATCAGGAGCTAAGAAATGTAAACTGACCCGATATCTTCAGCCGGGCTCCATTCGTTGTGGAGCCAAGTGTGAGGAAACAACAGCTTTTCTGGGCCAAGAAAACCAGCCTGCGGTGAAATGTTCACGGTTCTCAAGATTTCTACACCTCCTCGTGAATGTGATCCCAAACCAACCATGTTAGACGATAAGTTAGCGACAGCCAGTAAAACCTCACAGTTCTCTCCTCACATCTCAGGAGTTCGATAGAATCCTTCGATGCAAAACGAAGCGTCGGGACGGATGTGACTTGAGAGATCAAAACTTGATAGGCCTCCTATCTCCTCATAATTCTAACCACAGCACACAGTCAGAAGAGAGACACACAAACACACAATCATCAACTCACCTCCCACGAACTGAATGCCGCCGGCCACGCGGCCAATCGTACGCGAGATGAGGTCCGAGATGCAGCAGCCCATCAGAGCCGTGAGGGCCACCAGCAGGAGGAGGCCGCACCCCACCCCCGTCACCACCGTGCAGATCCTCCACTCCAGGCTCGGGATGCCGAGGAAGGAGGCGTAGCGGCCGCATTGCTCCAGCATCACCGTGGCCTGCCTCTCCTCGTCCCTCACCGGGTAGGAGCAGCGGCGAAACGTGCCAAAGGACACCGGCTTGTCCATTTGCGTCCCTAGCAGCCAGTAGGGCATGAAGAAGCCAACGCAGGAGGCAGCGGCGCACAGCAGGGACAGCAGGGCCCAGATAACACCTGTACATGTCAGGCTAGACGCCATGGTAAACAGCCTGCGAGCGCTTCACAGTCCCGGACCCAACGGCAGTTATAGGAGCAGTCGCAGTGTGGTGGAGCAGCCTTCACCTTCTCAGTGACTCCCGGCCCCTGTCAGGAGGAAGAGACGCAGAGAAGAGAGGAACAAAAGTCATCTGTGGGGACAAGTTGTTATCTTTTGGAAAACCCTAAACAGCCACAGCTTGAAAATAATCCAAGTATTTGTACTTATTAGTTTGTCAGGTATTTCCTCTCCTGTAGTGCACTGAAGGATGTGTCCTTATTAAGCAGATATAACATTGTGTAATAAAAAGGCACAGCTATCAGATACCTTCAATACAATTCGTAATCGATTCATGACTAATAGCAGACACAATTCATCAATTATCAAACTCAGGCCGACACATTATCGACTCAAATATGATATAGGATGAGGGAACCCACGGTTATTCTCTCTTCCCTTTATAATCACACAAGATAAATAAATTAAGCATTCTAGTTTGTTCACACCATTCAGCACCTTTAAGGCAACCCTAAATATGCATAATGACAACCAGTTTATCACAATATATTGACTGGTAATATCACGTGTGGTTCCTTGTGAATTTAGTTTCATTTTGAAAACAATGTTAACTCTTAAATATCAGTACAATAAACTTGCTCATAATAGAACACATATTAGAGCACAACTGGAACAAGTGTGTGACTATAACAACGAATGAAAATGCTCAGCAAGGAGCAGAGAAACTGGACTCGCAGTTGAGGACGCGCTCCCTGCAGGAGCAGCCGCGTCGGGAACATGCATGCAGGGATTTTTCGTTAGGGGTGACCTCGCTGTGGTATCGCAGTGCTCACACCGCCGGAATGTAAATCATGAAAACAAGAAAAAGAAACACGAAAAACGAGCGCTTACATGTCGGGAGAGCT
Organism: Liparis tanakae; assembly: GCA_036178185.1. Classification (NCBI taxonomy): domain Eukaryota; kingdom Metazoa; phylum Chordata; class Actinopteri; order Perciformes; family Liparidae; genus Liparis; species Liparis tanakae. The sequence continues at coordinate 7,211,013 of CM070099.1, read as the reverse complement.
CCGGAACAATATGCACTCGGTGTCCAATGCGAGCTTCTTTCCATCTGCAGACTCCAGCTGTGTCGGCTCTCAAAAGCAAACTTTTTTCTTCAGTCGAGGAAAAGAGGAGAGAAATTCCTTCAGCCGAAGAATTTTAATCCCACCCGCCCCCCTGCTCCTTGCACACACAAATATGATTAAAAGTGAGCTCAGAATCCGTTCACGAATCACTTCCTCCTCATCAACATATGTAACTGAGGCAAAGATGAATTATTCCTCCTGTGCAGCGCAGAGACGCGCAGCGCTGACTGACTGAGTGAACTCCCCGTTTCCACATTCCTGCTCAGAGAGGGAGGGCGGGGGGCGGGGAGGGGGCGAGTCCATGAAACACTCGGGAGGCGACCATCAGTCACACAAATCCCCACCCAGGGGCTGGACTCACCGCTACTATCATTCTCCTCGTGTTTCCGATGCATTCAATGATGCCTCGTAAACTGCGGGACTTGGAAATAACCATCCCGCATCAAGTAAACCTACATCCAGTTGTCTTGGCGAGGAAAGGAGGATAGGTTATGAACGTATTAGTGTAGTAGGCCGATAGTATTGTCAGCACATATATATATATATATATATATATATATATATATATATATATATATATATATATATATATCTTCACTCATTCGATATATATCGGAGGTCATATTGTGTATCATATATATATATATATATATATATATATATATGTTTGTGTGTGTGTGTGTGTGTGTTTGCACGTTTAGTCTGCTTTTGTATCTTAACGTCTTGAGACAAAGTTGGAAAAAGTGTTCTCACATTAACATGACACCTTTTGGAGTCAATGTGTTCTGTGTGATACATAAATACAATTGCTAACCTACCTGATGTATTACAATTCATAATGCAGGACACTTCCCTGTGTTACATCCTGTCCAAACACATATGTGTGTTTTAGCCTAGGAACACTGCTTATTAACTGTCTGAGAGACACTATTAGGGGAGAGGAATGTAATGGAGCAATGTTTTCTTGAAAGGCCACCAACAGAATAAAGTCTTAGATGCGTAACACCTTGTTGAGACAAGACCATTACAAATGGAATCAGCTGTTTAATATTATTGTGTTACATGTTTAAAATATAATAATCGTCGTCGGGTCGCTGATAGTCACGTAATTTAGCCTGCATGTGTATAAACCCAAGCTTGTGTATGTGGGACATTACCTCACTAACCACAAGGTCATCCCACTATCTTCATTCTAAAGAATCGAAGGACGATCAATACAAAGTGGAATATTTCCATATGTACATGAACGCAACATCTCCCGAAAATGCATTGGGGATCTATTTTAATAATAGTATCTATTTTCTTTGAAAACCTGGCTCAGATATCGACCCAGTAAACTACCTTAAAGGGGTGCTCTTTTAATTATTATAAATACTTACTTTAAATATCTAGTTACATGGCATATTGACGTTATCCAGCACTTGGAACGATATAATAACACGTTCTGGAAGAGGTGCCGAAGCCGAACGTTGAGAAAAAGTCATATTTGCACAATTTCATCGCAGTTATTATTTATATATCAGTCAAGTCTCTAAAAAATAATAGTACATTATTTTAGCACCAACAAAAACTGCGTTGCGGAACGTTGCATCGTTTTCCCACCGGACGTTAATTTCAGACGGACCAAAACATCTTTCGGAAAGTTGACGTGGAGGTGTTTGTGTACGATGGCTGATATTAAACTCGACACTTCTGCTGATAGCTCCGCTGTATTACCGAACCCGAATGCGCCTTCGCCGCCCAATAACCCGTTGTCGAGGAAGCTGAACAAAATACTGGAGACGAGGCTCGACAATGACAAGGTACGAGGGACGAGTTTAGCTTCTTGCTAGCTAGATGGCGTTGTCTAAATCTGGAAGATAGTCGCGTCATAACTGGACATAACGCCGCTCCTGGGGGTCTTGTCACCTAAGTTACCCCATATTGTTCCGCGCATGCTGTGGTAAACCACAATAACAACGTCCACAAAGTCTCATTCATTTAACAGTTAGCGTGTTGTTGTAGTCATTGAGTGCGCGGGGCTGTAGTTTTACACTTGGGTGCGTGTTGGTGTCCTGGTTTGTGTCCCCATCAAACACATACGCACGCACACAGGCACGCACACGCACGCACACACACACACACACACACACACGTTAAATACAACTACATACAACTGTTTTGAGGTGATCATGAATCACGCACAGTTTTAATTAATTATGCAGGTGGCAGCAATGCCATTATTTAAACTCTGTTGGCACCAAGACTTTACATACGCAACATTTGCATTTTAGACACACGCACACACACACACACACACACACACACACACACACACACACACACACACACACACACTCGCACGTTGTGATGTCCTTGTCATGCTTTCAGGAGATGCTCGAGGCTCTGAAGGCGCTCTCCGTGTTCTTCACCGACAACACTTTGCGCACGAGGAGAAATCTTCGCGGTGACATCGAGAGACGAAGCCTCTCGATCAACGAGGACTTCGCCCGAATATTTAAGGACGTGAAAGAGGCAAGTTTCCAAAGGAAATACCGGTTATTTATCATTAATCATCACTCATGTCCAACTCATTTTAACCATGCAAAGTACCTGTGCAGTCAGTGGTCATTATTATATTTGATTGAGGTGGGTTGACACATGACGAGAGAGGTCTATGGTTTATTATGTTTTATTTAACAACAAAGACTGGCACAGACTGGCCCTGGTGTTTTGATTTCAGATTATTGGAAAGGTTGGCTAGGATTATGATGTAGAACAGAATTTCCAATTTAGAAAGTGCATTTTAAAGCTCAGGGAGTGAGATCGAGTTTTTAGTTCAAGGAAATGTTTCTTTTTGGGATCATTTATGAGCAGCTATTCTCAACAAGTTGGTAGACCGTAGTGAGGAATCTGAAAACCTGAGATCGAAGCAGGCTACTCCACAACATTTTATTGGATCAGTAGTGTTTGACTCGTGTGAACAAAGCTGTGTATTAAACTGTGACTCCATGTTCTCCAAAGGAGCTTGAAAGTGTTCATGAGGATGTACAGGCCATGAGCATATGCTCTGAAGAAATGACCAATCGCTTAAAGGTACGTTATCTTTTATTATACCAGCATGTTCACATAATGATTTACTTCATAACAATACATATTTACAGTTGGTATATTTGCACATGGTGTGTGTCAATCACTTCTTATGTATTCTATTTAATTGTGTCAGCATAATGTTTGCAATCCAACTTTTAAAAACACAGCAACTTTTCTTCAACAGGCTGCGAAGGCGCAAACTCAAGACCTGATAGTAAAAACCAACAAGCTGCAGACAGAAAAGTGAGTTGAAAGCTGACTGAGAATCTTCGTAGGAATCTGTAAAATACATATTACAGTTATTGTGTTACATGTGTATTGTTGCCCCTTGTGGCTACAGTATATACACCAGGAAAGCAGAAACTTCTCTACATTATAATGCAATTCAATAAACGGTAATCATTAACTGCCACGATCAAACAATTAAAGCCCCACTATGTAACTTTTTCACCTTAAACAGCTTGAAAAAAATGGTGCCGCTACAATGACTTTTAATATGTTGATTTGAGCCTCCGCCACTGACATCGGGGGTCTGGGGGCTGAAAACTGCTGAATGTAAGATAGTTGGTAATGACCCGGTACTTCCGGTTGAGGAGCAGGAAGTACTTAAACTTGCTGTCTGGCAGTGATTACCAACGTCATATAGTGCCAGTCCACGCTCGCAGGTGACTTTTTATTTGCTCCGCTACGAGACGAGTACAAACAGAGTGACATGCCGCGGCTGAACGGCTCGCTGTGGCTGCCGAGACGGCCAGCTGTTCGATCAGCTGTGAGGGCACAGCCTGAAGAGCCATATATGGCTCGAGACCAGACGTTAAATACCTGAAGGGGGCGCTACAGGGGAAAAGTTACATAGTGTCGCTTTAAAACGGTAAGTTTCGCAAACTTAGTCGTGTGTCAGGAAGTTAATTCATCTCGACTGCTACTTTTGTGGCAGAAGTTTGGTTCTCCTGATTATGATTGCATTATACTGTACGGTTCTTCTCATATTTTGCTCAATAACTCTAATAACTCAATATATGTTATTGCACAACACTGAGTTTCTCAGTAGAGGTTATTAAGCATTCAGAAAACAGATTATTTTATGTTATGTTGTGTCCATCGTAGTCATAATATTGTCCTCTTGCAAATAAGTGTTGGTATTGTAATTAATCCAGATACAAAATGTAACTTTTTTAAAGCAAGCACAATCTGTGTCCGACTGACTGTAGCTAAATTAACAACATGACGAGACTCGCCTGTGAACTTTTAAACGAGAGATTTTATTGTAAAATATCTTCAGACATTTAACAAAAAAAATGCCACACTGCCATTCTCCCCTTATCTGTTTTGAGGCCACAAGTCACCCTGGAAACGTATGACAAACGTCACTGATGGGCATCTTCATCAGGCCGTAGCTCAACTGCAGAGAAATTACCTCTTTTCTATTCAGGCAAATTTAAAGACAAATCGCATTTAAATCAAACCGCACTGCGGGAACAACTCGGTCCACTTTGGCAGAGATGAGCTTTTATTGCACACACACTCTTTGGTAACAACGTGTGTGTGTTGTTTGCCAAGACTTGCACCTCAAAGTTGTGAACCAAAGGGCATTTCTCCATTTAGCAGGAGCCAAGCAATTTAATTAAGCATCACATGTGGATCATTTCAATATTTTCCCGAATACAGATTTGACCTGCCAACACTAATACGTTGAAGAGTGGATTCTCTAGTCTGTGAAATGCAGCTCCTTTCATAGTGTTTGAAATGTTGAAGAGAAATGGGGCAGGACAGGAGGAGCTGGCAAGCACATCTTTATTTCTGATGAGGAGGAGTGAATGATTTAGGAGTTGTATGAATATTACTTCCGCAGTTGTCTACTTGCATGAGGAGGGCAGCAATCATCATTAGCGGAAGCTAATCTGTGTTATTCATACGGTTCCGGGATGTTTGCCTTTGAGATGCATATCAAAGTAGTCATTGTTTACACGGACGGTTACAACTGGACAGTAGCCCTTCAGAGGGTTCCTGTGTTTGATCGGGGGCATTGGGGTTTGCCGACGACACATATTAGGAGCTATCGGATATGAAGTTCCGATATACAGAGCTCTGCATGATGCGGAGCGATGAGTGGAGTCAGACGGTGCAGTTGTTACTTTTGAAATGCTGGTGGATGTTTTTTGGGCTTTAAAGGCTGCCAATAATATGAATTATATAACATGAAAGCTGAAGTGCATGACCTTTCCAAATAAATGAACGTCCATTAAGTTCAAACCCTTATCTCGATGCCTATGGAGCATATCGCCGCCAGGGAAAGCTCTCAGTATTTGGCAGTAGTTGTGGTGTTTCCAGGAGTCTTCAAGTCCGTCCTCTAAACTCTAATTGTGTTTTGTATTTTATTGTTTTGTATTCTTTTGGTGCAACCGCTCCTGAAAGCTAGCTGCTGCTGCTGCTGCTGCTGCTGCTGCTGTATCGCCATGGCTCCTCCAGCAGTGTGACAGGAGGGACGCACTCCAGCTTTAATCCATACATTTATTTACTCGAGGTTTTCGACTGCAGAGAAGAAAACGCCCGCTCCTGTTCACCCCGAGCTGAGGGTCGGGACTGGAGTCATTAGCATTTTAGGGCAATTCTGACCTCGGCCTCAGTGACCTTGTGAGCCGACGCTGGCAGCGGCACAGGAACAGATCCAGTTCATCTCCGGCAGAATACACTGCATACAGCTGCGATGCACAGAAGCAATTCCATGCTCCGCTGGCACAGCTTTTGGCAGAAAGGTGCCGGGGTGGGGGGGGGGTGGGGGGGTTCTGAATCTGACAACAGTGAAAGACAACGGGGGGGGGGGAATCTGCCACCAGCAAATACGTGCAGGCAGTGAATTAAAACAAGTCGTATCGTTCCGTGAAGGTAGTCTCTTTTTCTTTTCTTTTGAAGGTAGGTCTTCACACGGACGACCTTCTGAGTGGCCGTATTTGGCCATCGGGACCTGCTGTCCGCCCCGTGTGAGGTATTCAGTGACCCCCGCAGCCAGACCGGGCCTTCACGCGGGGCTTTGACCTCGTCTTTAGTGATTTCTCTCTCAGCGGAGCCGCGTGTCGTCAAGCTGTCCTCCTTCAGCCTCCCATCAGTCAGCAGTCACACAATCCTCTGCGCTCCTCGGCCACTGTCTTTTTCTGGAGGTTTCTTCTGTTGACACTTATTACAGCAGCGCTACATAATCTCATATTTGGTGCTTTAAAGGGCAGCTCTGCTCAGAGAGTGCATAGTGGTTGTCTAAGCCCTGCAGTTGCTCCTGATCTGTATTTATCTGGCGGAGCAGGCCTGTCCCGATCTGTTTGCTGTCTCATCTGCCAATGGCACCGTGTCATTTGTCAGCTCTAATGAAACGGAAAGGAGCGGCGCATTGTTTACAGTGTGCAGAAGCAAAGGTGGGAGCGCTCGGCGAGGGCTGACGACCCGCGTTTGGCCGCCGGCTCCCAGACGTGCGCCGCTCTTTTGTTTTGGGCTGGCCCCGTTCAAAGCCGCTGTCAGCGAGATCCCTAAATGGGTGTTGTGTGTGTCGTTCCCTGATGAAACTTAACGCTCCCCAGCTGCCCGGCGCCGTGTGATCTCTGCATTAGCGTGACATGTCATCTGCTGAACAAGTTGAGACCGTGCGACCTCACGAGCAGCCGGCGCTGAAAGGGGGCGGGGCGTTCGGCTGTCGGTCTGATGGTTTAGTGTGCCAGCTATTGCTGAGCTGCAAAAGGAGCTTCAGACCCCGTTTACACGATGGGAAAACGCATAAATTTTCATGCGTTTCGGCCTTTCATTTACACAAAATGTGAGGTTTTATCACGGAAAACGATCATTTCTAAAAACTCCGGCCAAAGTGGAGATTTCTGAAAACTCTGTTTTTGTGTTTGCGTGTGAACGAGGTCAAACAGAGTTCTAGGTTGTCAAACGTCACAGCATGCGACTAAAAATGCTTCTCGTCATGTGAGCGTCCTATGGGACGTATGCGGACGGCGTATTTATGCGGGTTCATATAAACATAAACTTTTTTGAAAACGACCTTGTGTGTACGTAAGGTTATTTTTGAAAATGGAGGTGCAGAAATATTAGTTTCTGTAAATACCCGGCCGGCTGTGTGTAAATGTGGCCTCAGAAGGCCTACATGGCTGCAGGCAATGCAGATGCATCTAATAACCACGACTAATGCAGCATGTGATGAAATGTCAGTGAGACAATTTCTCCTGAAAATAGAGCAACATGTTTCTTCCGTATGATGTCATCAAGAGGTTTAAATGCCTCGAGAGAACGTTCCGGACCTCATAGGGTAAACGCAACCTGTGTAAAAGGACGCTTGAGCCTTATTAAGGCCCAGCTGGCTGTAATTATTGGTCCGTGGCTAACGAGCGAATGCCAAATTTCCACGCAAAGCGTTTTAAAATGGCTCCTAATAGATTTTAATGGATAATCGACCCACATGGTTTTCAATTCACGAGAGGGCGTGATGTCCACTTGTTACAGAGAGAACAGTGAATCTCGGCATCATCCGCTCCGCATGAATCATCAGTCAGAAATGAAAAAAATTCAAATAAGAAATCTTTTAATCGAACAATTTAAAATGAAATTAATGAAATTGAATTGAATGTTATTCACCGATCAGGCGCTCTTGTTTCATAAAGCTGGTGCTGCACCATCAGCTCTGTGAGGTTATCAAACGGGCATCAGTCCCAGTGGTGAAGCTGGTCATGAGACCGAGCTGTGCTCCTTAAACCATATCCCTGCTTGAACAAACCAAATCAATTGAGAGAAATCTGAGCAGTGTGCTCGCACACAGCGAGACAAACGCAGTAGCTGCGTATCATTCCATCATCATGTCACTTTATGCAACCTGCCTCCAAGTCCACCTTTCTCACATTGTGCAAGAGGAGCTGCCGTGTAGGGCTTATGCAAGTCATTTTGATTGGGCTTTGTTACTTTGGACCTCCCTCCACCAGGTGGCGCAAGGCCAACTTAAGTTGATGTTCAGGCCTACTCAATGAGGAGAGGCGTAGAGGCCAGTGGTTGCTCATGTGTGGGAAGCAAACATTCTTTCAACCCGTGATTCATGCAGATAACAGGGGACAACATGGCAAAGCAGAAACGGAAATGGTGGCGGCAGCATTGTGTATGATTCAGTTTGAGATAAATACGTGCAAAGGGAACAACTAGACACAACAAACTGGACCCTGAAATTGAATGAAACGCGTCGGACCTCCAGCAGTTGGTGCCTCGCGTTGACCAGGCGCCGGGTCACTACAGCTCATTGACGGTCTTCCTTTGAACCAGCAGCCCAGACTCTCTGCACACGTGCCAGTGCAGTGTGACGCTACACAGTCACTGGAGTATGTTCCCCCTCTCTGGTATTCGATAATTGCAGTCTGGTGGAAGAGCGTTTCATGTCCTGACAGCGCCGGGGAGAAGGATCCTGCTGCGCCGCCGTTCCCTCTCTCTCGCCTCTTGCTCCGCCACCACAGCTCCCACAATCCCCCTCTCCTCTCCGGTCTGTCACTTTTGGCTGAACGCAGGTTTCTGGAGGGGAATCGGTTGCACAGATTTGCCGGTGCTTCCACATCTGGGAAGTTTAACGTGTCCATCGGAAAGAAGCTTTTATAATTAATGGATTAGGCACGATTGCCACCTTAACATAAAACTCATGAGGTCAGCAGAGTAAATTATGTAATTGTCAGTCAAGTGGCCTCACCCAGTGTGGCAAGGTGACTGATAATAAAAACAGACACTGGCTTTGTTCCTTTAAAAATAAATTGATTTTGCTTTTTCTGCATGACACGTTGGCCTAATTTGACAAAAGATATTACAAAGTTTTCTGTGGCGTAATCCTATAAATTTCTGAATACCACATACGTGAGTCACTCCGATTAACTCCTCTCATAAACACGGGGAACACAACCTCATTAAAGGCACCAACCGTTGGTGGGAATGCAGTCTGACTCAAATACTTTATGAATGAAAGTCCAATCTCTGGCGTGTTAAATGCGACCAATCATGAGGATTAAGAAGCTTCAGTTCATGCCTATTAGGATCGGAAGGCCAATCAATCTCATGTCCCATCAAACTGATGCGCCGGACGTTTTTTTAATATTACATTTCTATTCCAGATTCATGTGCATTTCTGTCTTTTTCTCTCGATCTTGTGAAGCTCATAACTCGACAACCTTTTAATTAAATAAATTCCCTGTCTGCACCGTAGAGCTGATAGAAAGCTCTCTGCTTACATTTGCACTTTAGTGATAACATCTCTCCTTCCTGAGACAACAGTAGCTTCCTGCTGTACAATACTTTACATATTTCATGTTAATGTTGCTCATATATATTGACTTAAGACAAGCATGTTCACGTGGAAATAGTTTCCCTAATGTGTGCATCACTTAGTTTAATGAATGGCCTCATTAGCATAGCTTGTTATTTTTTTTTAAACATATCACTCTAGCTTTAATGATACATCGGGTAGCTGTGCCTCTTGTTTCACTAGTTATCTCTCACTAGAATGGTGTGTTTCTCCTTTTTGTCACGCACACAGGGTCAGAAAGTAACGTGAATTTATTAAAATAAAAATAATATAGTAACTGTCTTCTGTCACCTAAATAATTCCCTATAATTCGAAATATTGTCACCAGATAAAATATTACTTTTGACAATCTCAAAGTCGTTATGTTAAAAAAAGTCAAATCAGTATTCCTGCCGAGCTGTCAGGGCGGCGTGACAAATTCCCAACCCACGAAAAACATAAAGGGCAAAGATGTCCTCGAGGTCCCGCGTGTGAGGCTCCGTGAGCTGCACACAGAACTACTAAATCATAAAAGCCTCTTGCAGATTTACAACCCAGTACTTTGAGCGGGCTGAGCACCGGTATTGGCTGTGTGAGAGACGATGGTCAGATAATGGTGGGTTCCTCTCCTCCATCAAAACAACCTGGTGATTTACCCATCCAGCCTCGAGTTCACAGACTGGAGAGTAGAGCTGAGGCGGTTTGGATGGCACCACGTGGGCCCGAGGGAGTGCTCCCTGTTGTCCTGCTATCCCGTGACATGAGTTCCCTGTTTGACTGGGGCGGTTGCCATGGACACTATTGTGTTGAGACACTTCTAGTGACACGGATAGTGATCGCTGTGCTGTTATTGTGGTGACAAAAAACCGAGCTGGTATCTGGCTCAGTATTCTTTTTGTGTTTTTGTCTTCCTCTGTTGGCGTGTGTGTGTGTGAGTGAGCGTGTGTGTGTGTCCCCATATGTGTGTGTGTGTCCAGTGTTTGTGTCGGTCACCCCCACCCTGTTGTCTCAGCTCAGTGACCAGAGGGGTGTGACTGCCATCTGCTGGGCAGCTTCAAACATGACGGCTTGTTGACAACATGCGTCTTTCTTTTTTTTGTTCAATAAAAGCATAAAACTTTGTTCCAGTCGTTCTTCACTGACGGGTCTTTTTATTTGCACAGGAAGGAAAACAAGGAGGATGACAGAATCCGGTGATAAAACTCTGAGATGAAGGGAACGCTTTTGTGAGGGAATAAATACTAATCCTCAAGAGCTTTGAAAACCGACAAAAAAGATGACAAGAAAAGTCCCAGTTGAAATTGACAGAAACTAAATGACAAACAAAACGTATTCTCCTTATACGGATATTAAAGTTCAACAATGGCAGGGGAAGGAAATTACAACATTTATCTCTTTCCTCTCAGTCACCGGCTGGAGTTGAGAGCTCAGATTGCTCAGGCCTTCCTTGCAAAGTTCCAGCTGTCTAACGAGGAGACGGCAACCCTGCGAGGGGCTAGGGATGCACCCATCACTGAGGTAATCACCATCATATGTAGACTACTTAATGGCATCATGTAAAGGACCCTCCCATCGCAGCCAGAGGACGCGAGGATGCAGCCTCGGGGTCAGGGGAGTGTGTCGCTGTCTTTTCCCTTCAGTTTCTTTATTTTTTTGCTTAAGAAACTCGGGTTATCCGTGGTCTCTCACTCTGCCAACATGCATTCAATAAAGTTAATAATGTTAATAATTACACAAATATGTTATTCAATGATAATAACACCACACATCTGTCTGCCTTAAATTAAGCTTGTATATCGATTACTATTGCATGATAACTTGGTCACTTCAGCACTTCAACACAAATACCTCGTGCAATATCATGTGCAACACCATGTGCAATACGTTTAAGTACTTTTTGTTCGTATATACCTTCTATCCTGTACATTAATATTCTACTGTTTTTTAATGCTTATTTATATTACTTCTATTACTTGTTTCTATTATTATTCATTTTGTATTCTCTTGTGAGCAATGATACTGTAATCCTGTAATTTCCCCACTGAGGGACTAATAAAGGACTATCTTATCTTATCTTATGATCGGTTACCATGTAGTCACACCAGACTTTAATTTTTTTACCAAAAATAAAAATGTGCTCCTAATAATAGATTAATTCACGTGCCGTTCAATTTCCCAGGATTTCTTCAAAGCTCTAAGCCGAGTGAAGCACATCCACGAGGATGTTAAAATCCTGTTGAGAACCAATCAGCAAACTGCGGGGTAAGGTGCACGTCTCTCCCCGGTGTGTGTGTCATTGTCCAACTTCCTCTGACGGAATACATTTTACATTAAAAACATACAAAAGTGGTCCTGTTCTAGTTGTTAAGTTAATTTCCGACCTAAACGGTGGGGGGAAAAAACACCCGGGTGTAGTATTTATGTCACTGCCGGGATCTGACACTATGCAGAAGGCTATGGATATGCAATATGTTGATTTTGGTTTGTGTGCTCGCTGCAGGTTAGAGATTATGGAGCAGATGGCCGTGTTACAGGAGACATCGTATGAGCAGCTCTACCGCTGGGCTCAGAGTGAGTGCAGTACACACCGGCTGATGCAGCTGACTCACTGTGACCTTCAGTGTGCACGACCTTCATACTGATTTACACCATAATCAGTGATTTAAGTTTTGTCTTAAGTTTCTACCGTTTGATGGTTTGGGCACACAACATTGTGTCCTTTTGAAGTGCAAGTAATGCGTTTAAAGGACACATTCGAGGACTCATGTGACTCGTAACCCTCCACTGGGTTTTTCTAAGAGAATGCCAGAAACTCAAATGTTCCTCTGCTTAGCCATGTGTTTTGTCATTGAAGTGGAAATAAACCATTCAGATCACAGACACCACAGAGCCCAATATAGAGCCTCTACTAAATTATGAGCTACAAGCACCTATTTTGCTGTCTTTTAGAGTTGCCAAAAGACTCAAATCCAGAATATTTGTTATATGCACGTTTCAGTAGTTTATGAGGGAGAACTACATTTTCACACAAATATTACCGCACATTTTTTGGGATCGGGCATTTACTTGCATTTCTAGGTGTGACTAGACTAGAGTGTTTTGACGCCAGTGCTCCACAATCTGGCAACTGCCTGTTCATTGTTTGTTTTGTCTGAAGCATAAGTTGCAGTACTGAATTCTTGGCTCATGGGAAATTATGATTGAAAATAGTTCTTGGTGCTTTCTTTCCGACGAGGGCCCAAAACATCAAGCAACAAAAACAGGAGCATAACATCACAAGCATAGTTCCTAATGGATACCTTTTGTCCCATGTTCCTTCTCTCCACAAAGATGAATGCAGAGGACTGACCCACGAGACCTGTGACGTCTGCCCTGTGTTGACTCAAGCCATGGAAGCCTTGCAGGACCGACCTGTCCTCTACAAGTAACCGACAAACACACACAGCATGTTGCATGTTCTGGTAGAAGTACACATGTTTTAAAATGAGATAGGTCTTGCTTTATTCAAATGAATAGTGACTGGAGCCTTACAGGGTTCGTACGGTCATGGAAAACCTGGAAAAGTCATGGAATTTGACAATGTTTATTTCCTGGAAAAGTCATGGAAAAAATTAAATCACAAATGTTTTGGAAAAGTCATGGAAATTTGTTATAATCACGTGTTCATTTACGTCGAGTTTAAAATAATTCATATGTTTTTGAAAGGAAGACTCAAATTATAGCCGGCATACGCCAAGTCCAAACAGATGGATTTGCACATAAAGGATAATAGTTACATTTATATGTGTTTTTAGGAATGTTTATTCTTTTAATCAAACTATTCTCTCATTAATGTTTTCCATTTAAGGTATATTGTATTCTTTGTAATTCTCATTGTTTGAATACTACTTTTTTTTTAAACGAGATTTCAGTTTGGTCATGGAAATTTGGTTTAAAGTCCTGGAAAAGTCCTGGAAAAGTCCTGGAATTCCACTGGTCAACATGTGTATGAACCCTGGCCTTAACACTGTCAGATAGCTACAGGCACCACACTGCACTAGCATTTCGTAGAGCAGCAGAAACACACACTCGTTAGATTTAGGATTTGAGTGGCACTCCCCCCGACTGATTAAAAGACGAGCATTCAAAGGTTTTTGATCAGAAACTACAGAAAATGTCCCGGAATTGCAGGCGCAACCACGACAACATCTGATACCAACATCAGCATTGTAGCACACTGTGTCTGAAGGTTTCTTGAAAATATAGTACGAGGAGAACACATTTCAAGTGTATATTTTTAATTATTCAAATATGTTCTCCCATAGGTTATTAAAAGAGTGCTCAAATTATATAAAGCAAATACGCACTCTTTTTTTACAGCAGCTACATTTTTTTACATAACTTGTATATTTAGTTTAGAAGTCCTTTTTTTTGTTGTTAAGGATAATTAAACTTTCGTGTTTCACTGTTATTTGCCGCCTTTTTTTCTTGAAGTTTTTCAATTTCTCGCTCAGTAATTTCTGCGTGTCTCCTTTCTTTGTTCCTCTTCCTCCTCAATCCTGTCCATCTCTTCCAACCACTTATCCCCACTTTGCAGTAAATTACAGCAAGAGCTGATCTTTTGAAACAATAGGTAATTAACCAGCTGGTAATTCTAAAGTTATTGGGTCACAGCTATATATATAGCTGTGACCCAATTATAGCGTAATTTACAATGGCTTCAAACAAACCTATCAAATCTAGAAAAAGTTAAGTCAATCTTGAGAATCATACAATAATGTGTACTTCTGGCTTTAAGAATGACAGAAGTACATATTATGATAACTATTACTAAAGCCCATTACTCACATTTAAGGCAAGCACTAATATGTAATAAAGAAAATGAACAAACATGATATATACCTTTTAATACAGAATATACAAAGCAAAGAATTACAGAGGACTTACAAATTTCCTTCAGTTTATTGTGAGTTCGACTCCAAGGAAAACTCCACACGTCACCCCACGATACGTTCTAATGGCAGACCCTCGTTCTGTTGGTCTGCCTTTTGTGGAATGCACCTGTCGGTGGCCAGTAAGTGGTCAAGGTCATGCGCCGGCTGGGGATGTTGATGCTATGAGAGCGGATACTGCTGTTCCCGGAATCTTAATTCGGCACTATCTTCTGTTTAGTCTGTCACAGACACCGCCACCGCCAAATAATCAAAACCACCCCCAAGCTTTTCCTTTTGGAAAAGCTGCCTCTATTGTTGACGTGTGTCAGCGACTGACCTCCGTCCCACAATCTGCGGCAGCGTCGTTTCCCGTGAGGCTTGAGAGTTGAATGTTTTTTTTCCTCTCTCGTCCGATTGGCCAGGTACACTCTGGACGAGTTTGGGACCGCGCGCAGGTGTGCGGTGGTCCGAGGCTTCATCGACGCCCTCACCCGTGGCGGGCTGGGAGGGACTCCTCGCCCCATAGAGATGCATTCACATGACCCCATGAGGTACTGGACTTTGCCCTTTCCTCCTGTTAGTTCTGTTAACCACAAATACATACGTTCATTCATGTATCTGGATCAAGTGAGTTGAGTGTTTATGTTTTAATGTTTATCAAATCAGTCAATATTCCCTTTAAAAATAGGTATGGCCTCTCCAAAGATGTCATTAAATAAATATGTTGTATAAAATGTGCAATCTGTTAACATGTGGCCGCAAGCAGAGCTGGTAAATACAAATGCAATGTATATCTTTTGTAAAATGCAAGCTGCAATGCCAGGCTGTTTAGCAATCGTTAGGATTTTGCTGTAAAACAATTCTCGTACTCACACAATATTATAAACTGCAAAACTTCAAACTTCATACAATACAGAGACATTCAATTGGGAACAATGGGTTAGTGATAGATAGATATCACTATAGTACTATCATATAGTACTCTTCTTTCAAAACACAACTGCCCCCTTAATATATATGTAAGCTACATAAAACCTACAGTGTGATTATTGTATGATTGTGAATGTTTATGAATTAGATTTAGTTACAAACTACTCAGATTCTTAACTTTCTGAATCCAATCCAAGAAGAAGTTACGTGTCTATTTCTCCGGCGTCTGAGTGTGTCCGTGTTTCCTCTCGTACGACATCCTCTAGCCTCTTGCTCCCGTGCCCAGGAGCCAAATGGGCGATTTTCTCAGAAAACCAGCAAAATCACCTCCACTTTATAGGAGGCATCAACAGTTCTGAGAACATCAAGTTCTTTCTCACGTCCCCGTGTCCTCGCACACACACATGCGCATACACACGCACTTACGCACACGCACATGCACGCACACATGCGCACACACACGCATTCAAGTTGAACCTGGCTGTTTGCCACTGTGATGTAACACCAGAAGAGAGGTGTGTGTGTGTGTGTGTGTGTGTGTGTGTGTGTGTGTGTGTGTGTGTGTGTGTGTGTGTGTGTGTGTGTGTGTGTGTGTGTGTGTGTGTGTGTGTGTGTGTGTGTGTGTGTGTGTGTGTGTGTGTTGTGTGTTGTGTGTGTGTGATATTGTTTCACACAGGCGTTGTGTTGCAGGTATGTCGGGGACATGTTGGCCTGGCTGCACCAAGCCACCGCCTCGGAGAAGGAGCACCTAGAAGCTCTGCTGAAACAAGTCACTCTGCAAGGTGGGACCTTTGCTATGTTCCTCTTTTGTTTGTTAAGCTTGTTAATTGGACAGAATGTGGTTGACCAGTTCTTCTGTAAGGTTAGAGTTGGTGGCACCAGTTTGAGAGCGTGAACAAAACTATTTCCGGTACATTTAGTTCAGCTGGACTAATCCTGTGTTCATTTCCTTCACTTAACTTCTCCAGTTCTCAGAGGAGTTTAGTTTATGAACTGGATCCCCGTTAGCTGACGTCTTAGCGCCCGCTAATCTTCCTGGGGTCCACAGAAAGGACGACGTGTAATGCATGCAGAACATGACGCGAAACAAACTGTTTAAAATAATACAAACAGAATAATGAAAAAATAACTAAAGTGCAGTCGAGGACTAGGATGTATATTATGCAGTACATCTGTGATTTATACGAAGAATGATCAGATGGCTACAAAAGGCATGGATAAAGAAAGAGTTAAGGATCAACACGGCTCAGGAGCTGCCACCTGCCTAATTAATTAAAACTGAGCTTGCTTAATGGTCACCTCAAAACAGTTGATGTATTGTGTGTGTGTGTGTGTGTGTGTGTGTGTGTGTGTGTGTGTCTTCCTTCCCCTCACATTAGGTGTGGAGGAGAACATGCAGGAGGTGGTTGGACACATCACTGAGGGAGTCTGCAGGCCGCTGAAAGTGAGCACTTGGGGAAACAGTGAGGCGCTCTGTTGGGTGCGTGCCGTTCTCCTTGGCGCTCCCCTCGGGTCCTCACGCTGCGTTTTATGGATCTGTCCCTCAGGTTCGGATAGAGCAGGTCATTGTGGCCGAGCCAGGCGCTGTTCTGCTTTACAAGCTGTCCAACCTGCTCAAGTTCTACCACCACACCATCAGGTATTTTAACTCACTCCGTCGGCAATCGTTTTTTCCGAGTCTGTTAATAAGTGAAGTCATTTACAGAGAGAAAGATACTTTATTTTGGCTCTTTTGGGAATTTAGTGCTTTTCTGTTTTGTGTCGTTGTAAATTGAAACCTGTCAGCTATTGAAAGACGTATATAATTCATAATGTAAATCATCAATGATCTTTTTCTAGTTCCATCATTGGGACCAGTGTGGCCTCTTTGCTCATCACCATTGAAGAAATGCACATCCTCAGCAAAAAGATGTTCTTTAACAGCCTGAGCCTTCATGCAAGCAGACTGATGGACAAGGTATGACTTCTATTTGAATAATTCACAATAGTGTTTTCTCTCGTACGGATGTGAGAAAGTGACTCCTCACCTAATGAAGAACAAGAAGCAGCTTTTGCAAAGGAACATTTTTGTATACATTTCTTTCATAAAAATGCTTAAAACGAGCATAAACTTCTGAAACTAGATTTCGTTCAGGATTCGAACCTGCGCGGGGAGACCCCAACAGGGTTCGTACGGTCATGGAAAACCTGGAAAAGTCATGGAATTTTAACATGGTCATTTCCAGGCCTGGAAAAGTCATGGAAAAAACTTAAATCATAAAAGTTTTGGAAAAGTCATGGAAATTTGTTATATTCACGTGTTCATTTATGCCGCGTTTAAAATAATTCACATGTTTTTGAAAGGAAGACACTCAAAATCTAAGCTGCTTATACGCTCTTATACTATCGGCGCAATTATTATTTTTTCCCGTTGCAAGTGAACGCACCATAACTGGAAAGTTCGCTGGCCATAGCAACAGTAGCTCAGGAAGCGGTCGGGATAATGTCATTTGTTTCATTTAAGGTGTATTGTATGCTTTGTAATTCTCATTATTTGAAGACTACATGTTCAAAAATGTTCATGTATACACCGAGAATTCAGTTTGGTCATGGAAATTTGATTTTAAGTCATGAAAAAGTCCTGGAAATCCATCAGTCAACATGTGTAAGAACCCTGCCCCAATGGATGTCTAGTCCATCGCCTTAACCACTCGACCACAACAACCTACTAGCTGTTAGAAACAAACTTTCAGAATGAATTATAGCTGGATTAGTGGTTGACAGAAATGGACTAAATACACATTTCTAGAAAGCAGTTTGCAGAAGTTCAGAGTGATCCCCGTAAACAGGCGTTGTGTGTTTCAGCTCGGCCTCGAAACCCTCAAAGACAACACGGCTATTTTACTTCTGCTTGTAAACAGTTGCCGCCTGCTGGCCACAGCATCGAAATGGCGCTCGCTGCCAAAAAACACCATGTTACAATAAAGTTAAATTGCCGCCCAAATATACCTCAGCACGAGCAGGAGCTCTTCCACACGAGAAGCGGTTTGCGTCCCGATCAATAGCAGTTACAAGAAATTATCCCTGCAGCTCGGTGTTAATCAAATTGGAAGCCCTGAGGGTTTTGGTGTCAATTCCAGCTAATGCCAGGAACACAGCCTTCTCATAATTTGCTCTATTAGGTGGACAACGGTGGCTGGGCTCAGTTGTGTGTTGTGTATCCAGCAGCCAATGAAATCAAAACCCTCTTCATTAAACAAATGCTTTACCGACTCTGGACAAGCTGAGGCTCCGAGTAGCAGCAGGAAGCGGTCGTATACGCGGTCCGCCATGCTGCTCATTAGGGAAGTGTAGGGCTGTGATAATGTGGCGAGGACCGCTTGTCTTGGACACGCACAGCTAATCTCTGCAAGGACCACTCTTGCCCTTTTGCACCATCTACTTCTATCCTGTCTTCTTTTGTCCGCCTGAGCAGGTGGAGCTCCCACCCGCAGACCTGGGACCGACCGCCTCCCTCACTCAGACCCTCGTCCTCCTCAGGGAGGTGCTGGCCTCCCACGACTCCTCCGTGGTTCCTCTGGATGCCCGCCAGGCCGACTTTGCTCAGGTGAACTCCCATTAAAACAGTAGAAAAGTCAAACACGAATCGCTTTGTAGTCACATTGAACCGATTGCTCCGAATCCATCTGCTATACATGTTTTTGTCCCCCGTCAATGATACGTCATTCACATCTTACGGATCCGTCTTCCTTTTATCTTTCCCAGGTGCTCTCTTGCATCTTGGATCCCCTCCTGCAGTTGTGTACTGTGTCTGCCAGTAACCTCGGCACTGCTGACATGGCTAGCTACATGGTCAACTCCCTGTACGTCATGAAGACCACCCTGGCTCTCTTCGAGTTCACTGACAAGAGGCTTGAGATGCTCGAATTCCAGGTCTGTCATGATAGTAAACAACAGACTCACACATTAATCTCTCTCTCTCTCTCTCTCTCTCTCTCTCTCTCTCTCTCTCTCTCTCTCTCTCAAAGATGAAGCTATCGCAGTTACTCTGCTACTATTACCTTCTCGGTTTGAGACACTGGGAAATACTTGTGTTTCTCAAAGATGAGGATGGTATTGAATTGAGTATGTCAACACTGCGCAGGCATCTCAAGTTAGGATTGTTCAGGCGGAAAGCACAATCGTACGGAAGCGCCATCATTGCCACTGAGAGAGGATTTGCAGACGTTTCCTTTTTATTTATCTGATCTCGTAATTACGAGAAAATATCTCGGAATTATGAGAAAACGGGGTCTACTTTTTTTAATTCAGTGACAGCTCAGCGCTTCCGTAGAGCCCAACTCTTTTATAATAAAAGGATTTGGCTCATGCATTTATTGCTTATGCTCAAGTGCACCATCTAGCCTCTATTTCTAGCATGTCTTTTATAATGGAGCGCCAGAAGAGCTCCAGTGGAAGTTCATTATCTATGTCACAGTGGCTCACTATCAACCACAAGTACCACCGGCTCATAATGCTTAAACCACTCTCTCCTACATTTTCTAGATCGAGGCTCACCTGGACACCCTGATCAACGAGCAGGCGTCCTACGTGCTGACGAGAACCCAGCTGAGTTACATCTACAGCTGCGTCCAGCAGCACAGTCCTGAGCAGGTCTCGCATGGAGCACTCACCGCCGCATTCACACGCACTCACTCGTCAAGTTAGAGAACTGTGGAGAACCGTGTTTTTGCTCTCTTCTTTCCTGTAAGAGTCGCTAATGGTCCCTTTAAAAAAAAAAAGAGAGAGCATATTGTTTACGCCATCTCTTTGGGCATTACGCTAGCTATCGCTATGGTTACCAAATGACTGATGGCATAATAGCATTTCGATCACATGTTCAGATGAGAAAAAAGAGAGTCAGTTCAGGTTCTATAACAAATAGACGAGCTTCTCCAGAATGGTCCTGCGTGAGCTGAAGCCCTGGATTGTTCCTCCCTCTTTGTAACACTCTGTTTATCGAGACTCATAGTTGTGGTTTCGCATGCAAGTCTTGAAACCCTGGGTCATGCCAGGACGCACCACACCCTGCCGCTGCGCTCCACACAAAGCTCAATCAAGAACTGTCATTCTTCTCGCAGACTACCTCTCTCCTCGGGTGGCCTGCCTCGGCTTCGCTTCAAATAGTCTTCTGTTTGAAAAGATGTAGGTCTAGCCGTCCACACCCGACAGCATACCAGAAGTCGACGACGAGGACGAGGAATACCCACGTTTACGTTAGACGTTTCAGGTTTACCTTCCCTATCTGCTTCACATTTGATCTCTGTGACTTCTTTGATTCAGCAGATGAACAAGTCGCATGCAGAGCAACCGTGATTAAATCAACACACGCTTGTAGCTGGCCGATGAGTTTGCAGACTCACGGTGTGTTTGTCAATGCGGCCATATCCCATAAAATCCCTGTGCGTACTCTATCTTTGACCCTCGCACTGCCGTCTATTTGCTGCTTTTAATGTTGGCAATTAAGGCATTTAAGGCTGGCTTAATGTTGCCATTCTGGATAATCAGTGTCAACTAATGGCCTTAAAGGTACCAGCTGTTGTGTTCACACAAAGTCAGTGATGTCGTTAGCTATTTACAGAGTTCTTACGGTCATGGAAAACCTGGAAAAGTCATGGAATTTTAAA
The DNA here is from genome assembly GCA_036178185.1 of Liparis tanakae. NCBI lineage: Eukaryota > Metazoa > Chordata > Actinopteri > Perciformes > Liparidae > Liparis > Liparis tanakae. Next base: position 7,190,098 of record CM070099.1, on the reverse strand, counting down.
AAGGTCATTTCCAGCCCTGGAAAAGTCATGGAAAAAAACTTAAATCATAAAAGTTTTGGAAAAGTCATGGAAATTTGTCATGATCACACTGAGTTTGAAATAATTAATTTGTTCTTCAAAGAAAGATGCTCAAAATATAAGCCGGCGTACGCTCTCAATACACAAATGTTCTAAATTGTTCATGTTTTTAACGAGATTTCCGTTTGGTCATTGACATTTGGTTTAAAGTCATGGAAAAGTCATGGAAAAGTCATGGAAATCCATTGGTCAAAATGTAGGGAGTATATTCGTCTTCTTTTCTCTGTTAACAGATCAACATTCACAGAGGATACATATAAATATCTACAGTAAACTAGGGCTAAATATAGACGGCAGTTATCAAATCACCAATTGTGTAATCGCTTACCTACTTAAATTGATTCTGTAGTTTTTTAATCCACGAATAGTCTGAAGCCCATAATTAAATTACATTACAACCCATGACATCAAACTGATGTGTAACTCACAAATTAGCCTGAACTGATGCACATGCACCATGTATCGTCATTGAGATACATGTGACAATTTATTATGAGACGGATCATATTGTCCAGTCCAAGCCTACATTTGTTTTAAGACATGATGATGTGTGTGTGTGTATTTCTTTATTATTATAAAAAAATGTAAAACAAGGAAGAAGAACAAAGATTCTTATTATCAGCCCATGTGGTCGAAGGTGAAATTCTTGCTTTCAGTCATCATATTCTCCATTCATTTGACTTTTTGGGAAGGGAAAAAACCTTTTCAACCTGCAATTGTGGACGAATGAATGAATTGAGTTTCCACATTGTTGCTGTTCAAACAGCGACCTTGAGTTAATGTTGACTTCTCTGCCTCAGGGTCCTCTGTCGCTCCTCCCCAGCATGGACAGCGCCTCTGTGAAAGCAGCAATGGTGTGTGTGTGTGTGTGTGTGTGTGTGTCACATTCTCTGCAAAAATCATTCCAATCGTATAAACGTAATGATTATAATTCTTTGACTCATCGTGTAAACAACAGGTCCAGTTCGATCGGTACTTGTCGTCGCCTGACACTCTTGTGATGCCGCAGCACAACTTCCTGCTCAGTGCAGCCATCAAGTGAGTTCCTGTTTTAATTGTTGATGATAGCTCTTTCTGTTTGGGGAAAGAATAGCAAACATTGCGTTAAATGTTGCCAACATGGTGTTTCAGCAAGGTATACAGCATATTCAGAGTTTCCCAGATGCATTACAAACAAAACACTCAAGTAAATGCATGGCGAGCTCAGATGCTAGATTGATAAAGCAATATTAACCCTTTGATACACAAGCTATGAAAACCCCTTCTAAAGCACGACATGGGTCTAAAATGACCCGTATTGACCTACCATGTTATTTCATGCATGTCTGAGTGTTTCTCTGCTATATTTTTAGAAATCAATTTATTTAATAATTCAATGATCACATTTTTCATTAACTATCTTGTTTTTGATTACCACAAATCATTATTTTAATTTGTCCTTTCTTAATTTCTGAAATAAAATGTTTTTTTTGTATTTGTACATTAAGTTTACACACACGGGTCAAAAATGACCCGTGTGTGTAAGTGTGATTAAAAATATAAAAAGACATACTATAATAATGATTTTGTTAAAACATATTTTAGCAGTGATTTGGACCAAATAATTCATTTGAAATGTTTAGTTGTCACTTTATCACGTTCACACATAACATACACCTACAACCGATAACACTGATATTGAACTGTAAGTGTATCGGTAGTGAACTGTGGTGAAAAATGAATGGATAAAAGAAAAGAAAACTGACGAAATAAACACAGGTTGGTACAATGCACATTTCCATCTTAGTGAATACAGTCCTCACACATGACAACTACATGTTTGTGCTCCTTGCACACAGGGCTTTTTTTTTAAGCCACATCTTCCCATTGCCTCGATAATATGCATTTGGAGGTGGGGCGTGGCCTCCATGCGCCTCTTCATATGTGGCATGACGAGCTCTTTGCCCAGCTCCTTGATGAATAGGAGTGTGCATTGGTCACACCACCCATGTAATCAGGGTGTTGTGCAGTGAAGTTGGTGTATGCGTTGAGGGTGGCACCATCCAGCACATTGCACCACAGCACCATGGGCCACCTCCATGTTCTCCGCTTGCATGAGTATCTGCGAACCATCTGATCCACTGTGTCCACTCCTGATTTTGTTTTGTTTTAGTACTGGATCACTTCTGTTTTTTTTCTTCGCACTATTGTCATCCACTGCTCTGTCGTCATGCATTGTGCTCAGGAGGACAACAGCCTTCGCCTTTTTCGGCACATAGCTCACCATGGTCGTGTTGCCACTGAATCCAAATTCAGAGCTATGCTTCTCCCTCAATTTGGATGGCTTCATGACAGGTGGTATGTCTGGCTTGTTCTGGCGAAGAGTCCCCACAATGGTCGGGTTCTTCTCAAGGAGCTTCTCAGCCAGAGGGATACTCGTGGAGAAGTTGTCCATTGTGATGTTGCGACCATAAGACTTACATGAATCAGAGGTTCAAAAGCAGCTCCTTTTTCACATGTGTGGAATGTGAAAAGTTGTCCACAGTAAACAGGTTTCAACTGCAAACATTTACAAATCAAAGGTTCCTATCCAATTCACACTTGCAGACATGGGTCATGTCTGCAAACTTGATGTAGTAATACAAAAATATTTTTGTTAAAAAAATAAGAGAAAACTATTTATGGTAATCAAAAACAATATATTTTAAGGAATACTCTGTAATATTACATGATTAAATAAATATATTTTCAAATACATAGCAAAGAAACACAGCCATGCATGAAATAACATAGGAAATGAATACGGGTCTTTTATAAAAAAAGTACAAAAGGACAAATAAAACTAAGAATTTGTGATGATCAAAAACAAGTTCGTTGAGGAATTCCTGGAATTCTGAATGGTGAAATACATTTATTGCAAAGATATTTACAATTAAAACTCTGTCGGGTCTATTTAGACCCATGTTGTGTATCAAAGGGTTAAGAGAGTGGTGGGCAGGACTGCCTGTGTTTGTCATATCCTGATCCTACAACATTCATATGGTTTTAGCTCAATCCAGCTGCTCCAACGGGCTCTTTCTGTGAGTCATGCTTACTGGGAAGTGCAGGCTGAGGAGCACTCTGTACTGCAGGTTAATTGGTCTATTAATGGACATGGGAGGACTGATGGGCAGGACACCATTAATTAGCTTCTGGTCCATTTCTGATTCGCACTCGTTCCCTGGAATTCTCTCTCTCGCTCTCCCTCCCTCTCCCTCTCCCTCTCTCTCAAGCCTGCTACTCTGCTCTCTCCGAAAATACATAAAAACACCCACCAGGCTTCTTTAGTTCTTCTAATGGGGATTTACTAATAGACTCCACTTGTTTCACAGTGTACGTTGGAACCTGCTGTTTTTAAAACATTACTTCATACTAAATGCACCCTGTTCTCCGTGGGCCAATAAAAAATATGGATCTCGAGAGCTGTGTCCTTTACATTACATTTCATTTTCCTTCTTTATCTGTATTCCACTGCAAGAAAAAGGCACATTATGTCCTTCACCTAAAGGTATATGTTTATTATTTATTTTAAGACACATTATTTTGAAAGGAACTAAAACTTTTGAAATAAATGATCGAGAAAACTAAAATAAACGGAACAGCTTCCGCCGGAAACTGAAAACGCACCTTTTCCAACTCTATCTGGATTAAAACACAGATGTGCACTTCAGTGGCACTTAAATACTATGTTGAGGAAATGTTACTTTCTGTATTCTTGTTGTTCTTAGTTTGTACTCTAGGTTGAATGCACTTATTGTAAGTCGCTTTGGATAAAAGCGTCTGCTAAATGACATGTCATGTAATGTAACACAATATGTAGTTTCTAATAAGATTGATTAAATGCCTGAAATTAATTATGAATCCATGTTGCAACAAAGACAATAGCTCTGCAAAGTATTATCTAGTTTGAATAGATTCATGGTTTGGTCTCTAAAATATCATCAGTGACACACAAATGCTGTGTTTTGTTCAAATGTAGTGTTATCTAATTTCCAAAAAGTTGACTAATACATTTTGTGCAGCACTAAACAAAAACAAAAATGTGTTGAGGAAGAACCAAATTTAATTTTTAAACATTTAAACCCACGGATCCAGAAATCCATGACGTGAAAAATTATACTGTATTTTACATTTGTAAATTATAAGACCGCTGCAAATAATAATTTGTGGGAATAAAATGTTTTTTCTTTGCTGAATGTACTCGTCGCTGCGGCCGACACCTGATGCTTCTGCATTTATGCAGTGATATGTATCCACAGATGGCAGTGTGCACCACATACTGCCACTCATTGTTTTCACACACCGAGGGACACACAACGGTCACTGAACATAAAAAAGACACAAGTAATTAAAGCTCTTCCAGCCTCTGCTCATCTGATTTATACCTGAAAGGCCCACTCACTTCTGCTACTTTGTTTTCTAAATAATAAATGTAAAGAGCTTCCATCTGTTGTGTGCAGGGAGCAGATCTTCCGTCAGTCCACAGAGCTGGTGTGCAGAGCCTACAGGGAGGTGCACACGGCGCTCACCAGCCCAGCTAACGGCTACAAAGACCCAGAGAACCTGCTTCCCAGATCACCTCCGCAGGTTCAGGCCCTGCTGTCCTGAGAGACACTTTAGTCCCACCTGGCTGATCTCACGTGGGCGAGGTGAGCCCCAGCGAAGGACCGCCTGCGGGTTTAGTTAAAGAGCGCTGCCATTTGTACCGCATAATAACGTATACAGTAATGTCAAACGTGGTTGTGAGGGTGGGGATCTTCTTGGTGGGACGTGAGAGTCGGCGTGTTGTTCTCTCCGTCCTTCTTTCTGTTATCACCCTGTACTCTGTTCAACCGTGTCTATAATTGTACAATTTTTTTTTTTTCTCCTTCCTTTTTCTTTTTTTTTAACATTGGACGTTATATTAAACAAATGGCTGGACTCGTCTTGTGTTTTTCAACCCATAAAATCAGCCACAATGTGAATAGCAGCCTCCGGAGTTTCATGGCCCAAAGTTTCCTTTGTAGTCGGTAGAAATGGAAAATCTGTCTTGTCATCTCACATGTCCATGCCGACTAAAATGTACGAAAAAACAAAATCAACCTTTTTTTTAATGAATCTTTGTCCATTATGGTGTTTACGGTGGAGAGAAAACATATTTTTATTAGCACATTAGGCCTTTGTGCTATCGACAGCACTTTGGGGCCATAACCCAATAATGCACGGCGTTAACTCTCTGAAATAAAAAAAGTGATGTTTTCTCTATCTAATGCAGCGGTGACCAGATTAAAGTAATATAGCATTGTTTACTGCTCCTTTTAATATGGTATGAATAAAAGACTCGATCAGAATTTGATCTCACAAGGACAACCTCTATCATTCATAAATATTGATCTATAGAATCACAATGGATTGATTTGCTATGTTATTTGTAACCAAATGCACATTCAGCACAGTTCATCCCAATAGTGGCCTTTTTTTTCTCCGAAAGATAAACATGATATCTGTCTATCATATTGCAAGTCTGACACCACCCAGCCCTCATAATCCCCAATGAAGCGCCACTGAAACGGTAAAGACACGTGGATATTGATCCTGGCTGTCGATCCTGCAGCATTTCATTCCTTCTGTCTGACATCAAGGTTCATGGCAGCAGGACTGATCTTGGCCGCTCTGCCAGCACTGAGATCCAGGATTTCTTCAGCTCACCGGATGTAACTCGGATATCGTTGGCCGGGACATCGAGTACTGGGAGAAAATGGAATACCGCAAAGTTCAGCATCTGGACCGGTCTCTTCAATCCTCTAAATAGACGAGCTCTCTCTCTTCCAATAGCGTAGCTCCGTTTGGATACAGGCCGGATCCTCGAATGTTTTTACTCGACGCTCTTTGGCACAAAAAAGTTGGATAACTGAATAACAACATTAAAGGCCCACTATGTAACAATTCCTACCTTAAAATTACAGCTTGAAAAAAATTGTGCGACCTGCTTTCTGGCAGTGATTACCAACGTCACATAGTCCAGTCCACCTCACAGGTGACTTTTTATTTGCTCCGCTACGCGACGCGTAGAGACAGAGAGACATGCTGCTGTGAAGACGATCACTAACAGACGTTTAGTTTAATAAAAGAACAAAGACGTCTTTAACAAAGGGACCTGACATTACTTCTGCTGTCATCTGGAGGATAGAGAAAGTTACAGGGGGGTGAAGGAGATTATTTTTTTTTTTTACTCAAACTCAAAAGAGCCATATGCGTCACCGGAAGAGCCATATATGTCTCGAGAGCCAGAGGCTCACGACACCTGATCTATCGTAACTGGGTATTTACGACACTGAAGTAAACGTTAAATACCTGAAGGGGGCGCTACAAGAGAAAGTGGGGCTTTAAGTCAAATTGCAGCGTGTGTATCATTACACATGCACATTACTCAGCTGCACAGTTCAGCATGAGAGCTTTTTCCTGCCGGTGTCTGTATTAATGAGTTAGCAGATGCGAGAGGTGATGGAGTCACCACTTAGAGGCAGGTAGTGGCGAGCAGGGTGGCAAACATTCATCCCATCATCCGCTCCACATGACAGTGGCCACCAGGCCTTTGCCTGCTGAAGCATGAGGCCAGCAGAAATCTGGGTTAAAGGATAATATTGAGTTTCTTGCCTCCCCTTAATCACGCTCCAGTGACTAATGATTACTGTCGATCCAGAGCTAACAACTCCAGTCTTATCTATTGCCTCATCAGAAACTTTAAAAGGAATATTACTCAAGTAAGTGCACAGCTTATTGAACTAATGCTGCGTATTCTCTATGTCCGTGCTTAGAAATGCCACGAGCTGCGTCCTCACTCGCAAAATGAATCATCAGCTCCTCCGAGTAGGATTTGGTGTCTAGTTGAGGTGGACTAGAGTTATGAGTGTTTTCTGTGTCACAACATAGGGATTCAAATGCAGGAAAAGCTTTTTATTCTAACTTAAACATGTGTCATTCCATTTGTCCTTAGATGACTCGGGACAACTGTCACTGCCATTGACTTCCAGAGTGTTAGCCTACACACTTTTCAAACTAGATCTGATCGAGCATAACCTAACCTTAAGTTAAATGGACAGAATATTAATAGTAAAACATATAGAGCAATACAAACTTCAAATTGACTAAAATGACAAATGGCAGCCTCGGGGGATTTGGAACGTTTTAGAACGTTTAGAAAACAAGTCGCACCATTTTTTCATGTAAAAAATCTTCTACTTTCCAGCTGTAATCTTCCCTCACAGATAGTCCTGTCCAATCGGAGGTTGTTGAGCAATGAATGACCAAAACATGGACTTTGAGCCACCCCACTGTGTAGGAACAATGTAAGGTGTACAATGTTACGTGTTACCCGTTTTGCATCACGGCCAGCCCCCTTTCCGCAGGAAAGTTTTTATTATTTATCCTTGAATAGTCTAATTTATGGGTCATTACGTGCTCTTATTTTCTGGATTACAAACCAAATTCTTGGTTTAAATTGAGCCCCAACATACCTTATTAGAGATCACAAAATAAATTAAAAAATGACATTTATTATGTAACATCTTCATGTTTTGTGCACTAGTTGCTTTAAGCCCGGGGGCATTGTCGCCCATCTTATTATGACGCTCAGATATCTCCTGCCTCACATCATTTACTAATCATAATTATATCTCCTCATCGCTCGTATTATTTAAAAAAGGTTTCCTTGTGTCAAACCTCTTTCTCTTCGGAGGCTATTATGTAATGTGTCTATTAGTGCAGGAAAAGAGGACACTGAAGTACTGACCTGAAACACTGGTGCACAGTAATCAATTCTCCTTTCTGATTCCCACCCCACTAACCAGCATTTAATTCATTGCACTCACTACAACACAGGGGTTCAGCCTCAAAAGTCAGCGTTTTCGGCTCGTGGTTTTCAGCACATCAGACACAGTTATTAATGCACGTCCATCTGTCACTGCTAGTGACCGGCATACTCCCTTGCTGACCAGATGCACGTCCAGGTGGCCTGACAAACAAAGCATATCGGAGACACTAACAGCACTGTGTTTGGATAGTTGTGGGATGAGAGGGGAGCGCCGAGATGACTGGTTCTCTCCGGCCAAAGATTAGCCAATGGTAGAGCAGCCGTGCCCTCGCGCTGCTGGACCCCCCGATGGTGCCCCAGAATGCTTGTGGCGTATTGTGTGTGGCTGCGATACTTCATTGTGTAAGCTTTTCCTCCGAGCAGAAACACGTTTGCTTTTGCTGGTATGAACACTGTGTACAGGCTGAGCACGAGCACATTCAGTGATTTCAAAATAGTTTTTACTAATGCCCATATCTGTCCAGTGATGTTGGATTTTAAATTCTGAAAAATCTCAGCTGTCTTTGTTTTTTTGTTTTTCTTCTTCTGCATGGACGTGATATCTTTTTGAGAAGTTGTGTAGAATAGAATAGAAATATACTTTATTAATCCCCGAGGGGACATTTCTTGACACAGTAGCACCAATAAACTAAACACAATAAAATGTAAATATAAGAACGAAAGAAAGTGACTGTGCATAAAGTATACAAAGTGAAATATAAAATACAAAATAATATATATATATATATATATATATATATATATATATATACAAAACATATATGTAAATGCAGCAATGTAAAATTTAATAAAATATATATATATAGACAGTGTGCAGTGTACACCACAAAAGAGAGATTTATTGAGACCTGTTGGTAGTCAAAGATGTTTATTTACTTCACTTAAAAAATATGTTCTGAAATCTACTCGGTATATAAAACTGAAGAAATGTTTTTCTCTTCCTGCCTAACATTTTAAAGATCACCAGGTCTGCCCCCAGCACACGACCACATCCATGAACCTGGCAGGCAGACAGACCTCTTCACACGTACAGAACGGAGAACAAGAACATGTAACAAATCACCGTGACTAATTCCTTCGTGAGTAACCCAACATGCTGTCAATCATTACTCACAATGTCTCCGCTCCCATTGGTCCTGACGTGGCCCTGCTGCGCGCTTCTTTAAAACACAGACCCGTGTCTCCCCTCCTGAGGCGAAAGACCAAGGCCGAGCCGCAGTGAGTGCGGGAGAGAGAGAGAGAGAGAGAGAGAGAGAGAGAAAGCCAGTCATTATATCGACAAGGGTCATCCTTGTCATGGACAAGGACCCGGTGTGTCCCCGTCCCCCTGCCCGCTCGGGGCCATAAAACAAACATGGCTGTGAGCACCAGCTCCGACTGCATTACACACCGCTGTGTTTTCGACGCCACAGGCTGGGTTACGGCAGCAGGCCGGGCGCCCAAGTGAGAGGCGGCCACGGCCCGTACTTCGTCACTGGAGAGGGATGGGTGGGCCTAACCCTAACACTAAAGACCTGAGAGAGGAAGAAGAGAGCCCCGGTTACTGAGTAAGTCCCATACTCACCTTTCCCCTAATAGCCCTTCACCTTCTGAGCCACGTGAGGTGGGCCTGCATGCTGACTCCCCAGAGTGTGCACTCAAACGGACAAACCAACAACGTTTAGCCAGGGACAGAGAAGCACAGGAGCGCACGCTCGCCACAGCTTCAAGTGGAAGTTTCCCGTGACAGTAGAACAAGTAGAACGGCAGCAGCAGAAAGGCGGGACGCGTTTCATTTTACTATACCGCAACACAAAAAGATCAAAGTGCTCGGCACTTGGGCGCCATTGGCCCATGTGACCACTGTAGTGTCTGCTGTGCGATCAGTAGAACTGTCACTTTCGCTAAGTCCCGCCCCCTAATGGACAATCTTAAAGAGGGTATGACCACTTTTACACTGTAATCTGTAGTAATTGCTTCTATTTTTATCATTACCTTCACATTGACAATGCAGAAGGTTTTGTTTTGATCGCCGTGTATTAATCTATTTATTTATTTGTATGCGTGTTACTCGCATAACTCAAAAAGTATTAAACCGAATCGTATGAGATTTGGTGGGATGATTGCTTATTATCCGGGGACCATTTGATTAGATTTTAGGATCGATCGGGTCAAAGGTCATAAAAAGGTCAACATCTTCCCTTTACCATAGTGCGGTCAATTTCTATCCAATTGGCATGCAACTAATGCCAAAATGTTCATAATTCGATCCCCAATCTTGTGATATGCGAAGGTATGCGCTCTACCGAGTGCCCGTTCTAGTTTAACTTGTTTTCGCTGCTGAATTTGTTTGATATCCTGGATATAACCTCCACATGCATATTGTAGAACGTCTGTCTGTTTCTCCCAAAAGCGTTGTTCTAAAGATCTAATATTATTGATGCATGGAGGGCAGTTAGTGACAGTGTGGGCTCCATGGTAGCTCTGACAGCTTGACTGAGAAGCGTTAGGTGTTGGGATTTAGCAAAAGGTCAATTGGCTTTACTCAACCCTCATCAGCGGCCATTCGACAGAGCGTTCTGAACTGACATCGGAGGCAGCTGGCCTGAACATTTAGGGACGCTTCTCCGCGTTACATCTGTTATTTGGGTTGCAAAGCAAAACCTTAATTAGCGAGATCCGTCTTTTTATCACGTGGAATCACGATGTGTATTTGGAGCACATGACGAGATGGTTTGTTTTGTTAGACTGCAATTTTTTTTGCAGGGTACGTGCCGAATACTAACAGTTATTTCTCCTTTCGAATGCTCCGAACAAGCAAACATAGCGTTGGCTGTGCTCAGGTGAAACCTTTAGCGCGAGGCGATGCATCTATCGATCTTTACAGGCGCCAGTCCTTTCATGTTGCCTGGCAGATTGCCATGAGTTACCAAAATCACAAAACATTACAGTTATAACTGTTAACAAGCCTGACACCCGCAGGATCACCACTCCAGTGAATGCAAAGCATTTTAATATTGCGTTTCTTCTTCACTGTCTAATGGATTTTCTGAATTCGCTCGTCGCTGGCAAAGTTTGCAAACAGTTTGCTGCTTTAATGTAAGCCACACGTGAACTTTGTGGGGCAGGAAGTGCAGCTGAATGTGACGGTAAGGAACGTTGTGGGAATGCGTGCGCTACTGTGTCAGCAGAAAACCACTCCCTCCCATTGTAGCTGCTGAATGAGTAAAGTGTCAATGGAAAGTATGAGTCACTAGACCTACAACTCACAACAATAATATTTAGCAGGAGCGGGAAACTCTGCGCAGTCTGCTGAAGGTAGATTGGTGATTTAGTGGCTTTATACGCAGACTGGGAGTGGCTGCTGTGCTGACATCATTAATCCACCCCCAGCCCACACACACTCCACGCCAGGCTGGTGAGGGAGGCACCGGCTGAAAGACAGGCTGCTAATTCAGTCCAGTCCAGTTGGTGAGGGTGTGACTGGGACATGTTCTGCTAATGCCTTGGGTTAGAGAAAACATTAAAGAATGTGTCACACTGCAGAGTGCATTCTTCCAAGTCACTGCTTACACAGTTTGTGGGTATTGAATGCGTAGGCAATTTGACTTGTGCCCGTCACCATTGATCCTCTTTCAGATTAGTCCTGACATGTTGTTTAGCAGAAGGGTTCGTACGGTCATGAAAAACCTGGAAAAGTCATGGAATTTTAAAATGGTCATTTCCAGGCCTGGAAAAGTCATGGAAAAAACTTAAATCATAAAAGTTTGGGAAAAGTCATGGAAATTTGTTATACTCACGTGTTCATTTATGCCGAGTTTGAAATAATCAATATGTTTTTTAAAGAAAAACGCTCAAAATATAAGCCGGCGTACGCTCTCAATACGTAACATGTTCTAAATTGTTCATGTTTATACCGAGATTTCAATTTGGTCATGGAAATTTGGTTTAAAGTCATGGAAAAGTCATGGAAATCCATCGGTCAAAATGTGTAAGAACCCTGTAGCAGTAGGGTGTGAATGAGTATGGATGTGGAGCTTTTTTACGTGACTATTTAAAGCTCTAAAATGTGTGATTGGTATTTTAACATTAATCTATAGAGCTTGTGTCTCCAGCAGCATACTGACCAAGCGACATCATTTAAACGAATAACGGTGCGATCTGTGCTCGAGATCATCAAAGGATGTGGAGTTCAAAAACACCACAGCAGACGGACCTCACAGTTCCTAGATAATAGAACTCACATGCATGACTGTCGCGCTGATTCAGCTGTTCGTCTCTTGACCATTTGTCAAAATAAAATCTCGTGACAACAAACAAGAAGCAACAAATATGTCTTGTGAGCAAGTTGGATAACAGAAACAACTTTTTAGTTGTTTATCAAAGCTGTGCAGTATTGTTGTTTTGGCAACTCAACATCATTTGTAGACTTTTCAAAACGGTCATACTGTCATTATTTAGTGTCTTGCTTTATTGCCTTTGCAGGCTCCATGAGGTATACGTATTTATTCTGTACGCATTAAATTGAGTCATCGGTCAAATCTGTCTGTGAATCCAGATCTGCATTGAGGTAGAATCTGGAGTCGGTGGTGTTGACTCAGAAAGTGAATCATGGAAGCTTCAGAGAGCCCAGATCATCCGAGCAGCTGTCCCAACAAGCCGGGGGCCGGGACCAGATCAGGCCCTGTTTTCACTGAGGATGGGGCGCAGGAGGGGGAAGGATCTCAAAACTTTCCACGCTGTTCTTTTTTTTTTTTTTTTTAAACATTCAGTTTCAAAATCACGGAGGCAAATCAAACCCATGCAGCGAAAACAAGCGCTGGTATTTAACCTGAGTGCACGGTAGCAACGAAGGGGTGTTATTATTGAATGACTGGCGTGGAGTGAGCTCCTCAGCCACTTCCTCCCATTCATCTGCCGAAAGGTCTCGACTTTCTCTTGAGTGAACTCTTGGCTCGGCCGTATGAAACGCTCCGTATTGATCAAGAGGTAGGAAGCGGCGTTTGGCCTGAACTAGGAAATCACAGTAGGAAGTGAGATACAATTCAAGAATGCAGAATCAGACCTTCATAAAACACTTTTCAACTTTATCTTGCTGTTTGATTTATGCAGATTTGTTTTTGCTTTTGCCTTACTTCAATATCCATAAAGACAACAAGTCAAACTGTCTGTTTGTCTCACAGCCCTTAGTTTTTTTTAGTTTAGCTAACCTGTTATGCAAATCAGTAATCTCCTTGTTAGACTCATTTTTGCCAAACAAAAAAGTGGTATTTATTAGCTAGTTTTCTAAATACTTTTGTGTGTATGAGATGTCACAAAAAAGTTGTTTTGAAGGTATAAATTATGGTTGTCGTGGAAACAGTGTTATTTTAGCTTGGCGCTTTCATGCGTGGGCGGCCCAACAAATGAGTCAGCGAAATGGACCACTTGGATTGCATCTGCTGTCACGATCATGAACTCTTATTTATTTTTTTATGCCATGAGGAGAGCGGCCATATGGCCAAGCCTTCTTTCTGCTGGTACAATCCTCAAACTAGGTTGTCTGGTTCAGTTTCTTATCATTTTTTTCTTAAATGCATCTCAAGAAACACTGATGTCAAATGAATCGGGAGCAGCAATATGTTGGTTATGCAATATGCGGGACAATAGGAATGTATTGCTGCCGCACTAAAGCTGCTTCAGTGTACCCTGATAATTAAAAAGCTCCATGAAAGAAGCTGAGCAGGTGGATCCCAGTGAAAGCTTCTGGTTTCGCCTATTAAAGCCTCCCTTGTTATGCTGAGCAAACATATAGTTGGACAGGAGACTGGGCTCAGCCCAGCAGGGTACCACTCTGCCGGCCTTTGACTCAGCATCAAATACACCTGTGCTTTTCCTTCAATGACATGTCAAAATGTCTGCTTTGAAAAAGGCCGATCATATATAAACGATACAATGCGAGTCATACAGTTCATTCTCAATAGAAGTCAGAATTTGTGCTGATGTTTAATTTTCACCTTTTCATCTGATGTCGTTTATGATAATAATTGAGTATAACGCAATTAAATCCACTAAAGTGGCATATTTAATTAATTGATTCTTTCATTCAGGCTGGTTCCAGGAGACTAGTTCACACTTTCTTCGTGGCTGAAAAGTAGATGGAACACCATCAAAACCTTGATTTTAATGAAATACAAATGTTTGCTTTACTGGGAGCGAGATAAGAAGATTGACACCACTGACCTCCCGGTCTGGTGACTCTAACGTTGAACCGAGCTGAACGCTGGTAACGAGGATCTAGGTCCAAAGAAACCAAATCCCAAAGGCTCACTACTTTAACACCTTGTGTATGATTTGTTTTTGATAATGTGACTGTGGATGAATCTTTTCATCTAACCATCAACCAAAAGCCAATAACTGTATTTCTTCATATCACAGTACAAACAAGATGACACAACAATGCTGCAATTTAATAAAGAGAGAGAGAGGGGGGGGGGTAGGAATCCAGAAATCAACTACTCAAGTATGGATTAAAGATAATATAACATTTTAATGTCAAATAAAAAAAAATCAACAATGTTGATTGGTTTTCCCTTTTTATAGTGAACGCTTTTGGTATATCAAAAGCAAGCGTGTCTTCAAAGTTGTCTTTTAACGGTTTAAAGGGGACAGACATTCTTTCGTATCAAATGTACATTTTAAAAAGATCTCTTGTTTTCCCTCTGGAAGCCCAGCAGAGGCAACCGTCCTCCTTCCTCTATAGCAGTGAAAAGGCCGGGCCACTTATGAGCTCAGGGAGTCAAACAGGTAGCTGTAGCCTTCCACCTGCTCCCTGGCTCAGGCACCCGTGGGAGCAGGTCTGGATCACACCTTGCAGGCAGCGCTCCGGCCCCAGGAGATGTCGGGCTGCAGAGGGCCTTGTCCAGACTTGCCAGCTCACAGTCGAAGCGACTCCCACCGTTCAGGTCAGACCTGTTTTCCTCCATCTAGCCTGGAGCCGTGTAAGGGATAATAAGCAGACTTTCAGGGGTGAGTGTGACTCTGGATTAACAGGAACACCTGAGCCACCATCATATGTATGTGATGTTGGGAAAGATGGGTTATGTGTGAAACTAATTCTACTTGTGTTTTCAAGTTGCCGTTTTTGGATTTGTGTCTGTCAAACAGATGTAGAGAGGAGAATAAAATCCCTTTTTAGATGCTCTTTGAAAGTTATGAATCCCAAATGGATTTAGGAAACATTATTACACTGCCTGTAGTGTAAAAGATGCTCGTGTTTTGGGGTTAATATCTCACCCATTTCCAAAATAGAAGACTTTAATAAGCCACAATTTATAAAGGGTTTACAACTTGTCATTCGTGGATTTATTTATGATTATTAAGTAATTTGTTTGAGGCTCTATATACATGAAAAATAATTGCCATATCCTTACTTAATGCCTTAGTAACATAACTACAGATCTGATGACTGAATATTTTCTGCATTTCTAAACATAACTAGAACGGACACTCGGTAGAGCGCATACCTTCACACATCACAAGATTGGGCATTGAATTATGAACATTTTGGCATTAGTTGCATGCCAATTGGATATAAATAGACAGACTATGGTAAACAGAAGATGTTGACCTTTTCATGACCTTGACCTTTGACCCAATAGATCCCAAAATCTAATCAAATGGTCCTCGGTTAATAACCAATCATCTCACCAAATTTCCTGCCATTCGGTTTAATACGTTTTTACTTATGCGAATAACACACACGCACGCATACAAATACACGGCGATCAAAACATTACCTTCTGCATTTTCAATGCAAAGGTAAGTAAGTTGTTCATGGATTTTGGCCTTTAAGTCTGAGTTACAGTAGAAATATGTATGATACTATGTTTGCTACCGGTCTGACGGAGTGCACTCTGCAAGTCCTTCCAAATGGCACAGTCCACTTGATGTTGCACGGCTGCTCACTGGGAGCCTCGTGGACGAATACTGTGTGTCCTGCTCTCTGTATTTGCAACGCAAATCCAAAGGTGAGCGGCAGCAGTCCTGACAGATCTTCCCACAGCGTGTGCCAGAGTGTGGCTGCCTTGTGGGCATCAGCTGGGAAAACAAGCCGAGACCGATAACGGATCGGGACCGCATTCCATCCCGGGCTGCGCCGAGCGGACCGCCGATTCTCACACCCGGCGATTTGCGTGAGAGAAAGGGCGAGGCCTGCAGAGGCGCGCCGGTTGGCGGCGTTTCACAGAGCTCCTCTGCTTTGATATGTATCTCATGTCACGGCCAGGTTACGCGTGATGTGAACGCCTCAGTGGGAGATGAAGACCAAAAACATACATCTCACTGGCTGTAGTGCGTGTGAGTTTTAGGCTTGTCTGTTTCTAATAACGTGAGGAATGGCTTGGCACTGCAAGACCCAGGTGCTGACGGACCTCCCGACGTGCTGAGCAGGTCCATACTGAGCCGGTCCATCCATGCTGAGCCGGTCCATGCTGAGCCGGTCCATGCTGAGCCGGTCCATGCTGTGCAGGCCTGGCTGGGCCCGGCTGGACGGCTGAGTGCCGGTTGCCCAGCAGGCTGTGTTGTCTCAGCCTTCAGCCAGGGATGATGGATGGAGCTGGAAAGGCTCCCAGAGAGGGGGTGAGCACATGTGTGGCAAGACGTGGCAGGTGGTGAGCGCTGACTTGACGGCAATTAAATGTACAAATCTTTGATTAAGCTCATGGGAAGGCAGTCATTAGCAACACTGAATCGGCTCTCCCCCCAACACACACACACACACACAAGCACACACAAACGCACACTGCCACTCTCTTATGAACATACACACGGGCACACGTTTTTCTTCCTGAGTAACACTAACACTACTGTAGTGACCATTAAAGTGGAAACTTTGTAAAGAGGCAGTTTTGTTGACGTTTGATGTGCCTCGAGTAAGGCACTGATACCCTGCTTTAGAAGATTATACATACTGAATTAAATGTATTTGATAAATGTTTCTGCTTCTTCTTGTTGAAAAGCTAAATAAGTTTGTTTAAAGTTTAACTAAATTAGAAACGGCTTTGATGTTACTTGAGAGAAATAATCTGGTGAGTATTACTTAAAAGTTGGGTTATTATTTCATTTGTAAATGTTGCTCAAGACAAATAATATTTTGAAAGGCTTGTAATTATTACAAATAAAGTAATAGCTTTCTTGTGTCTGCACCTTAATAACATCCTTTTTCCTAATTGAAGATGTGATGACATAGCTCATAAAGATTTGCAGCAGAGTTTAATAGGGCGACAGTATTGGTCATAGACAACCACACTTGCTATTAATACAATGATCTGCTGAATGACATTTGTTTTTAATAATATTCTATTATCTCGTATTGTGAAATATGCACACACAGCTATGATAAGTACAGGAGGCCAACATGAACAACTGGTTGTAGTATTGTAAAGTGTATGCTATTATTATGGTTGTTACTTCAAAATAAGTAGTTTAGTATTCTGGACTTCAAACTCGTTTGACTGCTTGTCTTGTCCTAGCAATCTGTTATAAAACGATATGACTACAAAATATCTCAGCCGTTACCCCAGTGAATATAATAATACCATGTCTGATGAGAATTATGGCCTACATAAATAAATAAAAATATAGAGCTTGGGTAGAAAATATCACTACTTGGACCCACAAAGGGTTAACACGTCCTGTTGCTACATCACTTGCCACATGAATGCGTGGTATCATGCTTTCCCACGGAACCTGAATGCAGCCTGTCACAGCGCTGTGGGTGGAAATGGTATTTAATGAGTAGCGTGCCCTCCTCAAAGTTGTACCCCTGAAAAGAATAACTGAGCTTTATATGTAAACAAATACAGTCGGTCACAAAACAAGTGCTCTCAGCTTTCAAGCCCAGGCTTGAAATCCTGAACGTAACAAGTATGAACTGGTCCCTAATTGTATGCCAAACTATGCGTGAATCAAATGAGTAAATGAGTCAGTTTATTATTTATTAGTGGTCTCACCTTGATAGGCTTGTAATCCCTCATGCGACGGTATGCTATAGTGCTTTAATTTATCCTCATCTGACCTGGTGAATTATTACTTTTAAACCATGAGATATTCAAGTTATGTACAATTTGAAATAATCCTAATTAACGTGGAGTGCTCTGTGCTCTTGACAGAGGGACATCTAAGTCTCACACTTGTAGAAAAAGGTGACACCTTTATGCACACTGTATCACACGCACACACCTAACAAGTCCCTTTAGAGTTGCCTGGGTCTTCCTGTGGGGCTCAGACTGGTAATTGCCATCCTCTCCCAAGCTCGCTAATGAGAGCGATACCCAGGCTGCCCCCGCAGTCGGGACATATCTCACTGTCTGTATCCCATAATCTCATCGTCTCGGAAACAGAGGAATGCTTAAAGCTCCCCACCGGACAAGCTTCCAGTGTACGCAATCAGTTCTCAGCTACCACACCGGATTATTGAACATACATGACTCCCCAGGCCAACGTAAAGGCTCTCCAGTGCATCGCTGTGCGGTCCAACTCGATGTGTTTGACATTTTCAAGGCACAATTTCTCTATTCTGAGGGCAAATGTAACAACATTTCTAACAACAGTTTTAGTGCAGTGGTTCTCTCTCCATTACATATCGAATGTCCCACTTTGGATCGAAGCTCTTCGTCTTCAGCGGCTGCCGAGTGCGCCGCTCCGCTCCTTTCATGGGAATCTGTCACCGTGGAGATGTAAAGGTGCTCCCTCCCAGGCGGAGCCGGCAGCACATCCCGCAGGACCAGATCCACCGTCTGGTTTACACCAGTTGACTCTTCATGATGAGATAATCAGAGGCTTGGAGCCTAATCAGTGACACTGCTACACTCTACCTGCTTCTAATGTAAAAGGAAATCACACAAATGCTGAAATAATATCAATTCAACAGGTTTTCTATTGGCATTACACCACAAAATCAAAAAGGAAATGTAAAAAGTCGTTGATGTCAATCTGGGAAGCATTTTAAATCAATGGCCGTTATTTGGTGTCCTGCTAATTCATAGCCTAACTCAATAAAGTTGGCACCATTTAACACATTTGATGGGATCCCTTTGTTGCACGAGGAATGTTTTCCTGGAGGATGCAAAAAATATTTATAAACAATAAATGGCAGATTAAATATTGTCTACCTTTTCTTCCTCTTAGAGCACGTGTCAAACACAAGGTCCGAAAGCCGAATGCGGCCTGCTATGTAATTGTATGTGGTCTTGAAAGACATGAGCGAAAGAAAAATATAAGTAGAATATCCTGTGCTTTTATTTTCAAAGTCATTATTTTTGCTGCGGAGTGCTGTCCATTCACACTCCTTAATGTTTTGCGTTGCTTTACTTGCATGAGTTTACTCGCCGGATTATTTGTTTTAATTTGCTTTATTCGTGCTAGAAGCGCCGGAGAGGAGTTGTGGCTTATCGCTATGGAAACAGTTAATTACCGTCCACCATGGAAGAAATAACCACTATTTCTGTTTTGTACATCTTGAGGAAGTCCCACAAACTTCGACACTTCAAGTTTGAACTGCAACATATTTTCATTAAATCAATTTGAGGAATTGAAAATGAGTTATGTCATCCTCAACTGCTTTGAACAAAGTTTATGTAATCACGTGCGTTTGATCTTTGATAGAGTTGTGTGGGTTGTAATAAATACAATTAAATTAAATGGTTTATGTTCTAATATTGGAGACATTTGGTGACATTTTTACATTTGTATGAATGCTTGTTATATATTTTTTCAAATGCAAAGACAGTTATTGAACAATATGTTTACAATGAGTACAATGAACAATGAGTATTTACATGTATACATTATATATATATATATATATATATATATATGATATGAGTTGCATAACAAACTATTATCTTTTACTCAACCTAAAAAAGGAGATAACATAATACAATAGTTTTGTTTTGCGTCTTTGTTTTGTTTTGTTTGAATTCACAACGAACAATGTGTCAAAGACTGTATGTTTATATCTAAATATGCTTCCCCCAAAACCTAACCTAAACCTCGACAATTCAGTTTATAGTTATGGAAACGTAATTTTTAAGAGACATGGGTTAGACTCTGATAAAGATAAAGATGAAATGCACTTCTGATGATGACCGCCTAATGTTTTGATGACGTCAGAATGGAGCTACGATCACATCATATTATTAGTAAGCTAGTTAGACGGTCCATAGCATTTCTCGGGTCTTGTTTTATTCCCCCCATGTTTTCCTGCTCCTCTCCTCTTCTCGGAATACGCTGGCCGGCCTAATCACAGGAACCGACCCAGGATGGAGGCGCATGCCTTTGCACATGGCAGCACAAATTAAAATGTCTCCTGCCGCCCGCCTCTCTAATTCCCTGGCACTATGCCCTGGCCTGTCCCACGAATTACAACCAGACCTCTCCATATGGTGCAGCCAGCATGGGGCAGGCCAGTTTATTGACATGAGCTCCTCCCTGAACTCTGAGTCAATAAGTGAGTAGCTCAGAACACACACATTTGGCCACGTTAGGAGCAAAAGTTAAAGGGCTCGGGGAGTATCAGCAGGATCTGTAGTCTCTTATCAAAAGGAGAGTACCACTCGATACCAAGAACACATAGAAAGATTTAAGAGTTTATCCAATACTGGACCGTTACATGCTCCAAGAGCTACACTGTGTGATTGGAGGGCGAGGGACTCCAGTTAAAAGTCAAAAGAGACTGGACCAGGTCCACCATGGCTCTTTGGCTTTGTAACCACACTTTTATTGTCTCGCCCACTGTTGAAGGTTTCCAAGAAGTTTTTTTCACATTTCTTTTACATAAAAAAATAATATTTATTATCCTTCCAGCACTGATAAATGTGATGCTCTCTGTGTCATAAGACGTCATGCTTCAAATTTGATCAAGCAAGACGTAGAATTGTTTCTTTTATCAGTCATAGGCTGACGCTGTTTTTGGTCCCTTTGAAAAAGACAGGACTGTGTGGTATTACCATAGCATCAGTAGGTGATACGATGGGTTTTATACCAGAAAAGAGGCACGATAGTTAACAAAGGTTAGTCAAGCATTAAGGAATGTGTATACAGAAACAATTAGTAGTATGTTAGTAGTATTGTCTTGATGAGGGCAATCATAGAAAGTATCTGTAAAGAATTAAAAAAACAACCAATCAAACAAGTTCAATATGACTCTAAAGTGCACATCATATTTTTGAGTTGTACATTTTTACTTATCTGGGGGCATTTTGTTTCAGTGATTACGTCTGGAAAAATACACAATTTGTAGCCTCTTTATTTAAATACAACCTTTAAAACTACAGGTTTAGACAACATATTTCAGGGTGAAAGCAGTCAGGGGAGATTAAGGAGCGTATCAGCTTAACTAATTGATAATGTGAAATAGAATGCACAAATGTTTACCACAACAAAGCTCCAGCACAACAAAAGTCTTTTGGTTGCTCAAAAAAATGAAAAAAAGAATCCAAGCTAATTTGAAAATAAAAAAAATGGTTTGGGTTGCCGTTTCCTTTCCTATGTTCACGTCTACTATGTCTGCTTCTTAGCTCAGTGCACACGACGTATAGTTCACTAACTAGCTGTGGCTCTTGCTTGGTGCACAAGCTGAAACATTTCCCTCGGCGTACACTTGCGTTGATCAGACAATATACTAAACACTGTAGAATGTGCTGCAGTGAGCGACCACCCCAACGCTAAGCAAACACCTCCAAACCAAAACCAAGACAATGATGTTGTTGTTGTTGTTGACTCCGTTATCACGAGACAAATCTTTGACGGCAGCAGAGGTGGGACAAACGCTTTGATTGGAACACGGAGACGGAGCTCCTGCAACACCTGCCTGAGATCGGTGTTGTTGACGGTGTAGTTTACCCGTCCTGGTTGGACATTGGTTCCCGCCCACGTGTGTCCTCGATGCAGATTATCAGACCGGGGCTTAGTTAACCGATATGTTCCACAAAGGAAACGTAAACAATTCATGAAACACCTTATGACACCTATGAGTAGAGGGGACCGAGAATCTAATACACTTAATTAATAATAACAATAATTTCATCAACGCTTAAATTAGCCACTGCTGCATCTTTTCCCGTTGCCTGCCGTTGATGAGTAACACTTTAAAACCCACGACTTATGACAAAGAAGGGCCAACTTGTAATGAATAATAGAACGTGTGTCTTTTAACTACATAACAATTACATTTTGATAACATTTCTCAAGGTCTAAAGTGGCAATTTAGTATTTGTTAGGATGAACTGCTCTCTCAATAGAAAACCAGAGAACCACAATTCCCAGTTGTAAAATGTCCTGGGGCTGTCAAGGTTGTAGGTTTGGTCTCAGCATTGGGAGGGACCTTTATTAAAATAGATTAACATTAGTGCAACTTGGAACTGATTTAAACATAATAACAGTAATAGCACCTTAGTTTAAATACCAAACAGTACCAAATAAATAATAATAATAAATATTTAAATAAATAAATAAGAAAAGTTCTGCTAAAATGCCAATATACAGTAACAATATTTCCTAGATCCAAAGTATATATAAACAACTTGTACCAGCTGTGTAGTGACAAAATACATTTTTACATTTTAAATAAATCTATTTGCCTCCTGCTATGTTTTAGCAATTGCTCTCAGCAGTTGGGCGTGAACTGACGTTTTCTCCAGCGTATTTGTTGTTACATCATGAGGGGTGCTTTACTTGTTTGATTCCGATAAAAGCTTTCAATAGCATTTTTACAATTACTAAAAACATTTAAGCACAAGGCTGGGTCATTCTTTGTGTTTTTTTATGCTTTGACAAACTCAAAACAAATACATTTTTCAATGTAGATGCAGCCACAGTTACTGACTATACCACTTTGCTTGAAACCGTAACTTCCTGTGCTGCTGACGTTGCTGTACTCTGATGAATTACGGATCAGGCTGGTATGGTTCACTCCTCATGACCCAGGGCCCTGTCTACATCCGGGATATGGTCACACCGTACACCCCGGCACGTTCACTCCGCTCGGCAACAGACAACCTACTTGTGACTCCGTCACCTCGAGCTAATCACTCTACATCCAGACTGTTTGCTGTCCTGGCTCCTGATTGGTGGAACAAGCTCCCCACTGACATCAGGACAGCAGAAAGTCTCTACAGCTTCCACCGGAAACTGAAAACACACCTTTTACGACTATATCTGGATTAAAACACAGATTTGCACTTCAGTGGCACTTAAATAGTTCTTATTGTGGTACTTTTGTAGTTTGACTATGTTGAGGAAATTGTTGTTCTTAGTTTGTACTCTGGGTTGAAATGCACTTATTGTAAGTAGCTTTGGATAAAAGCGTCTGCTAAATGACATGTAATGTAATATAATGGAATGGAATGGAATGGAATGACGACCGGGACGCTGCTCCAGCTGCTGCTTCTTCCACCTGCATTACATCTGCAGTAGATTTCTGAGTTTCCTGAAAGCATTTCTATATAATACCTTAATGTATACATGTAGAACATATTTGAGTAGTATGTGTATTTATGTTGAAAGCATTTTTGGAATTTTTTTTTAAACATCATATAATTCAAGATCCAAAAGTTCTGACATGAGCTTCAGATTCCCCAAACGTACTTCAGTTTTATTGCTAATGCATGGTAATTATTAACAAAATGCCATGAGTAAGACTCTGATGGTCCAGCTGCTGCTACCTCAACCTGCACTACATCTGCACTAAGTGTTGATAGCTCCTTACCCTCTGGGTGGTGAACACACTTTGGATATTTATTTTCACATTTTGGTGGCTTTTTCCTATCTACAAAGCACAACAGGGTCAACAATATCAATGCTGAGACCAAACAAAATACTATGAGGCTTTATTATTGTCTGGTGTATTTAGTAGCTTACCGTGACTACTGCACTCTCTTTCTGCAAGTTACGACTTACGGTGTTTCTGACTCCACTTCAGCCAATTAAATGACAGCATCTTGTCTCGTAGGCTCAATGGCCCATTGAAAAACGTGGAAATGTATTTTTCTTCTGACAGACGAACATAGTATCGATAATAACAGGCAATTAAAGTTGACAAAAATATTGCTGGGTACAGTTGTGTCTTTCCCAAGCTTAGGTCGTGACTTGTCCTTAGGGACCATATGCAAAGCTACGCCCTGCGTGGTGGGCTTGTGGATATTAAGTTGAGACTGAGACCCCGTTTACACGATGGGAAAACAAATATATTTTCATGCGTTTTTGCCTTTCATTTACACAAAAACAGAGGTGTTTTCACGGAAAACGATCATTTTAAAAAACTCCGGCCGAAGTGGAGATTTATGAAAACTCAGTTTTTGTGTGAACTAGGTCACACAGAGTTTTAGTTTGTCAAACGTCACAGTATGCGACTAAAAATGCTTCTCGTCATGTGAGCGTCCTATGGGACGTATGCGGATGGCGTATTTATGCGGGTTCATATAAACAGAAACTTTTTTGAAAACGACCTTGTGTGCACAACGTTATTTTTGAAAACGGAGGGGCAGAAATATTTGTTTCTGTAAATACCCGGCTATGTGTAAATGTGGCCTTAAACATGCACATGAGCACTATTGTTCCTAAATCAGAACATCTACTGTACCACGAGCCACATCCCAGCCAAGCACAGTCTAAGCGTCCTGTTTCTGTGAAAATGTACAGCTGCAATCTATTTGTAAAGATTAATAATTCACTGCCGGATTGATGTATATTAAATGGAGGATGTGTTCTTTTTTGTCTTTCTCATGTAGACACACTGCATATGTATCATGTGAAAATCAGGTGTCGAGGTTCTTTCGTTTCAGTGAATTAGTGGAATAATGTACACAAATTAAATATTAAGCTGATTTACAGTACCATACTGCAACATGCAAACTGAAGACTTCAGTACTTTGTAATGTACTTACTTTCTATTTCTGCCTGTTAGTTTTATTTTGTAGATTAATCATCTTGACTACTTTTTTTTCCTTCTTTCCTGTCCTGTCTTTCAATACATTTGATCATTAATGCAAAGCACTTACCCCGAGTCATTATGTTTGAAAGATGTTACACAAACAAATCTGCCTCACCTAAATCGTTCTTTCTTCTGTCTGTTAATGTTTTACTTTGTTCAAATCTTTCCCTCTTTTTTCTCCTTTCCCTCTTTTTCGTCTTGTAATTTTACCATAGAAACTTCAGTGTTTACATCCTGTGTCTTTCTCAAGAAGATGTTGTTTATGTGCCAGTGTGGGAGTCTCGTATTATCATTCTGGAGGAAATACCATGAGTCGCGTGCAAGTCGCAGCTAACCACAAACCCAAGCTCGGTGGAGTGGGGCATTTTTCATACAAATCATGGAAAATGTCTTTCAGCAAGCCGTTGCCAGGCTGAGTGAAGCCATAAATAGACTCCCATTGCATGTACTAACAGCTTTGAGCAACACAAAGGCAGACTGTAGTAGCTGTGGTATAGCATGGGTAAAAGGGCTCTTATCGGTTCTGTTAGTCACAAGTTAGTACCAGGCTCTCAGGTTCCATCCATTAGGCATCAGTAGTGAACCTTTTAATGTACTAAAGAACTTACAAACTTAAAAACCTTTTGAATTATATATAACTAAACATCTCAGTTGTCAGGCCCCTCTGACACTTTGGTCTTCAACAAAACACTGACATTATGTGATAAATGGAGCTCCCTGGAAAATGAATATGTTGCTGCAATGATCGATACTTAAATGACGTCCGAGGTCATTTGGGAGGGCTCCTTGACCAGGAAAGTGTGACAGTACAAAGGCTGCAAGGAGCAAAGACTGATGTGGAATGTAACTACCCTGGAAGATGAAGTCATATGGGGCTAATCAGTTCCAGTGATGCATAAATTACCAAAGGGGGAACAGTGATGGTCAGTAGCACGTTCTGAGACAGTGAAGATAAAAAGACGATAAGAGAGAATCGGATCTGTATTTCTGTACGTATGTCCTGCCATATTGGGTGTCTTATTAGTGCTGCCCGAGAGATCAAGTGAGGACACAAATCACACCCACCAAGTTCGTCCGTCTCCTCTTACACAACAGTTGAGCAACATCTGTTTCTCTTTTACTCTCTCTGTCTCTCTACGTCGCGCTTTCTTGTCTCTTTCCCACTCCTGGAGTGCGTTTGTGCCACAGAGTGATGTTTGTTGGCCCAAGGCTTGCTTTGGTACAGGTCCAGGATGATGTGGCGTACAATTTGTCATCTGATGAGTGGCATGCACAGGCTCTCTGTGGGACAGGGAGGAAGACAAGGTGGTATCTCTATGCTTATCAGCGGCAGGCTTATGGTTGTGTGTATGGTTTGTTTAGCCCCACGGTCACATTAGATCAGCACTTGAGCCAACCAAAGGGTCACATGGACTTACCATGGGAGCACTTGGAGAAATCAAAAAGGTATTTGGAAAACATGCAGGCAACTTTGGACAACGACCAGGGCTTTCCACTGTGGACATTGGTTGCCAACAAGATGGGGGTCTGAACAAGACCAAATGGGACGTGAGCTGGTAGAGCACCTAGGTCAACTGGGTATTGGGCTTAATTTGAGAGGCACATGGCCAGCCAGAAGAAAATGGGGGCCGACAAAAAGGTGAAATTGGTTAACCAGAGGGGTAAGTGAACCCACCATTGTGTAAGCACAGCTGATGCACATGCTTCATTAGGATGCTTGGGATTTCTTTATGGGGCAGCGACAACATATACATCATATACCTTTTCTCGGTCAATACATGTTGAAGATCTCCCAGCAATAACTAGCAACGGAATAAGTGTCAACACAGAAAAGCTCAACTGGTCAACTCTCACAAAGGAGGACTTCTTAGCCTATATGCTGGTACAGACACATCTGTAGGTAATATTCATCTTCCCAGTGATGCAACTATGGGTACTGATGTTAACTGTAAGGATATGGAGCTTATAGGAGAGATCTCTGCTCCAGGAATATTGATATAGTGAGAGCTCTGTATGAAGGCAGTAAGCCCTAAATCAGCACCACAGTACTCTTGTTAAGGTTTTCAACACTCCATAGAAGATGGCTGATGCCACCATGGAGTCAAAGAAGGTCTTCAGGAGGGCTCCCTGCACCCCAAAGGGCCTCCGTCTCCTCAGCAGAAAAGGTCTGCTCTTTCCATTTTTATAAATTGCGTATAGATCTCAGTGCTGTATTTAACCCGGTTGATCATCACATACAGAGGCTAAAAGTCTAGGTAGGACTCTGGTGCAGCACTTACTCGTTTGAATTCTACCTGAAGGACCGAGCTCATAATTACACATCAGAGAAATGTGTCCATGTGTCTTTAGTACACTTGACTACTGTAATGGTTTGTTAACAGCTCTCTGTAAAAAGCCAATCAGAACACAGCAGCTCGAGTCCTCATAGATCAAGAAAGTGGATCACATCATTCTAGTTCTGAGGCCTTTGCACTGGCTTCCTGTCCAACACATAATTGACTTTAACATCCTGCTGCTGGTTTAGATAGCGCTGAACGGCTGAGTGCCTGAATCCATTTGTGATTTCCTGCTACTTTATGGACCACCCTGACCCCTAAGATCACCTGGGACTGGTCTACTTTCTGTTCCATAAACATGGAGAAGCAGCATTCAGTTGTTCTGCTCCACATATCTGGAACACGATCCCTGGAAGCTGCAGGTTTAGTGAGACCCTCTGCTCCTTTAAATTCAGATTGAAGACTTTTCTGTTTGCTGTTGCCTTTTATTGAACAAGATTTTATGATATCAATCAATTTCTGCATCTAACTACTGCATTTTATTTCCCTTACTGCACTTCAACTTGTATTCTTTCTATTGCTTTTATTAAAGTTTTTAATGTTTTAATGAATGTTCTCAATTGTTTTTAAATCTGGTTTTCTATTGCATAATGCCTTGATGCTTTTAATGGTTTTATGTGCAGCATAATGCAGATGCGTACAGAGTGTAAAGCCCTCTGAGGCAAATTTGTAATTTGTGATTTGACGCAATACAAAATAAACTGAATTGAATTATGTTGTCAATAAGTTTACAATTAACAATGTGGGGGATTTCATTGAAGAAGGGAGAGTTCTTAACGACTGTAAAACATATTTGCTGTGCACTGTTGATGGAATTTCAGGAGCTTACAATATTGCTAAGTTATGGCAACAGCATTATAGTACCGTATTCAACGGTATTAAAAGTGACCTATATAAGATGGACGATATTGAGAGTAACGTATTAATTACAATTATGTCACATGAGGTGTAACAAGCTATACATAAGCTGGCTGATGGCAAAGCCAGTGATTTGGACCATATTACTGCCGAACACCTTAAATAAGCGAATTCGAGGATAGCTCCTCTTCTTGCCATTTGTTTTACCGGCTTTATAATAATATAATAAAAATAATAATAATAAAAATAATAATTTATCCTTTATTGATCCCATAGTGAGGAAATTCATGGGCACTTGGCTGTGGGTGGACTGAGCTGTCATTCTGGGCTCTTTTGAATTGGGAAAGAAACAGAAAATGGAACCGTCCAGTTAGCGCATGAATATATCCATATTAAATGTTTTGGGGTTTTATTTTCATTTACACTTTAATATTTGGCATATTACAGTGTTTGACGTAATAATATATTAGTTTTATTCCGTCTCATTGATCCAGCTACTCGATGGCTGATATTCCTCTAATTGTCGATGCTATGTGCCGTTACTGTATTTCCAGTTTATAGGGCCTTCAGGTGTAAACAATTATACTGTCTCATCATTACTTGAACTGAATAAAAAAAATAAAGAATATGTTAATTAACTGCTGGTTCAATTCCCAAAGAGCATCATGCAGGCTCAATTGATACCCACAGAGCTCTGGAGACACACCTCCAATGCTCACACACAGCCACACACACAGGGTTGCATGATAGTACATTACATCCATTAAGTCTCAAAAACTGGTGTACTGCTCTGATGTACACCAATTTTCCCTTAAAATATGAAACAATATGCATGCCTATATACACTTCGTAGATCTCCCAGTTTTTGGGGGTGAATATCAGTAAATACTACATATAATATACGTTTTTGTGGCAGCTCTCCCCAATCTGGCCTCGGCCGCTGGCTGGTTGACAATCAGTCAGCAGCCGATGCTGGTAGTATGAAAGGGGCAGCAGAGCTGGAGCGGGGAGCAGACGTGTCGTGTTGCAGTCTGCTCTGTGTTGTCTGTGATTCCAATAGATATGCCGTTCAGCGGAACCTCGGCGTGGCTAACGGAGTATCCTTGGTGCTTGGGGGGGAAACCCACGGGTGACGGCCAGAAACCCGTCACAGTTTTATTTCCTCAGAAAACCTGTGCTATTATACGATCCACTTTAAGAAATGGGTCAATGCTTTTTACTATGAAATGCAGCAAAGAGTGTGAACTCCATGACATATTACATTGTCCTCACTGCGCCTGTGTCCTGAGATAGCCCCAACAGTCTCACCGCATTTTGCCTTCTGGCACCCAGGGGAACATAAGCATGCTCGCATATGCCTTTGGCAGGAGTCCCCTCCCACATTCCTCAGCTATGTGCTCACAAGCGTCCTCTCTGCACCCCCCCCCCCCCCCCCCTTCCTATCCCGCTCTGACACTAAAACTTTGGCCCACATTGCTGTGGACTGTATATAAATGCATACACTACTCCTGTAAAACTGTTAATATATACAGAGTGCCACTTCTTGAACTAAGTTAAGTCGCCCAAGCTCTCCTCTACATTCTGGTGGCTAAACTGACTGTTATGCGTGCAGCGTCTGGGATGGGATTAATTTCAGCAACGATAACTTGCCGCTTATGCTCATTTCAAGGAAACTTTCTTCAGTGTGTAATTCAGACCTGCAGGAACGAGCAAGAGGATACACATTTTAAAGTGAGACAAAGAGTCGAGCAGGGGAACCCGTCGAGTCTTCAACATAATACCCTGGATACTTCGTAGCCAGGGTGCTTTTTATGAGACTACTCCCCAGTGGCTTGTCGAGTTAAAGGTTACCTTTTTACCCTCGGCTCAAAGTCAAAGACACTGGGGCCGGGGAGGCTGTGCAGCTTGCTGTCTGGGGTGACTGGGTTCAGTAGTGGTGGTGGTGTTGGGGGGGCGGGGGGTTGCATTGTGTGGAATGTGGCTGTAAGGAAAAGCCAGGAAGAATCATTGAAGGGAAGAAATGAGACGCCAGAACTGGGAGTGCAGCACAAAAGTAGATCATTTTTTGTCTTCTATAAAACAAGCCCCTGTGCATGGCTGAGACCTCCTGTTCTAGGAGTGTGTATCATCCTGTGACAATGCTTTCTTTACTGTTATTGCCAGTGTGAACACTGCATACAAAAAATCTCTATATATACTTGGATTGCCAGGCAAAAGATTGATAGCTGCCAATGTGTATAGCTTTTGGCTTTTTTACTTTCTATTCCGAACATAACCAATTTACAATATTTCAAAATCCTATTAAACTTTGTCATCAACCCTCTGCAACTTCAACAGACGTCTTGTCAAGTACTGTAGGTCTTGTAACACAACATGAGTCACTTTGACCTGGAAATGTCATTTGTCTCATTAGTTGGGATGGAAATGTGACCTTAGGCCAGGCAACCTCAGACAATCATCTCCTGCAAAGCCACTCACCAGTTTAGATATTAGAGCAATGGTATACCAGTGAATCAGTGAATCAGTGATGAACTTCTCTGGAGGAGGGAATCAGAAGTAGCAGTAATAGTAATAGTAGTAGTATTATTAATAGCAGTCGTAATAGTCAGGCACGTGCACCGACATTTTGGGGGGCAGGTGCTCAAACCCCCAAAAAAGGGCACCAATGCCAAAAAAAAGTTAGCAGCAATACACTGATGATGCAAAACATCCTCGACCTGCGCCTCCTCTGGCAGCATCAGACCGCTAGCTTACATGTTCTTTATGAATAATGGTGAATTATTATATAGCAACAACAGTACAAGCGTTCTGATTGGCTAATGGGTCGTCATGCCAGCCACGTATTGCCCTCCTCGCCGTTCTGATTCTGATCCGTGTTGCCCTCTGACCTCATTTTCAAAATGAGCGATATTGATAGACAACTTGTGGCTTGTGAGCGTCGCGGCGAAATTCTCAAATAAATGACCCGTCGGTTATTAAAACACATTTTGGGGGACTTGATGAAAGAGAGAGTGACTTTTATTCTTAAATACTGATGAATGAAAAAAGTGACTCCTGCAAAAAGGGCACTTTTCTCATCCAGGGCAAAAGGGGCTGGTGCTTGAGCATCACTACGGCTCTATCTATGTGCCAATAGTAATATTAGTAGTAGTATTGGAAATAGTAGTAGTAGTAATAGTAATAATAGTAGTAGTAGAAGTGTGTTTAAAGCCTATTAGTATCCCTCATAATTTGTGCATAGATGTATTGCATGGTTGTTTTTGCTATGCAAGTTTCGGACCTTTCTTATTTTTATCCTGAAACTGAATTTATTTGGCCCCACAAACTAATATTTTAGACAACAAAGGTGATTACTTAAAAAAGTGAGCTTAATAGCCCACTTACTACTGATTATCTCTTTCGATCATGTTTGTACCAAACCGAAACGTCTATTCAATTCAATTCAATTCAATTCAGTTTATTTGTATAGCCCAGTTTCACAAATTACAAATTTGTCTCAGAGTGCTTTACAATCTGTACACATAGACATCCCTGACCCAAAACCTCACATCGGACCAGGAAAAACTCCCAAATAACCCTTCAGGGGGAAAAAAAGGGAAGAAACCTTCAGGAGAGCAACAGAGGAGGATCCCTGTCCAGGATGGACAGATGCAATAGATGTAATGTGTACAGAAGGACATATTTAGAGTTAAAATACATTCAAGGAATCTGACAGAGTTTATCAATAGTTCATATTTAGGCATATTCCACGATGGAGAGTTTGGAGACCTCCCAAGTGGAGGAGTGGGCGGAGTCCCAGCAGGGCAGTGGCACAGCTGGCGACAGGAACTCACGATCCAACCATCGAAGGTCCATCAGCAGATGGAATCTATGCCGTCTCATAGGGTCCGATGACCCCATGAGACGTGAAGTCAGAAGGACTCGGGAGAAAGCAGAGTTAGTCATGTGTGATGGAGAGATGAAGATTCATCCATAGGAGAAAGAAAAGAGGAGAGAGGTGCTCAGTGCATCCTAAACATCCCCAGCAGCTATAAGCCTATACCAGCATATCCAGGGGCTGGACCAGGGCAAACCTGATTCAGCCCTGACTATAAGCTCTGTCAAAGAGGAAAGTCTTCAGTCTACTCTTGAATGTGGTTACTGTGTCTGCCTCCCGGACTGAAGGTGGAAGCTGGTTCCATAAAAGAGGAGCTTGATAACTAAAGGCTCTGGCTCCCATTTTACATTTTAAGACTCTCGGAACTACAAGTAGCCCCGCATTTAGTGAGCGCAGCTCTCTGGTGGGCGTCTGATTACTAAGCTCTTTAAGATATGATGGTGCATCACCAATTAAGGCTTTGTAAGTTAAGAGAAGAATTTTAAAAGTGATTCTTGATTTTACAGGGAGCCAGTGCAGAGCAGCTAGTGCAGGAGTAATGTGATCTCTTTTCTTAGTTTTAGTGAGAATACGAGCTGCAGCATTCTGAATCAACTGGAGGGACCTAAGAGATTTATTAGTGCAGCCTGATAATAAGGAGTTGCAGTAATCCAGTCTCGAATGTAACAGCGTGAACCAATTTCTCTGCATCTTTTTGAGACAAGATGTGCCTGATTTTTGAAATATTACGTAGATGGAAGAATGCAGTCCTTGAGATTTGCTTTATGTGGGAGTTAAAGGACAAGTCCCGATCAAAGATAACGCCGAGATTCTTTACAGTGGTGTTGGATGCTAGAGTAATGCCATCTACAGAAATCACATCACCAGATAATTGATCTCTGAGGTGCTCAGGGCCTGAGCACGTCTGCGTGCAATACCTTTGTTGTTGTTGAATGACACATTTGACACATCTTTAAACACATAAGAACATTTATTCAGGTCTTAATACATTAATATTGAACAAGTTACATATTTGTATTGATTGTAAATCAAACAGCACAATTCCAATTTAGTCCTGTGTATAAATTCAATGTAACAGATTTTTCTTTTTAAAATATGTAATGGTAACTCTTCCTCTTGTTGCAAGGAGCACTTTGTCATAACATTTAAGTAAAAGTGCAATATCGTTGTACTCAAAAAATTACAAAAATGTGTCCAGAATCTGCATTCTGAGCAGGACTTCTTTAACAGACTAAATATTGTGTTTTCCATTAAAAAAATTCAATATACCGTAACATTATTTTCATTAATTTGCTTTTTGATGCTATTTTCTAAAAACTGTAGCTAAATACAAGAAATACAACATTGTCAGTTAACAAAAGCTTAGCATATTAATCACTGCATCATCTATTTTCTAAATAAACTTCATTTTTTATCCCATATAACTATCTGGAACATAGAGTTTTGACGACGACAACACCATAATATCTCACAGCGCTATGTTACAATAAAATACATTTGTCATAAGTTCAAAGAAAAGGAAAGTAGCAACATAAAATTAAGGAACACAATGCATAGATTCAATCATTTATAGATGTAGAGATATAATTTACTTAGTACAGCTCTTTTACTTTTAGAGTGAATCCCGTGTGACACTGACTACATGGATTAATTCCAGTTTATCCTGACTTGAGTGACCGGCACAAATATATTTCATTCTGAACATATCACATGACAAAATTTTTTAAATACATCACTTTGACTTCAAAAGGCAAATTTGGCTAATGTACACTATGACATATTTGGGTAAGAAAAGGCAACACCTGGCACCAAAGCCAAACAGCAGCTTCTTTAACAGCCTTTTGAAATGTTAAGCATTGCATTTGACTCTTCTTAAACCTGCCCCACTCATTGGATTCTTTAAATTAAAAAAAAACAGTGGCAGTGTCAGATCATGTGCTTTGACTGATCTGGATGAAAGTTTTCATCTTCACCAAACACCCAAACCAATTAAAGATCGTCCCCCCCCTGGTTGGAGGGTCACTCATTAGTAATAGGACTTAAATAAAAACCTGCATACTCAGAGCCCTTTACAACACATGCTCAGACTCACACTGATGTTTGTGGTTTAGATAAATAATGCAATACACATTAAGGGAGAATAGGCAGCTAGAGTTTGTTATCTCTAAACCACCCAGACTTTCAGCCACCAAACCAGTCAACTTCATTAGAAGCAGTCAAGTTCACAGACACCATCTTCACAAAGTTACACTATTTGTGACTGAATAATAAGTCACTGACAGGCGGTCAAACTCATTAACAGTACAGCATTAAGTGGGAGAAGCGAGACAGAAAATGCAAATATACACGCTAGATAAAATATGTAACACTTAGTGGCGCCTTTAAGGGACAAATTCAAATAGACGTGTCTTTGAGAAGATGATTTGAGCTATAAATTCACACATTAACTTGATGTTAGCGATCATATGACTTGGAGATGGGTAGAGGTAGAAGGGCAGATTAAAAGTGGAGTCTCATTAAAAGCCCAAAAGCTGATCCTATCGATATCATCAGACAAGCTCTTTTTGGACAAAGAGTTGTTATACTGTACTAAGTTTAATAAGTCACACTAACCGTTTGAGACAAAGAAGATATATCTTTTTTTCTAAGTTCTGAATCTCGACAGGGAACAGGCTG
The DNA here is from genome assembly GCA_036178185.1 of Liparis tanakae. Classification (NCBI taxonomy): domain Eukaryota; kingdom Metazoa; phylum Chordata; class Actinopteri; order Perciformes; family Liparidae; genus Liparis; species Liparis tanakae. The sequence goes on along the minus strand of CM070099.1, from coordinate 7,155,452 downwards.
CTTAAATACTCACAGTGTCGTTAATGACAATCCCCGGCGACTCAGTCTCGATGCGAAAACAAAAGCAGCGTAGAATATCTTTTATCCACCAACCTGCCTTCACCTCCTGACATTCACATGGCTGCGAGGCGTTCAGGGAACCCTAACAATAACAATCTACAGTCACTCATTTCTGTTTGACTTCCCGAAACAAAAGTGAAAGCAGGGAACTGGAAATAAAGAATATGCTGAACTTTTCTTCAAGACTGTTGGATTTGAGTATCTTCTGAGTTATAGACATTTACAATATAAAACCCTTCAAGCCTGCAGTCAATATCTACTTTGTTAGGCACAATAAATAGGCTCCTGTGGTATTACGGTTCAGAGTGACGAATGACTCGCAACAATTCTGTTACCTGAGTGCAGGTTATCCACGAGAATAAATCTATATTAACCACAAATAATTTAGGTCTCAAATATATACTAAATCCAATAAACATCTACGACATAATTTTAATATACATTCTTAATGTATGTACAAGAAATCAGAAAGTGTGTTACAGTTGTACAGCCTGATTGAAAATAATTCCTAAAGCACAGATCTGGCCACTCGACGTGTGTCTCAAAGAATCAGGTCCAGTTTTCAACGTGGGCTCACTTCTGCTGCCTCTGCTCTGTAAACACTATTTACAGTCTTAGAAAATACAGTAAGAGGTTGGATTTTACAAACTGTTTGATGACGCTATGTACATTCAGACAATAACAAAGTGAATTATCATGGAACGTGATCCGAGGGTCCCTTGAGAAGTCTCACACTTTACATCACGTCCACAAACCCATAAGCCAGATTACCTTCATAATTCTTCCGTGTTGGTAATCAATTATCACTACGCTGTACATACGGAAAGGCTGATTGTGGACACCCGAAAAATATTAGTATGAGTTTGTGCACTTCTATAGATTGTGCTGCTGCTGCTGCTGCTGATATGTAGTTGGCAGTGTCACTTGCAAAGAGATCGCTGCAACCATGGTGAGTAAAACAGAGAGGTGTGTTTCAGTTTGGCTCTTATGTTAAGGCAAATAGTTTGGCACTTAAGTTTGTACAAATTATTTGATATTTCAAAGATAATTCAGATTTCATCTCAGATTTCGATCTGAGGACCGGCCTCAGCTGACGACGACCCGTCTCAGTCCGCTGAAGTGATCCGAAAGGTATTTTTGAAACAGAGGTGTGGATGGATGATGGTTACATGGACCGCAGGTGATGTTAGGTTGAGGATGAAACATCCGAAGATAGACATTTCTTTGTCTCAAATGAGTTCCGATTGTGCCTTTTACCAAACAGCAACAGCACCACAGTGTCTACCCTGACACCCAGCTGTGCGTGGTGTTCTTCACTCCGTGGGAGAAACCCTGTTGGGTCACCATCGGCTCAAAGTTGAAGTCCAGGGAGTCCCCGTCCATCAACGTGTCGTGAAGGACCGTCTCCATGTCGAACTCAAACTTCTCGATGGACATGTCGTCCAGGTCGCTGGGAAGCTTCTCCGGGTGCAGCGGCTGCGGCAGGCCCGGCCGGCCGTATCCGTTGATGTTGAGCGGGCAGAAGCCGCCGGGCATGCCTCCCGCGCTGAGGTGGCTAGAGAGGCCGTAAGGCATCTGCATCGGGCTTTTGGCTGCGGGCAAACGCGCGGGCACCCCGCTGTGGCTCAGGGACATGAGCAGGCGGCCGTTCATGGCCGGCGCTGTGGACAGAGCTTGGCCGTGCACGTTCCGAGGGTGAGCGTGAACCAGGCCGTGCATGAGTTTGGCTGCATGCTGGCTGCTGCCGCTGCTGTACGGCGGCAGCATGCAGCCTCCGCCGGACTGAGACACCGCGGCGTCCGCCGACGACATGAGCTCGCCGTGCTGGTCCGTATCCGACGTCAGCAGCTCCTTCAGAAGACCGGCGGGGCAGCTGTACTGGCCCATGCCGGGTCCGAAGCTGGGCTTGGTCTCTGGCAGCGCCTGCAGCGGCATGGAGGACAGGGCGTTCATCCCCGCTTGGCCGTACACACATTTGCGGTACTCCTGCTGAGGCTGCGCCGCCATGCCGGAGGAGCTGTAAGCGGGGTACCCGGGGCTCGGCTGCATCATCGGAGAGGGGGAGGAGCCAGGGGTCGTCGCCCCTCCAACCTGAGAGTTGTTGGGCGAGAGCAAGTTCAGGTTGTCCAAAAGGTTCTCCATGACATTCTCAGAGCTGTGTCCCAGAGAGCCCGTCATCTCCGTGAGGCTGGGCAGGGTGGCGGTCATCTTGGCCCCGGGGGCTCCTGGATAGCCCATGTGCACGTCGGCCTCTCCGAGGTCGTCCTCGGGCATGAAGGGAGAGAGGCGGCCGCTCAGGGTGCTGGCGTTGGAGCTGGTCCGAGGCCTGAAGCTGCTCCACGCGTCAAAGTCGTCGTTGCTGTGGGAGTTGGGGCTGCCGGGCCACTTGGAGTAGGAGCCCGGGCTGTCAGCGCCGCCATCAGGGCCGCCCTGCAGGGACAGCTGTGGGGGGGGGGGGGGGGAGACTCTCAGTGTACTGTACGTGCCAGAGACAGTCAGTGGAACTTATGTGGTGGGTACCAGACACGTCTCTAGGATTTTGATACATCCGGGGCTTAGCCCAGAAGAGTGAAGCGTGGGGGGGGGTTTCTATTACGTTTGGGGCTAATCAAAAAACATTCGGGGCTTTAGCCCTGGGTTTTTTAACGTAGCGACGCCACTGGTGGGTACCAATGACAATACAACAAAGGGTTGGATGCCATTATGAAAAGATAACACCTAAGTATTCACGCTAAATAACATTAGTCCTAATATTTTGAGAATAGCTTTCCAAGGGACGTTTACAGCCATGAGGAATCAGTACGATGCATGGATATGACTTAATTCCTTCTTAATTCCTAATTCCTTTCATTTAACTCTATAAGTCCAGATGATTGCATTTAGATGTAATGTATCCAATAAGACAAAGAAGGGGCCAATTTAAGGTTTGAATATGACCAAAATCCCAAATCATGTCTGGCCTTTATCATGAAAATCTTGGCATGGTTCATTCAAAAGCGGCGATGTTGGAGCACAAAAGCCTCTTTATTCATGTACCTTCTTCTTGGCGGCTCTTCCTCTGCTCTTGGTGAACTTGCTGTTGTTGTCCATGGAGGCGGCCCTGCGTCGCGGGGACTTGCCGCTCTTGCCGCCCTCGGGGTTCAGCATCCACCACGAGCTCTTCCCCGTGCCCTCGTTCTGGACGCGGATAAAGCGGCTGTGCAGCGACAGGTTGTGTCTGATGGAGTTCTGAGGGGGGAGAGGGAGAAAGAGGGAGGCCGGGTGAGAGGCGGACCAACCAGAAAGCGGACGACAGATATGTGTTTGCCCTTTTCTCCAAACACCTCCGAATTGTTTACGAACACAAGTGCAAATCCATCAGCAGGTGACTTACAGAAGAGAAAGAGGAGTATAAGGTCACTCAACAATGTTATGCAATAACAGTGTGCATACACACACACACACACACACACACACACACACACACAATTAATGTCAATACGCTCACGTTTCCAGAACAATAATGAATCTACAGCCACTCTTATCTCCACACGTAGTGCGCACGAGGGCCTTTATTTCCTTCACTAAATCCAGAGTCCATTTCAAAACACCAATATACCAACTCACATTCCCACCATACTGTGTGTTTTAACAGAACCGGCACACAATGAAAAGGAGGAAACCGGTACATCAATATGTTGCTTAGTGACACCTCCAGTGGAAAAACTCATTTTTGTGCAGGAAGCTAGTGAAGCAGTATTAAAACACAACAAACAAGAGCCAGCATATTGGGCACACGTCTGCCAAGCACACCACGGACATAGAGACCGCCTTTTTGTCCGGATTTGCTGGAAGCATTGCTGTACCGCTTTGTTTTTTGTCCCGTTATGATTTTGAAACGCTTACCCTGTCCAAACTGTTATTGAAGTGACCATTTAACCCTCAGAGGATAATTGACCCTCTTTGGCTCCGCATCGTTTGGCGTCCAGGCCACAGCATGGAGTAATAAACCATGTCCAGACATTACTGTGCATGCGTAACGCTTGTTATTTTGGAAGAAAGGCTGGAACACACACACTCGTGCGGAGCTTAGCGTGCATGGCGGCTCACGTCATCCAGCCCGTTGCTGCTGTGAGTCACCGCCTCACATCTGGTTCACAGTCCGCCTTCACCTCTGCTTCTCCACCAAACTCGTGTCCCACTAACCTAAGTAGTGTTGTTGTTGATTAATTTCTTTACAAAGCATTCAATGATGTGTTAATTCACCCCCCCCCACCCACATTGGAAATTTCTAAACAATGCTGGGCAGTTTTCCATTGCCTCAAAAAGATATCTTCAAATTGCTTGTTTTGCCCAACAGCCTCAAAAACATTTTAATTTCATTTGACCACGATATGCAACTGGGACAAGGAGCAAACTGAAACCATTGAGGGGTTCACTTCCATAACGTTGGTAGACACATTTGAAAAGAGAAGAAGTATCCTGACTTCACTGCATTTTTTATTCTTCTTCTGTTCAATGGCAACCTAATTCAAACCCCACAATCTCAGTTTTTAATGAAAGGTTTCAGCTCGAAATTGAGATTACTGAGATTACCCTCAAGACATTGTTATGACATTATACGGGTAATTTTCTCAATGGATCAATTATTTGACTAATCCGCTGCATCAAAGTCTATTATATCCCGTTGCAGCCGCAACACCCTGTAATCGCTCGTTTTTCTGTAAAAATCGACTTTTCCTTTCCTGCACCTCTCTTTTCTCTGGAGGACCTCAGGCGCTCTGACACATGAGGGGCCACATGAACACTGGCCCTTCTTTAATGACATTCTGAATCAAATGACCCGACTGTCTCGGGTTAGCTTGCACAATCAGAGCGACGTGACAGCCCTCCTCTGACTAGCCTAACAAATGCTTTTCTCCTCACTCCTCCGCGTGCACATCGCTGACAAAATGTGAGGAGTAAAGTCTGGTCATGAGCCTCTCCTTTCCATCAAGGAATGACCGCGATGCGCTGCATCTTCCTGGTGACAGGAAGGAGAATCTCACGGCTCAAGTCTCCACAGCGGAGGCTCTGGTTTCAGGTCAATCCCCAGTGCGTTGTGATTCTGGAGAACTTTGTAAAACCAGTTTTAAAAGTCTTGATGTAAGAGAGCGAGGGGTCATGAAAACTGCTCTGATGGGAATTACCAGAACTAGGGCCAATGGAAAAGCCTCATCTCAGAATGTTTGCGTGTGTGCGTGTCTGTGTGTGTGTGTGTGTGTGTGTGTGTGTGTGAGTGTGTGCACTGGCAGTACGACAAACAGCAGCGTGGTACTTTGTTATCGTGGTTATTGCGCCATTTGGAATGAACACACACACACATGAAAGTACAATCATGCTACGCTTAATGAGACAAACACACTGATTTATTATTAAAAAAAATAATAATTCAAAGTCAGTTTATTTTTTTATTTTTTTTACACAGGAATCTAAACATTCCAGCTCATCACTGTGTGCAAAGTTCAATCGTAATCTGAGCCAACTTGTTAGTATCTCTGAGGAAACAGTGAAGGCAGGATTCCCAGCCGGGCAGCCATCACAATCAACATTCCTCAGCAAGGTTACAAAACTCATGATTTCACAGAACTGAACTCTGATCGCTGTCGCACGAGGACGCTCCTATCTTGTGTTGTGTGAAATATGACAATAACACTGTCCCGTCTCAAACTGTTTTTGTTTCTACGCATACAAAAATAGATTGGGGAGACAGTTTTGGAACAGAAATAAAAGATTGGATGAAGGGTTATTTGGGAGTTTTTCCTGGTCCGATGAGAGGTTTTGGGGCAGGGATGTCTATGTGTACAGATTGTAAAGCACTCTGAGACAAATTTGTAATTTGTGAAACTGGGCTATACAAATAAACTGAATTGAATTGAATAGATGAATTATAGCCTGCAAAATACTGTAAACACATCATTTTAGTACTGTGAATAAAACCCCTTTATATTGCACTGAGGAATTTAATCATTCGAAAACAGGTAGCAACTTGATGTTATCTCTGAAGGCTAGTTCATGTAGCCAGAGATAATAAAACATACTTTTCCTCTGTTCTGCCGCGAGGAGCACCACGTCTGTTCTCTGAGTCAACAGAGCGGTGCTGGTTAAAACACGAGGAAGTGACCACATGAAAGAGGACTGTGACAGGAAGCGGGGCTGACTTCCTGCCTCACCGGAAACGCGGTGGTCATGAGGCGGAGAAAAAAGGCATGGAATGCGAAGCCGCGGCGCCGTGAGACGATTGGACGGCACACATTTAACTTGGCTTCCCCTTACCCCTCTCACTCCCAGCCCCTCCTCCTCCTCCTCCTCCTCCCCCTCCCCCCACACCGCCTCTTCCCCAGCCATAGAGTTTACGGCTAATCCCTGATGTCACACTTTTTTTGAAAATTAATGTTCACTTTGTCGTGTAATTGCTGAAACTGAATGGGGTAGTAGGTCATGACTCCCAGTAAGGACGTCTGGGCGTTGTGAGAGATGGAGAGAGAGAGAGAGCAAGAGAGAGAATGAGAGAGAAAGAGTAAGATAGAGAGGGAAAGAGAGAGAGAATGTGTTTTGAGGGTAGACTATTTGAGAAATAGAGAAAGAGGGGTTGTGTGTCACAGAGTGGGCATGCATCAGTATAGAACACACTGTGCTGGTTTAAACTCCCTCACTGGCAGCACTACTGAAAGGCCACAGTGTTCAGTGCATCACCCTCTCCTCCTCTCCTTCTCTTTATTGCTTGATCCTTTCCTTCTCATTTCGTTTCATCTCCTCTTTTCTATTCTCTTCTCTCGTCTCCTTCTTTGTCCCGTCCTCCCCGTTTCATTATCTTGTTTCCTTCCTTCTCTTTCTCCATTCCTCACCTTCTTTTATCGTCTTCTGTCACCTCCTTCCTATTCCTACATCTCCTTATCTTGTTTTCCTTCCTTGTACTCTCCTCTCTCGGTTTGCTTTCTTCTCACCTCACCTCCTCTCCTCAGTTTTCCTACCTTCAGAAAAAACATTCACAAAAAGCGGTCGTCAGTGGGTCAGACGGACGCTGGTACACTGTCCGAGGTGCTGACGCTCTCAGAGCTGCTCAGGTGTCAAATCGCCGATTGAAAATCCCCGGAGAAGCGAATACCACCTCCTTGCAGAGCGGCTTTGAGTCAAGAGAAGCCACAAGTTGAAACCTCGGCTGCAAAGCCCATCCAGCTTAGAGGTGGAACGTGTCTGCAGCAGCGCGTCCTCCTCACTGACAGATACGAGCTCACACGCCAGCAGATCTCTGAGAAGTTTCACATATGTATAGGAGAGAGATGTGAGCAATGAAAGTGAGAGTAGAAATGTGGTTTCACTGCAGTTTCCACTGAACTCATTAGAGAAACAGTGCTGCCCTGAAGAAGCCTTTTCCGCCATCTGTGAACCGTGTTTCAGACTAAACAGCAGGTGTGTTCCCGCACTGCAACTAGCTATTTTCTGCGTCACGTCTGCCGATGTGAAGAGGGGAAACCTATAGAGTGTGTAGTGAACCACTTCTAAACCGCCAAAGTAAGTATCCCTAAAGCTGCAGCTTGGTCATGTCTGGAGCCGTGTGCTGAGTCTAGCTGAGTTTGAGCAACGCGGTGGAGAGAGAGAACACGTAAACCCGTTATTAGCCTCACACCGGCTCAGCAGACTGGCCTCTCAGCGGCGGCACGGGGGAGACTGCCACCGGGATCACAGAGTCATCGAAAAAGACACACTTGCGACAGGTTTTTCTCCGTCATTTCAGACACACGCAGGAGTCCGACTGATTCTGATGGATTAGAACATCGGGTTCCCTAAAGGTGGCACATTGGGGAGAACTGGCGAGAGAGAGAAACGCTGCAGCCAGGGAAAGAGCAAACATGAGCGAGAGGTCAGAGTTACATCCACAGTCGGTTCTTCACGGGGAAAGATAGGAGGAGTTGGCTTTCCAGACCAAATGACCTAAAACAGCAACACATCATATCTTTTTAGGGAGGGATTTTTGCTTTATTATAATGGGCAATAAAGACAAGATCAAATGACTTGCACCTAGATGTTCCCTTAATGTGCTGAGTCATAGGACACATTATTTATCTAGTCATTATAGTTTAGTTTTATTGAAAATAAAAGGAGATAGTTACAGTCAATCTGGGTGTGATCTTCACACATAATCAGATGCACACAAGGAATCTGTCTATCTCTTTCTGAGTCACACACTCACACACACACCGACATAGACACTCACACTCACTCACACATACACATACAGTCACACAAACACACACACATATACAGTCAGACACACACACATACAGTAACACACACGCAAACTCACACACACACACACCGATGTAGACATACACACTCACACTCATTCACACACACTCACTCACACACATACAGTAACACACACTCACACACACCGATATAGACATACACACTCACACACACACACACACACGCATACAGTCACACACACACTCACAAAGTAACACACACACTCACACGCACACACACACGCACACACAAACACAAACACACACACATACAGCCACACACACGCACGCACACAGCAGTACACCTTCACATCACAACATTCGCAGAGCAATCTGAATGGACTGTGATGACTTCATGTGTTTGCAGTTTGATAAGTTATCATTAGCAACAATATTGAACTGACTAGTGATAATCACTGACCTATTTACTAAAGTCAATACATCAATGATCATGAAAGGCAGAGGAAATAAAAGGCAGAGCACAGGAAATGTAAAGTGCCGGGCCTTTTAAAAATATTATTTATACTCTCGGTTTCATTAAAACAGTCTGGAGAAAAGGGAAACGAATGTTGTCATTAATGTTGCGTAGCAGCGAGCAACACAGCAAAGCACCTCAGGTCGGCACCGCATAAATGTGTCACTGTTCTCAGCGATACAAAAATAAGTCTACTTGGCCACAATTTCGGCTTTTAAAAGCAGTCGCGGATTAAAAATGGAAACTGACCCTAGGACATGGTTCGGCCCAGAAATAGATTATCTCTGCCCTCGCCCTCTATCCAGTCTTCTATTCCTCCCTTGTCCTTTTCACGTGCTCCTCTGGGACATCATGCACATACACCACTGGCCACAACTGATCTCACACTCATGTTGCAGCAAAAAAGGGTGCCTTCTCACCCGCTGACGTCAACTTCCAATTATTCAATTTGGCACAGAGAGGGGAGAGTGGAGGCCCCGACACAGAGCGCCCAGTGTCAATCTCCTCAAACTCACTTTGGAGCGCTATAAGCCCAAATAGCAGTCTATGACAGCAAAGTACCTACAAAACGGGGACTTATCAAACCGGCGTATAGCACAGATGGAGAGGCAGCAAACACAAGTCATACAGCAGCAAATCTGTCTGCAAATGTATTTACTGACGGCTTCTTGGCAGGATCTCGTTTTCACAATCCTCTGCAAGGAATCTGAATGGAACCAAACTCCCTACCCCCAAACACACACACACACACACACACAGCTAAACTTGGAAGCTTGAGCTGATGATGATTGGTTAAGCTCAGGATTGATTGGTCTCACAGAGGCTGCCGACAAATGATAAATAGTCCGTGAGTGGTTCGGCAAATAAGGTGAGAAGCAGCAAAGCCACTGACACGTCAGGATCTCTCACCGGCGTATGATAGTGTGAGACGAGTAGACAAAGTCGAGGGGCTATTAGCAAACTTCCTGCCGCATTGTATCCGCACAGGAAGAGCTGGCCGGTCCTGATACTGATCCCATTGATGCCTCGCTGCAGAATGCGGCCCTGGTTGGTGCACTGCAAGGAGCTAACGCGATGAGTTCAAGAACCAGCACTTCCTAATCAAAACTCTGCAATCTCACTGGGCAAAACCAGAGGGAGAAGGAAAGAGGGGGCCCTTGTCCAGGTAGGCTTTTCCAGCAGGAATACAAAGGTGGATAAAACTCTCGCTGTACATCTTAGAAACACTCCGCCACGTATATGCCCCCATTATGGATCCAAACAAACAGAACCTGGGGAGAGAATAATACATCATCCTCCATTTCCTGTGGTTTAGCCAAGGTCTGACATTTAGACAAATGGCTCAGAAAGAAGCCAAGGCTGAATTAGTGAGTAAATTGTATATTCAAAACTTTTGAATGCGCAATAGAAAGATATTTAACAGGGAAAACAGTTGCGAGAAGAAGGCAGAACGTTTTTTGTTCTTTGGCTGTAAACCTTTAACTCAATGTGTACTTTGCTCTTACACATTTTATTACACCAGGTTAATTAGAAAAGGCAAAATGCAAAGCTGACAATTCTACTGCAATTAACATAGAAAAGACCGATGCAGGAGACAATAATAATATCTAAGTTTCAGAAATCAAATATCTTCTTACGTGATGACAATGTCCAATAAGTCAATTTAAATATTTTAAACACATGGAGCAGCTTAAGGTAGTGGTGTTCAAGGAATGACAACTGTGGACTTTACCCGCAGCTTTGTGATAATTCAATATCATCACTTATTGACCTTCACTTTCTATCATGTTGTCATTTTACACATTTCTGTTATAATGCAAACCGTGATAAAAAAAACTAACAAAATTACTCATTGAAAGTTTTGTTTTAACCCTCAACTGATACATCGACTGCTTCCACTGTCACCAACTCAACTTCTTGTAATGCGTACACTTCAAATGACACTTCAAATGACACATAAACACATGTGAGAAGTAGTTTCTCAACACAGCTCTCGTGTCACCTGCCAGGCCCGTACACAGGCATCAATATTTATGCCCTTATGAGTCATAAACTGTTTGTGAAAACATGCGGCACACACTTTTCAAATAACGTCCCGGCAGCGTGTTAACTGCCACTTGGAGCTCTGCCTCGTGCCCGCCGGCTCCCTGACTCAGAAAGAAGCAGCACACGACTCATGTGTGCAGAAATATGCGCATGTGCTGCTATGTGCAACACAATGCCAGCCTGTAAATGCACAGAGCTGTGTCTGTGGAGTGCGGATATTTTTTGCCTCTGATCAGAGGAGCGGCCGGGCCGGGCCGGGCCGGGCCGGGCCGGGCCACCGCCTGCCCCGCCTGGATAAAGATGCAGTGTGTGAAGCACTGCTGGGTGCATTGTGGCGGCCTGCATCCATAGGCCTGAGCCACCACGGCACGGAGAGAGGGGGGCGGTATAGGGGTTATATTTATAAGCGTGTTAACCCAGTTCAACCTGCCAAACACGGGGATATCCCCGTGGCTGCTTGATTCCAACACTAAATCCTAAATGGGTTAAAGAGTTGAGCCTTTCTGTGATGTTTTACTACTGAGGCGGTTTCAGAAATAAGTGCACTTCCAAATTGTTTATGTGAAAAGAATGTGTGTACCAATGATATTCGTCATGAGTAAAAGACAAATGACCACCCACACTATTTGAATATGGATTTGTTTTCTAACAAAGTGCAGAAAAGTCCCCAGATTTAAACTAAAACTTTAGTTACAGGTTCCCACTTTGAAAAGTCTTAATGAGGACACAATAATATCAATTATATTCCAAAATAAACATGATGTGGTTTTTCATGAAATCATTTGGTCTAAGATAAACATAGCTTCCTTTCCATTCCTTTGAACTATCCCATTAATATGTCCATGATTCACACGTTGGGCTGTAATCCACGTAAAAACAAACCTTTATGAGATTAGTGAAGCCATTATAGTCTTTTGATCAAAAGGTAAGGCTCATTATGAAAAGGAAATAACAGAGACTACAAAACACATACACCTATATATATATATATATATATATATATATATATATATATATATATATATATATATATATATAAAGCTCACAGAAGGGGTGCTTTATTTAACTAGTGTTTTCACAGAAACTGAAGATTAGATTAGACAAGAGAAAGATTCGACTTTTCCCCTCTGTAAAACAGTTTGTTTAACATAAACACACTGCTTTGTTGAACGCAGTTGCGATTAATTATAACCAGCGCCCTTGTTATTTGGCGTTACACCACCGCCATTCAATGACAGGCATGAATAAAACTACATTACAACATTACAAATCTAATTCGATGAAAGAAACCATATTGTTCACGATGAGGGCTCACACGTTTGTGAGAGACAGTAGATAGCAAGTATGACATTAAACCAGGGCACTGAGACTTGAATTTAAAGAAATGATTGAGAGGAACGATAAGAAATCTCAGTGATTTATGAGCGTAGAGGAAGAATGGAAAATAAAAATAAAGGAAACGCTGGAAGAGAAAGAAGGGGCAGAAGTCGTCACGCTCAGTGTTGCTTCCACTACTCGTCATTCCAGAGACATTCCTGACATGATTCATGCAATTGCTGCAGACGACTTCATATCGGTGGCATAGAAACTATCAGAGGTAATATATTGAAGAGACATTAGTAAAAACAGTAGTGGCAAAGGACCAATTGTTTAATACATTCAACATTCAACATTACTTCCATCATAATCACAGGATTTAGATTATCTCTTATCAAGAGAAAAAAAAAGAGAGAGAGAAAAAGAGAGACAGAGAGAGAGAGAGCGATAATTGCTGGATAGAAGATGTGGGCACAGATGCAAAAATGGCACCATGGTAGAAGATTTTTTCTTAGTACAATTCCAAATGACAGTGTCTTTAAAAAAATGATTAGCTATTTGGGATTCTTCACACGGCGACCCAAAACCTAGTGTTGTTAACGGAGAATTATTCCTTTTTCTCTCTCTTCCTTTAAATTTAGATTTAATAAAAACAAATTAAAAATCTTACACGTGTGGGGCCTGTCATTGAATCCAACTCAGGAACTCTTAGTGTAGAAACTAAAGCTGCCCCCTTCAGACCGAACAGTACATGGTACACCTTGCAGTGCCCCGGGCAAACCTAAAGACTCACAGGGAAGCTGAGACGCCATTGTGGTTGTAGTCGACGCGGTATGCGTCAGTAGAAGCTAACGCCAAGTGAAACCTAACCGGGAGGTGTTGCTTTTGTAAACACCACGTCATCCACGAGCTTCGCTACACATCGCAGACAATAGTGCCGCGTTGTTGCTCCACCAATGCAAACCCAAAGTGAACACCCCTGAGGGCGGTTACACTTTGACGCACTTTGACCTGGAAACAAATGATTATTCGCCATGACAACAAAAGTGGGGAACCTGCTTCTGATTCAAGCGTCCGTTTACATTTCTGACCCGTGCCAGCCAGCTACAGAGCTCCTGTGAGCGTTCATGTATGTGAAGACAATCACATGCATGTGTGATTGTTTGATACCGCCCGGCTGGGCACTCCGCTTAATCGCCTTAGGGCGGGAATTGCACAACAATGTGGGTCTGGGTAAGGCCTGTGGTTTGGGGCCCTCAGCAGTGAGCGGTCCCTTAAAAAAAAGTGTAGCTCTACTCATTCCCTGCAGCTGGTTCACAGAAACACGAAGGCTTTGAGAAGCTGATGGGACACCACATTCATGGGTGAAGAAGCGTTGAGGGATTCCACTTCTCGTTTGAATGGTGACATTGTCCAAAAACCACAGTTCCTCATCCAACACTGTAAAACACGGCTCAGGTCTGGCAGCTCACCCCTCGGGAGAATTTTCCAAACCTTCTGAACGAGGAGAAGTTGTGTTGCCAGACAAATGGCCAAGCGTGGGACAACCCTCTGCCAAAACAATCACGTGCTCTCAGCCTGCTACTACCAAAACCTGCAGTGAGAGAAACAAAACAACCTGACTCATCCTAAATGAGTGTTTACCTGACCACGCTGCTGGATGTCAACTTACTCCGGAGTAAAGCAGCACGCGTGGGCACCTCTGTCCCGATGAATGAGGCTCTACACTGTGCTGCTATCTTTTATGTCTGTCACTTAAACTCTCTGTGCAGTTACTGGACTCCACACTCACTGAATGATCTGTCCTCTGGCCCACAGCCAGAACAATAACTGACAAAACTGGCAGGCTTGCTGAGGGTTTGTGTGATACCAGTGTCTGAGGTGGGTGGAACCAGCGTACACACATGATGTGTTTGAATGCACTGAATGAAAGGGGCACTTTGCTGGGATTTCCCTGGGTCCTTTGCAGTGAGATAGACCCTATGACCCTATGAGTCTGAAGTTACCAGTTGTAGAGCCAGCTGGGTCATATTTCTTTTATATGTGTGTATCAGTTATAACAGAGTTAGCCATTACTCAGCTCAGGAAATATACAGCCATGCTCAAATTTAGTACATCATCCGTTTTAGAGAATTTCTTCCAATCTAAACACAAATAATAATAATGGCGATAACTAGAACAATAAGTAATTCACCTAGAAAACCTTCCCTTTAAGTGAAATCTGACATGGGATTTCAAAAGGATTCAAATTCAACAGCTGTTTAATGAGGCCAAATGTTGTGATGTTTACAATGACAACAACAGAAACAAATCACACAACATTTGCCACAGTTTTAGAGTAAAGATGTCTCGTTGCTGGCTCCGATTGTTGCAGACATCAATTTCCTGACGCAGGAAAAAAAAAACTTGATTGTATAGCAGACCACCTGGAACATAAAAAGTCAAATCAAACCCATGCACATGTGGTTGTTCTGTTTTGTGGAGCAACAAACTATCAATTATTGCTTGTTCAAAGTCAAACGTACTTGCATATTCCAAAGGTTCTGCATGTTTTAGAGGGAGAGAATTGAAGTCTGTCAGGAAGAGCAATGACCCAACGTAATCTGAACTCAGACAGACAGACACGACCTGGTATGTGGTCCTCACAGCTTCCGTCGCGGCCCAGTGGCTTCCATACATGTTGCAGTGATGCGACTTCGTAGATGCAGAACGGCTATCATCAATCAGCAAACATGTACCACTCACAGACGTAAACACCATTCGGCATCCCTGCTATGCCACACTGACATTGCATCTTTTTTAATGTAAGTCGGTTGAGTTTGAACCGACTTGTTTCTTGGTAGAGGGAATTTACATTCTACATTACATTACATTACATGTCATTTAGCAGACGCTTTTATCCAAAGCGACTTACAATAAGTGCATTTCAACCTAGAGTACAAACTAAGAACAACAAGAATACAGAAAGTAACATTTCCTCAACATAGTTAAACTACAAAAGTACCATAATAAGAGACATTCAAGTGCTACTAAAGTGCAAATCTGTGTTTTAATCCAGAATGAGAGACAGAAAACAAAAGGGAGTACTAAAGCCGAGCCGACAGGTAAACAAATGTGGAGCATCAC
The DNA here is from genome assembly GCA_036178185.1 of Liparis tanakae. NCBI lineage: Eukaryota > Metazoa > Chordata > Actinopteri > Perciformes > Liparidae > Liparis > Liparis tanakae. Next base: position 7,140,161 of record CM070099.1, on the reverse strand, counting down.
AGGAGACGGCGTGGGGTTGTGAAGTAAGCTGCTGTAGTTTCACTCAGTTGGTTAATTCAATCGCTTTAGAGGGGCAGTTATATCACTTTGAACATGACTGTATTTTACACTCATCGTCATCACATTTTCATGCCATGCTGAGCCAAAAAGACAGAACACAGGTGGATCTGCTCATGCTGAACCAATTAGTCAGTTAAACGGGTACTGATTTGGCAGAACATTTTAATAACTGAAGACATTCATAACAATGAAAAAAATGGACTAACACTCACTTCTCAAATGTGAGACATATTAGTTTTGCATCCTTAGAAATTAAATAGTCTTCTGATTGGTTTTGGTTTTGAACTTTAAAAGGTCTTTAAAGGACTTGTGATGGGCATTTCCACTGTTATTTGAAATAATATGATCGACTCAACAACTCGTCAATTAAAGGCAAACAAAACCAATACGTGAACTGATAATGTAAATAATTATTATCGCACTAAGTAGTGCCGAAAAGCAAAAGGTGTGTGTGTGGGGGGGGGGGGGGGGGGGTCATTGAAAGGGAAATACTGGATTTAAATCAGCTGGGGAGAGTAGGAAAGTCAGAATATCACACCACGATAATAAATAAAAAAAGATATAAAAGCGTGTACAGGAATGTTCCCTGTGTCGGCCTGTCTGCCATCGTGTCTGTGCATCTGCTAGCAGCAGGGCTTTAATTATGAGGCCCAGGTTATGTGCTCACACACACACACACACGCACACACACACATACACACAGAAGACTAGCGTCCCACATATCTCTAACACAGTGCCTCACAGTTCCGCTGACTAACCAGTGGCACCAGACTTTGGCCTGCGGCTCCCTGATTCCAGTAAATGTCTTGTTATGCAACTCCTAACAAGTGTCACCCAGTCTGAACTTAGAGAATTCTGGGTCTCTGCTGCTTCCTTTCTTTCTTTCGTTCTCTTTATCTTTTGAATGTTTTACAAAAGACAGTAAGTGGTTAGCTTCTCCAGGATATGAACAAAAGGAGGACATTAACCCTTCGCAGCATTAAGTGTGCCCTGCTTTTGTGAGGAGGCAGAAAACCAGGAATGGAGAGGCAGGCGGCGCAGGCAGGAAATGGGGAGGAGGGTGAGCAGCGCCCCTCCAGCTCTTTGCCTGAGAAACACAGCTGCCCCTCATGTCTTGGGGCAATGCCAAGGTTGGACTCCTCGATTGCCTCAGGGGGGTGAGGTGTGTGTGTGTGTGTGTGTTGAACCAGTAGAAACAGGAGGACTGCTGTTCTATCCAGCTCCCTGTCCTATACCAATACTCATTCAGACCCAGAGAAGCATGCAGTCTGTGATCGGTGATAAAGTACAACCGGCTTTTTGCTAACTCCAGATTAGCATGATTATTCTAATTCTTAGCGTCTGTGTTTCTTTAAGACATACTCTTTACCTAGGGTTCATGGGGGGGCATTGAGATAACACACAGCAAACATACACCTCTGCATGAACTGTCGGGAAAGTTAAGCCATTAAAACTTATGAAACTATGAAACTAAACGGGTACAATGTGAGACAAAGTTATCATTTTTTTTTTTTTATATTGAAATATTAAAGCTGTTAGAATGATTTCAATGTAACTTAAGTCTGGGTAATCATTTTACCGTGAGACGACCGAATTCTCTAGAAGTTGTGCGACACTATTGATAACAATTCAGCTCTTACACACATAAACACACACACACACACACACACACACACACTCCCTGTCTGAGCCTCCCCTCTTGGTGATGCCTCCAGTGTTTACTGCTGGACTCAGAGGGATTGGAGTTAATGGGTGCATCTACATGGCAATGACCCTGGTGTCACTTGCTGTACGTTGTGCTCGGACCTGCGTGTTTGTCTGCTCCGGCACAGTTTGTTTGGATATCCGTGGGAGTGTTTACCAGCGTAGGTTGAGGAATTTCAGGTCAAGAGAGCGGCGCATACATGAGGAAACCTATGTCCGAATTGATCTCGATATTGACATCAAAGAGCAGCCGAGCCGCCCGGCTTCACTGGCTGAAGCCAAATATTTATCCCGTGGTGACGTACGCGAAGTGGCGAAATATGAGTAAGAACAGACTTGTTTTGCAGGTATGCAAAGATGTGTGCGTACTGCATATATCGTACTGCAACAAATATATGTGTGTGTGTGTGTGTGTGTGTGTGTGTGTGTGTGTGTGTGTGTGCTGGAGCCTAAAATGTTATTTGTAATACTTAATCGACATTCATTTCATGGAGTGACATTTTTAAAAAGCGAGAAGATTATTCAAAATAAATAACCAGCGCTGCAGAGAGGGTGGGTGCATAATTTGTGCCATCTGTTATTCTTCCTGTTGGATGGCATCATGTGCCAGGCCCAGTGACCAGTCCACTCGCAGAGCTTCTCCAAGCTGGTCCCGCCTGGCACAACTGTCCTCAAAAATCACACTGTCGCAGACGGCCCGAGGAGTGAGGAGGCTGCCATGACTCACCGACTGTGGAGGATCAGCAGCGCTGAGAAACAAGCTGGGTCTTGAACAATTACAGAGCAGACAGCCCGAATCATAGATTAATGTAAACTTCTTCTGCTTCAGCCCGTTCCCTTCAGGAGAGCCCCATCCGGGAGAGAAGTGATCCCTCGTCAACTTCAGACGGACTCAACCGAAAGTGATTTAGAAACCAATGTTTGGGGGTGTCGGAACAACCAATCTCTAAAAATCGATTATCAGAATAGTTGGCAATGAATTTCATTATCGACTTGTTGTGTTGCACGATTATTACACCGCTCAATAAGTCGTGGAGATGTTTGAATATAAAAAGAAAGTTGAGCCCTGCGCAGAGCGAAGCGGAGGTGGAGGAAAGACCATAATGCTGCGTTGCGAAAGCCAATCAGCGTTGAGACGCTACACCCATCATATACATATATATATATATATATATATATATATGTATATATATATATATATATATATATATATATATATGTATATACAGTGGGGAAAAAAAATATTTAGTCAGCCACCAATTGTGCAAGTTCTACTTATTTTACCTAGGAATTTACCAATTAATTCTTTAAAAATCAGACAAAGTGATTTTCTGGATTTTTTTTTTGTGTCTTTCATAGTTGAGGTCTACATATGATGTAAATTACAGGCCTCTCTCATCTTTTTAAGTGGGAGAACTTGTACAATTAGTGGCTGACTAAATACTTTTTTTCCCCACTATACATATATGATATTATTATTTTGAACCCAAACACGAGGGCGTTAGATATTCCAACGTTTGTGGGATGACTTAACAAGTATAAAGCAGAACTAGTGGTTAATACTTCCATGGTGGATAGCGGAAATGACGTGAGGCACGGATGATCCACACTGGTAAAGTTCTGTTTTTGAATAAAGAGTTGGAAATGAATGTTTGTTTGTTTTATCCGACTGATAATCGGCAGATTAATCGATTATTAAAATAATCATTAGTTGCAGCCCTATACACAAAACAATCATTTTGTTTTCTCCTCTCTTGGAGGTTCACTAAGTTAAAATCCCAGGCTGTATGATTATTGTTTCGAGTGCTTTTGTTTGACGATGGAGAGTCACTCTGCAAAGCTGGTGTCTTCCGCATGAGGTCTGCAACGCAATTTACATATTTCCGTGTTTCCAATCAGTCATGGGGCCTCAGTCGACTATATAAAGTTACAATAAATGGAGAGGATCAAAGACTTAAATACTGATTAATGAATCTCACTGTTTGGGAATACATATTTACATCAGAGGGCCATTGGAGAAGAAGCAACACAACAGCACGTCTCTGGCCGCGGCTCATAAGTAAGTTCTCACTGAAAGGACAATGTGTGATAGCCCCCCTGTGTGGAACTGAGGGGAGCTCTATGAATAACTCTCCTCGCAGCAGTGAATGGCACTTTGCTTTCCCACAGTATTACTCAGTCTACACCCCCAACATGGCAGGATAAGCAGCGAGCCCAGGCGGTGGCTGAGCGCCTCTCTTCAAGCTGCCATTCGCACAATAACTGTTAAATGGAGCGAACAGCACTGAGAGACTTCTGTTTATTTAGGTGTATTAATGAGTCTTCCTACCCGTGACTCTACTGCATGCTTTGAAAAGTGTAAATGATCTACGCTTGTATGCTATGATGCTGGACTCCCATGTCTTAACTACACTCTGCAAGAACCTCCGTATCACATAACAACCTGTGTGTTTGTGTTAAGAGGTGCCACCTTACCGCCACACTGCCTATAGGTTCATTATTCAGATCCATGTTATCTTCCACAAACTGTCCCTCGTGGCTAATCCCCACATTAATGCATACCTCTTTGTTTTGTATTAAGTATTTTGGGTTGAGTGTTAATCACTGTTCCACAAAATCCTTGCTCTTTTCAAGGAAAACGTAGAGCAAGTTCATACAAGCAACCCTGTATGGAAAGGGACACACACACACACACACACACACACACACGCTCACACAGCAATGGCAAAGGAGAGATGCTGCACCTTTCAAAGTGCCAATGTAATGCATGTGATCAATAAGTGGAAATGTTGCTTTTCCTACTTGCACAACTTCAAGTGCCCAGTACCTGCTTTGTGTACTTGCCCGTGCGTGTCTCACCCCACTGAGTATTCTTTCTTCCACTCCCATATAATTTGACTGACGGGACTACGTATGACAGCTCAAAATGATTTCTGTGCCTTTTGTAAACACAAAGGTCATAGGGATGAATATGGAGTAGGGCGTTGCTGACAACTGCATTTGTGGATTAGTCAACTTCCTTTTTTTTTTTTTAAATGGTACAACAAGCTAAATCAGTATATGTCAAAAAAAGAAAAGTGTGACTGAATTATTATTGTGATTTGTTTGTGTCCATCTATGTGATTCAGTAAAAACATAAAATAAGAAGTGCAGGCGTTCACGCCTGACACGGACATGTCATCTCTCAGCACATGACTCAAACATGGAAGCTGTGTCAAGGAAAGACAAAAAAAACTCTACAACTGCTTTACATTTCATTGGCAAGCCAAACAAGTCTATAACAGTGGGAAGTCGCAATAAATCTCTCAATGTGTGACTACAGGCTCAATATGATTTCCCTCTGGGAGTGGAGACTGTCATAATTGTTTTTGTCAGACACCACTGAAACTATGCGTCTACGAAGGGAGGTTTACGCCCTTCAGTATAGTGTTCAGTGACAGGGCCTGCAACACCACATAAGAAGCTTTAAGTCCTCTCTTGTGTAATGTTTAGGACAGCTTTCAGGACACACAAACGCTTTTGGTATCTCCTGAAAACAAAATACGTCCAAACACAGCTTCAGTCAAGGTGCACACTCTTATCATGGGAAAAAAACTACAACTTGGATTTAGCCTTAAAGCAACACTATGTAACAATTGTACCTTAAAATAACAGCTTGAAAAAATGGTGCCGCTACAATTACTTTTAATATGGCGAATTGCGCCTCCGCCACTGCCATCGGGGGTCTGTGGGGAGAAAACTTGACTATGTAAGATTTTGGAGCCGCCCGGTCGGATGTACAATAAGTGGGTATATGCCGTATACCTGCGTATACCCTGGACTACACCACTGGTTTCTGACTTCGTCTCGTCATTAATACAAGTGTATGCAAGGCTGCATCTATCGTAACTGGGTATTTACTACACTGAAGTAAACGTTAAATACCTCCAAAAACCGAAGGGGGCGAAAAAAAATACATAATGGGGCTTTAAAATCCATCAAAATAAAAAATAGCAGCAGAGACAGGAGAACAGTCTCAAACACACCACGCCTGAACTCAAAGCACATAATTGAGGGAAGTAAGAAGGTAGTGAGAGAGAGAGAAAACAACCTGTTGAGTCAGCAGACTCATAGAAATCACATATACTGAGAAGTCTGATAACTTTCGAAGGTCATGGTAGCAATTTCCCAGTTTACTGAATCACCATGAGCTGGATGGGTCACAAGTAAGAGGCCAAGGCTGGGAGCACGTTCTAAACAAAGTAACAGACACTTAAATATTGATGGATGCTCTTTTTGTCAATGCATTTGTGTGTTTGTCTGTCTTTCCGTGTGTGTGTGTGTGTGTGTGTGTGTGTGTGTGTGTGTGTGTTTGTGGTGTGTAGTGGTGTGGTGGTTGGGGGGGGACACTAAATGCAAATCTGACTAAAATCCCCTGAAGGAGACATATCAGTGATAACCATACATGATGGAGATAAACAATAAACACATTATTATGTAATCACAACACATTGACTATTAAATGTTGAAGAAAAGCGTGACATCCCTGCAGGGATGTTACAGCAATACCACAGGAGATAAAACAAATAGCAAACATGTGTCTCATTGTGAACCCTCAGCTAAGTGAACAGTCTGAACTGGAACACTTTGTAGGCTACGAGAACTGCTTCATATTGCGCCATTTAGGCTGTAAACACACCACACACGCACACACTTGCGCACACTGTTTCCAAAGTATACCAAATGAAAACAAATAAATAAATAAAAACGTACCTTCCAGCCTGCAGAGCTGTTGCTGTCACCTTTGTCCTTGAAGTAAGGCACACTTTTCACCATCCAGTCGTATATCTGAGACAGAGTTAGCCGGTTCTCGGGAGAACTTTCGATAGCTTTGGTTATGAGGTCTGCATATGACATATTCCCCCATGCGTTTCGCCGGGAGGAGCTGCTCTTCCTCTGGGCAGCGGCGGCAGCTGCTGCCGCCGAGGACGACGAGCCCACCGGGGAGGAGAGCAGGGACACCTGTTGCTGCTGTTGATGCGGGAGTTGCTGGTTCGGGTGCTGCTGCTGCTGCTGCTGTGCATGATGATGATGTCGCTGCTGCTGATGTTGCCGTTGCTGTTGCTGTTGTTGTTGCTGCTGCTGTGGAGGTTGCTGGTGGACGCAGTTCTCCCGACACTGGAAGTCGGCGCACAGGATGACCGGCTCCTGCTCCGTGAAGTCCTCGGTCTCCTCTAGCAGGCTGAGGTTGTTGATGAACTCGTTGCCGGTGGGCTCCTGCTTCACGGACGGCACCGGCGAGGACGTGTTGGAGTCGCCCGGGTTGATGAACTCCGGCCGGGGCAGAGGCCAAGTGCACGACCGTGGGCGCGACAGGGGCTCAAAATCCGGGTCGATTTCCACCAGATGTGGCTGCTGGGCCGCTTCCGCCATGGTCGAGAGGTGAAGGAGTCGAATGGCACAATGTCATGTAAGTGTGACGAAGCGGGCGCCCCTTTAAAAGTTAAAAAAAGCAACTTCGCCTTTGAAATGCGCGAATGAGATCAATCTGTCCGGGGAATGCTGTGCTCCGCCTGGGCGCAAAGTCTACACGGCAAGTCACATCCCAAGCCGGTAAAAAAAAATTAAAAAATGTGATAACAATAACCAAAAGTATGTAAAGATCCTTCTCCTGTGAAAATCAGACGTTGTCTGACTGTCCACGGCGTGTGGACCCGCTGCTTTGTTTTGGTTGTCCCGTAGTAGTGAAGTTCCGTGCGCGCCCCGCACAGCCTGTGGACTCTCTGCGTTGTACAGCGTGTGAGGATTTACCGAAGTATCATTTGTCAGCTGACGCCGCCACATTTGATTGACACTAGAAGAGCGCCAATGAATGGCATCGAAAGTGTTGGATGAAAAAAGAGTGTCCTTGTTTTCATTCTTTCGTCTTGTAATTATCAAATCTGATGCAAAAGATAAATATGTTTTTTTTAGAAAAAAATGCAAGTATATTTTGATAGAAAGACACGACGGTAGTGTAGTGCCACCTCCGTGTGAAAAGTATACAACCAATCCTCCTTCAGCTGGAGGCGCACTGCTCCTCGGTGGTCTGTTGGACCATACGCCCACTGTGGACTTTGTGGACATCTTGTGGCAAAAGTGAAGTATAACAACCAGACTCAGTCAGCATCATTATAGTCTCTTCCGCATTTGTAGTTCGTCAGCGTGACAAACACTGACAACTCACCAGGAGACACGTTTTATGGTTTTAATCACCTTTTTCGTTCCGTTTCTCTGATCCGCTCCCCTGCGCTGTAACGTGTATCTATCAAATTAAAAGTTAAGATATTTAAAAAATAAGCTTATTTTTTACAATGGAGTAAACAGCCTAATCATTACACTTTGATGTGCGTGTTAAATAAATATGTTCTGTTATTGGGGCTTGCCGCAATTCCTTGCGCGCGGGTGCGTTCCTTTGCGCAAGACGGAAGCGACTTGTTGTAGGCCTACTACGGATTCCACAAGACGCTGCTTAAAAGCGAAAGTTTAGCACGACAGTAACCACGCTTCTTTTTTCGATTACGATTTTTTTTAAAGTCATGGAGTACATTATTGTTGTGCCCGCATGGAGCAACGCGCAGGCTGTCTATGGTGCATTGAAAGTGTTCAGAGTTTGAGGAAGATAAACGAACATTAAGAGACCGCGGGGAGTACAGGTGAGCAAACATTGTGTCCGGATGTCATTTATAGCTGTGTCCCCGTCTCAATTGTGTCAGAAGTTTGTAATACTCTGCAACATTGTGACTCTATTGTTCTTCTTTTTTGTAGGATTACATCGTAATCAATCAGTGCAACGTGTACTAGTACTTTGAGTGTGAAGATATGATGACACATGAGTTAACAAGCTTAATTTTCACAGCATTAGCATAAAAAAAATCATGGCTCCACATCCCATAATCCAGGGAATAATCGACTTCTCAGCTGGAGCAATTGGTAAATTAACAGTACGACTAATCACATATTCTGATATATTCTCTCGGTCTGTTTGTCTGACTCACTGACAAGCTACACAGGTTTTGAACATTATTTTTTCTAAGAGTTTTTTAAAGAAAGGCTTCCGTGTTCCATCTCTAATTTAATTTACATTCATAATGATTATTTGAACAGTAATGTAAGTCTTTCTAGATGAATTGAATAGGGATGACAAATATTATCTATATCTTTTCAAAGTTAAAATCATACCCTCTGTGTGTATTTAGTTGGGGAAACATGAACATACTCAGTCAAATTGTTCCCTGGACCCTGCTTCAGACATGAGTTGCATCCCTTTTATTGAATCTGAAATAGACACGTCTTAAAATACTTCCTCAGGTGGGACAGCATGTGTGCTGAGTGGTCAGCCGTTTGACACCACAAAGGTCAAGATGCAGACATTCCCCACCATGTACCGTGGCTTTATCCACTGCTTCACATCGACCTTCAGGCAGGTGGGCCTCAGAGGTCTCTACAAAGGCTCGACCCCGGCCCTCATCGCCAACATCAGTGAGAACGCCGTGCTCTTCTTGAGTTATGGTCTCTGCCAGGATGCTATTCGCTTTATGTCCAGGATGGATAAAGGGGCACATCTCAGGTTGGACTCTTACATTTACATGCATTTATATTCAAGTATCTATTCTATACATATATTTTTTTGTTTGTAAAGTGTTGAGTTGGTTAGGATCTTCACTGCAGTAGATTACTGGAGATCCTGACCAACTCAACACTTTACTCAGCACTTTACTTTACTTTACTCAGCACTTTACTTTACTCAACACTTTACTTTGTTTTTCCCCTTGTAGTATTTACTATTTAGTATTTTAGTATTTAGTATTAGTATTTTGTAATTTACTATTTTAGTTTTTATTTTTATCTTTTATTTTTATTAATGCTCTAATGTACACCCACTTCTGTGATCCTGAAATGTCCCCACTGTGAGACTAATAAATGAATATCTTATCTTATACTGTATATACTCCACCGCTAGATGAGGTGAGGAGCAACATTTGGACACATCTGTATGTTCAAATACTTAAAAATGACATGTTCTTAATTTAAGAATTTTAATTTCCCAGTTAATCCTGAAAAACAAAGCCAGGCAGACTTTCCGTATGCACACTAAGTACATTTTATTCATTATTTATTGTATTGTGTCTTTCTTGCTCTTCAGCGATATCCAGAAGGCATCTGCGGGCTCTTTAGCCTCCATCTTTTCCTCCATAGCGATATGTCCAACCGAGCTGGTGAAATGTCGCCTGCAGGCCATGCACGAAATGGAAGCCACTGGCAAGATTACCAGTGGACAGAGACGGTCAGTGTGGCTAAAAAGAGGCATTGGAACGAGCGGAGCGTCCACTCCGTCTCCACGTGTCTGACTGCTTTGTGATGTGACTCCAGCACAGTGTGGTCAGTAGTGAAGACGGTGTTGAAGACAAACGGCCCACTGGGTTTCTACCAAGGACTGACGTCCACCATGGCCAGGGAGATACCCGGATACTTCTGCTTCTTTGGGGCCTATGAACTGAGTCGCTCTAAATTTGCACAGCACATGGGCACGGACAAGGACGGTATAGGTATGGTTATTATTTTCCATTTATTTGAATGTTTTTTTTAGCAGTTAAGGATGTTGCACTTGTTTCTGTGATCTGCTCCCACAAAATAATGTTGGCTTTCGCAGGTTATCTTCCACTCATGTTCAGTGGTGGATTTGGGGGAGCTTGTCTGTGGTTGATGGTCTATCCCATAGACTGTGTGAAGTCCAGGATCCAGGTGTACTCATTAACTGGGAGGCAAGAGGGCTTCATGAAGACCTTCATGGGTATCATACGTACTGAGGGTAAGATTTTAACATATATTTTTTAATAGAAATGAACCCAGATTGTGTATGTCTCTCAACAGCTCAGTTTACTTGGTAAAAGGATCACTATTGCCTGTTGTTGACTTCTGAAATGTCCCTCAAATGTTTCCATCCAAACCATATTTCACTAACAATGACCACGCTAATGGCGATATGGGTTTCAAATGGTCTATTGCGAGATGAAAACAGAGGGTTAGATTTAGGAAATAGAAAAGGGCTTGAGGGATGAAAGGATGGGGGATGGGTGTTGATTAATGATGGGATGGGGTTTATTGAGAAGATATGTGGGAGAGAAGGAATGAGAAAGGTAGAGGGGGTCATGCAAAGTAGGTTTGAGGAGTAAGATGAGAGACCCAAACTAAGTTTGACAAAACACCATTTGTGACAACAGGGGAGCAAAACTGCAAAGTGCATCACTCAACCATATAATCATAGCTTAAAGAACTGCAACTGTATAATTTGGCTTTTTGTGAAAAACCATGGTCGAGTAGAGAGCGGTGCTGACTCACACACACACACACTTACTGTCTATACTTGACATGTAGTTCATAAGCAGCTTAGACATTCAAGTCAGAAAGAAATTACACTTATCACCGAAATTACACTTATCACCGTATGTTAATTCTGAAGAGAGGAATTCTCCAGCAATATGTCTTGTGTTACTGTATGTTTTCTAACCTTCCCTTACACATCTGCAAAATAGACAAATGTGTATAGTGTTTAAATTCAGTGAGACATTGGGGTATTTTTAGCCACCTTTCTTTCTGTTGTGACCTCAGGCAGTTGTTTGATGAGAGGGACAGGCATCAGACAGACTGTTTGTTTGGAGTTATACTGTCTCACGGTGACAGACGATGTGCATAATAAGAATAAAATACTCGTACTAGTACTATTAGAATAAGCCCTGAAGGAGATCTGGTTATTTGATCAGCAAAAAGTACGATTGCAACGGATCAGACTTGTGAAATTTGACAACACCGAAAACACCAGTTTAGTCAATTAGTAATATCTGAATGAATATATATATACAGTGTGAACATAATAACTAACAACATAATAAGATGCAACTAAATGAAAAGATAAAGGTGATGCATTGTTTTGTGTATGCTGTGGTGCTAAAATCATGGTGATGGTGCTAATGGGCCTATGGCGGGCTGAAACACATCTCAACAGAGCAGCCTCTGAAGGGATTTTTTTTTTTACCGCAGATCTCTTTGAATTACAGAGAGACGCCGTCATGTGGAAAAAGGTCCATTCTGACCTGTTCTGGGATTTAACTGTTCATATCATCTCTGTCTGCGTGCTGACTGTACTAAGACATAGCCGCACCATCGGCACCATCGGTTGGCATGGAGATATAAACGGAATAACCTGGAGTAGGAGTGTATGAAGCAGGTCTAATACAATATAATTACATTTTAGAAGTAAGTTATTAACCATTAACGTAAAGTGGCAATTAAAAAATTGCCAAAGCTTGACACTAAATAATTTGTGACATGTCACAAATGAAGCGACCCTTAATAATCCTAATGATTGAGCCTGGGAGGACACTTTAATCACATGTCAGAACTTTAATGTGAACTTAGGTACTATACATTTAAATAGAGGCCCTGAATGTTTTCATCGTGGGACGGAAGTTTTTCTACAAACTCTGAACGCACCACTGCTGGTCCAAGTTTGACACAGAGAGCGGGATGCATCATGTCGCTAATTGGCCCAATACAAGCTGGGGGTCAGACGTATCCGTGGGGAAGGACCTGTGTATGTGCTTGAATCTCTCTTGTCCCACAGGGATCGCTGCTCTGTACTCGGGCCTGACTCCAACCATGATACGCACCTTCCCTGCCAACGGAGCCCTCTTCCTGTCCTATGAGCTGAGTCGCAAGTTCATGATGGAGAAAGCTGGGTACTGATGTGGAGCATCTTGACACTGGATAAAAGTGTGACGCATGTTTCCCTCCTGTGATCCACAGGGATTTGAAATAAAGTCTGAATCTTAACATCCCCAAGTCAAAGTGTGACATTTACTGTGAATATACTTCATCGTGAGTTTCCACAAAAGGTTTTGCAAGTCAAATCATGTCAAGAACTCAAAGAGTGGGATATAGACTAACAGCATTTTCTCTGATAAAGTAGCAAAAATGTATAAATAAAGTTTAAAAAAAATATAATCATAAATGCATGTCCTGAGAAAATGGCTATGTTTAGATTGAAAACCTCTCTCTTTAAACATTTTTTTCTGTGTTTCTTTTATTTCATCTTTGCTGAAGCCAATTCTTAGCTGGCTGCCTCCCCCCTGGAGGGTCCTGTTCACACTAAACTTCTGTGTCCACAGAAAACACAATGTCTTATCAAAATGCACCGGCTTTAAAATCGCTTGAAAACCATATTCTGTGAAAGAAAAGGAATTTTTTGCTGATTTTAAATTATACCTTGAGAGTTGTAGTTTGGAGCTGGAAATGTGGTGTGTTAAAACTCATTCTCATCCTTTTTTTAGAAAAATCCATGTTATCACTACATGTACAGTGATGACACTCAAAGATATAATTCTTCCATTTTTTTTTCCCTGTGAAAGTTTTTTTTCTATCTCTTGGGAGTTCTTCCTGATCCGATGTGAGGTCCTGGGACAGGGATGTCGTATGTGTACGGACTGTAAAGCCCTCTGAGGCAAATTTGTATTTTGTCTTAATGGGCTATACAAAATAAACAGAATTGAATTGAATTGAATGGTCCAGACAGAGACTCTTTTGATTGGTGAAGATTTAAAAAGAGATTTAATGACATGAATAAATCTGGATTTAGGGGTTGAATAGGCGTCACAGATGTGAGCGATAAGTCTGTGTGAAGCGGAAGTAATAAATATCTGTTAGTCACAGAAACCCTTAATATGAAATGTGAGAAAAAGGGAATTTATCCTGTTTGGAAATCATTTTGAACAAATGTCAACTGCTACCAATTATGAGCAGTCTGTGTCCTAACCGATTTGGAGAAAGTACACGCATGTAATTCTCTTCCCAATTTACAACAACAGGTCCTTACACAAAATGACATTTTACAAAATGGCAAAAGGAGCCTGTTGTGTGAAGTAGTGCAGTCAATCAAAGGGCCCTTAGTGTAAAAGGAAGGCGCTGAGCTGCTTGCATGCCGGTTGTTAGGGCTCCACAGCTCACACATACTTCTCACCACAGAAATAACCAGTTTTTTTACTATCTAGCGTGGCTTTTTTACATCCTGTAATTATCTACATTACTCTGTCGCTCAACAGGACACTGCGATCAAAATGAATTATACATCATTTATCATGTTTTCGCTGATGTCCTTTTTTGCACATTTCTCCATCTCCCTTCTTCTCTCACACTTTGTCTATATCCTCTTCTCCTGTATCGAAAATATTTCAATACATTTTGTATTGTTTAAAAAAATGAATACAATACAAATGTGTGTACATTCCCATTATAAAGTCGAAGACATGCACATGATCACCTCTCCTTTTTGCTTGCACCAGCTCTCGTGTTTCACGACTTGGATGCCACCTATTGTTTATTCATAACCTGCAAGCAGCAGGTGTCAAACTCCTGTTAGTGGATGTGAGAGTATAATGGAAAAGCACAAGAGCTGAATTTGAAGGCATCCAATACAGGAGACACACAGGGGCTGGTTAGAGGTTCATGTTCCCTGTTGGCACCCATTGGGTGAGTCCAGGAGTCACACACCAAGTGGGAGTGGGAGTTATGTGTCATGCGCTGAGGGAAGGGGACAGGCCACACCCACAGGGTAAACAAGTGCAGCACTGCTTCACTTGCTCCATCACGCCAACGAAATACAAAACACCGTCACTAATGATCCCAGCCACGTCCAGCACGGCCAAGATGGTTACACGGGGTACAGTTCAGATCAACAGCGAGGACGATATCCCAGGTAAATACTTTTTATGATCTTTAAAAAAAAGAGTGATGAGGCTTTTTAATATGACAGTGATGAAAGAAAGGGAGCAGTCTGAATCATTCAGGGTGAACATGACAGCGATAATGGCTATTGTTTGAGGGGCCCAAGTCCACTATTTTCAAGGGACACAGAAACTCTGGAGTCCTAGTTAATTGTCTACAATAATTAAGTTTGTGCTTACAATGTGGAAATCATTTGTCGTATATCTGGCGGCTTTAAGTTCAAGCCAATCATTGGGGTGAGTCTGATAAGTTCCAGAAGTAAAGATCAATAAAGAGTTGATCGTGGCAGATCTCCAAAAATGGCTTCATAAAAAAAGACATGCTTGTGCATTACATCACAGCGTAAGCATCCTAAGGAAGGTACATAAATAACTCGCTTATTTTCCCTGTGACCCTTAATTAGGCCATTGGTGACAAATTATACGTGTGAATCCTCTTCATCTCACATCTCAATCACATGAATGTTTTGTTATCTTCTATACGATGCTATCCCACTGGATCCTTATACTGTTCAATTGTGTGAAGAAAATTATAACGGCAATCTTTTGCCACAAGGGAGGACAATATTACACCTCTCTGTATCTTTCAATACAACTTTGTAAAGTGCTTTTCATTCTCAACAGAAAAAAACGCAGGGGGACTGGGATGTTTCGGTTGGCTGTTGGTCCTCATATCCCTCCTCCTCATAGCAGCGACCTTCCCGATCACATTATTTATGTGTGTTAAGGTATAGAGTTTATTCTGGTTGACGTGCACCACCGAGTATAGGATTAGGCCAGTACCTGTCTGAAGCCGATACGCATCCCAGTGTCTTCCTATTGGATTTGCTGGGGTTCCAGTCAGTATTTACTGCTCTGCAATTAGACCGTTTATATTATTATTCTCCACATTTTTGTCAGAAAAGCTTTCAAAAAGTTTCTAATATATGGAGAAGAGCATATTTGCGATAAATAAATGTAATTCCGTTGTTCATAAAGGAGAGGCATGGCAGGTGACACACATAAAGAAAACCGATGTAATGTGTTATGTGACTTTGTCTCTGTGTTTATACAAGTTAATAGACTTTTCATGTGATTACAGAATCCTTAAAATTTCCCGATTAAAAGTTTGTTTGTAGAAAAATGCGTCTCCATATTTGGAGCAGTGCATGTGTCGGTTTCAGTTTGTACCACAGCCAATCAAGTGAATGGAATGTGAAGACGTTACACACAGGGACTGTGGTCTTAGACACACATACATTACATAAGAAGTATAGATGACAGTGAGTTTAATCTAATTATATAATTCATTTATTCATGTTCTCTGTATGACTGGCCATATTTCTGACATCCAGATAGTGAAGGAGTACGAGCGAGCCGTCATCTTTAGACTCGGCCGGATCACAGACAGGAAACCTAAGGGACCAGGTTTGTTGATTGATTGATTGATCGATTGATCCATTTAATTAAAAAATGTTTATGGCATACTTGTCATGTCTTGTCCAGCTCCTTATGTGTGTCTTTTAATCAGGATTCCTATTATTCCCCTCCCCTCTTGCGAGCCCTGGTGGTTTCACCTGAGTCTGATGACCCTCACCTCCCTTGTGTGTGCAGTCTGTGTGTTTCCCTTTCTCAGTGCCACTTTGTTCCCCATGTCAAGGAATCCAGCAATTGTTAGTTCTACCGTTTCTTTTCTAATCTCTGCCCCTTTTCTAGGATTTTATGTTTTAAAAAAAATCTTCGCCCTCTTAGTTTGCTTATTGACTGACTGGGTACCAAACCTGTGTTGGAAAGTAACGACTGCTTAATTGCTCTCTGAGTGGAGGTTTTGAGTCTGTTTCTTCGTTGTGGATTTTTCCAGACGTTACATTACTATACTTTAAGTAAGACTTTATATAGGACAATGTTGAAACAATCTATGACTTTATTTAATGTCATTGTATGGCATCCTTTAATATTGTAATACTTTTTGAATGGCATTTAATTAAATGTTTCTACATATGATATGACTTTTTATGGCATACAATACTCTTTTTAACTTGTTTCTAATGGCATATACTGACTGTACTATACGGTATTTCCCTTTTTTATACTATGAATTTTGTATCTCTCTATACATGATATTTTTATGTCATGATACTATGACTTTGTAATAATATTTGTATTGACATATTCATAGCTTACTGTACTATAACTTTTTAAAATCAGAAATCTATTTCATACTATACTTTGGAGTTATATAACTTTAGACAGGCCACTTGTATGACGTATAAAAACAAGCCTTCATCCACAATATTTAGAAACCAAACTTTTTTTCGTTTCAGGACTTTTCTTTGTTCTACCATGTACTGACACCTTTGTGAAAGTGGATCTGAGAACTGTATCCTTTGACATCCCTCCACAAGAGGTACATTTCAGTTTTTGTGTGAAATGTAATTTTGCCATGTGAAATAGAATTCTCCTTTCTCTCTGTCATTAGTAAAAACGAAAGTTTTGTATGTAACTATGGTTCTATGAATCCTGGATGACCTGAGGCGGTGCTTGGCACTGAATATCTTGTTATCAGAGATAACTGATAGCAAGTGTGCACGAGACGGAAGATATCCAGAGCTAAGCACCGGCTCTGGTGGACAAGAAGGATGAAATAGAACTGTGGCCGCATCATAAGTGCTGTTTTTCACCTTGCAGATCCTAACAAAAGACTCAGTGACGGTGTCTGTGGACGGCGTGGTGTACTTCCGCATAAACTGCCCCATATCATCTGTAGCCAATGTGTCCAACGCACACTCATCTACACGGCTGCTCGCTCAAACCACCCTGAGGAATGTACTGGGTACCAAAAACCTTGCAGAACTGCTTTCTGACAGAGAGGGCATCTCCCTCAATATGCAGGTGAGCATAGACTGTGTGGTAGTGGTAGTACGGTTCACGAGGAGCTGCAGCACACACTAGAAGAGGGATTGTTAAATATCTTGAATTTGTTCTTTTTTCAATCTGCCGTCTTTAACTCTGCCTCGTGTTGGATACTGAGTGTTCCTCAGAACATTGCATGAAACTGCTTTCTGCAAAAATGCTTATGATCGCGCTGAGCCAGAGAACTTCTATACCACAACGATCCAGGAATTATAATTTATAAAGGCTAAAAAGCACCATCCAGCTCAGAAGTAGTTCAATATGTTTCATAGTTATTTGATTATTCATAACTGATTGGTGGCGCTGACGGTGGTTCCATGTGACCGGAGTATTTGTTATTTGATATTCCCATGCAGGCATCTCTGGATGACGCCACAGATCCATGGGGTATTAAGGTGGAGCGTGTGGAGATTAAGGATGTAAAGTTGCCTCATCAGCTGCAGAGAGCCATGGCAGCAGAAGCAGAAGCTACTCGGGAGGCCAGAGCGAAGGTGGAGTGGGCGTTGGACAATTTCATGTAGTTTTCTCTTAATGCAGAGAGAACATTTGTATAAATACCGTTTTCCTGTCTGTGCTTCAGCTCATTTCTGCAGAGGGAGAGATGAACGCTTCCAGGGCTCTGAAAGACGCCTCTCTGATTATTGCTGAGTCACCCTCTGGTCTCCAGCTGCGATACCTGCAGACCCTCACCTCCATTGCAGGAGAGAAGAACTCCACCATCATCTTTCCTCTGCCTATAGATTTATTGCAGAATTTTATGAAGAAATAATGAAGTTTGTGTTATGTGCTTTAGTGGTGTCTCTTTCAGATACTCTGTATGGTCCCAGAGGCCTCGCATGTAAACTGCTGAATGCAGTTATCACTTTATTATTATCACTTCTTATGCAAACTTTTACTCCATAATATTGGCATAATATAAAATAGAATAATTATTAACTTAAAGATGCATCCACAGCAGAACTCACTTTTTGTATAATTATTTTTTTCGATTGTGATTTAATACTTAAATACAAAGTGCAACATATACAGTTTGGACATTAGTGTCTTATCATTGTCCACACTATTCTAACCAGCAAACCTACAGTTGTGGTTCTGGAGAAGGAAACATAAATAAATATATCGATGAAATACACAAGAAAAGTAAAAAAACAAAAACAATGACAAGGCATGCTTTCATAAAACCTTATCCAGAGAATAACGTCTTAAAATACAATCTTTACATGATAGAACAGAAGTCCTGTAAACGGCGAACAGATGAACCGACTTTGACATTGGATGTAAACTGTAAACAGACCCCTCTTATTCTAGTGTCAAACAAACATTCAGTAAAGTAGAACACGGTAATGTCCACAGGACACAGAGGCAATCAGTGCAACCGGAGTACCGGATGGAGAGAAATACCATTATTTCCACCCACATCAAAGCCAATCATGTCAAACATAATCAATTCACGTCTGAACAGTAACTGCAACTCAACTATAACCAAATCCTTGTTTGATTAGATTTCCACTTTTGATGTATCTGGGGGAGCTGATCATTATATAATATTATTATGATTATTTGGATAGATGTGACCGACTGCACTATGCTCTTTATAATAGTCATACATATTCTATATATCCAAATCATGTTATACGAAGGATATATTGCAAAACAGAGTGGTAAAGTAAACATGAACAAAACTTCAATACAAATAAAATGAATAACAACAAAATAAAAAAAACATTGGGCAGTTGCTTTTTCATCTCCTTGAGACCTGAGATTATTCTCTACAATGACAAATGAGGTAACAACTCGCACATTTTTAGGATTTTCTAATTTCAATCATTTCCAACTCTATCAAATATTGGATCGACGCTTTCAACAGGAATTTTGCCAAAAGTCATTCGGATTCGTCCATCACGTTTGCTCATGAGAGATTCCATGTGGTGCATCTCCAAAACTCATAGAAAACAAGCAGCACACATCAAGAATGGGAGTCAGCTGCCAGAGTGATGATAAGGTACATTTAAATAAAGAGCAAATGCAACATAATGACCACATGTTGGATTTACATATGGACAGGTCAAGATATTTGGACTGCAGTGTCTGCACCATGAAGGGCGGATTATGAATTGCTTAACTACAGAAAGATGACAACTTAAGTACAGAATGAATTGCAGTGTTTATGTTTTATATCCTGATCAACATCATTTTATTTTATCAGCAATGTTTAATACTTACTACTACTACTAAAAATAATAATAATGAACAATTTATTGGTATCACTTGAATACATCCTGGTTATGTTAGAAATAGGAGGCAAACTTATGTTCCACATGGTCACACTGCAGGTCATCTTAAAATGAATTTCCTTTCACTGGAAGACAGAACATGCGTTATTAAAGAGAGCAATACATGTACAGTTTTTACAAAATGATCAATACTGTTGATATTGATATTATGCTGTGTTGGCAGTCGATGGATTTATAATTCATGTTCTTGTAACCATACATTTCATGTCAACACTGATATTTACTTTCTTCCGGAGAACGTAGGATGGGAGATTGAGGTTATATGGCTGGTCATTCACACACTCCTGATATATGAAGTATTTCAGCATTAAAAGATGAGCCTACCCCGGAGATAACCCCACACCTGTTGAGAGTAACTTGCTGTCCGTAGTTCGGGGGGTGTTGATCAAGCTCTTGCCTTCATAGACGTTGCTGGTGAGAGAGAATGGGCGGCAAAGGCGCTTCTTGTGTTTGTTGCTGCACTTTGGATGTTCGCTATGCCTCTCATCCTCAGCGCTGCATTAGAAACTGGCGGAGATGTGAAGCATAACAATGAAAATTAGGCACCGGGACTCCGCTCCTGCTCTCTAAAGTCTACAACGAGCAGGTCTTTCATCAAACTGTTTGTTTTGTGTGGCGTTCCGGTGGAGTAGAGGAAGCGTCTGGCAGAAATACAATTCATTAGGTCAGAGGGGTTGACATTGGAAATGCATGGCATTGGTGAGATGCATTTGCCAATAAATGTGTCCGTCCATCTGCATGGTGTAAAACACAAGGAACATTCAGCAAAGAGTTTTAAAAAATAAATCAGGGATGCCAGATAAAAGGAAGCGTTTGATACAAGAGCTTCCAGTGAGAGTGTCATTGATGGTAGGAGTGTGGGCGGGCTGGAGAACCTGGTCCGGAGACGGGCCGATGGAGGGGGGAGGAGCTAGGGGACATACGAGGACTCAGCTCGCCCGTCTGGAGACGCCACAACAGTTCCTCGTTATTGCGACTCAGCCGCTTCTTCTCGTTGCTCTCCTTCTCCACGTTGACCTGCAGGTTGGCGTTATCTTCGGAGAGTTGCCTGAGCAGGAAGAGGGAAAAGTCAACACATAAATGCGTTACATCACTCATTTTGTTTTGCACCGGTTGCAACGTTGTCGTTTTGAAAATACATTTAGCGTGAGGATTCATAAAAAGTTGTTATTTCAATAAATATTCAGCATGGACCATTTCATTTAGTTACAATTTTGTTGGGACGGTGGGGCGTGAACATTTTTCCTTCTCTGAAGTGGGACTCGACACATTTTTTAGAGAACCACAGCGTTACAGAACCCCTGCTTCAATAAAACAGGGTTTGACCTCTGCTGTATTTGCTAAAAGTCTTTCCACGTGCATCAACCCGTAACCATTTATACTGCACTGTACTATAGTATACTGTACTGTACTGTATACTATACAATCCTATAGAGACGTAGGAGGGGGGCCTGTGGAAGCAGGGCTTTGTGGGGGATGAGAAGGACTACTGGACCGGTTGTGGGACAGGGAGCCAGTGGACTTCTGGAGGATAGGGGGATGCGATCGCGGTGTTGGAAAGAGAAGAAGACTCTTATCTTGTGTGTGATGAGAAAACGGACAATTACTTCTCCTGGTATGAACTAGGGGCAAAACAAATATCTGATATATATTAGTTTTGACTGATATTGCAAGTGTTTTAGGATTCACGCTATTGGAGGGAATGGTACTATCTGGATTAAAACACAGATTTGCACTTTAGTAGCACTTGAATGGCTCTTATTATGATACTTTGTAGTTTGACTATGTTGAGGAAATGTTACTTTCTGTATTCTTGTTGTTCTTAGTTTGTACTCTAGGTTGAAATGCACTTATTGTAAGTCGCTTTGGATAAAAGCGTCTTTTAAATGACATGTAATGTAATGTAATACTGCACAATTATTCCAATTTGTATTGGGACAATATCAGTGACAAGCAAATACTTTTTTTCCTTTAGTTGGTAGAATACGATTTGTACATTGGGCTATCTCCACAGGACCCCAATATTGAATCAGAATGGTGTTTTGACTGTTTAAATGTTGCTAAGATTCAGATGAATTATGCAGCCATAGTTTGAACTTGGTACTTGTATGCATTCAAACATATCTGACCTCGACACAACCAGGTTCTTGTCTATTCTCTCCTTCAGGTCCTCGTTCTGCTGCTGTAACACTTGGACTCTCTCCTCCAGGTACACATTCTTTTCAGCCTGCTCAAAAACACAGGAGAAAAGTACACAACATTAAATTCTTCAAATGATGTATGACATTACAAGTAAACCAGGCGATATGACAATTGCTATGAGTTAACAAAGGACAAAGTTCTTCCATAAAATACTGTGGGTGCATAGATCCCTTTTTGTCATTAGCTTACACGAGATGTTAGGTGGTATTGGAATTTGAAAGTAAATGAAAAAAACAACAGAAATTTGAAGCCTACTATTATCTCTAGTTCTGAGATCTTCAGTTCCTGTTGGTGAATTTGTTGATTCTTCATCTCCAGGACTTCTTTCAGACTCTTCAGGTCCTCGTCAATGTGTTTGTATGGCGCCAAAGCATCCTGCATGGCAAGAGCAGGTAACATGAGTAAAAAACAGTAACAGTCACAGACAAGTTCTACCAAGCTTCTGTCATCACAGCGCTCAACATGACGGTCCTGGACTGTCTCGTGCAGCAGTTACCACAATTTGCTCGTCTGTGCTCCTGCGCAGAGCTTCTTCAAAGCGCTTGGCTCGATCTCTGAGGCTACGATTCTGAAACGTCATCGTGTCCACCTGATCCTGGGGACCGGTGACAGGTATCAACTTGGTCATTACTGTCTCTAACAACAAAGTGCATCAAAA
Organism: Liparis tanakae; assembly: GCA_036178185.1. Lineage (NCBI taxonomy): Eukaryota > Metazoa > Chordata > Actinopteri > Perciformes > Liparidae > Liparis > Liparis tanakae. The sequence goes on along the minus strand of CM070099.1, from coordinate 7,117,554 downwards.
AAAAAACACATCACTTAGAACTCTTTACCTGCAGTGAAAGTCTGATCTTTTCAAATTCTTCTCCCAGAGACTTGGTCTGCTGCTCGTGGGCCATCTTGAGATCTGACATGAGACATGACACATTGTTATGAGCAGAGAGGAGCGTGAGGACAGGAGAGCAACAGGTTTGCGACGCGGTGCTCACTCTTCACGGTCCGGGCGTGCTCCTCCTGCAGCGTGGCCAGTGTGTCGTCCTGAGCCGTCTCCATCTCCATCAAGGCAGACTCATGGCTCTCACTCATCTCTTCCATCTGGAGAAGGGAAGCGAGAAGTTATCTTAAAGTCGCAGTGCACATCTTACCTTCTCATAACAAATGTGGATTAAACAGACGGGCTGATAGGCAAGGCAAGGCAAGTTTATTTGTTTAGCACATTTCAACAACAAGGCGATTCAAAGTGCTTCACATAAAACCATTAAAAACATCAAAACATATTTAAAAACAGTTAAGAAAACATTAAAACAGTCAAAAAGCAAAAATTGAATAAAAATCTGTTAAAGGCAGCAGCAAACAGAAAAGTCTTCAAGCTGGATTTAAAGGAGCTGAGGGTCTCAGCAAACCTGCAGCTTTCAGGAACCTTGTTCCACATATGTGGAGCAGAAAAGCTGAACGCGAGTGCAAACACACACACACCTACACAAACACACACACACACACACCTGCTCTTTCTGTCTGACCCGAAGCTCCTCCAGCTCGGCTCCTAGTTGGGCCTTCAGGCTCTCGGCCTCGGCCACGTGCTGCGTCTTCAGCCGCTCCTCCAGCACTCCCAGCTCCCTCTGCTGCTGAGCCCGCAACCCCTGCAGCTCGGCCTCAAAGCGACGCTCCAGTTCCTCCTTCTCCCGCTGCAGTTGCTCCCAGTGTGCAACACTGAATGCTGGAACACAACGTGGACTTTTAGTTTCTTCCAACCGAATCGACTCAGGTCATGCACAATGTTTCAAGAAGATACACCAAAGTAAAACCCGTTATTAAATCATCGATGTTGTTATCGTGGCATTGTAATGGCTGGATGATTAACACCTGACATTACAAATTAAATTATTTGATCAAATGTTAAAAAAAAATTCAAAAGATACATGTGAGAACTGAATAAGAACTGCGTAGATGGTGTTTGATCTGGCTAAATAAAGACTTCCATCCGCAGAGTAAACTCCTCCTTTCCGTGTGGTAGTCTACTATATAATACATGATATCCAGTAAGCAGAGAGACCCTGGGGTGCCATGTCTATCACGATGTATCCCACTTACCCACTTCATCCCTGATTCTGGCGAGCTCCAGGGACAGTTCCCTCTCCTTCACAACGGCACTCTCGCTCTGAAAAGCAAACACACACAGCAGTGATCGCTTCTGAACTGTACACACACCTTCACTGTCACTTTCTTTTATAATGATATGCACCAAGTTGACAGGTTAGAAGGTGTAACTACCGTAATGCAGTCTAATATAATAATATCTAATCTAATAATGTGCAATATCATGTGCAATACGTTTAAGTATTTTTTGTTTATATATACCTTTCTATCCTGTACAATAATATTCTACTGTTTTTTAATGCTTATTTATATTACTTCTATTACTTGTTTCTATTATTATTTGTTTTGTATTCTCTTGTGAGCAATGATACTGTAATCCTGTAATTTCCCCACTGAGGGACTAATAAAGGACTATCTTATCTTATCTTATCTAATACAGCAGCCCTTCTACCATAGCGTTCTGTTTTTGTTCAAACTAACGGAGGTTTTCTGGCACTGCTTATGCCGTGTATGTCTTATAACACCTCAGTTAGAACGCGTTTTACAGGTAATTCACAATAACCACAACCCATTTTGAATCTTTGCCAAACCAAACACCAGAATGCTATCTGAATAAAAAAAACTTCTCCGGTTGTCTATCCTTCGGGACGTACTGACATGAGATTAGCTGGGGCTGTGTTTCACTGATAAACATGACATTACCATATTAAAAATTGAATTTCAAACAGCCGATTGTTCATACAACTCAAAAAAGCATGTGCATCTCTGTCTGTGGGGTGAAACAGTGGAATATTTTAACTGATGACATCAAGGAAAGTAAAAATCTGTTGATATTTAAGAAAAAATTGAAAGACAAGACTCTGGAGAAGTACAAACGTATCATCAATAATGAAGCATCATAAGTAACGGTTAATGGGGACACGTTTTTTGTTATTTTGTTTATTGTTTTATGTAAATATGTATGTGTGTGTATTTATGTGTGTGTGTGTGTAGATGTATATGGGTGTGTGAATGTGTATGTATGTGTATGTATATGTGTATATATATATATATATATATATATATATATATATATATATATATATATATATATATATATGTGTGCATGTGTATGTGTATATATGTTTGTGTGTATATTTATATGGGTATATGTACAGTATATGATTCTCTGAATTAAGTTTCCTTGTGAAATCATAGGTTAGGGCACTTATAAGCTTGATAGCTTCAGCCTTGATCCTTTCGGTAAGCCTTTTTTTCTTTTCTCTTTTGTTGTAAAAATCTTGATTTTTGTATATTACCGAAATAAACTAAACTAAACTAAAACTAAACTAAAAATCCACGTGGTAACCATGAAGAATGGTAACCACATATTATTTGAGTCATATCTGTTCCCTGCAGAACCGTCATCTGATGTCAGAGCGCCATCGAGTTCTCCGAGATCGTCGTAGCAAAGGGTCCGACTGTGGATTCCGATACTTCAGGAGTCGACTCCAGAGTTTTTGAAACACACAGATTGAGGGCTCGGGATGTGCGACGCCCTCAGATCACCTCTTACTCACAGAGAAATACACACAGGCCGCTAAAGGACTGTTGATCACAACTTCAAACATGCAGTAAGACAGCTACGAGTACACTGTAGGAATCACAAAGCAGCGTCTATACGAGAGCAGTGGGTTAAATATGTATGAGACAGACTACAGTATGTCTCGGCAGCAGTGATGTCACCCTCTAAGAGGTTTTACTAGGAGCATACAGTCATCAGGGAGAGACTGCTGTGACCTCATGGGGTTAGGAAGGATGGCCAGCAGCCTTTTCTCACGTCTTACTCCTCAGCTCCACCTTCGCTCCCAGCCATCATTTAGCCCCGCCCACACTACATACATTTCCAGTGAGTTTTGTGACATTCATTCTAATGTTCCCGTCTGACATTCAGCCCTCACCAAGGCGTCGCAATCTATTTGATTGTTGATGATTGTTCCCATTATTGATTGCACTGTTGATTCATTTATCAATTGTTCGGTCTGTAACATAAGAAAATAGTGAAAAATGAAATGAACAAGCCAAGGATATTCTACAATATCCTCACAATGATGTGAAACAATAAACAAAAGGGAATCAAATCCTAACCTTTGAGACTGGAACCAGCTAATGTTTGGCTTCACAAATGAACAAATGAACCTCTAATGAAATTCTGTCAATCATTTCAGCCCTGTTCATTTTACCTTCAGGAAAAGAATAAATATGACTATCCATACTGCAGGGGATCATTCTCAGCGAGATACTGTAATGAGTTAATGAACCTCTCAAAGGTCTGCACCCATGTAATCAATCCAGTTTCAGTGGGACCATACAAACCGTCTCATGTGGAGCTGCAGTTTCATTTGTGCTTTTTGTCTTGAAGCTATTCAGACTACAACATGCAAGAAACTGCAACCACGGCATGAATGTTATCCTTAAAAATCCATGAACGTGATCACCCAGACTTACACCAGCAAACAGACAGTCAGGACTACATGTACACATTCAAATAGAGGGACAAGTGTATACAAATATAGCACAGCAGCAATAGCATGTTATGTAAAGAACGAGGAACAGTGAGATGGACAAGCCTGCTTTGACTCAGCATAATCCTGCGCTGCTCTTCCTGCTCATCGGAAAGGAGTGCATTTAAAGCTCCTTTAGACCGGCACACTCAGCCTCCTTTCCTTTCAACCACACATGCAGACACACATATTGGGAGCTGAGGCAGACGTGCTGCCTTCAGGAGATACTGTCTTTACCGTTTTGTCCAGAAAGCACAGAGGGAGGAAACGGAGCCCAGAGCAGCAGTGGCCCATACTAGGCTAGCAGACAGCAGCATCCCTGAGCCGACGGGGGAGGCAGCAATGATGGATGCGAGTGCCAGAGAGATACAGAAAGAGAGGCAGAGGGGGGAGGGAACCAGGCAAGGGGAGGAGAGGGGAGGAGCGATGGGGAGACCCACCTCGTTTCCTGGTTTGCGACCGGCAATCCTCCCCGCATGAACAAAGACTGTCAGCTCCACCCCAGCTACGCCTGCCCTCCCCTTAGACCCCCACCCCACCAACACAGCCGCATCACTTCCACATGCATGGCAACGAGCAAATCACCCACACACCCTCACACACACATACACACTTGCATCTTTGAGAAAAAAATAAAAAGAGTGGACTAGGAGGAGATGGGGGAGGGAGATGATCAATAAGTGGACAGTTATTTGCTCTATTACTTAGCTCAGAGAAAATAGCCACATGCAGGCATTTCAACACATACATATATATGCTTTATGGCTCTGACTGAAAAACAATTATCTCTAAACTGCTCAATTTAAATTCAATACAAAGCACTTTCAATCTTGTTATGTGCATTTCATTTACACTACACACATACACACTTTGCATTTTGCACACTGTCTATATATATATATATATATATATATATATATATATATATATATATATATATATATATATATATAATTTAATTTTACATTGCTGTATTTACATATATGTTGTATATATACATATATATTTTATTTTATTTTGTATTTTATATTTCACTTTGCATACTATACTTTATGCACAGTCACTTTCTTTCTTATATCTATATTTTATTGTGTTTAATTTATCGGTGCTACTGTGTCAACAAATTTGCCCTTGGGGATTAATAAAGTATATTTCTATTCTATTCTATTCTTCAAAAGAACATCGGCCTATCCATGAGTCTCATACACACAATAGGCGTTCCAAAACATCATATGATGTCACTGTTTGAGGCTGGACAGAGACTGTATGACCAGTAATGAATGAACGCAGCAGTGGTGCTGGGTGAGAGTAGAGGGAGGAGGTTCATGGTGGCAAGATCTGAAACAACAGGATGTTGGCCAATATCGCTAAAATAGACAGGAACATAGAGAGCAACAAAAACGTAAAGCTGGCTATCAAATTCACAAACCAAAAATCACAAAACTCAGATGCACATAATTATGCCGGCAGACCTCAGTCCGAGAGACAATAAGACTCACTAAAAGCACAGCTGGGCCCAGGCAGGCAGCTCTAATAGCATTTATCATCTGTATATCTGTCTATTTCCCCCGTACCCGTGGCTGGGGCTGGGAAATGGATGACGTACAAGCAGATGATCAGGAAAGGGGCAAGAAACAAAGCGCTTAATCCAGGTTTAAGAAGCAGAACACACTCGGTCACAGTGCGCAAGCAGACTGTCTGGACCTTCAGAAGATGTATAATGGAGACTCTGACACTGTTGGCAGAGATTACCTTCCACAATAGGAGAATACTCATGAGACACATCAACCCAGCTATTTGAAATCTTTCCACTTCACATATCTTTTTTTTGCAAACCTTCAGTATTTCCCCAAACCATCATCACAACATGTACTGACAAATCCTACTGCTCCAGGTTTTAAAGCTTTGTGAACAAAGTAATGCTGAAAACAAAAGCCAAAACAAAAACAAAAGCTTCAGGTGTCATTTGTGCTAAAGAGCAGCCTCTGAAGCTCGCAACGGCTTTTCCTTTGTAGATGATGTACCTGCCTGGAAGAACGCTGCATTGATCACAAGATGAACCACGATGCCAGCTTTTGATTTTAGGCCAAAGATGCAATACCCATTACAGTATTTTGTTTGCATGACACCTCAACATATCAAAGCATACTGCTGTTGTTGCATGCTTGTGTATATTATTTTAAAATATTTAATACTATACTTTTTCTTGCATGCAAGGGTGGTTTTCAAGATGCAACCCTGATGAACAGTGTGAATGCAATGTTCACACATGTTGGGTGTCAGAACTCGCTGAAACTTTAAAACCTTGTGTAGTGGAGGCAAAACCAAGTTTGCTTGCCAGCACTGCTGTAGCCTACCTTCAGACAGAAGTGCTGGGTAGTGATGCTGAACACATCCAGGCACAGGGAGGCCTTCTTTAACTGGGCCTGAAGGCTCTGTAGCTGCAGGTCCTGCTGCTCACAGCGCTCCTGCAGCTGCTGGATCAGAACCCGGTCCAACTCCTGGGCCCTCTCAGTCCGAACAGCTCCGTGAACCGCTGCCGTCCGCCCACGAACTACAGCAACAGAGAGCGGAATGATGAGCGCAGTTTCTCTGAGCTCATAAACAAAGTAATGGCTGCTTGGTGGGAACAGCGGGGGTTTATATTGTCCAACGTCGACAAATGGTCTCACTGTTACTCAAGTCTTCTCCCCGCTCTGACCAATCAGCTGCAGTTTTCTCTTTCGCCTCACAAAGCTCGTAGTGGGGAAATATATTATCGCATCATAATGTCCGTCTGCTCTGTGAGAAAAGACCAGAGTGCTGACTCGCTGTGGTAATCGGACCCAGCATGATGGCTGCTGAAGAAAACCTCGTAGCATTACAGCTCCTTCCGCTTGTTGCTATGACAACAGCTGGCTGCCATGGGTCTTGTAATAAAGTGTGGAGAGGAGAAAGAGAGAGAGAGAGAAAGGCGGAGAGAGAGGCAGGGAATTTTAGAGGTACAGTAGAAGCTGATGGCATGATTGACTTCTCCTTTTGTGCCATTTTAAAACAAACCAAACATATAATAATACATATATATATACATAGAGTATGACAGTTTATGTAACATTGACCTTAATACACACACACACACACACACACACACACACACACATAACACTCACCGGGGGACTGTGGCTTGGGCGAAACCACTGCACATGTTTTGGGTGAGGACATTGGTGGCACCACAGCCTCGGTGTCCCTCTGTACCTCTCTCCTCGAGGCTGTATAGTAAAGATAAATGTGTGTATGTTTAATAATGCACACAAGAAATACAAGTTTAATTTTCTTTAATACATATTGTTTTTATAAATATATTACAAGTTAGTACATAAACATGGTTTAATAGTGGTTTAGAATTACATTTGAGATACTTATACCTCACTTAACTCTTTATATTTCACATTTTATACTTCTAAATTTCAAAGGACAATTTTGTTATTTTCTACTCTTTTACTTTGATTTAAATGACATTTAAGATAGTTAACAAGTTGCTTTGCTGACATACAAAACATATGGTTTAAACATTATTATATCATAATATAAGTATGATACCTATGTAAAGTATATCAAAGGTTAATCTTGAACTGATGCAGCATTAGAAAGTTGCTCAAACATTAATATGGATTAATATGGCTAACATCAGAGTAGGCTGTCATGAATACAATGGACAAATAAAATAATACACAATACACAAACAACCCCTTAAAATCATAAACGTTAGAACCAAGTCATTTTGAGGATAGACGAGGCTAGTTAGGTTTTTAAACTTCATTTAACGTTTTCAACTGAACGTGGCTCTTTCAATGGGCCCAGTAGGAAAAGGCGAAAACTGAAAGGAGAGAAGCTGGTAACCAGTGAAAAAAGGCTATAATAACTATTACAGTATATATATATATATATGACTGTGCAACTCTGCATTTATCGTGTAAAACACATGTTTCCGGTCTGAGGATTGGAATCTCCAAAGCACTTTCAATCTAAGCGAATGTGAGATTATTACATATAAAGAGAAAAAAACATATAAAAAATGCTTTTATTTTTCAGAATTGTTTCTATTATTTGATTTGTACTTGTTTGGTTTCTAATAAAACAATCTGAGAAGGGGTAATCATACTTTGATATAGCCATCCAAAGTGAGGACATATTTAGGTGACAGTGTGGTACAGTTGGTGGCCCCTAGATGGAGGTGCTTCTCCACAGGAAGCTGATGCTGCCCGTGGCTGATCAGAAATGCGCTATGTGACCACTGGATGGAGTTGATACGTCACTTTCAACACGAGGCACAAGGTGCACCGACATCAGCTGAGAGAGAGTACAGTTATGGACTGTATCAGTGCTCTGATGCAGTGCTCAGTAGCAGCTTAGAATCCTTACTTACAATTACACAAACGTCAGCCAAGCCATTTAACGTTTTTAAACAATACAGGAAAGTTACGCAAACTTGAACGTTAAAGAATCACCGGATGCAGGTGAGATGATAACAAATACGAAATTCCCCTTCATCCGCCTGGTCTACAGTGTCAAGTGTTCCTCAGATGTCCCTGCCTCTCACTGAGTAATGGACCAACATGTGACTTGAGGGCTGCAGTCCATCCGTCATTATCTACCGGTAGACTACATTCCAATGCTAAGCTGCCACCTCCCTCTAACACTCGCTCACATATCTATACTCAAGGGTCATGTGATCACGGGACCCAGTGACCTTGAGCTGGGCCTTGTGGAAAGTGCAGCACGACGCTGTCGTCTCTGGAGAAAGCTCCGACGTCAAATACGCATACAACGGCCGACGTACCAAGCGGGGAGCAGCGCTGTGGCGGCAGACTGCGGCGCTGGAGGCCGGGGGCGTTGGGAGGAGGCGGCCGGCTCTGGGCATGGGGGGCCTCACTGCAGGGCGCCGTGGCGTTGTGCGGAGGTGTGTCGTCGCTGCCGCTGCCGCTGCCACGATCTGCAGAGCAGGGAAGAGAGGAAAGTGTTTTGTGAATGGGTTCAAATTGTTTTTGAAAGGTTTGCGTTTCCAGGGATGTATGAACCCTGGGAGGCTGAACAGGAATGAGTCGGGATGGATAAACGGATACTGGCATCCGCTTTCCGTCACTTTGTTTGCACTTCTTGTTTTGTTTGTTGTGTGAGAATAGAATTGTATAAATGTTGTACATTTCAGTGCATTACAAAAACACTCCGAAGACATGTGATTCTCCCCTTTGTTCCCGATAATATACGACAAAAATAAGTATGCAACTTGGCTTGGTAGTGAATGTTCCCATTGAGTCAAGTTTCTTATGAACGGAGCTCTAATTAAATTTAGTCAGTGGGAGAAAAAAAAGAAACCCTTTGGGACGGGAGCATTGCATTTGAATTAGTCAATGCGTTAAAAAATTTCCGAATTTGTACATTCACAGTGTAGTGCATCTGTACATAATTTGAAATATTAAAAAGCGTATATTTTGTCCCTGTTAGCATCAATGCTCCAAATCATCTTTTTTGTAGCAATGCTATTGGATCACCAGAACTATCTATAGTTTTAGTTTCTAAACTGCAGAAATGTACTCAGGCAAGCGGAAAAGCGGAACGCTGCAAACAACTTAATTATTCATAACAGCTGTTATTACGCCTCTAGCTTTCTGCAGATATGAAAGGCTTTGATTCAAAGACAAATTGAGGCTGTAAGGCGCAGTCCAACAGATAAACATCGTCACGAACAAACATCCCCCATACGAACATGGAGATCCTCGCGCTTGTTACACATTGTCAGACACAGTTGTTGTTTTCTTTCATAACATTTCATAAGATGGATTCCAGCACTACTAACTACTCAGCATTTACCTTTACTTCGTCGGTCAAAGTTAAACCGGATAGCTCCAATTACTTATCATGAAATATTCAGCTCCTCAGTCAATAACACTTGTCGGTGCATCTGCACTCTCATAGAGGAAAGGAGGCCAGATCAATTCCTTTGAACTAAAATAGAATTATTCTGACCCGAGAGAGAATAAAACAGAAGATGGTGTAAGGAGCTTTGAAATCACACGAAACAACAAGCTGTTGTCGTAACATAGAATCTAATGTAAAAACAAAGGAAAGTCATGTTTCCCGGGGCCTGTACGCAGCCTCCAGTGGGACCACAGTCGCTCTCCTCGCTGCAGCAGATTCCTCAACGAGAGCCAGTCGATGCTTTTCTTTCCAAAGGCATCTTACTGAAAGTCTGAGCCGGGAAGCAGATGGGTTGAAGCGGTCCGCTGGAGGCAGACTCACACTGCATGTACAGTACACATCCCCTGCTGTAAGCATCCACTGAGCTGTGCTACACCCACAACACGGGCTGTACTGAGAACAGACAAGAGAAAACAAGCCAATATTTTTGCATTATTTCTCTTATTATAATTTGAATTCTTATTAGTTTGATAGTTATTTTGTTTAATATCCAACCGCAAGTGAGATAAACACACGACACTGATGAGAACTCTGTTAGTGTCTCTAACTCGTGGTGCAGTCCAGTGAGATTGATGTCTGGACTGTTCCGCCTCACCGTTTTAATCAGATCTCCTGATTTAAATGGATGGATTGAAAAATAAAACAGTCCCGGTTCAGACTTTAAAGAGAATTTTGTCTGCTGTTTTTTTTTGTTCGTGCTGGGCATGATAAGGTTGAGGGACTAATCCACAAAAAAAGAGGCTTATTATTCATAACATGCCTCAGATATGTGTGTTGCCTTAACTGCTTTGAAGTCTGACTTGGAGCTGGAATGCTAAATCCAAAGTTTGATTATAAAGTATACAGTCACCAGTAGCTATACCAAGTCTACAAGATATGAGAGATGTCGGTTCCACTTAGTACATATAACATATATATATATATATATATATATATATATATATATATATATATATATATATATATATATATAAAACCTTATTTTTACTACTGCAGGTGCTGTTTGATAAAACGTTTATTATTAGCCATTGGTAAAATGTGTTAGGCAAGATTCAAAATGATCATATACAGTAATTCCCAGTGATGACTATTTCTGCTTGAAATTCCCATCCTTAGTAAGGATAAAAAATTGTTATCACTAGTAGGAAATCAGAGTCATGGTCCGAATGCACCAAGTAAGAGTCGACTTTGCGCCTTTCATCGCCGTACAAAAAGGTTTAGACAAGATTATGTTTTGCATCAGCACCCATCCGATTTTTAACTAAATAATATGTGTGTATATATATATATATATATATATACCTCAAGTGTTTCACTGTCTCGTTGGCCTCTGAGCTGGCACCATTCTGTGGCATGATGCCTAAGTGTCGGCCACCATTTGTCTCTTTGTGGGTCAAGCTGTGTAGGGGCTCTCTGCTATTTTTGTTGCGTCTTTTTTCTCCTGTTTTGTGGTAAGACAGGGAGCTCAGTATTGTTTTTCCTTTCACTTCGGTAGTTCAGTATGACCTTTAATTTTCTAGTTAGCATGGGGGTTTTGGTTTATTGTGTTGGCCTTGGATACCATGACGTCTTTTTGCTTCTATGTTAGTTTACCTTCGTTAAGCCTTAACTCTGCCAATAAATATACCTTGTTGCTTAAGTGATTCACCTTACCTATCGTTTGCCTCCTTTGTTCCACCCTTGTCAAAGCTGTGTCTCTTATATACATGTATGTTATGGCCCGTGCACCTCTAGGCAACCGAGAGAGGCCATAACAGCTATAATACTTATATCCATCTTTCTTTCGTAGCATCTCATGTTGTAGCCTTGAACTTGCAGTGCAACGGGCAACGATGCTGTTACTCCAAACACACGTTGTCACGTGATCCACACAGCATGGCAGACACATGAGCATAGCGTGTGCTCATAACAGACTCCTACAGCGCTAACTCAATACGACGTCAGCGTCCTGATGTTCATCATTTTAGATTTAGGAGTCACACCGGTTCCCCCCCCAATGAATGAGTCTGTGTTCGATGCATACGGAGGCCATACTAATGGCGCCGCGCTGTCAGAGCTGACAGCCTGTAGGGAAACGCTGCTACGCAAGCTGCCAGTCATGGCCATGCTGTCTGAGCTGCTCCCAAGTGTTTTACTATCTGTTACACACCCATCTATTCATTAAGGAAGCCAAAAGAAACAGATAATGTGTCATTCATTGACGAATGAAGCAACAGATCCACAGAGAAACCAACAAAGATGGCGATATAAGACAGAGTAGGCCACACTTACATAACTGCAGGTTATCATCTTTAGCTGCGGTCGTTTTCTGAAAAATCGGTGTTAAAAATTGTCCAATATAACTCAGTAAAGTGTACATTGGAGACTCCTAGGAGGGATGCTGAAGCAGAAAGAAAGACCATTATCTGACTTGGTGAAAGTTTGAGGAGGTCCACTGTGAGGAATGAAGCTGGTCGGCGGTGTCGGTGGGAACACAGCGTCGGCAGATTATCCTGTCACACCACACCTGACACTTCTTTTCATTTCAGAGATTAGACATTTAGAAGAAAAGACTGCTGCTGACATGCAAAGCAGTTTGTGCAGTTGAGGCTGAGGGAGGGGCTTGGGGGGGGGGGGGGGGGGGTTAGGCACACCCTGCGTGAGGTAACAGCTATTTATTTCTGAGGATCCTGCCTACACCAGAGGCGTAAGGGAGCGTCTGAATCCAGCATGTTAGAACAAGATAGTAAGGAAAGGCTGAAACAAATGTGGTGCCACTTGAGCGAGGACAGTATTAAAACCCATCGTCATGTCAGCCGATCGGCACAGTCAGTACAGATGCCACAGGGACACTTCTGCCTGTGCAAAAGACTAATCTAACTTGGATCTGGATATTACGTTTTTTGATGATTTCAATACATTTGAGTTAATGTAAATACTACCAAAAGTAAAGCTTCTGTACAGCTGCTCATTTTGTGAGTCAGTCGAACCGGATCATGGGGTGAATGTGAAAACACACGAGGGAAAATGTCCCATGTTGGAACAGAACACACACACACACACACACACGCACACACACATGCACACACTTTGTAATACACGGGCGACACATTTCTTACGGCTCTGTTAGATAATCAGTTTGTCATGTGACTTCTACCAGCATTGATTTCTCTAAATGGAGACTGCAGGAAGGGTTGGACTGAGCACCAGGATCCGGTAAAGATCAAACGCTGCAGTATTCACGCTGAGCAGAGGCAGCCGAGGGACTTAAAGATGTGGAAACCTCTAGCGCAGCAGCTTTCAGTGCCTACTCGTGATAAATGAATGAAACAGGAGAGGAAGTGAGCGGCTGTTGCTATAGTAACTGAGGATACCAGGAGCTACCAGCGAACTAACATGGAGAAAGGTACATGTGGAATACAAGGCAGACAAATGAGACTGAGCAGTCTGTCAGATTTTATGTTTGAGTCTCTCACATTCCAAGTTAATTTAGTAAAGACTCTAAAACACAATTTAAAAGAAGGGTGTGCAGAGAGCGTGACTCACGTTGAGAGAAGCGGCAGGAATCACTGTGACTGCTTTCGTTGGACTGGCTGCTGGATACAGAGGAGACACTGGAGGTCCAGACAAAGCCGAAGGTGGCCATACGGGCAGCTGGCAGGGCGGAGAAGCCCGGAGGTCGGAGACCGGACTGAGCTGGTTTGAGCAGGGCGCTCTTAGGGCCGGTTTCTGAACCTCTCTCTCCTGACCTCTTTTGCTCTCCTGGAGGTATACGGAAAATAAGACAGGAGCATCTGTGAAAGCATCTGATGAGTAACACAACATTTCTATTTAATTTAATCCCCAGCAGCTATAAAGACGACACACACAATTAAAAACATGTTTTGAGTTGCATTGCTATAAAATGCTTTGCACTTCCAATCGTTCAGGAGCCAAAGGCCAAGCTGATAGAACATGACGCATGACAGGACAAACACATTAGGTAATGCAGCGAGCCGGAGAAGATAACTTCTCTGCAGCCCGACAACGAGAGGGTGGGATGTGCAAGTATGGAGATGGGAAAGCTCTCAGAAAATAGTTTTCCCACAATGGTCTGAATGTTTTAAAACTACTATTTGATTTGCAGCATAAGCACGTAAGTTAAGAATGCTATAATGCTATTTAATGTTCTTGGTCCAAAAAGAAGAAGCAAACATACATACTGTACATATAATGTGCTGACACCACATGAACTTTTCCACTTTAAACCGATAACACCTGCAGATACGCGTCTCACCTGCAGGGTTTGGATAGCCACTGGCGGACGCTTCGGCTGCCTGAGCAGACTGGCCTGGAACAGGGGCTGACCTTTGACCTGTCTGATGAACTCTTGACTTGGCTGCTGGCTGCCTGGTGACTGCCCCCAAACCCAGCTGAGGCCTCAGAGCTCTGGGTGAGTGGTAGACACTGCCTTCTTCTTGGAAAACATGCTGGGGTGGAACATGACAAGAACAACAGTCGATCACTGTTTTCAAATATTTCACGACAATGATATATATATATATATATATATATATACAGTGTGTCTATGTGTATGTACACTACCGTTCAAAAGTTTGGGGTTACCCATACAATTTGGTGTTTTCCATGAAAACTCACATCTTTATTTATCAAGTGAATTGCAAAATGAAGAGAGAATATAGTCAAGACATTGACAAGGTTGGAAATAATGATTTTTTTATTGAAATATACATTTTATTTTTCAAACTTGTGGCTCAAAGGAAGTCCAGTTTTAGAGCTTCTCTCACCAGCATAACTGTTTTCAGCTGCGCTCACATAAAAATGGCTTACAAGGGTTTTCTACCCCTCCGTTAGTCTTCTAAGGCGATAACACAATGTACCATTAGAACACTGGAGATGAGCCTCTATACACCAGAGAATATTCATTTATCACATTAACTATGTAGAGAGTATATGTATGATTAATTAAATGTTATCTTCACTGAAAAAAACAGTGCTTTGATTTGAAAAATAAGGACATTTCTCAATGACCCCAAACTTTAGAACGGTAGTGTATGTATAGCATGCAAGGACAAACTACATTATATTGATTCAAAAGACCCTTGTTCACCTCTCGGGGATGTTTCTCAGACATTTCCTCATGAAAACTGCCCGACTTTCCACTCAGCCTTTGAGGGAGGGAGCTGCTTGGATTGTTCGCCACAGTCGCAGCCATGCCTGGAGGATAGTACCCTGCCTTCTGCATCTCCTGGCGATATTTGTCAAACAGCAGGTTGGAGGAACATAACACCGGTGTGGATTTAGGTTGAGGACCAATCTTTGGATCTTTTTGAGCCGGTTGGCCGTAGTTAGAAGACAGTCTGAGGGGGAGTGCGGAGGCTTCGAGTGGGGCGTCTGTCCCTGGGGGTTTTGCTTGAGGATTCTTACGAACATAGGTGATGATTTTTGGTCGGACATTTTTAGGCTTCTGGGGAGGAGAAGTCCTCCTGGGTTCAGTCTCTCTCTGCTGAGATTGAACAGGTTTGGGGATGCAACTGCTCAAACTTGTCTTTCCTGGAGGTCTGGATGTTTGACTGAAACCTCTCTGAGGGGAGTCACTGCGCTCCGAGCTCAGCGGCCTGATGCTTTGGACCTTGGCTGGAGAAGCCGACAGTCGTTTCCTGGGGGAACAGGAGGTTGTTTTCGGGGAAGTAGGAGTGGCTGGGCGACTGGGGCTCCCCCATGGCTTCCTCCGCTCCAGACTTGAAGAGCTGTAGGTCACGGTTTTCTCGAAGGAGCCCTGCCTTTTTGGGCTGTTATCAAAGGAAAGTTGCCTCTTTGAAGTATTCTCAAACGACGGCTGCTTTTTAAAACTCTTGTCAAATGAGTTTTGTTTTTTACAAGAGTTATCAAATGATCCTTGGTTCTTTGTGGCTTTGGATTCAATTGATGACTGACTTCTCTTTGTACCCATTTGGGGCGGACTGTAGTTCACAATAGGAGCCTCATCAGCTTGTGTGCCTTTATCCATTTTAGTGCTTTCTTCACATGATGTTTTTGCAGCGGGTACATCTTTGTGTTCTGTACTTCCCCTCCGAAAACATTCTCCCTCTAAAATGGTATACCCTACTTTATTTCTCGGTGGTGTGTTCTTCCTATGCTCATCAATGACAGCCTCACACAGATCAACTCCATTGCCCACTTGTGCCTGTGATGACACATCCTCCGAGTGAACCATGGAATTCAAATTGACGTCCACATTGTTTCTGGGCATCGTGCTCTTTCCAGAGGAGGGGGTAGGTCGAGCAGTGCCATTGCCTCGTTCAGTGATGGTGTTGTCATTCTGAGAAACCAGAGTCAAGTCTTCTGAGATAGTTGAGTAAGGACCAGAGGCCATGTTCCAAGAGTCTGTCGTCTGGGTCCTGCCAGCAGTGTCCATAGCAGTGTCCATGCTGGAAATGGTGGACAGACAGGTTACAAAGGCGTCGGTTTCTGAGCTTAACTCAGTTCTGGACGCAGAGACGCTGGATTCCCACTCACTGGCGCCATGCAGAACACACTCTCTCTTTTCACTGCTCTTATTATCCGGTCCTTGTTCTGCTGAAGCTTTGCTGCATGATGAAAGCCGACCCTGAAGCGGTTTGTGGTCTGCTAGCCCTACGAAGTCCTCTGCATCCTCAACCAGGGTCGCCTCCAGCTCCTGACACTCCAGCATCTCGAACTCGACCAGATCGGCGTCGTCACACTGGGAGTCTGTACCCCAGATGATGACTTTGTCCTGCGGAGCCATTTCAGTCCCAGCCAGAGTGCCAGTGTCGCCAGTATCTCCCGTCATCACGCCATCCTCTGTCTGGATTTCATTGGCGTTGGCATCACCGTCAGCCAGCATGCCGCCCTGATGATTGTCGTTCTGTAATTCCCCATCAACAAATATCTCTCTTTGTTCGCTCATTTTGGAAATAGCTGGAAATATAGTTTACAGCGCCCTCAAGAGCACTTTGAAAATCAATCATCCAAGGCATCAATTACACAACAGTCTGTCCTCCATCGAAGACTCTTAGTGGCACAGCAGGAGCCGAGAATCGAGTATCACATTTCTTTTCCAGGATGTCTAATTTGGAGGATGAATCTTCATGGCACCTGGGGTCCTTATCCTTTTGTGAAAAAAAGATGACAAATTAGAACATCAACAAATTAGAATACCAACAAATGAGAGATGAGGCAAAGTACTCCAAACATTGAACTTTGGATTTATAAGTCTGTGACAAAAATAAAATCCAAACAAAAATGTACGTTTGGATTTAACCTTCCCGCACACACAACCGGTCAAGTTTATAATGTATATATATTTTATAATGTAACAAATGTGTTTTAGATTGCAAACACTTTTAAGTAGCATGCATCATTATTTTATACAGAATGTTGAATTAAAAACAACTATCACACTTTGTATGTGTTGAAAACATGTCTGTGGAGATATTCATTGTAATACAGTTGTGAATCATGTGAATGTGTGCATTCATTTATGTTGACACCGATTTGACACCGAGATGTTTTCCCAGATCTGTGAGAGAGAGAGAATAGGATTCTGTTTCATCCAGAACCAGGATCCATCCATCCATGAATGCATGCAAAGCCTGAAACTAGGTCAGACCTCACTTGTGGCTTATGCCAACATTATTTTATCCACTGACCGAAAGCTGTTCAATCACACCTGGTGAATACTTTAATAAAGACTTTATAAAGGTGACTGTTGACCTCTGAGGTCAAAAATAAATTCCACTTACATTATGGCATTCCCATTATACCTGTTGCATTGATTGCTATTCAAAGTTAATGAGCTAATTATATTGAAGTTCAATATAATTAGAAGCTAATTAGTTAAATAGTTGAACTAATTATCTTTGCGGCAACACTGCATTGAACAGCGACATTATCTGTGCTTCAAAAGACTTTGTTTTAAAGCCACCAACATTTATTTTGCTCTTGCAAGGTAATATACGTGGATGATGTCATCATTTCTATGTTGACACTACTGCTGTCCCCACCTGTGTCTGTAACTCAACAATCAGCCTTTCAATGTAGTTTCTGAAATTGCCTCCTGAGAACTTGGATTAGCCTCAAGCAACTTTGACAAGATCCTTTTCGTCGTGCGGGCAAACGGTAATTTTCTACGCATTTCCCTTCTGCATCAGTCATGGCTTATTGTGTTCCCTTTTCTTGTGAAACACTCCTGTAAATACATGCAATGCTACCAATCCCAGGACACTTGGTCAGCAGCCAGCAGCAACGTGTCACTGCTTAACACAAAGAGGAAAAGATGATAACTCTGTGTTATTCCTGCAGAGGAGCTGTGTGGTTGTGGCATAATGACAGCATGTGGGGCGAACAGGTGGCGGTTAAGTCTGTTTTTTTCTCCCACATTAGCCATCGATGGGTACACAATGACAGTGTTTACATGGGAGAATATATGAGACAAGTCATGTCTCAACTGGGGCTGGTAGGGGCTCTCCATTTGTTCATGAGGATCTTGTCACACACAAAAAGATATTGATGTGCAACACTAAGTGTGGAGAAGATACTTCAGTACCAGGTGTGTTCACTGCAGTTCTGATTTTTATAGTCTCTGATTTGGACTGTACTATAAATGGGAAAACCCAGAAGTGATTATTCCCTGCTGTTTGCATTCACGTCTTCATCCTAAGGCACATAATAAAGGATGTCTAAGATGTACCTATTTCCTGAGTATGGGGTGCTTCAGCAGACCCTCAGTAGCACTTGCACATCTACCGCCAAATATTTGCCATTATTCATTTCCGTTTGTCAAGTTCAAACAGTACAATTAGTTCATGTTTTTGTAACATTTTTATAAAACAACATTTATTATTTATTTTTTACCATTAGCATAAGAGCCTTCAATGTTTTCCGACAAATTTGAAGTCAAACACAAATATTTTGTCTCTAAAAGGGATGTAATGACTGCACATGGAAGTGCATTCACTTTCATAGCAGGACATAGCATATTATTTGATCCTATGATCCTAATGATACAAAACATATAGTTGTTTTCTAAAAGACAGCAGTGTGTGGTTTGAAGTACAGACACACAACACACAACACTAAGTGCCAAGTCAGCACCTGCAGTGCAGAGCAGAAACTGATGCATCAGAGTCCCTTATACCTGCCTCCCTATAGCAGGTCTCTCCCCCAAGGTTATTTTGTTACATAAAGCCACACACTCCCTTTGAATAACCAAACAACCAAACAGCTGTGGTTAAGATCCTCACATGTGGCATGCTGCTTGACAATAACTGACACATTGGAGAGATGAAGTCAGGTTAAGAGCTAAGTGACCGGATTGTTTCTGCTGCAGCCACTTCTTTTGAATCGATTTCCAACTCCAAATGAATGCAGTGCAGACGCAACAGCACTGTTATACGACGCTCATCAGAAAAGGGGTGACATAAGGACTATGGCTCACTAGCTCGGTACTATATGGAGGTGTAGTGCAAGTTCAGACAGGAAGAACACACCCCTCAAGCCAGCCATTCATTGCTCATATGTCGGCTAATCATTTCTCACACATGCTCCCTCATTGTTTACTCGCTGTCATCGCTCCGTCAATCATGAAACCAGATGCGCAGGTCAGCTGGTTTTCCTATCCAATAAGCACGGGGGAAACAATGACATGGCTAATCTATCATCTTCCTGCTGTTTTATTTAAATATGATTGTCTCTGTCTCTCTACCTTCAATTCATTAATGTTGCTGTTACGTAGCCCTCCACCTCCCCATCTCCACCCAGTGTTCACGGATCCATCTACTTTAACTCATCATTCCATCAGCACCACCAGGTCTGGACTCCACGGGGGGGATCAGTCTCATTGCTGAATTACAAATCTCCCCGTAGAGTCCAAGCGCCAAAGACTCTGAGACTTCATCATTGCATATCATCTGTTAACAATAAACATCCTTCTTCATCCAACTGGTCTCTCCCTGATTGAAATATACATATATATATATATATATATATATATATATATATATATATATATATATATGAATATGTAATTTGGCTATATGACTCTAAGAGATCTGTTGGGAGTTTCTTATACCTTGCCTACCCTCCTTTTAACTCTGAGTCACATTCATATTTGTCATACTGTTCAGAGTTCATCATTTCCTGCTTCACAGTCTCCCGTGCTGGTTGAAATGAAAGCCCTACAGAGTTAATTAAACCTTTTAATTCATCACAACCTCTTTCCCTTCAAAAAAACCTCTGGGGAGCTGAGCGTTACGGAAAGAGCTCAATGCTGCTGCTCGTCTTACTGACCGAGTTGACATTCCTCACTTCCTTTACCACAAGGTATGCCCTTTCCATCCAGACGGCACATACTGCTGCCACTGTGTTAGGCCGTAGGCTCCCTCCTGCATTGGCCTCGTTACAGTTTGTCCCCTGGTTGTTTCCCCCTCACGGGTTTCCTCTCATGGAATGTAAATGCTCGTACCCACTATATGCTTCCCTGAGCATGTTTCCCCATCCCCCAGCAACTCACCTCATGCCACCTTCCTCCCAATATGCAGCATGATGACGAAACCTTCACCGGCTCGTATGAAATCAGTGCATCCTCGCGCGAGTGCTTGAGAGAAGGTTCCCTCCAACTACTCGTATATCGGAGGCCTGCCCCAGATCACGGCCTGCATGTGTCCACCAAGCTGCCCTTAATGTTGAATTACGCTGGAATCCTCATGAAATATTGACACCAGCCGCCCTCCCATTGTAACGCTTCAGTGGCCCAGGCTTCTTTGTGTAACCATGAAAGCTCAAAGGACATCTTCCGTCGCCGTGCCTTCAGCACATTGACACAGTGGACGGTGGTCGTGTGCCAAGTGGAGGGCATGCCAGAGAAGCATTAATGTGACATGCAAATAATTGTGTAGATGATTTGCTGAATGCATGGACAGATACGTATACAGTAACATCTTCAGCGTTCACCTTCAACATAACCACCAATAGGCCTCTTACATAATGAAACACACATCAGGGCTGTGGTGACTGGAGCCGCCCCCAGCAGCAGACCCCTGTCGCTGCTGTCGTGACTGATGTTCATGTATTCAGCTCGTACTGCATCCTTCCTCATCGCATAGCTTCTAAATACACATTATAATACGCACATGACCCGCAAACGGGCAGCTGGCAAGAAGAGGTGTTGCTTTAGGACAGACACAACCCAGACATGAGAGAGGTGAAAGAATAAAGCATGCAGGTCTGAACCCAACACACACACACACACACACACACACACACACACACACACACACACACACACACACACACACACACACACACACACACACACACACACACACACACACACACTCACCTAGGTTACCTTTTTTTTGGAGCTATTACAATTCGCGCTCTCTGAAACAGTTGGTAAATGAAAAATAACAACCCTCCTACATCCCGGATCCTCCGCAGTGTCCCCAGCTGATGCGGCAGTGTCAACACATCCAAGTATCACTGCCGCGGGTCTGAGATTGAGATTTAGAGGGAAGGAAAACGCCGCCGCGGGGACACCTCACCGGTTAGATCCAGGTGATCCGCTGGAGAGGATCAGCTCCTCGGCGAAGACACGAGGAAGAAGAGGAAGAAGAAGAAGAAGAAGCAGGAGGAGGGACGCGTCCACCTTTAGATGTGATGAGGAGGACACGATCTGCACCATCGCTGGAGAACTGGGAGGAGAGGAGGAGAGGAGGAGAGGAGGAAAGGAGGAGGAGAGGAGGAGAGGAGGAGAGGAGGAGGAGAGGAGGAGAGGAGACAGGGAACTCGACACCCATGTCAACACGTGCTCTTGTCGCCCCCTGCAGGTGAGATCACCCACTTATTCTCCCATCACCATATGTAATGCTGCATTATTGCAATTATAAATAGCATCAGTCCGCGCACGCAGCAAAGAAACGACACACGAATTAAAGGGTGAAAGGCTGAAGCTCACCTGGGCCCTTTCTTCCTGGGTAGTTAGATACATGGAGAGAGCAGCTGAGGCCTTGTTGGGGACTAATGTGGCTCTCTTTTTGTGGAGATTCAAAAGAGCATGATTGTAATATGATATAATCTTTTAAGTTCATTCTACTATATCATAACTGTGTTATACGTCCTTGTGTTCGCTGAGGGACGCTAAATTCCGGAAAACTCACTTGCATGTTTTCCAACAGGGGGGGGGGGGGGTCTGTCTTTCACCAATATAGAGGTAGATCTACTCTCCCGATGCATGTTTTTTATGAAATGTGTTTTTTTACACATGTTTTCATGAAATATTTGTGTGCATGTTCCTTTACTATATAAATGTGCTTATTTAGTTGTTACAGTCATTGAGGAAGCAACCACTGTTTTACGCAGGCCTCTTTTTTTTGTGTTTTTAAGTTGGTCAATTGCTTAGGCCTTTTTAGAATAGAAAATAAAGAATAGAATATAATAGAAATATACTTTATTAATCCCCAAGGGGAACTTTGCGGACACAGTAGCACCAATACACATTAAACTAAACACACAATAATAAAATATACATATAAGAAAGAAGAACAAGTGTGCATAAACTATACAAGTGAGATATAAAATACAAAATAAAATAAAATAAAATATATATGTATATATACACAACATATATGCAAATATGTGAAATATATACACTAGGTATTTAGGTTTTCATTTTGAGCTTGTTGGATTGAAGGGGGGACTGCAATATTATACAGTCATACTTTGCATGGTCAATTTATTATTGTGCCACATTATGTGTTTTCCGTGAACAGTTTTGTTGTATTTGGTTTATTGTGATTATTTACTGTTTGTATACTATAACTCTACACTGACCTCCCCGACTGCAGTGTAGACCCACATGGTTCAAGTTCTAGTGTGTGCATTTTTATCTGTGCAACTAGTTTATTCGTCAATAAAATCTGCATGTTGGTACAGTAGTCTCTGGAACCAGTTTACTCTGAGTATTTTGAAGCACACACCACACATTATATATATATATATATATATATATATATATATATATATATATAGGCCCAGGTGTGAATGGGAGCGAGGCCCATTCAGTGGAATCTCTACGTCCCACCCAGGTTAAAAAGTCCCATGTTACACTTTTTTACAAATCAATTAACTTCCTTAATTTTGTCCCCCCCCGGGTTATTGTTGCAATAATGTTACTCCATGCACTTCACTCATGTCAACACGAGTCACAGATACAATAATTGGTTTGGCAAACCTGCATCCAGATCAAATAAACTTAAATACATAGACCAATGAATACGTACCATTACCATAACACAATTAGCAAGAAAAACAAATACACTGTCAATGTTTAAACTTTCAGCAAATATTTATTTACAGCAGTAACAATACCAACCACAACCAATAGCAAGACACCTCATGCCGAACTGCTGACCTCCATCACTCTGATACACTTTACACCTTTATAACTTAACTTACAACATACTATAAAAATCAGCAAATCAAAAAAAAAACAGTTCAGCATACAACTTTGTACATATTAAAAACAGTGTCAAGGACAATTAAATGCACCATTTGTGGTTTCTTAAGATGAAGCCTCACGTGAAACATCGAATGCTTTAGGAGAGAGCTAAAGCCTCGCTTAGTGAATGATTCCGGATGTCGTTGTGCTGTCAAACTAATATATTCCATCTATTTATTGTGAACGGCCACAAAGGCACCGGTTGTAACAGTTATTTACTTTACATAATACATGCAATATTAAATGTTGTACATTTGCATTTCACCCATCAGGTACTTGGAGACCCACTTGGTGTCCCACTGATATAAACGCCCGACAACAGTTTGGATACAGGCTAGTTATGGACAGAAAACGGCAACTTACTTTTGCCAATGTGTTTGCATACTCTCAAACTGCACCCACGTTTCATGCACCCCGTTTGTATCTACAACTCTATGTAGCATTTTAAACATGCAGGCTATTTAATTGCCTTCGTTAAGGAATCTAAAACAACTATGTCCATGAATGGCGACATAGTTCCGATGCAAAACATCTAAATAACATAATTTGGCTTCTAGCAATTTTAATAGTTACTCTCAATGGAACATAAAAGGCAAAGAAAAGAAAACACGTCATCATAGTGTTGATTTAAAAAAGGGGACTCGGGGATCTCTTTGCCATTCCTGTTTTTAGTGAACACACAAACAAGTTGCTTTCAAGTTTTAGCTGCACACACCGACACTCAGCTTTCATTTCCATAATCATTAAATAGCATCTGAATGGCAAAACACTCTCAGATATATTACTGTTGAGGTAAACATAACTGCCGGTGTAGTTTGATTTCTTAATTTACAGTACGACTATTTCTATGGAAACTGAAGGTGTTGAAAATCACAAACTGATTATACATTCAGATGTATGTGAAGTAAAAAGTGAAAATGCTGCACTACAGTGACATTTCCTCTTATACATCATAAATAGATGCTTTTCCAGCTCCAACGTGTACGTTATATACAGACATATATATTTCACAATTCAAGCTGTTGATAGAGCAATATCAGCTCTGTTGATAGAGCAATACCATTTACTTGGGAAATAGGCACTTAAAATACATCCTCTGTGTGTGGAATAATCGTTCCACATTAGCAGCTTTCCGTTTCTTTGGCTAATTCAAAAAATTAAGTCCCTTGATGGAGACAGCATTGTTGCATTTGATCTTAATGTAACATCATTCAACTGTAGAAGACAAGCACTGAGATATACTGATCACAAAAGTACTGTACCAGATTATAGTGAATTATTCTGAGCAGTTAATATTAAACACAGGCCTACGGAGTTGAGCCTTCTAGACAGCACATTTTGTCAAAATGCGTCGCACATTTTTTATCATTGAGGTCAACTTAAAACACAAAAAGGCACTCAAGATACAATGATATTTTCAGCTCAGTTTGAAAATAATTACTATGATTAATGATTCTCAATTTAAGCTGCGACAACAAACTTTCCTTTTGTGTTGATTTCTGTGGACGGAGGCGGTAATTCTTTAAATTAAATTGTGAAATATAGGGAAGTGGAGTTAAAAAACTAATCTCCCATGTGATTTGGAAACAGTAGCCGGCACTGCCTGCCAAGGGACCATGACGAGTAACAAATATGTACCAGGGAATCTGCCAAAAGCATGCAAATTTGCCTATAGAAAATGAAGAAAGCATAAAAGATAAGCCTCATAACTTTCAATCAGAACGCTTTTGTAATTGATGTCTTTTCTGTAAACAGCCAACACATACAAATGTTGAACGATTTCAAGCTTAACAAATAACAATAGCTGAACTCAAAATGTAAAGTGTAAAGTAAAATGTGTTATATAACAGAACAATAAAAAGAATGTGGCTTTAAGAAACTGGATTAATGAACCAACTTAACGTTTTGATGCATTTTATGTTTTGATTGATATGTGTTCCTCGTCTTTGGTTGATTTGGTGCCACATAATTAATAGTGTTCAGCGAAAAAATAAGCATAGCATCTTTACTGTCCTCAAAATGTGTGGCTGGAATAAGGAAATAACTCAACGCTCTGATTGGAAGGACGCATGAAAGTCTCCCCATCACTCTCGTGGATTTGCGGTTATTTTACAGAACAGAAAGAGAGAGGATCAGTGAACCTCCCGTTTCCTCAGGAATCTTCCTCATCGTCTCCTGCGGCGGTTTGCGTGTCGTGTAGAAAGGCTTTCTTCAAAGTGACCATGGACTCGCCCTTTATTGTGCAGGTCGGCGTGTAGATGTTTGACCTGGTCAGTGCGGCCTCTGCACTGTTGCGAAAACCATAGCCGAAGTAGATCAGGAAACCTGAAAACGGTGTAGAAACATGGTGGCAAAATATATGAATTCATTTTCAAAACAACTACAGCAAAAGATGATATTTGGCATTGCATTCTCAAATACCTAAAGCCATCCAGATGGCAAAGCGCATCCAGGTTCCTCTGTCCAGCTGCATCATGAGATGGACATTGATGAACATACTGAGGACCGGGAGAAAGGGCAGCAGGGGAACCTGCGAGAAGAAAGTGTGAGCGTTTAAACATTACAACCTTAAATATGAAGAAAGGATGACCGGCAATAATGTCAAGTACACACGATTTGCATTTAATTAGTTTTAAATGTATGTAGTCCTTTAGCAGGTTGGAAGCTACAGTAAAGTCTAAAGAGTAAATCCTCTCCCCTTCAGTCAGAACAGCTTGCTTTTAAACCAGGCTTATTTTTTTGAATGAAACCTTCTAGTTAACAGAAGATTAGCAAATCAAACCATATTTGTATAGAACGTAGTATAAACAACAAGAAAGTGTTAAACCAGAAGAACATGCAAACAAACACAAAGCAAAGTACTTTTCCACAAGCTATACAGTGTCCCTTTGTACATTATGTAAATATGAAGTGGTGTGAGAATACTCTCTGGTGTCTACCTTGAAGGCCAGCTTAGTCTTGCTCTGCGGCTGTCTCCACACGATGAAGACGACAATCACGCACGCCACCGTGAGAAAGCCGAGGACGGACACCGACCAGACGGCCAGACGGCCTTGGACAGCGACGATGCTAAAGACGCACACCAACACACCTGGAGGGGAGCAGAGAACCGTGAGATGTGCTGCATCGGTAACCGGATTTCCCCTGGACTTAGCGTGCGTCTCACCCATGATGCTGGTGCAAATGTTGACGGTAAACCCGGACAGAGGGGACGGCTCCGTGTTGGAGGGGAAAAGTAAATTCCTGACGGTGAAGCGATCGTCTGGTTGTGGCAGTATTTCGATGTTCTCCTCGTTAAAAGCCATTTCAGGTTCCTCCTGAGTGTTGGCCATCGTGTAGGCCACACTGGGCTGTTCAGGCTGGTACCTTCAGACGGAGGAACAGACGGTCAGAACCCCGCTGAGAAACGACTGGACTCTCACAACTGCTGTTCACGAAAAGGATGAGGACTTTTTTTTTTTTTTAAACCTTAAAATCCTAAGTTAAAACCATACGGCATCCCCTTCATTTAGCAGATATTTCTCTCCAAACGATTATTCGTGTCGACTGTAATCACAAATGCATTAAAGACAACGAAGCTGGAGGTCAATGTCGACGACTGCAAATTCTCATATTTCAAATCATAAAAATTATTATTTGAAGTCATGTTTTACATCATCTTGAAGGTGCGTCGTACGAGAATCAGAGCAATCATGTGGCATCCAAGTGCCATGTGCCCCTCCCCCTTCTGTGTGTTGTTAACCTTGTTCCTGCTAGGTTGAAAGAGTCCGCCGCTTTGCGTGCACGCTTTTAGTGCACGTGAGCACGCCTTGGTGGTTAGATATGGACCCATTCAGCCCGGTAGTCCTCTAGCGTTCTGGCAAGCTTAGACCGGTTATATCAACTGAAAGATGAGATGTACCTAAGGACCAACACACAGGCAGCCACCAGAGTGTAGGCCAGCAAAGTGCCAATAGACATGAGGTCCACCAGGTCCTTCAAGTCAAACAGGAAAGCCATCACAGCTGCAGGACACACCGGAGAAAAAAAACAAAAAAACACAGAATGTCAAGATAACTAATCCTAAAATTTAAATAAATAAATATGCACATTGACCACAGTATAATGCAGATAACATAACTCATACACATGTTCACACTATTGCTGTCGAGCTCTGTCATGTGACAGGAGCCATCGTCCTCCTTCCACCAGGGGGCGCTGTTGCCTCGGGGCTCACGTCAGCTGCCTACCAGGGAGCTCGGCCACAACGGTGGAGATGTTGGGCGACTTCCTCTCGCTGACACGCGCCAGAAAACGAGAAGAGCAGACCATCGCGAGCCGGAGCAAAGATAACGCGTGGCAGGGGGAACATGGACCCGAGAAGAAGGAGGAGGAGGAAGAGGCAGGTGAAAACGTTGGGGAAGTCAGGTGTTTACACAAGACCTTGTCTGCAACCATTCCCAGACAGAATTCCTGGGATGCTGTCCTAAGGGTGTTTCTGTGCCAGCTTTGCACATGGCAATCATTTAAGAAATATTACATTTGCAGGACATCTGTGCCGTATTTTCATCTTGGGCCGAGTGCTTTGTCGAGGCCGAGTGTGACAAGAACGTCTTGTCGCTTGTTATAGGATGATGGGGACCCCAGCCAGTTAGTAGGTTTAGGTCATGACCTCACCTGCCACGACACCTGATGTTACTGTCGCCGTTAGAGGGGTTTTGCTTTTCGGGTTGATTTTGGACAAACATTTGAAGAGCAGCCCATCTTCTGCCATGGCCCAGATCACTCTGGGCATCGGGAACATGGAGCCTAGTAGGCTAGGATGGGAGAGAGAGAAACACAGAAAAACAGAAAAACAAGGTTTGAAGGACTCCATCTAAAATGTTGTTTGCTGCAGCATTAAGATTTTCCCAAAACTGGAACTAAGTAGTTTGAACCGTGAAAAAAAAAAAAAAAAAACATCAAGGAGGAGCTTACTAATGTCCTTTAAAGAATAGATGAATAAATCACTAATTCTCATCTCAACGGTTCAGCTCCAAATAAATTGAATAATATTGTATCCACTTATATACTGAATGAAAGAAGAAATAATACATTCAAGGTACAATACATGAATTATTAAATCCTTTTCGTAGGAAAGCCTCCTACCTGGTCGACAAGGCGCATAAAGATCCAATGGCCACTGCGTAAGTGGCGTGCTCCCAGCCCACATACTTGAAGGCCACTGGCAGAGGGCTGTTCTCGTCCAGCAGGTAGTAAGGCATCATCAAAGTGAGCGCCGCCGACACGCCGAAGTACGCCACGAAGCAAATGAGGAGCGAGGCCACAATGCCGATGGGAATGGCCCTCTGAGGATTCTTCACTTCTTCTCCTGGGGAGGGAACATAGCTGGAGATGTGAGAGGATCGGGGTCACCGGTGTTGCTCATCCATGTAATTGTATTCCCTCTCACCGGTCGTGGCAATGCAGTCAAAGCCTATGAAGGCATAAAAGCAGGTGGCGGCGCCAGAGAGGACGCCGCTCATGCCAAACGGCATGAAGCCACCTTCACCGAGACATTCTGCAGACGGTCGGGTGTCAGAGATGCTGCAAGTGAAACGAAGGAAACGCATTTGTTTTTCTAAAGCACAACACACAGGTATATAACATTTGAGGGAATACGCTCTTCCCGTCACCCACTTGAGACTCGAGTTACTGGTGGCGTTCAGGATTTCAGCGGGATTCAAGTTCCAGTTTTTCAGGTTTCCTTTGATTAAGCCGGAGATGATCATAAACAGCAGCACCACCACGTTGACGCAGGTGAACACTTTATTCACCATGGCCGACTCCTTCACTCCAAATACAAGCAGTCCTGTAAGCAGTAAAAAAAAGACGATTGTAAAAGAGGAAAGCCTTTGATGTCGAAAGGAAAAAGGAGATCAAACTTCTTTTTTTTTTCACAGAGATGTATCCGCGTTGCTTCTCACCCGTCAGACTGATTATTATGAAGACGGCAAATAAGTCGGGGTACTCTGCCAGGACGCCTGGGGCATTCATGGTCATGTAACGTCTGCAGAATCCCTCAATGTGCCCTCCGATTAGCTCATCGAAGGTCGCGCTCCATGCTCTGGCCACACTTGACGTCCCTGTGTGGAGGACAGTGTTCGTGTACACTGAACATCATCTGGAGTAGCGGCCCGAATGCTTTCCCTCCGTATGTAAAGTGGCTCACCGATGACGTAAGAGAGGATGAGGTTCCAGCCGGTGATAAAAGCCCACAGCTCCCCGACGGTCACGTAGCTGTAGAGGTAAGCCGAGCCGGTTTTGGGGACGCGGGCTCCAAACTCGGCGTAGCACAGACCGGCCAGGACTGAGGCGAAGGCGGCGATGAGGAAGGAGAGGACGATGGCGGGTCCAGAGCTCTCCCGCGCCACAGCGCCGGCGAGGATGTAGACTCCGGCGCCCAGCGTGCTCCCGACGCCGAGGGCCACCAGGTCGAAGGTGTTGAGGCATCGAGACAACCGGGAGTCCTCGGAGTTGCAGTCGACGACCTTCACCCGCAGGAGCTGCTTCCCGATGCCCTTTAATGTTGCCAGAATCATCCTGGCTGGCACCAAAAGCGCTACACGGGATAATATAGCAGTTGACAAAAACAAGACGGGAATGACGTGAGCATTTACATTATTATGCCTTATCAGACTAAGTATATACTTATTTATATAATATATATACACATTTATATATATATATTATATTTATACATATATATTATTTGTATTGTGTATATATATATATAATTTGTATATATATATATATATATATATATATATATATATATATATATATATATATATATATATATATATATATATATATAATTTTGCTGTACTAGCCCCAGACCAACTTTTCTTGGTTTGATGTTTAAAGAAACAATAGCTTAGTTTATTAAACTATCGATTACAAAGAGACATATAAATCCCCAAAAATGTTGTGATCTTTTGAGCACCTTGCCATTTACAGTAAAGACACACTCAAATCCCTCGATGCAGTTGGTGAAATCCACCAAGCTGTGCGAGCCCAAGGGTGATTTATTTTGCGACGGATGGTGGCAATGAGAACTATTTACACGGAAGCCACGGCGATAAGCCACGAGATTCTCCTGTTTTCTCCTCCTTTATCAATTACGGTCATCTGTTATCAGCACTTTATTCCAGGTGAGAGTACAGGCAGCAGTAACCTACATAGAGAAATAAAACAGTTGACAACTTATTTTTCCTAGTAACTATATAACAATATGTCCAATTGAGGCGCGTGAACAATATGTGGTTCACTTACAATAAAATGCAATATCAATGTTACAAAGTGAGCGGTAACATCATAAATCTCACCGTTCATTATATGATAACAAAACAAAGTCAACTCAACTATGATGTTGCCAGATGCTTCATAACATTATCTGATGAACTATTACATCGCGATATTTTGTAAATATTGTGCAAGGCATAAAATCCTGATAATCTGAGATCCAATTCCAAAGCCTCTGCAGAAAGAGCGCATGAGAGACGGATATAGATGCGACTAACAATACACACAAACTCACTTTCACACCGCAACACAAGACAGGATCTCCTGTCTTTACTGCCACGGATCTTTTCTTCTTTCAGTTAAGAAATCTACTCAACCACTTGCTCCAGTGACATTTCATTTCTATCGGCTGAGGCCGAATGGAGCCAAGAGAGACGTTTACAAGAGCTGCTTTGACACGTGACACAGACGCCTCTTATCCAAGTACCCAGCCCACAAATAGAACGGGGACTCTTCACACTCTTTTGTTTGTTCTGTCTCGGTTACGATGACCTGAACAAGTCGAGCCAGACATTCCATCGGACCCACGTGCAGAGGCCAAAACAACCCCTGTCGAGTGTACACACGCCTGAAGCTAGAAATTCAAAGGGAAGAAACAAGGTGCTTCTGTAAACTGTGTACTTGTCACGTCAATGTGTCGGAAGTGAAATAATACGTCTTTGTTATATGTTACAGCCAGAGGTTCAGAACTCACAGCTAAGGCATACTGTCGCATGCACAAGATGGGACATGCAGGGCTAAATAAAGGAGGGTTGACATTTAAGTTAATGATTTCATGTTTTAGATGGCATTATATCCTTAGATTATAATATAGTACTTTCAGTGCATCATTAATACTGGATCTGTCCACCTGTCAGACACTGTTGTGGTAAACTGAAGATACCAAGTATCATAGCAAGGTACATAATTATTTATGCTGGCTAATTTTAAGGAGTTCAACTAAGGTTGTATGATTTTCCCCTACAACACACACCTGCATATGGGAAATACACATTATCTAAGGGTTAAAGTGTGTCACGTGACATTTTGCCCCACATAACATTGAGAAAGGCTGCTGAGTGTCTTTAATTAGAATTTTACCCTGCATGATTTCGAAAGATGGCTGCAGCACAGAGTCAGTTCAGAGACCGCTGATTTCCCACCTGGCACGTGGAGTGTATTTAGCCGCAGTACAAAAAGCCCACCTGCCCTTTGGGTGGAACCGGGGATGGAGCAAACAAAGTGCCATGTGACAGCGGTCAGAAAGCAGGCCGCTTACACAAGCCAAACAAACTTTCATCTCCGGGGAAATGGACCTTAGTGACATATCTAGAGCCACACTGACCTTGGAGCATTACAGCTACGAAGAGCAGAAAGTTCCAACAAGAGGCAGCCATTAGGAGGAAAGGAAGTACGGCTTTTACTCGTTTCTGAATTTTGCTGATATGTCCATACCTGCGGACGGAAGTCTTAAAGGGGGTCTTGAGCGACACACAAACACAAACACACACACACACACAGTTTATCTTGCCCTTGTGGAAGAAAACTAAAGAAAGTAAATAAATGAACTAAATAAAGCTAAATCCCTTCGTGATGCAGCAGGTATATATATATATATATATATATATATATATATATATATATATATATATATATATATATTCACTGAGGTCTTAAGATCTTCATCTCTTACTGTTTAATGAATGTAAACCACACATACAGTACAGCTGATACTAGGAGATATGTTGACACCCTAGTTTGAAAAAGCAGCTTCAGCTCAACCCCTTCTTTCCCCCGTTAGAGCTTAGCGGATGGGACCTTGCATGTTTATAATCTTCCCTGCCCTTCTTATGGCTTGTGACTTTATGCAAAAATGTCACAGTGAAACCAAATACAGCGTCTATGGAATCATCATATCTGGAATATATATGGAATACCATTATGTTATACGGGTATGACACTTACGTCAGGGAGTTCGACGCCCCTGCCATGCATAGTTGAAAAACCACGGTACAGATTCTTGATAGAATCAAAGGCTAAGGGAGCAAACCCTAACAGAAAACCATGCTATCGTGGAAGCACAGAGGGCGTTTGATGAATGGAACTCCCAGCATCTTCTGACCAGCCACTACAGGGACTAATGGTTCGTATCTGTCTTGACGTGTTCTTTCCGGTGTGAGACTACCGTACCGTTAGACCCCTAGAGTGTCTGCTAGTAACTTGCAAAAGCCAGCAGCACTTTAACACTCTTACATGAAATGTACAACCACACGGAACCTCATACCGGATACTCCGAAGAGAATATGGAGACTGTCTTCTACAGCCAGCTGGTGAGTACGCTCAGAGACATCCCCCGTACTGATAGGCGGCTGCTGATGGGAGACTTCAATGCAAGGATAGGAATAGAAAATGACAAGTGGCCCATGGTCATGTGCAAGTACGGGATTGGGAAATACAAGTCTAATGGTGAGCTTCTACTGGCTATATGCTCACTATCATCAAAAAGACTGTGCAGTGCTGTTCCAGTCGAACTCTGCAACAACCATGGAGGAACATATCCTGGTCGATGGCACCACTCTGAACTCTGTACAAGAATTCACGTACCTCGGCAGCACAATAGTAATAGTATCTCGAAGATGAGATACAAAGGAGCATGTCAAAGGCTAGCGTGTGCTTTGGTCGCCTTCGCGAAAGACTCTGGAACAACCACCATGTGTCCACAAGAGTAAAAGGCAAACTATACAGAGCGATCGTACTTTCCACCTTGTTGTAAGGGGCTGAGACCTGGACAGTGTACAGGAGTCAAGTGAAGAATAGGGATGGGTATCGTTTGGGTTTCCGATATCGTTGCTAAACTGGTACTTTTGAAACAATACCGGTGCCTAAACGGTGCCTGAACCGATACTTTCTTTTTTTAAACGCACAATGAGGAGATTAATAACCTCTTTGGCCATATTCCCTGTAGAAGCCGTTATCATGGAATACCGACAAACAACGGATATCCGACTGTTAACATACACAATACAACATATGTTCTCCATTATATGATGTGATATGTCATGTGCAGACCGTATAGGGTTAATCCTGTCCCTGTTTTGATGGGCAAAAAGAACAAACAATCAGAGGTCCTGAAGATGACATGTTGTGACACATAAAGTTTTTCTTCTGAGAGGTCCACTGAAACAAAGTGATGCCCCACGGTCTTTATTCCTCCGTTATTATATTCCCGGTAACACCGGGTATACAGCCGGGACCGCTGTACACCAACACATCTGCTAGCAGACTGTCACGCAGAGAAGTTCACAACATTAGTTTTTTTCAATTTCAATCGGCTCAGGCACAGGAAAGAAGCACCGAAATGTTTGTTGCGTTTCGATCCGGGTAATACCGGTTGTATTGGAATCGGTGCCACATTGGCACAGGTTTCAGGTATCCAACCCTAGTGAAGAAACTACACGCTTTTATGATGAGACGCCTGCGGTCAATCATGAAAATCAAACGGCAGGACAGGGTGACTAACATGGAGATTCTCAAACGAGCAGGACTCCCTTCTATGGAAGAGCTCCTTATCAGAAGACTCTCCGTTGGACAGGACACCGTCTGAGAATGTCAACCGACCGTCTGCCGAGGCAGATTCTCTACTCGCAGCTACCATCTGGAGAGAGACGCCGTGGCCGCCCTCGGCTCCGTTATAAAGACACGATCAAGAGAAATCTGAAGAAAAGGGACGTTGAAACCAACTCGTGGACATCTCTTGCGCGACAGAGAGATGCATGGAGAGCGTCTGTAGGGTCGTACAACACATTGAAAGCAGTCTTTGTCGCTTGACAGCCATATAATATGATATATGGAATACTATACCTAAAACATGTGTGACTTGTATTTTACAGACTATAATTCAGTTAATAGTTCTGGTATCCATGATTTATAGGATCGGTACTTAGTCTTAGGTACATCTCTGACCACTAGCTAGCACTGTGCCCCCCAACAACTACACCGCAAAAATCTACATTTATTTGACAGATGATCACAGTGTATTTAAAAAATTTCAAATGGTTTACTCCAACTCCTCGAGTATTTTTAAAGCAATATGTTAAATTGGTTCAGAAATTGGTTGTGTGGCGTGAGAGCGTGTGAAAACACGCAGAAGCGTGTCACACGGCGAAACCGTGAGAGTTGGTAGCTCTGATATTATATATATATATATATATATATATATATATATATATATATATATATATATATACGTCACCATCTCTATAAATGTCGGGCCATCACGACACCAGCTGTTTAAATCAGCTGTTCTCCTCTATCCAATAAGCACAATGAACAATGACATATTTAGACATCATCTTGCTGCCTTGTCATTTAAATATGGCATTCATGTTGCTGTTACGCACCCCTCCACCCCCCTGGGGGCTCGTTGATGATCAGGGCAGTAGGCCCTCAATTCCAAAACTCCAAGTGCCAAACACTCTGAGACTTTAATTCAAGTCAGTTTATTTTGTTTAGCCCAAAATCACACATTTGCTTTGTATGGCTTTACAATATGTACACATATGACTTCCCTGTCCCAGGACCTCACATTGGATCAGGAAAACTCTCCAGAAACCCAGAAGAAGAAAAAACGTTATCATATCATCGTTTAACAATAAACATGATCCTTTCTTCATCAGACCGAAATGTGTTCATGACAATTAAATATTTTAAAACAAAAAAGTAGTCTCACAAGTATAGTTACAGTGGGCCTGAATGATAATGTATTACAAAATATATTTATAGATCTCCAGGAGCAAATATAGGTAAATATAAATCATAACGTAGTAACACAACGCATTTTCAAAACAAAATTGTCAAAGTCTCCATTATCTACTCACATTATTGGTCATAATTATCATTAGCCTATTTGATACCACCGATAGAAGACGTGCGTAACGTCCATGTATTGACTCCTCGTCCCCGCGCCAGTGGGCGCCACTGGTGGAGACGGGACTCGCTATAAAAGGCAATGCTTCTCCTCACGGCCACCACATGTTTTACTTTAACGTAACTGGTCACTTCTATAAACGATGCATGCGTCCTTTAAAGGCTACTTTAAAGCGTCCTTTACTGTACAGACTACTTTAAAGGACCCCGGTCCAGAACGAGGACTACAGGAGTCCAGGAGCGGCTCCCGGGGTTCATGTTGCATCAGCCGGATGGCTCTTGACTCTTCTCCCTCAGACCATGTGCACTACGCTGCTTCCGTGTGTGTATGGCAGCACACACACGCACACACTCACTCGCATGGCTGAGATGTAACTTCTTTTTATGGATTGTTTACAAACTGCAGCGGGATTAATGTGTTCTGAAACAAATACAACTTTGATTAAAAAGTAAGAATCTAAATACTCCACTTAAAACGTCTCACCTTTTTTTGAGAAACTGCTTTTGCCTCCTTTAGTTTGCGCGACTCCGGACACTAGTGGCGCAAATCGCCGTCATCAGTCGGAAACTTCCCACTGCTGGTTTGTTGGTATGGACTCACATGCACGCGCGTGCGTGCACGGAGGAGGCCTCGCTCGCTGACGGCTGGGAGGTCCGCCCAGCTGCCATGTGGCTCCACCTGATTATCAGACGGACATCTGAAGACGCTTGTTTCCCCTGGCAAGTACCTCAAGTGCGCACCAGGCGGCGCTCTTCACAAGCGAATGCCACCCGCCGGACTTCCTGCGGCTCTTTGAGGCATCGCGGATGGTGATCAGAAACGACAACACACCTTGTAATATGTTGTTTATGTCTTCATGTTAAATGTAGTGCAGTTTGCATGTGTTGTCATATGTTCCTGCATACAAACCAGTGGCGTCAACACAGCATGTTTATAGACATTACTTTGCAACAAAAAATGGTCTCTTTCTCTCTCTCTCTCTTTTCTTTATTATTATATATATATATATATATATATATATATATATATATATATATATATATATATATATATATAAATATAAAAATCTCTCTCTTTCATTTCTTTATATATATTATAAACATGAATATACAAGAATATATATATATATATCCCCACCATCTAAACCGGTATTTGTGGTTATAAATGCGGGGGTATTCTTTCCTACTGCAAAAAGGAGGCCCAGTCATGACAAAGCTCCATCCAAACTGGGATTCCTCCCA
Organism: Liparis tanakae; assembly: GCA_036178185.1. NCBI lineage: Eukaryota > Metazoa > Chordata > Actinopteri > Perciformes > Liparidae > Liparis > Liparis tanakae. The sequence goes on along the minus strand of CM070099.1, from coordinate 7,080,793 downwards.
CCACATCAGTATGGTGTGGGGAGCTACAGGTAGCTGCAGAAGTTGTTGAGATTAGACGGATATTGGCGGCTTCATGATCCCCTTCTTTGCTTTGACGAAAAATATCACATGCGTCAAATATTAATAAGACGTAATTGGTGGGAGAATGTCTTTTGACGCGTTCATTTTTAGATTTATGGTTGACTGGCGTGAAACAATTGTGGATCCCTTTTGATTAATGGGAGTCAGCGCTTTAAGGTGATACTGAGGTAATGCAGTTCCCATGGGACTGGGAGGAGGAAGTAATTCATGAGAAATACTTGCACGCTCCCCCTCACCAGATATCGCTGCATTTTGCTTATTTAAGATGCAGTATCTGCACATTTCTGGTGAACTTATTTCAAGGTTCTGTATTCATGCAGTTCCTGCTCTGGTGCTCAGGAGCTCAAGTCCTGATGGTTTTCATTCAAGCTGTATGATGAGGACTGAATAGACTCAAGATACCAGGAGAATGCGTTTAATTGCCTTGTAGAAATGAAAACAAAGGGTTCGGGTCCCAAAGATCACCGTTGAAACCAGTTGGTGCAGTGTTGCAAAAATATGAAAAACTGACTGCAATGACAAAAAGAATATCAGCACACTCTTCTCGCTGCAGAGCACCAACTCCATTATGTGATCCGCTAAGGCACCAGTGACCTCGACAGTATATTTGCAGTAAAAGCAACACATTGATAGCTTGACCCAGGAGGAACAAGGAGTTCTCCTTCTGAAGTGTTTGATACTAATGCTCCAATGAGAATAGAGAAATAAACTTTTAGCTTTGCTCATAGCACTAACATTGGAAGCATCTGTCAAAATGATAAACAGATGCTACACATGATCCCAAACTAGTCCCAGTGTGTTGCTATGATGTGGGCAAAGATAAGCGTTCCTTTTCCAGAAAAATTAATAATAGCTCCCAATAACTATTTCCACCATCTGGATTTTTTTTAAAAACTCATCAGAAAATAAATGTTGGCATTGTAGGTTTTCTTTACCCCAGTATGGATTGAATTTCAACCTTTCTAAACAAAAAATACATTCATAAATACCTTTCATGTCATCCCTGTAATCTTGTTGTGAATCGATTTTTCTTGCCATATATAATAAGATAGGATATATGTACTCTGAATACCTGCAGGGTAGAAAATCTTGGGAACACTTTTAATTCTACATCATTTTAAAATGTAATCTGGATGGTTAGAAGGGTTTGGGGGGATTATGTGAATACCTTCAGATTTATAATGACCTGGCTTTTATTCGTTAAAAATAATCCATTGTAAAGGTAATTCATGAGACAGAATATGTCAACCCAAAACTTACAATTTTTGTTTCCATCTTGTATTCTCGGTCTTGTGATGCATGTTTTGAACAATTATATTTTTCTCATCAACACTTGGTAAAACAACTACACAACGTTCTGATTCTCAAGGCTCCTATGATTTATGAACCAACCAAAGAAAGGAAGCCTTTAATTATACACAACACTGAATTTATGGAAGATAGTATGTTACCATCCTAGAAAAATACAAAAAGCTTTTCACAAAAGCACCAGGTATGTACAGATATGTAAAGTAGTAAGACCCCTTTAAAACTTGCACTCTTTTTCATTGCAGCCATTTGCTAAAATCCAAAAAGTTTATTTAATTTCTCATTAATGTACACTTAGCACCTCACCTTGGAAGGTGACCCTTCGGCCCAGTCGGAGGTCCAGAGCACTCTGGAAGAGGATTTCTTCCAGGATATGTCTGTACTTGGCTGCATTCATCTTTCCTTCAATTGCAACCAATCTTCCTGTCTCTGCAGCTGAAAAACACCTCCATAGCATGAGGCTGCCACCACCATGTTTCACTGTTGGGATTGTATTGGGCAGGTGATGAGGAGTGCCTGGTTGTCTCCACACATACCGCATAGGATTAACGCCAAAAAGTTCAATCTTGGTCTCATCAGACCAGATAATCTTATTTCTCATAGTCTTGGAGTCCTCCATGTGTTTTCTTTTGGCAAACTCTATGCAGGCTTTATATGTCTTGCACTGAGAGGCTTCCGTCGGGCCTCTCTGCCATAAACAGGGTTCTTACACATTCTGACCAATGGATTTCCATGACTTTTCCATGACTTTAAATCAAATTTCCACAACTAAACTGAAATCTCTGTATAAACATGAACAATTTAGAAAATGTTGTGCGTTTTTCAGCATCTTTCTTTAAAAAAAAACATTAATCATTTCAAACTTGGTGTAAATGAACATGTTAATAAAACACATTTCCATGACTTTTCCAAAAAATGTATGATTTGAGTTTTTTTCCATGACTTTTCCAGGCCTGGAAATGACCATTTTAAAATTCCATGACTTTTCCAGGTTTTCCATGACCGTAAGAACCCTGCATAACGCCCCGGCTGCAGTGATGGTTTACTTTGTGGAACGTTCTCCCATCTCCCTACTGCATCTCTGGAGCTCAGCCACAGGGATCTTTGGGCTCCTCTTCACCTCTCTCACCAAGGCTCTTCTCCCACGTTTGCTCAGTGTGTCTGGACGGCTAGGTCTAGGATGAGCTCTGGTCGTCCCAAACTTCTTCCATTTAAGGATTATGGCGGCCACTGTGCTCTTAGGAACCGTGAGTGCTGCAGACATTCTGTTCGTAACCTTGGCCAGATCTGTGCCTCGCCACACGTCTGTGTCTGAGCTCCTTGGGCAGTTCCTTCCACCTCATGATTCTCATTTGCTCCGATATGCACTGTGAGCTGTATGGTCTTATATACACAGGTGTGTGGCTTTCCTAATCAAGTCCAATCAGTTTATTTAAACACAGCTGTACAGCTGTAATGAAGGAGTAGACTCATCTCAAGGAGGATTTGAAGAAATGCACAGCATGCAAGTTAAATATGAGCGTCACAGCACAGTCTGAATACTTATGAACATGTGACATTTCAGTTATTTTTAACACATTTGCAAGCATCTCTATTTCGTTTTTTTTGTCAAGATGGGGTGCATATAACATATCTTTCACAATATGAATTTGAAGGAAATAAGTCAGACGTGAAATATTCCAACAAAATCAGCATGTTAGAAGTATGTTTTTGATTATTTCTCAATTGTGAACACTGTTGTTTTACAATGTTATTATTATTATTGCTTAACACTAGATTTTGAACTATAGTACTAAATTGCCCTTTGTGTTTGTTCCCCAAAATGATGTATTGCTTGTTTTCTTATACCAGCAGATAACCTGCTACATAATCTACAAACTGTTCACTTAATGTTACTAAAAGTGATAAATAGGAACATTCCCTCCCCACCACTCTTAACAAATAGCGGGGGGTTAGCTGGTGGCTAGCTCCCAGCAGCGCTGACGGCGTTAACAGTGTTTACTTGAGTCCACTGGTGGGCGGAGTTATACGCTTACACCATCACCGTTGGTCCATTGCACCACGGGCATGCTCACATGCATTAACAAACAGTTAACACGCACACACAAGGCCGACGTGGCTGTGTAAACATATATGCCTGGACATTACTCAACGATAACTTTACATAGCCAATAGCCGCTTGCTGCCGTGTAAACGCTCTGTAGGTCTGTATGTCGCATTGAGCTACTTTGACTTCACATCTATCTATCTATACGTGACTAACAATAAATACATGTGATTTCAAAAGGAAACTCAAGGCAGCAATAATCAGAAAGGGAATTATATATTAGGTTATTTTAGATATTTAAGGTATTTAGGTATTATTTTTCTACTTTTAATGTAAATGTTGTGTTCTAAGTCTAAGTGTTTTTGTGAAAATTGATCATGCTGTACTGCATTTTATGTATATTTGTATTGTATTGTAATGTTTTTTTGCCTGGACCCCAGGAAGAATAGTCTCCACGACGGTGTAGAGTGTAGACTAATGGGGATCCTTACTAAACTAAAATAAACTAAACATCTGGAACTTTGTCTCGACCTAAGCCTGCATTGGAAAGCTCAAGTGGCAGAATATAATACAATCACAGGCATTTTGCTTTAATAAGCTGCAGTAGGCTATATGGTGAAATCCCTGCCTGACTTGTGCAGTCACCTGGGTTGAACTCTGGAAAAAATCTTCTTTGTGCATGTCAGAGCCCCAATTCTGACTTAGACAATATTTCATTCTCCAGGATCTCCCCTCCAGGCATCCGTATGCTGCTGAGCCCATAAGAAATACCAACAGACACACCGACACAACACAGAATGTGCTTTCAGGTTTACTTATAAAATCTTTTTCGGTAGGCTACAGTACATCAGACATGTCCTTGGTATCTACAGGGGCTGCACTCACCGCCCGTTTCAGTGCAACATCTAGGACTGTGACTCTTTCAGTTCATTTTGCTGCAAACCATTTCAGAAAGGTGTTGATTTAACTCTGAGAAGTTGAGGACACATTTGGCGGTGGTGTTGCGATATGCTCGGATGTTTCTGTTATTTTGTCTACTGTGAACACATTTGCATGGTAATTGGATTGAATTGCATTATATTGTAGAAGCCATCTCCTGTGGTAGCACATCACAAAGTTACTGAGACTAAAAAAAAATACAGCCTCAAAAAAGGACCACAGCATTTTTAATCCCAAACTGCTCGTCGTTGGCAGTGAACAAAGTAGTACAGAGTGAGGAAGCCTAGGAAATGGAAGTATTGTGGTCCGGCGGGTTGTCTTACATCCCCCTTACATCAGGTAGTGGAAACCACTAAGGCAGTGGTTCTGTATGGTCCCCTAACAGCATTTCACAGCTTCCCTGGTCACCAAATGGAAACTGAAACTTTATGTTCCAGAGTGCAGAGTGCAGGTCTTACTTTTGTCATCCCAAACACTTCCGGGCTTTCCTTATTAAAGTCTGGTCCAGTACACTACTCGCATAAGCACAGAAGTGTGTGATGGGACAGAATCAGTAGTCACACGGCACATCTAGTTCATCCACGATTTTTCTTGTGGCCCGACAGGCACTGATTTATTATCATTAGTAATAATGAAAGAAATATGCAGCAATAGTCACGGTGTATCAGACATCAATTTTACTTATGAGACCAAATGCAGACAATTCCTGTTGACAGTGGTAAAACGACAATGACCTTGGGTCAGTTGAGGGATGATTAAACACTCCACATCAACCGAAACCTCGTTGCTCGGAATTTATGCAGCGATCCACTCGTCCAATTTTCGAGGGGTAGAAACCTGCTAGTTTGAATGAAACACAAAAAGAAACAACATGTTCATGATACTTTGGAATAAACACACAGGAGGATGGTCCTGGATATGAATTTGTTTCCCTTTGGCTGCAGGGGAGGCAGATCAAACCCTGCCATATGCTACAATACACATCTTAAATGTCTCTGAATCTGTGCTAAAGCAGTAGGTGTGGATCACACAGCATTACAGTGTCCATGGCACTGAATCAAAGCGCTAGCTTTTATCTGGGAAGCTCTGGTTTCACTTCTAACAGTATTGCTTTGATAAAACGTGCAGGGAATGCTGAAAGTTGTCCAATAGACATTCACTCATATAGCAACAGGGGATTCTTTTGAAAAAGTAGGAACACAAAAGGCTGGAGACAGATCAATTATCAGTCTTTTGCAAAACATAATTACAAAAAATGAATCCTCTGGTATGATAGACCATTTTAATGAATACAGTAGTCACAAAAACAGTCACCCATCATCAGTTTGAGTTCATGGATAACCTCCACACATAGATGAGCGTTGCAGCTGTTCTTTGAGATGTTCAATCAGAGTGGGTTGGGACAAAAGCCACAAACGCCTGAGCTAATTGGGAGAGGCACATGTCGATCTGCATGAATGTAGGCTCCGTCTAGGCTTCTGCAATGATCCCCAAGGAGTTCTGCAGCATCTAATGAACATCGTGCACGTGAATCAAGGTATCTTATAGTTGTCGGGTGTGTTAGTCACGCCAGTAGGACCCTCACAAAATGATGTGCTCATCATCAGTGCCAACACATTTTAGTAGGCTCTGACATTTTTTGTGAAATACACAAAATAAACTACTCTAATGGGACCTACTGTGGGAGAACACCATGCTTTACTTTGTGTTTAGTTGGAGAGAAAAAAGTGTCATTCGGCAAAAAAACGTTACTTGTGCATTATGCAACACGCCGTTAACAATCCAAATGAGATGATTTTATCACTTTGCTTTAGCTGCAAATTATTGGCTCAATAACAGGGCCATAAATAACCAGATAAATGCTCCCAAACGGCAGCATTAATTAAAACATTCCAACACAACTCTTTTAGATACCCATTAAAAGTATAGTAATTCAAAGCAGCTTATTACTTTGTGCAAATTGCAATATTGTTATACGTATAAGGTCCCAAAATACAAATTAGGAAAGATGTATCGCCAGTGATGAAATACTTGGACATTTTAAATTTCAATGTAAATGGTAATACAGTTAATCCCATGCGTCTTTGTGACACCATAATGTTATGTGTTTTGAATACAATATAATTAAGTAGAGCGTTCATCAACATGGATGACATTGTGAAATATTCTGGATTTCTCTGAGCTTTCATCATGCTTGCTTCCCGATGTTGCCGGTCATGCGTTTCAGATGGCATGCCACATTCAACAGAGCCTATAAATGGCTGCTAGCTCATGTTGGAAGGACTCGGCAGGGTTTTAACTTTTAGCATCTAGCTGCTGGTTAGGTTGGACGTTCCCCAAATGGACCAATCTGCAGTGAATGGGATTACACAGCATCTCTGGTTGCGGATGGCGTTTGAAACCACAAAAGCTCACAGTGCTTTCTCTCCCCATTTAGAAAAAGACTCAAACACAAAAAGTGGGTTTGGGTGGTGTGCAAGGTTGACACTTTAAGATGAAGGTGATTGTTTACACTCGGTTTGAGGTTGGAATCCATTCCCGACCCTGGTCTCTGTGGAGACAATCATCCTCTAATAACAGTGATCTATCTCCTCGTTGGCCAGGACAATAGCTGTTCTGCAGGGGATGTAGACCTGAGGGAGAAAAAGAGACAAAGGGAGGGAAGCAAGTGGGGAGATAAGTGAGTTGACAGCTGAAGATTAATGATACTAACAAGATAACCAATTCGGCAAATTATTAAATCTTCACGTTTTTACTTCTTTAGAAGTCAGACTCGGTGCCTCGATAATCAGGCGTGATTGCTTCTCACAATCAAGGTCGACATGATGGCCACATGAAGGGGAGGAGAAAACAACTGGGAACAGGGAATAAGTGGAGGGAGCTGGTATTTAGAGGAGTATTCAGATACGAGCAGAAAATAAATAAATAATAACTCTTCAGAGGAGACAGTAGACCAACACCACGGCCGTGTTTGAAGAGGAGTGCCAAGGTTAGAGAAGTATAATCAAAGTGTGACTTGCAGCAACAGTAAGACCTCTGGGTGGCACTGGAGTCAGCAGATCTGCAGCTTGTGTGGAGTCTGAGCCGGTTTCTAGACTTTCATGTTCAGCTCTGCATCATGGAGTAGTTGGTGCCCATGATCAGTGAATTAATCCGTCTGAAATTCATTAACTTTTTATTGGCTTTGAAAGCTTGCCGTTCAAGTGAACAAACCCCAAATAAGCAATCATGCCATAAGTGTTGGGCCCAAAATAAAATAATCATAATTTTCCATTCTGAACTCTGTAATCAATGCAATTACTGTGTGTTTTATCATCCCTCTCTCTCTTTTATTTATTTATATTTGTTGGCTGTGCATCAGCTGTAAACTTGAGATCCTCTGAAGATACAATCTGCCAGTGGGCAAAAGCCAAGCTGTGAGCATCTCACGGGATTTGGTGAATTGAAGAAAAAAACATGTCAGCAAAAACTAAGCACATTGAAGAAAAAAAAGAAGGAACCGAGCCTGGAAATGTCAGTATTTCTTATATAAAAACACACAAAGAAATCGTAGTACGGTTGTTATTTTCTAGAGGTTTACCTAATAAAGTCTTTGATCAACCCTTTTGATATTCACAGTGTCGTTTGGAGGCAAGGAGCCACTCCGGCATACATCTGAAGTGACTAATGGTACAAAGGAAAAGCCAAGCAGACATAAATTATGCTATATTTCCCAACAGAAAACAAAAAAAAGAGCTCAGAACTGTAAACAATTCAATCACCCCCTGAACTCTTCAAGCCGCCCCTCAACATTAGAGGATCTTAGCTCCCTGCGGATGCGTTTCTTTGGCAACAGTTTGTCACAAAGGGAGTCTAGTGCCTCGGCACCGACTGACATTGGTGACTAATTAAACAGTCGCAGTGGTAGAGTCTCCACGCAGAAGCACCGCAGAGAGAAGGGAAGGCAAAATAAATCATTGCACCCGTTTAGACAAAAGCTACCACTGCGCCTAACCTGGAATGTGTCAACAGCTTTTATTTCCACCAAGTAGATCGCAATAGTGACAAATTACAAATGAATCCGTCAACGTGGTTAAAATGTAAGTATGGCTTCCTTGTGCATAATAGTGATAGGGCTTTAACGATATTTTAGCCCATTCACTAATACATGACTTCATATTTCAGCTACACATTTAAGCAATTGGAACGTATTTATTTTTCTGCTCCAGAATTAAATTAGTTGATTTCCATACAATAATAAAATCTGTTTGCAGCACCCTGAAACGTGTGTGAGCTGTGGAATCCAACACAGTGAATGAAGTTTGCAACTTTTGTTTGTTGATGCCACATCATCTTTTTGAGGTAATGCAATTTAAAGCCTTTTTAGACCCCACAAAGACACATACACCAACCACAAAGAGATGTAAAATGATCACAAATAGCGACACAGAAAGACATACAGAATGACTACAAAGAACAACCACAACTATACACAAAATGATCAGAAAGAGACATCTATCCACCACAGAGGGACACAGCACTAACCCAATGTGAAGCAAAACAACCAGAAAGAGATACAGAACGAACACAAAGTAATGTAAAACTATTACAGAGAAGAGCAAAACGACCACAAATAGACACAGAACAACCAACAAGACACAACGTGGTCAAAAGAGACATAGGACCACCACAAATATACACACAACTATCAAAGACTTAGAACTACCGCAAATATACACACAATTGTGACAGAGATATAGAACCACCACAAAGGGACACAACTACCACGAAGATACACAAAATGGTGATGGAGCTATAGAATGACCACAAAGGGACACACAACTACCACGAAGATACACAAAATGGTGATGGAGCTGTAGAATGATCACAAAGGGACACACAACTATCACAAATATACACCAAACAGTCACAAAGAGACATACTACCACCATAAAAGGCAGATACAACTACCACAAGAGACACAGAATAACCACAAAGTGATGAAGAATGCCCACAAAGAGACGACACAAGGTCTCCACAGAGACACACAACAACAAGAAAACGATTTCAGAAGGAGGCAGCTGTGCGTCTCTCCTCCTGTATGGAGGAGGTGGGGAACCCTTTGCATGTCCAAAATGCCCCCAAGTGGAGACATGCTTTCAGTTACAAATGCCACTCATATTTTCATGTGAGAAACCCACCGTTGCTCTCAGCGCTAATGACTTCACATTCCTGGCGATTCAGCTCACACATCCAGTCCCCCAGTATTAATGTCGCACAATCTTCATCAGTGTAGCACAAAGGTGATGCACAACAAGCGACCTTGGTCTTCAAGCATCCGACTAGAATTTTCTGATTATTTCCAGAAAACCTCTGCTGCTATCTGATGAGTGATTTGGAGTAGGTGTTCATCACTTTACCGCCAGACTTGCATGCACTGCATTTCAGACCTAACAGCAGTTACTGTACAGCAGAACCGTTCAAAATCTGGCAATTTTTTCCAAATGTTGATATGAGAGCTGCTGCAAAAAAGAGATGAAGAGAAAGTAAAGCATTTAAAAAAAACTGAATTAGCAGAACGCTATTTGACCATTTTCTTAAAAACTTGTTTTTCTAACGGATGTCTATCGATGTGAGAATTTCGATTTTCGTCTCACTTTAAAAAGGCAGAGTCCAGCCTTTTGGCTCATACTCAATATGATCGATGTTCAAACACACCGATAAATAAAATATTCATGAGGGGCTTCACAGGAATGTATCATCCAGCAGGTTTCTGTGTCCCGACCCGGGCTGCTGGAAAGAGCATAACCTTACTATCTGTGATCTTAGTCTGCAGACATGTCCGTCTGCATCCATTACTCACTTTGGAAAATGAGCGTTTATCAGTGAATGTGGTAATGCTTATTATTATACTATTGAAACTAATCGGGAACTGTCGTTCTTAGTTTTTCACACTTGTGCACGAACAACTTAAAAATTGCGTTTTAACTGACGTAAAATAGATAAATAAGGAAACTAGAACGGGCACTCGGTAGAGCGCAAACCTTCGCATATTACACGATTGGGCATTGAATTCTGAAATTGTTTGCATTAGTTGCATGCCAATTGGATAAAAAATGACCGTGCAATGGTAAAAAGAAGATTTGGACCTTTCATGACCTTGAACTTGACCAAATCAATCCCAAAATCTAATCAAATGGTCCCCGGATAATAACCAATCATCCCACCAAATTACATGCGATTCGGTTTAATACTTTTTGACTTATGCGAATAACACGCACGCATACAAACACACGGCGATCAAAACATTACCTTCCGCATTTTCAATGCAACGGTAACAATCAAAACTCATCCTTTAAAAGTTTCACTTACTGTAAATGTATCCTCACAACTACAGTACCCGTGTATATGTTTCATACAGTATACCAGTGTGTGCAAGAGGATTTAGTCGTATATGTTAGTATGTCACAGTTTTACTCTGGAGGTTCACACTTAGATGTTTCTGATGGAAATGTACATCTTTGGATGATTTGCTACACGTCTGCTACGTTTCCCTGACTTCTTTTTTTCTTTCTCACTTAATTTATTTTTGTGAAACCATCAAAGGAGACAGGCCCTTTGGTGCATGCAATGTTTAGCAAAAGATTCTGAAGCGCCTAATTATTCATCAGTGTTTGTTAGCGTCATGTCTTTGGCATTATAACACTCAAACAAAACTGTAAATATGACAATTACCAAACAAGGTAGAAATAAAACAATTGTTCTCACATGGAGAGTTATTGTCCCCGACTACAATAAATTTTGGTCCTGCGAAATTAATAAATTGGAATTGTTCAATAGCAGTAGCTTGATGTGTGAGATTCTCATGAAATGCCCTGCTGAGTATATCAAGCTGTCAGTTCACTCAGATTCAGGCTTGGCTGCAGAATATTTTCTGCAGCCAAGCAGAGAATATTTGTTATCTTTTTAGTCAGCCTCATGGCAAGCCGTTTAAACATTCACTCTATTCATTCACCTATGGATTAAATTAAACGACTATCATTCCATATACAAAAAAAAAACACTGTCATTAAAGAGCTTTGAGAGATGGAACACAGTGAATGGAAAGGGCACAAGTCAATTACTGAGCTAAAACGTGGGCTAGGACAAAGAAACTCAACATAAAAAGGGTCATTTAATGAGTCAAGTGTGATTTTATTTCTGCTGGGGGGGTCAGATTCAGTCTTTATTTCATCTTAATTATAGATGGTACTTTAAACAACTTATAGCATTTAAATTAATTACAACCGTTAATATGTAAACGTAAAATGTGATTTGTCAAAAATAGATCTTTTGGTAACACTTCTCACTAATCCACCTTTTATAAAACAATGTAGAATGAATAGCTTAATTGATCAATTAGTTAATGTTTTATTAATTCACAATAAAGCCAATAACTGTTTTAAAAAGAAATTATTACAGAGAAATCAAAATATATGTAATTTAAGCGAGCCATGTAACAGCTTCTATTTGTGAAACTGAAAGCAGCCTGAAAGGGTTTCACTTCTCACAGCTTCCATTTGGTTGTTGTTGTTGTTGTTGTTTTTAGGGAGGTGCAGGACTTTTCTCTCCATTAGTTTGATAATGGAGAGAAAGACATGACTGATTGAACCAAACAGATGTTGCACAACAGTCCAGGACCACATCTGTAAACACGGGGCGCTAACCGTTACACGACGTGCGCCGCAGCCTCCCGAGCCATCCGCCCTGCTGGCTTCAACCAATCGCGTGCATCGGCAGTCTGAGGACTGAGGAGGAACACGAGTTGTATACACAAGGAGTGCATCATCGCCGAGTAACGAAGAAGCTGGAGAACTGTCGGACTCATTAAAAAAGACCGGAGAGAAGACGTTTGCATAGACTTTAAAAGCAACAGTTGTTAAATAAAACATGGACCATGTGGGCACGTTTGGCAGCCCACGCAGAGGCTCTCATTGGATTATTCTTGTCATAAGCAGGTAGGTGTGAGAAGTAGGAGGAGGAGGAAGACGAGAAGAAGCAGCATCCTTATGCAAGACTACAGGCTTCCTGTGCAATCTCTACGAGGGAGCGTGTGGAGGAGTTCCAGTATGTGCAGAAGGGTCTCCAGACTCCATGTCTGCCCCAGTCCTCTCACTCCCTTTCATTCCCCCATTACTCCATGATGGTGCCAATATTAGCAGATGACTTGTTAACTAAACTTCACATTTTGGCCAAGAGGGACGTGGCTGAAGCCGTGGTGTTTGAATTAATAAGAGATTTAAGAGAATGTGCAATCCTCATCTGATGAAACCAAAGCTAATACGATGGAGGATAACTGTCTGCATGATGGAGGAAGAGGAGCTTTTAAAAAGGTTAAATAATGCTGAAATGAGGCTCTAAATGGAAGCGTGAGTTTTTCCAAACACATCTTTGATGCATTAAAGTGCTCCGTCCAACCCTTAATATACTGCGGAGTAATATCCTCCGTGCATTAAAGGCAACACTTTCAGTATTGATCTGAAGAGAAGTTGAGTTCAGATAAACAAACAGCTTCTCAGGTGCCATGTCATCTCTGGTACCGACCGACACAGCTGACGTGCACTGCGTGGAGATATTTATTATTTCACTAAACAAACTGAAAATCCACGGAGCGAGGTGATGACTGTGCCGACCACTTCACTTCACAGACGTCACCATCCTCAAGCAGTAATTGCATTCATTAACATACGATCTAACACGTGCAATCAGCCAGGCTACAGTTGGAGTGTTGGGGTACCGGTGCTGATCCTCACCAATTCATCCCTGACCTTATTCATAAACATCCTATTGCCTTTCGCCGTTATGAACGAGCAAGAATTACATCAAGAAAAAAAAAAGGAGGAGGCAAACATGAGGAAGATCCTCAAGCACACTTAGGTAAAATGCACATCAGTGCTTCTTTCTAGGACCGACCTATTTCATGCTATTAGCCTAAAGCATTCTTCATGATGGAAGCCCAGGTGGTTCATTCTCCCAGATATTATTCTCCCCTCCATGATGCTGTGTGCGTTTTAGAGGCGTCCACATAAAAAGTTTCTAACGACATGAATAGTGCACATCGTTTGCCGGGGAATCTGAAAAAGCTGTAGATATCAGATTCACACAATGACCCAGGATAACTGCCAGGATGAGTGAAATGTATATACGCCACATACGATATTCACAAGCAATAGATACCCTCCGCTGATAGACATAGCGAGCCATTTGCAGACTTATTTGAACAGTTTCTGGATTCTGCATTAAAAGCTAATCGGATTAATGAGGATGATACTAAATTATAGAGCAGTGGTTAAGCGGAGAGGCCCAGACCAGGGAAATGGTGGCTTTTTGCCAGAACAGGCAACCCTCTTTCATGACAACACACTTAAACCTCATTGGAACGGCTCGGAAGGATCCTCGCCACAAACTCCATTTCAAGCTAATTAAATTGATTTGTGAAATCAAACACGAAACATTAAAGGAAAAAACAATAATACACTGACAGCTATTTCATCTTACTTTGTAATTGCTACAAGCAGGTTGAGTGTACACCTCTGTCCCCGCATCAAGGGAAAACACTAAACCGCCGTAAAAGACGCACACATTATAAGTTGTGAACGGTTGGCACTCTTGCTGCAGACACAAAATAATAATGTTAACTAATGAGAGGATTCTTTACTCCGAAGAAGAGTCGCCGCCTCCTCGTGGCTACAATGCTTGTGTTTCTACCGAGTTGTTTATGTGCATGTCCTCAGAAATTAACGCTATATGTCTGAAAGATAATCATTTGATGCATCAGGATGTGAAGGTCAGCATAGAGTTACCATCTCATGTTTATTAATGTTTACATCTCAGGGAAGATATGCTGGTGTCGACCGAGGATGATTCATCTGTTGACTCGTGGATATACATATTAATCCTCCAGATACACAGTTGTATATAATGAGTCTTATGTACAAATTAATGCTGTTTTAAGATTTAATGTAGCAGTGTCATGATACAGGTCCTCGGTGTTTACTGGGACACTTTAATGGGGTCATAAGGGTATTAGTCACGCCATGTGCTTTTCTTGCTGCGTTAAGTGCAAACATGATCTGACTGAATGCAATCATCAACCGCTTTTCTAATGAAACCTGACAAGTCAAAAGGTCTGAAATGAAGAAGAAAAAAAAGGGCAAGATCAAAGATATGCCCTATGTTTAAACAGCCTGCGACAAACACAGGTACTCAGGCACTTAGTGCTCAGGAAAGGAATGCAGCTTTTGTAATGACGTGCAACTTGGTAATGCTACTGGCAAAATACATTTTATTTATTAGCCTTTATTTAACCAGGTCGGTCCCATTGAGATACAATGACCTCTTACAAGACAGCAGCATAGAACAATTGCAAGTCACAAGACACAACAGAAAACACAGAACACAAATAAAATACATTAAAAAAGATAAGGCAACAGGACTAAAGCTCCAGATTTACACCAAACAAGAAAAAGTACGGTATGAAGCCGCTCCAATTTCTCTCACACGAGTCTTAAAAGTTTCAAAGTTGATGAGCTCCTTTTAACTTTAGAGATTTTTGCAGTGTATTCCAAGCAGCAGGTGGACACAACAAAGCAATAGAGAATAAATACAAATGTTTGTCCAAAGTTTGAATCCCCACACTTTTCATTTTCCGAGATACTTCTGCAGCCGCCTCATCACCACCCACAGATGCGTTGGATATATTTTTTTCAGCCGAGAGCAGCTCCTCTACTCTACTACATATGTGCATTGCATTGCGGGACCATGGTGTCCTTCAACAGCACACTCCAAAATAACTTAGTATGCATAGTGACATTTCTGAGCACACCTAATCGTGTCACCATTTCAGCGTGAATGTACAACATCCTCCAAACATGTTCAAAATGAGTATGCAGAGTGGGATGGTGATACAGCATCGGAGTGGTCTCGAGACTGAACTCGACAACAGCGGCACTGGACGTATGTTTGGGGGACTTATGTTTGGAGTACCCTCCATAGTAAGGACTCGCTGACGACAAAAGATGACCTTTGAAGGATTACCTGCATGGAGTTGGGGCGTCCGTTGAAGGGCTGCGGCTCTGTGTAGAACTCTGTGTTGTGGTCCAGCCGTCCGTGACCTCCATACTGATCCTCATCCGAATCCAGCTTGATTTTGTATCTGACAAAGATTGACGTTAAGGTGCAATAGCAGTGGGAAACTAGATTATAAGATCTAAGACGGAAGAAGCACAGGAGAAGGTTTTAACACCAGTGCTTTTTGGTTCAGACTTGGTTTAGCAGTGCTCAGCTGGTTTATATTCATTGGAATCCTCGCATCCATCAGCATCCATCTCCCCTTCGCGGCACTACAAAAGTGACAGAGCGGAGCCCGAACCGACAAAGAGCACGCTGGCTGAAATGAACATAAATACAGAAGTGAATCAGCCATGGCTCAGCCATCCTGCCTGCCAGACTAATTTATCCACTTCACTGCAGAAATAATGATCGAATCAAAAAAGTGATCCATAACACGGACAACAAATACACCGTCTCGTAAAAGTATCCACTCATCTTGGACCTTTTTGTGTTTTTTTTTTTAATCACCCCATTATAATTAAGCTTTTTTGACACTGAAGTCACTATACATGCACCCAAAATACAACGCCACATGTAAATAACTGTCAAAGTATGGAGGTTGATATTTGGTGAAGGCACCAGAAGGCATTTCTGCATTTAGGTTTAATACTGACCCAGCAAACTGCATCAAAAAGCTCTCATATTTTTCCAAAAAAAAGACTATGTTTCTCATGCACAAAGTATAGAGAGTGATTCAAGGCTGAAAAACTATAAAACATGTCAGAGAGGGTGGTGGTTCTTCGCTACATTAAGATAGTGCTTACAATTCTGTCTTTGAAGATTGAAGGGCTGACTAATGCCTCCATCATAATGTTAACGCAGTCTCATAAAATGTGTGAGTTCTTGAGGAGGAACCGGGATGGAAAGACATTGCACATATAATATGTATCCATACCGTATGCTCCACTGCAGTGAGGGCTTCAGCATACATCCTGCTTTTCCAAAAAGTGAATTTTGCTCTACAGCAGGGAGAATATCAATTACTAATGTTGTATCGAAATTGTGAGGACTCTTTTCTCACAATTTAGATAGATTCGTCTTTATTACTCAAACAAAAAAAGATTGAGACAATTTCTCGTTTCTAAGTAAACCAATTGTTAATTTTGCTTGTGAAACTAGAATGTGTTGGTGAAAATCTAAAAACGTCGCGATAAAAAAACAATTGCGCTCTCAAAAATAATTTACTCACAAGGAGAAATTTGAAGACACAAATCTGCCTTCATACATTAGTAGTCCGTTTTCTCCAATTCTCCCAAAGTCCGTCGGAAGAAACAACGAAAACACATCCTTCCTTTCTTAAACTGCTCGACATTAGCACAGTTCCCATCTTGTTGCTGAGGGATTGATGTCGGAATCAGTTACAAGGTCATTATTAATGTCAGCATAAATATGGAAGAAATTTTAAGAACCCAATTTAAAAAAGTGAGAAATTGCCCTTCCACAAGTATGTAAATACAAATATATTCTATACAGTTTTCCATAGTATTCATCATGTACACCCCGATGTATAATGTAAATACCCACCAACATCTGAACAGTGCATTATTTACTCCCGTCTCTAAGGGACGAGAACTCGAAGGAATGGTTCTGTAACGAACATCAGGAGAGAGAAGCAGACACGTAAACAGCCTCCTAATTGGCTGTCTGAATAATCACCTGATCTCCCAATAGGCAACATTGTGGCACGCGAGTGTGATCCTCAAACCCTTCCTCATTCGACCACAGAGCCAGGAAAATTCCACCTTTGCTGCCTCCGTGTTCGCTTTGAGAGCGATGATTAAAAAAAAGGAGGCGCTGCTCCACGTATTGTTTCTCTTGAGGAGTAAGAGCCCCTCCCCCACATCTCCACTGCTCTGCTGTTTTATTGACAGGGGAAACTCATTCTGCTTGGCTGTACGATATTTATAGGACAAATATAGAAATATTCTCTCAGGGGTTTTATAGCTTCAGGGAAAGTGAGCATGCATGTTATTTCAACGGTTAATCTACAAACAATAACAAACTGGACATTGACCACTTCTAACAGTTGTGTGGTGTAAATACTTTCCAATACCTGATTGAGGGTAAGTCACACTGCAGTTATCCCTCACATAGCTTGTTGTGCATTTCCATTCATGTGGAATGCATATGGACTGTAAGAGTGCACGTGGGTGAGGCGGAGCGCTCTGGAAATGAGTCATCGTGACAGTAATTCAGAGTTCCTTGGCAAACTTCTCTGCTAGGAAGCGAGAACCAGCACAAATTGGTAGTTGCAGGCTTTGAGCGATTACGTCTTTGTCAGTGGCTACAGACGGAGGCAACAACAGCTTGCAGTGCAGCAAGTATTCTAATCAATAACGCCTTTGTGAATAAAAGGGAATGCTTTTGGAACACAATCAATTTTCCCAATAAGCAGAACGAAAAGATGGCAGTCCGAAGCTTGATGATTAGAGCCATTGGTGACCTGTAAACAATCTGGCCTCTTGCTTTAGGAACCTGACGTGGGCGAACAAAGCCGAGCTCAATGACTTTGCCCATCTGAAGTAAGTGGAAGCATTCTAACTGCCACTTCTTGCCCCCCCCCCCCGACTTGACTTCTTTCCACCTTCAGCTGAAACTTACATAAACAGATGTAAAGTGAGAAAACATGAAGACTATTTGTTTCAAATTAAAGAGATTCCATCACTTTGTAAGAGCATGACACCTAAAAGTGCTGTTTACTAGCCATCAGCATAACTGTTACGTTATCGCCGTTGTGTTGATAAACTATGAACAGGGTTCTTACACATGTTGACCGATGGATTTCCATGACTTTTCCATGACTTTAAACCAAATTTCCAACTGAAATCTTGGTATAAACATGAAAATTGTAGAAAATGTTGCGTATTGGGAGATATCGCTGGCTTATATTTTGAGCGTCTTTCTTATAAAAAAATATATATATGTATTTCAAACTTGGCGTAAACTTTTAGGATTACAATTTGTTCCATGACTTTTCCATGAAATGGCCATTTTAAAATTCCATGACTTTTCCAGGTTTTCCATGACCGACACCGACCATTGTCATGCATTTTCTAAAAAGACATGAGCGTCTTCTAATGTTTATTTTTTCTAATATTATTTTATAAAAAAATAAATGTCATAATAAACTAATGGATGATGACAGTATGGGTCTTAGTTTGTGCTTTCCTGTGCATTAATTACTGTGTGTTTTATGTATTTAGTTTCAGGTGAGGGATTTCATTGGGTGCCAATTATGATGGGTGATTAAGAATCTGCTGAAGTCAAATCTGTGTCTGTTTGAATGTCTGAATCGGTGAACTAGACTGAGATGATGTGACCAGAACACTTCCGAGTTCCACCATGTTCCAAAATCGAGCAATTGTTTTTCTGAGAAATAAGACCCAAGTTATGATAAACTGTACACTGATAAACCTTTTTTTCTACAGCCTTTGAACATGACAACATTTGGATGTTTGTGGATGATATCTAGCTGCAGAGAAAATTAAATGTAACTTTGCTTAAGCAATCCATCTCGATGAATTCTGCTGCATGCTGTGCAAAGGAGAAAAAAAATGCATATTTAATATTTTCAGAAACCTTATCTGGTACATTCTAGATAATATCCCGTTAAATGATTGCCACCGATGCACACAACAGTCTGCATTGTATTAATTTGTTATTATCGCTGCACCTGTAGTTGAATTATTACAACGGAATTCAAGGAACGGCTCAGACAGAAAAGGAGAACGATGACCTGACACAATCTCAACTGCCTTTTGGCACAATGTAAATCAAAGACCAATCTGCCCTGACAGGTACAGCTTTCATGACGGGATCCGACTGGGATTTCAAATACTCTAACCAGCCGGATAAAGCCCTGAAGAATGCGTCGACCACGAGTCTCAGACAAAAACGGTAAAAGAATTGATGGTTTGAGTGCCTGTCAAAAAGCTCACGTTGAGTGCATTTTAATGGCCAACATTTTCTGCTTCACTTTCTCTCCAGTTTCTCGTGGATAGAAAAAGAAGAAGAGAAAATTCAGAAGAAAATGAGAAGCCAAGGAGAGGCTTGTCTAAAAATGTTTAGAGGAAAACAATTGACTGTGAATTCAACTAAGGCCTGGTACTGAGGGACGATGCCTATATTGCAACTGATGTGTTATTCATCTGAAAGTTAAAACAGCAAACTTCCAGTTTTACAATAAAACCGGCAGATCTTTAGCTGGAACACATCTGAACCGCATCTAAGCATGAATGTTATTTTTGTTCCAATATTGTCAAATTATTTTTTCTATATGATTAAGACGGAAGTATTATGCAGAACTGGATACATTTTCTACAACGAGGCCACATGCTTAGAAGTAAATCAACTTTGAAAATGATACAACAAGCAAATAGAGAACACACCTTGAGATTCAGCTCGATCAGGGTCCAGCCAGCCAGCATGTGACAGACAGCAACAAAAAGGTCATTTTATATTGTTTTTTCCTGGAAAGGGATGCCCTCTTGTATAATATCCAACTCTCCCTATTGCCAACAGAAATAACCAACACATTCTCACTTCCAACTTGTCAAAAACCAACACATATTCAGTAGCCCAAAGCTTCAAACTGTGACACTCTAGGTACCCCGTTAGTGTCAGTTTGAACTCCTTTCATGCATAGTGTCCTTTCAAAATAAACCTCCATCTTCACAGGAAGTTAGGTTTAGAAAAAAAGAGTGCAGTTGAAGTTAACTTGACAGACTCACGCCACTATCGAGTTATTACAGAGTCACTACAGAGTGATACAATGTCAACCTTCCCTATTGGTTGAGACGCCCGTGTCCTGGACAACAGTCCCGTATTTGGTTGACTCCTCCCCCTCCCCTTCCCCTCCTACCTCTCGATACTACGCACTTGCTCTGAGCGTCTAAAAATGGATGAGTATAATAACACCCTGTGTTGGATCTATTTTCAGTGGTGCACACTATGGTCAGCTGCATCCAGCTACTATTGCCAGATACCACAGTGGTGTGAAGCTCCACTGTGACATCCCTGACCATCGCAGGTAGAATAAAGTTTAAGTATATGACAGCCGAGTGTAATGAAAAAACACTTTTGGACTCTTTGAGCTCGTCTTGTTTACCTCCTCTGCCTCTGAGTGGCACTTTCATCTGTCTTCTCTCCTAATTGGATCCTCTGCACACATTCCCATCGGAGGATCTGCATCTCCTCACACGCACACACCACATTTACCTTCCTCACACACACAGCACATTTGCCTTTGTGTTTACTGCATCTCTGTATAATGACAGCCAGAGCTTTGCCCTCACATTTATTAGCATTTCCTCTCAACCCACCAAGTGTCGAAGGACGCTCCTTACACATTAAAAGAAGCAACAGGAGGAAAAGATGTGGTTCCATCTAAATAAAAATAAACCCTCAAAAGCGATGTTACAGACACTGTGCAGTAGGGCTATTAGTGGTGTGCCTGAGGTTCACCCCATTAAGGCAGAGCCAAATACAAGAGGCGTAAAGCACAATTACTGCACATCACACAAGCGCACAATTAACACTTGATATTAAAACATCATTACTTCTGTTTTTTTTAACACAAATAAATAAATGTGTTTATTGTTTCAACTCATGTTTATTGTCTTTGTATTTTAACTTGTTGATTAACAATTGCAATAGAGCATTTATTTTTTCATTAAAAATATTCATACCCAGGCTTTCTATGACATAACTTAAGCAGCCACAGTACATATTATAATAATTGCATGATAATGTAATAACTAGGCAAAATGCAAAGAAATTCCTTTTCCTCAATGAGGCGTAATAAAACTACTGCTTGTTAATGATATAATCGTTTAAAAAAAAGTAGTGTATTTTGTATTTTTGCCATTTCATTCCCTTTTTAATGGAGTTTTAATATGTTATTATAATTAAAAAGAAGCATCACCTTATCCATCTAAATCAAACTTTGAAAAAAAAAGAAGAAATCAGAGGAACAACTGCTGTTTAACAGCCTTGGTTTCATCAGTTGAGACTGAATTGGTCATGTGCACGGATTTGAACCACCGGCATCGAGAGAAAACTGACAAACTGTCTGCGTTTTGGCTCGCCATCACTTTATCTAAAGCGTGGCTGAACGAAGAAACACAGCTACCTGGCGGTGGCTTCAGTGGGCCCCAGAAGAGAAGGATGCACCGTTATAATACACACAAATCTGTCAGCTTTCAGCCCCCCTTTACGTCCCTGATCATTAAGCCTGCTGTAATCAGAACTGTGGAAGTCATTAAATTCCTCTGTGCTGCTCACTGGGAGGACAGACAGCCAATAGCTCTTAAGAGAGCGCTCTCTGAATCACGTTGTTTGCTTTTGTTTCTCTGTAATGGCATAACAACACCAGCATAAACAAGAGTCAATATCCTCTCAACAGTGACTGCTGATATTACATCATAGCACTATAAGCCCCAGAGAATACTGGCATCAAAATCACAGCTCTTTATGAATCAGATGTACTTAAGTCTGATCAATTTGAGATCCCTGATCCACTTTCAATAAACCTGGCCACTGTGAAAAAGGTTTGCACTGCAAATCCTGAGCTGAGACTTGTCCCTAACAAATGCAACATTCACTCCAAACTACAAGAGACATTTCTTTATTCTTAATAAGAAATCAATCAGCCTTTAAAAAATAAAAACAACAACTATATAATCATGTCCTTTTTTTCAAAGATTAATATTTTCAGTTGAGTTGATAAAAAGATGGACTATTGTGCAATGTAAAAAAAGTTACATGCTAACCAAATTTGATACAACGTTGTCCACCGAGGACCATGAATGTAACATCAGTGGCGGCTGGCCCATAGTGGCTCGTCTCCGTAAAGACCGTGTACACACACACACACACACACACACACACACACACACACACACACACACACACACACACACACACACACACACACACACACACACACACACACACACACACACACACACACACACACACACACACACACACACACACACACACACACACACACACACACACACACACACACACTATGGAATTCCCATCTTTCTATAATGGTCCCTTTAATACAGAGTACAGACATATAGGGACAGACGGTTGGAATACCAACAGACGAGTCACGTGTCTGAAGATCTGAACGGAGAGAGCAGTGACGTGAGAGTCGAGGCCAAAAAGGATACTTCCCTGGAACTTCTACAGCCACCCTGTAGTCCTGGAAGCTCTGACTTGGGTGGAAGTTGAAGATAAAGACCACGTGTCCCCTGTCAAACACAATGACCTTGTCCTCTCCATGCTTGGCGCTGACAAAGGCCTGGAGGGAGAAGAGGGGGAGGAGGAGGAGAGGGGGAGGAGAGCGAGAGAGAAATACAATATTTCCTCATGAATAGTCATTACCTTTCTCATCTTGGATTTAGAGAGTTAAAATGGGGCACATTACATCAGTGGACTACACATTTCCAAATAGGCCGAGCAACATTCCCACACCACATTTCAGGTGGCGCTCATCAGCAGAACGCAGCGGCCCAGGACAGCGCGAGGCACACGCTGTCAGCTTCCCCGACAGCTGCACATGATAAAGCCACCACTCTGCTGCGGAGCGAGCGACTGTTAACGTGTCATTAGCAGAGATTATCAATGTCACCCAACCCCCTATTTTTAGTGTCTCGTCCGCCAAGTCAATTTCAGGGCGGCATATTCACGGCTGAGCGAGAAGATGAGCGCTCCTGCAACTGGACCGACGGAGAGGGTGGTGGAGAAGGAGACGGTCTTTTTACGGAGTCCATTTCTACGTGAGAAGACCGCAAATGTGGAGCCTCGTCTGCGGCTACCTGCAACTGCCTCCACATGGGAATAGAAACTTAACCTGCACCCGTCACGTTGCGACCTGATGAACAAGCAGAATTTACTCATGCTCACTTATAAATAAATAAATGTTAATGCAATCAACAGACTTGGCGGTGATCCTGAAATTATTGTGATTATATTCAGACTGTTGATGGGAAAATACAAATGATAATTTAACCTATAATTTTAAAGTGTGCGACAAGATAAAATACCTTCCTCACGTATCGGAGGGAGGTATTTCTCTATTTCTTACATCGCTTTAACATTAGGCGTGTGAAGTTTCTGATTGGGTCTCTGCAGGCAACAGCATGGTGACCTGAAACAACACTTTTGGGAGAACCTTAGCCTGACAATGAGGCTGAATCCCAACAGTATCCCCATTTGTCACATCAGCAATGCAACTACCATTTAAAGTGCAACATTTCCACACACTGTGGGCCTCCTAATCGCTGCTGTGCTCACTGGAACACAAGTTGAGTCGGATGCAGGTGGTGGAAACATTGAATTTCAATGTTGGTTTCGCCTGAGCAAATCTTTTATGTATCGGGAGAAGCAAGAGACATCTCGATACATTTAAAGCTGCAATCCTAATAAATAATGAGTATTTTCTAAATTGAGGTCATTGGATATGAATCTTTTTTAAGCGCAGAAAAATCTGAATGTTTGGATACACAGACTACAAATTAAGATAGATTTAGATCAAATCACCAGCAAACAATGTAATCTAATGGCTAACTGTAATGGCTTGTGTTAAAGTGGAACACGGACTCAGGAGGCCAGCTAGTGTGGACTGGTTTATTTACACGTCGTCACAGAGGAACACCTCTAGCGATGCCATCTCTGCACTCAATGTCCAGAGTTTGGCCTTTTGAAGAGGAATGCACCAATCACACTTTTTCCGTGCACACTTCCGCTTAGTTCATTTACACCTGGGACAACGGGGAGAGTTGCCGGCAGATGCTCCTCTGCTTCTCATTTAAAACTACAAAACGCCCTTGGAAGCTCCCACCACGGATGTGTCTAGATTCCAAATATAGAATATTCCCTCTAAACATGATTACCTTGGCAATTCCATTGATAAGCTCTACAGAGGATCCAGTCTCATCTACAGTAGTCCACAGCCGAGTGGTTATTGGCGTTATCTGGGAGTTATGTTCTACAGTATTTGTGTGATATTGCATCAAACCCTGAATAATTCCTTTTTTTGTCCGAGCTGCAGGGTCAGCAACAGAAACCGATTTATTATCTACTGCTTCAGTATGGTTTAGGTTTTACATATTGGACATTTTGATTAATGTGTCTACTCGGAGCCCACCTCTTCCTCCATCACTTGTAGTCTTTTAACACTAGTTAGACAGACAATGTAAGGGATCACTTTCTGTCTGTTTTAGAAACAGGGATGACCCATTTTAAATGGTCCTGGCGTAGTCCTTCAGGTGCCTCCATTCAGACATGATTCTACAAAGACCTGGACTAAATCAAGACCCCTGGACGCTGTCCAATTGGAGATGTAAATTGTAGCAGTTTCAAATTTCTAAAACTGCAAAAAGAAGGGGAAAGAAATAATATAAGTGTGGATGATCTGAGGATTCGACAGCATTTGAATTATTATTATTATAATAATTTTATTTAAAAGAATATGTTGAAAGCCCAATAACATTCTGTAAAAAACTTTTTAGTGATCCCAATATAATCATTTATCAGCTTAATATTATAATTATTTCATGAAAATAGCGAAGAAAAACATGATGAATAGACACATGCACATCTGCTCTGGAATTTTATAACCTGCATATACTGTCCTAATTTGGGGATTTGCTAAAGTACACTTAAAAGAAAGAACCCTTAAGGTATCTGTAATAAAGCCCAATATTCAGGAGTTGTCCTGGTGATGGATGGTCTTCCTGTTCTCCAGCAGCCAAGACCTTCATGCATAAAGATAACCTTAAGATGCTCGTATAAAAATAGTTATCTTGCATTATATAAATGATTTGAGGCGATGCATCAGAAGAAAAACATTAGATGATGTCTTAATTATACCTTGTAGAGCTGTCATCTGCATCACACATAGAAAGGTACAGAGAAAGCAAAGAAAAATGGCACCCAATGCTGAGCAGGTCAGCACTGGTGCCAAATGTATGCATCTTCCCTGCCAGGAGCATCCATCCCCACCGCCCCAGAAAGCTCAGAAATCAGCCGATTCCCAGGGATGTGAGGGAGTGTTTTTGAATCTATTACGCAGACTCTCTTCTAATCCCCATCAATTTAGCCACACTCCCCATTTGCATTATCCCATTACTTTGCTATCGGCCCCTGAAGAGAAAAACATTTTTTTGTTCTCTCGTGGGCTTCAAATGTAGGCAAAGAGAGAGGCTGCAGGATGAGAGTGACATCTATTACTGTGCACCTTGACAGCAGCCAGAGAAACAGGACATCTTCAAAATGAACTCTCCTTATGGTGCATTTATCACCACCTGCCTGACTACTCCAATGTGGAGAGAAGAAAACTGTAAAGGTGTGTAAAAGACGGTGGCTTTGGATATACACTCATCCTTGAAAAATAATATTACCGGAGCTAAATCATTTATGAACAATTTTCTGGGACAATAGACAACATCAAATATTCTGTATGCGACTAAAGAATGATGCCGTGACAGTATATTGGGATGAGACTGTGTTATAGAGAGTGCACAATGCCTACTGTACAGCGAGTGTGATGTCCTTACAGGTGGGGCCGCCAGCCAGCCGTACTTGTCTTCGGTACGGTTCATGTCCCGGTCAAAGGCGTAGAGCTGACCGTAGCGCAGGTGATCCGTGTCCAATAGGTTAAACTGCCGCCGGGCATAGTGGTAACTTTGATTGTTCCCCTCTCTAGGGAAATCCAGCCACTCAGGATGGCCAAACTCGTTCCCTGCAATAGAGAGTGAGGTATTAGAGAATGCACATAATGAAGGGGAAGCCACACATTCCCTTTGAATTAGCATACTCTATCGGCCGTGCCATCCTTTTTTCAGATTTTTGCAATTTTTTAACAAGACAAAAGAAGACGGATCAAAGCGACCAGAGTCAGCGACGGTGTGCGACCTTGGCATAACCCCAGCTGAGGTTAGTACTTTCCATTTTCAAACAGAGCCGCAGCGCTCCTGCAATGTTTTCACCATCTAAAGTGTGCCAACCTTCCCGTCACCCAGGACCGTGCCCTTTAATGAATTTTCTTTTTTTTAAACAAAAAAAAAATACGACGACACAAGTGAAAACATTGCAAATAAAGCCCATGGCTTACAATTGAGTCTCAGTGCTTCAACAAATTTATGTAAAAATAATTCACCGGGATATATTTATATATTATTTCTCCATAACGGAGCGCAAACGTCATGTCAACGCTGGAAACGGGGAGAAACTGCGCCGAACTTCTCATTGATCTGACACAAATAATCTTGAGAAAAAAAAAAAATTCTCCCGGAAGTCATCCCACTATTGATTAATTCATATTTAACACAGCATAAACTACATTTGTGAATTGTTCTGTAGCCTCACAACCAGCAGAACTGCACTGTTCAGGCAACTAAGGACGATTGTTCGTTTTCCTTATTTCAATGAAGAAGGAGTCCCACAGTCCAGATGCAAAATTGAACGCATACTGCATAAGTGGAGGAAACGGCGGTCTTGTTGCTACAATGCTGTCACGCCCGGAGATGAGATGATGAATCCGTCATCAGATGTCAACACAACTTCATAAAACAACAGCCAGGATAATTGAATTCCTGGCAAAGGAAGAAACGCTCAGACGAGAGACGAGACGAGTAAGATGCATGACAAGGAGAAGAATACAGGCCAGTTGTTTGTGGTGCCAAGAGCCCCCACCTCCTCACGAAAGACAAAAAGAAAAAAAAAATCAGAGTGATGAGATGAAGTGGAACAGACAGGGGCTGACAGCAGATTCTAATGAAATACATCATGTCGGTGTTAAAGAAGTAGCAAACAATAAGGACTGCCAACAGAACAAGACCACTGCAGCACTGGCCTTGGAAGCAAATGGAGAGAGAGAAAAGGAAGGGAAGATAGAGAGAGGGAATAAGGGAAGAGAGGCAGTAAGAGGGAGGAAGGGAAGGGCAGAGAGACTTTAACAAGCCTCCTACACATCTGAACTTAAACATGTAAAAGACAAAATGACATCTCAGAAAAAGGCGGATTTTCTTCCCTGTACTACAACAATAAGACGTTTTAAACGACACATCTGAAAGCCCCAGCATTGATCACACCCACACACGCTGAATGTTACTACTAAATTAGACCATATCTAAATCTACCGAAATATGAGGATGCAAATACATCATTTGAAACAAATCCTGTGAAATGTAAGAACATCTAACTGTGTGGATGTTAGTAAGTGACGATGAGAAGTTTTCAGTCATGATGGCAGATCAGTAAAGGTTTTAAGCGCAGCAAAAACAAATATGATTCTTAATAAAAGTACTATTTCTTCAGATATGTCAAAGTTTGGCCGTACAATAGCGCAAGTGAGAAGATCCCAGGATCATTAAAATCGTCATGTTACTACATTTTATTTTAGATATGATTTGTCACAAATCACAAACATGGAATGATAGTTTAATGAAACATCCTAATAACCACATGGAAGAAAACCACACATTGAAGTGAGAACTTATTTTCTGGAAAATACAGCGTACGTGTGTATGTGGCTTTCAGATCCATTTGGTGATCATATTGGTTACTTTTTGTTAAATGAGGGATCAGCTGATCATTCGACATTGTTCCAAACAACCTATACATTTAGGTCTGTCAAGACGCACCCCTTCTTTCCTGATATATTGCATTTTAGGCTACAGTCAATCAGAATTGAATGCGCATGGAGTCTGGTGGTCCACTCTCCTCCGTTTTACAGCATGAACAGGTATGGAATGGCAGACTGTTGGTGGTTGACCGGCTCTGGAGGGCATTGCCTCTGGGAAATATGAACATTTTAACTAGTTGTAAGGTGACGCAAGGAGTTTGGCAATTATTGACCCACCATGAGTTGCATCAGTGCTACCCTAAAGTACGTACAGGCATCTGCGGATCGATTAAGCTCATTCTGATTTGCAAGAATGGAGGAAGTTAGTGGCTCGGCCTACATAGTTGGATATTCTGTAATCGCAGAACTAGATTGCTACTACATAAACTAATAATGAAGAAGCCTAGAGACCATCTACATTCTCAGC
Organism: Liparis tanakae; assembly: GCA_036178185.1. NCBI lineage: Eukaryota > Metazoa > Chordata > Actinopteri > Perciformes > Liparidae > Liparis > Liparis tanakae. Next base: position 7,052,221 of record CM070099.1, on the reverse strand, counting down.
CCACTTGAAAAGAGAAGTGTGAAACGGGGGATCGCGCTGTATGAAACATCTCAAGGACATGCTAAAGATGACAAAAAAGAACGCTGATTTTTTGATTTCTCATTTTTACAAAGGCAGTCAACGCAAGCAAAAGATTGTGTGGATTCAGGTCGCATGCATGGGATATCAAGAGCTGTGAAGAGGGAGCGATGGCTTGGAAGAAAAGAGCGGCTCCTCCCTTTAAGTAGCGCCACAGGAATAAGACCCATAATTACCTAGGGGAACTCATTCTAAAAGGAGAAAGAAGAAATAACCCATTCAGATACTCTCTCTGTAAGGCATCAATCTGTGATATTCAATGCATAATTTTCTATTGTCCCCCCTCCGTCTGGCTCAACAACATCTACAGTACTTTAGATTTCCTTCATTTCCCAGAGTGACTTTTGAGTTTTGACATGTTCCCCTTGTTGCAATACATTTCATGGGGTACATGAGTTCAGACTGCAACACGCCATCAACAAGGTTTCTATACTCTACATGTAATGGATGACGGCTCCATGACGATTTGAGCTCCAAATGCTTGACACAGGTGTTCAGCTGCGTCTGAGAGTTACTTAGAGCCGCAAAATTGTTTGAACAATTTGTGGCTGGTGCTCAGAAGAAACATCACATTTTCCAGCCAAAGGATGCACCAGGTGATATATATATATGATTAGATCCCACTCTCCATCTGAAGATGTGCATAACGAGCTCATTGGGCCCAAAACTAGTATTCAACCGTTCACGAGATATCATAACCGGAACTACTCGGAAAGACACGGAACAACGTTACTGTTGACATGTAAATAAATCCCATTGGCCGTTTGATAAGTAATAGTAATACGAGTGTGCAGCAGACGGGCGTTCCTTCCAGCTGACGCCATTCACTTACTCACTCAACAAATCACCCCACACTTAACACCAACCTTTTTACAATCTCATCCCTCGTCTGCAGTGGGCACACACACACCAGATATATATATATATTTTATTTTACAGTGCTTTATTTATATTTACATATATGTTGTGTATATATACATATATATTTTATTTTATATTTCACTTTGCACACTTTACTTTATGCACTGTCACTTTCTTTCTTATACTTATATTTAATTGCGTTTAGTTTTATCGGGCTGCTTCTGCTGTCACCAAATTTCCCCTTGGGGATTAATAAAGTATAGTTCATTCGTTCATTCGTTCATTCATTCATTCGTTCATTCATTCATTCATTCATGCAGCTATTGATACACTCGCGGTCCCCGAGCTTAACATTCATGTGCTAGTGGTCGTTGTGTTGGGAACAGAGTTCAACCAATACGCTCAAACACACACACACACACACACACACACACACACACACACACACACACACACACACACACACACACACACACACACACACACACACACACACACACACACACACACACACACACACACACACACACACACACACACACACACACACACACACACACACACACACACACACACACACACACACACACACACACACACACACACACACACACACACACACACACACACACACACACACACACACACACACACACACACACACACACACACACACACACACACACACACACACACACACACACACACACACACACACACACACACACACACACACACACACACACACACACACACACACACACTGTTTTTATGTGCAACTTTGCGACCTGTTGTCGGGGCATTTTGACTCAGTTTCCCAGGATCATCGAGGTGGAAACTCACCCCTGATAAGTAGCAGCAACCTCCCTTTTCTCCCTTCTCTCTCTCTCCTCACCTCCACTGCAAGGAGCAGCAGACTTCTCTCTCACCCTTGGCAAGCAGCGGGAGCGACACTGCTGTTCAACTCCTCGTCTCTCAGGTACGAACTGAGCAGGCACACACACACACACAACCTCTTTCACAGCAGGGGTCTGAAAGACTCTGGTTGGATCGGAACACACCGCTAAGCCAGAGTAAACAAGTTTAGAGCCAGCAGCTACATCAAATTCTGCCAGCTGACTTTTCAAGAAACAAGCAACTTTTCCGCCATGGACCCGGTGATATAACTGGGTCTGATCGCTGTGTGTTCGTTAAGCTTTCCATACACTAAGGTTCTTGCATGCATACTTATCTTTTTGAACCCGCTGAATTATATACAACCACTTACATAAACTGTGAATTGGTTTTAAACACAGACATTGGGAGAGAATCTCAAAGTTCTTGCACCATTCACGCTGTATTATGACTAAACACGCGTGTCTGAGGTCCTAGTTACCAAGAAGGCCATCCTTTGTTTCTCTCACCCACACAGAGACACATCTTAGTATTCATCCAAATTGAGTTCCAAATTGAAACGCTTAATACATCTGATTAGACCATTTTATAAGACTATACATGAAGCGGCTATCATTTTCCTTTTGTTAAAGGCAACACCGTAAGTACATTTTTCGATTACTTAATTTGTCAATAAAATTATATTATTAAGTAACATTATTTTTAGTAAACAACAATTACTAAGGATAGCAATTTTAATGCCTTTTTGAGCTACTGCACTTACACATTCGGTGCCCTGTTATTGATATAATCTTTCATAATCCATCAGAGGGAAGTAAAAGGCTTCAGGCAGCCGTGGACAAGGCATCACTTGCTGTCAGTCACTGAAATAAATTCTGTTTGGATGTTCCTAAATGGGGCCCATGTAGCGCTGTTGATGCAGAATAGGTCACCAACACCGTCCTATGAATACCCGTCAGTCCATGTTTACAACTCTTGCTTTGTTTGTAATAAGTCAGTGTGAAGCCTAAAAGAACCAAAAGGAAACAATGGATCATTTTTGTTCTTTGGTTTGGACAGAGCGGGCGTGAACACTGTCAGGGCTAAATAACGAGCCGATAAAGAAACTGCTCCTGCACGCTGCGCTGGAGATAAGTCAAACGTGATGCGACTTCATCTACTGGCCCACACTTGACCTGCACACATAAGAACTCCACCACACAACAAAATGCACCCATAAATGCGGAGCAGAACATTTTTATAGTGTGGATTTTTACACTAATGAGCCTTTCCTTATCGTCCACTTGCTATGTGGGAGTGTGTGTGTGGCACACAGGGGGCAGGGAGGCCAAGTTCACACTTCATGATGCACTAATACAAATACAGGAGAGGGGAAAACAGAAATCCGCCTCGGCTGTCCGAGACAGAGTGCCCAGATACAGGCTGCAGCTTTGATAAAAGCTCCCAAAGAGCTGCACTTCATTAACAGTGGAAGTGCACCAGCCTCTTTTGCCTGTATTTGCTCTCAGTTTCCTAATGTTATTATTTTATAAAGTCTAGCGGAGATGATTGATTTCCTGTTCAGGTTGATTCAGTGCGCCGTGGAAGTCTTTGAATCTTCTTTTCATTTGGGCTTTAAAGAAACACATTGGACACACCTCCATTCGGTAATCATTTCCCTCTCCTCGAGGATAACACGGCAATGTTACCCCCATATGCCTGCATTAATCACCGTGATAATAACCTTCCTCTGCCTCCTCACAGCTGAAATAAACCAGATAGCACAGTTTGCAACAAGGACACAATATGATGGATTCTAACCACAAAATACACATGAATAAAATCATAATTTAAGTCTCCTAATACATCGGGGGCTCAGCTATCTGAGATGAAATACCGTGGAGTTTCTGTATAATATGTACAAAGTTTGTTTTTGGAACATTCATGAATGGAAAATTGCAGTATTTACTACGTCCGACTACAATACAATAAAGTCAGACATGTGGACAAACACTAGTAGTCAGGAAGATCAAGTTGTAAACAAACCAGCTAGATTATCATAACTACTTTATTTTCAGATAAATTGCACAGACAAACACGGAAATTATGGAAGGTCACATTTGACCCAGGAAGTGGGTCTCCATGAGATGGATGTTTATATATTACATTATTTACATGTCATTTACCAGATGCTTTTATCCAAAGCGACTTACAATAAGTGCATTTCAACCTAGAGTACAAACTAACAACAACAAGAATACAGAAAGTAACATTTCCTCAACATAGTCAAACTACAAAAGGTACCATAATAAGAGCTATTCAAGTGCTACTAAAGTGCAAATCTTTGTTTTAATCCAGATATAGTCGGAAAAGGTTTTTAGTGATGTTTCCACTTTGATATCATCAATTTACTTGGTGAGTCCAATGTTATTATTACTAATGGAGCTTATGGACAAACATCTATATTTATATCCTCAAATTGTAATAGCCCAGATCAGACTTACTTCTGTACATACTGTATATACACACGCATACATCAGAAATAAGTCCGTTTTCTGCCCTGTTGATGTCACCACGTCACCAATAGAGGTGTCAAGTTAAGTGGCATCATAGCCAATAAAAAGTGGTAGCTAAAACACCAACGTTATGACATTTAATTTAAGATTTTGAACCCATGCCTGGGAGGTGAAACCAAAGTTTGTTGGATCATGATGATGGTTACATTTCTGCTGGTTCCAACTTCCAATAAGTATATGATTAACGTGGGGGTGGGAGGTTGGGGGTGGGGGGGGAACCATGTTTACACGAGGTTATGTCAGACAGCTTTTCAGCTGGCACATCCCATTACTCCTCTACACAGCCCGGATCAGATAAGGGCCTGACAGTGACACAGTCCCCTCAGTAATTAGCAGCACAAGAAGGAGCCAAAGATCAATGTGTTTTCCATTGGAGCGATGCTGGCAAAGGAAGATCAATGAGGGAATCAGAGGAGACGGGAAGGCGAGATTCACAGGAATCAGATGCAGTGAAAGAAAAAATAAAAATAGCTGCAAACACGATTCAATGATTATTTGCACTCGCTGGATTGATTTCCTGTTACTGCATTATCCTACACTCCCAGTTTGCACATCTTATAAGCATTACTGGTCCTACAGCAGCGGTGGCAGTGCCATGTTCCTCAAAGAAAATACAGTGAGCTCTCAGTGAGGTCATCCATTTGAAATGCATCAGGAGAAACGGAGGTTCCAAATTCACCATCCAAGGCTGCAGTATAATATTGTATCAATCAATGAATACGGAGTGCTGTGAGAAGTTTTTAGCATAATGATTTAGACTGTAAATCTGCAAGGTTATCTTAAGTCTCTGTGAGCCCTGAAAGTCAGAAGGAGCAAGTGCCTCCATTCTGTCCCTGCTGATGTAATGATAAAAGCACTGAGGCGTTTCATTATTGCCACGCCACTCGGCCCTTTAATGTCATTGACACTTCACGTCTTTGACAGTCTCCATCTCCCAGCCTCTCACATGCCCATGCTCCCTCTGTCCTCTTGCTGCTTGGCGTTTGCTATTGGTCATGAGTAAATAAATGGCCTTTTCTAGGTTAGACACTTCCAATTGATTTGCTTGCTCAAACAATTTGCTCTTGCTCAGCACTCACTAAAAGACTGTTGATATCGATTATCTGACACGGCACGTCATCTCAGATCTACTTGATTTGATTTTTCGCGAATGCTCGCCCGATAGCTGGAAGTTCTCAGGGATAAACTTCAGAGCGGTGTGCCACTATGAAACTTTCAGACGTTGTGTTCTTCAGGGTAACTTTGAACTTTTCACCCGTTATGAGAAGATGATAGCACCGTTCTTTGAGTCAGCCAGACAGCAGTTCTCAAAAGAGAAGCATACTCATTTTTGTACCTCCTTAATACTCGTCTCTTTTCCAGAGCTGCTCTTCAAACCACTTAGCACGACTTGACAGGGTGGGCTAAATTAAAAGACTGAAATCCATGTCTGCCTTCTTTTGTCTGAGTAATTCTGCCGACTCTGATTTAAGGGACTGGAGAATAATTAGGCATACTTGTGAAGTAATCATTTTGAAAAGGTCTTAATTTTACTTTACTAGGGTATTTGTGATACAGTTCTGTCAATACTACAACATCATTTGTGCTTCTTTAATACAACCACATACAAACAAAAACTGACAGATGTACTGATGCATGAAAGGTTGAAACAAAAGTAAAAATGGAAAAAAATCTAAGAAATTTGAATAACTGAGGGACTGGAGGAAAGACTTGTGTGATAAAGTATCCATCTGCACCTTCAATGAAATGGGTAATAACTGGACTGGAGAAAACTGCATCAGCAAGAATAATTTTCATTGATTTAGAGGTTAAAAACTGCTCACAGCCAGGAGGAGAAGCGAGATCGTCGTTAAGGGGCGATTTTACAAGACAACGATGAGAGACAAATTATATCAAGTAGACAGGGGGAGGACTCAGAAGGAATTTACAGATTCACAAGTGAACATAAATGCCAATGGGAAGCATGGAGAAATGTATAGATAGTGTAAAGATGAATATAGCATAGATATAGAACATATTATTTCTGAGACAAGATGTCCCTCGCTATTTTTAATCAATGGAAAGTATAAAGGATACAAACCCTCTGATTCCATTTAAACTTTGTAAGAGAAACCGAGTACCGTATTAGTTTGGCTTAATAAATACAGTACATTCGTATGAGTTTTCAGGCCCTCTTATTATTGCCATATGTACCTAGATTGAAGCATTGCAATTTGCAATCTGCAATGCATCAACAAGTTCATCTTAATTCAGGCACAAGAGACTTATACAATATTGTCCTTTAGCACCTGGATATGTTTATGGCTCTGGACTGGGCAATATTATGTGATCAAAGGATGCAATTTTAAAAAGTATGGGTTACGGCGAAGATTGAATGAACATCTCGAGTCATTTTCACAAAGGACTCGACTGACTTCATGAAATCATTGTCAATTAACCATTCTAAGTATTGTTTTTCCAACGCTGCATCTCCTGATGATTCTGACGCTGCACTGGTTGAGAGTAAAATGACATGAGACACACAGCAGAGTGAGACTTTTATCTCTAAAGGCAGAGCATGAGATATAATTATTATCAACTGGCCCGTCAGCTGCCTACAGGGGGTCAGTTCTCTGACATCCTGTTCATTGTGAGCGGCGCTGTTATGATTGTCGGACACTTTGATTGGGGCTTTCACCCCAACCCCCAGACTTTCACAGGTTGTTTCACTCTCCTTCCCAGAGTAAAACTGGACATCGCAGTGAATACTAAGAGATAATAAATCCAAAGAGGCTGCTCGGGTATTACAGAAATACTTTGTTTGGACCCGATAGCCCGGTCACCAGGTGGAGCTAAAAGTCTGTGGATCACAAGGACCGGCTGTGTTTACATTAGTAAGGCTCATCCATGGAAATGCATTCCCCTCAACCAAGGTCAACTTCCAACATCATTCATTACCAATCTATTATCTTTACCAGCCGGTGTTAATAAATCATACCGCAGATGATATGAGAAGCATTTCGACAGTGACTACGAATTGGAATCAATGTGAAAAAAAAGAAGTAGCCTATCTGATCGTGGACATCTTTTGTCATGTATTTCCCCATCAGCTTTGGCAAGTATCAACGTCAACCGCACTACAAAAGGTTTCTTTAATGATTATCATCAGCTTTGACTCATTGGTTGCAAGCTATGTATCCATGAAACAGAATATAATAAGTATGGAAAATAAGTGACAAGGGCTACTTCAAGCCCTAGTGAATTAGGATATCTTTATTATTGCAAAGATAAATTGTGTTTGTCTTGCCCTGAAGCTACTATGGCATAATTATTATGTACACAAATAAATGCAGAAAACACCCTGAAACAATAGTGCAAAATAAAAACCCAAGGAATAGCTCATCAATTAAAAATGTAGAGTGAAGTCAGTTTATGCTTGTTGCCCGTGGAGGACTTGGGTGGACAGGAGAATAAACGTGCATTTATATCCGTTCATCGGACTCTTAGAGATTGTTGTGTCCGCCTGAGGGGAGAGCTTCAAATTCTGGATGAATATGGAACATGAAAGGGATCGAAAATAAACCCTGAACAAAAACTAAAAACAGAAAGACAATGCCTCTCAATCACAAACTCGACTGCCTCTGGACTATTAATAATATGACCCGTTCATACGAGTTTCATATACATAGAATCATTATTTGACAAGCAATGTAATGCAATTTTATATGCTGTGTTATATGCGATACATTACATGATGTGGGAGCTAAATCAACATTATTATACAGTATGAATATCGTGAACCATCATTCTGAATTAGAGAGTTTAAATTAATTCCTCAATGCACAAACAGACTTACAGTATATTAGGGCTGCAGCAGTCGGTTGTTTTTATTAAAGATTATTCTTTTCAGGAATTAATTAGTATGAAATGTTTTTGAGACAAAGGAAATGTCAAATTGCTTGTTTTGTCTGACCAATGGTTTAAAAACAATATTGATGTAATTTATCTACAACAGGGACAAGTATAACAATCCTTATACTTGAAAGAAACAAAAACCTGTTGGTCATTTCCGTGAATTAAATTAGCATTTAGTCATCATAATTGTTGTTGGTTAATTTTATGTCAATTAATTGTCACACACCCTCACACAGTGTTACCACAATCACTCACCGATGAAGTTGAGGTAGCCTTCTCCTCCCAGACCATGAGTGAGGAGGCGGATCATTTTATGCAGCTGCATGCCGCGGTCGATGACGGCCGTCATGGGAATCTGGGAGCTCATGTTGGTGTACATCTCCTTGTCCATCAACCAGAAGGCCAGACTCTTATCCCCAACCAGAGCCTAAGAAGGTGGGTTATGTGTTATGACCCACAGCAAGATAATCCAGAGCCTTCTCAGTGGGATCTTGTAGAGAATAGCCTACCTGGTCATGACTTTCTGCATAGGCTATGCATTTCTCTCCATAGCGCCTGTTGGTCAGTGTGTGGATGATATCGCCAATGTCCCAGTCCTCATCCTTTAACTCCTTCAGGATCTACACGGTGACAGAGAGGGGTTATTGAAAAAGGACATGATAGATGTGTTGCTGAGAGATCCAGTCGGGTTTTGACTGATGTCTAAAGCTCAGTATTTCAGTTCTGGCACTCTTTCCACCTTTGAGTTTTCTCTGGGTTACACTTCTTTCTCAGATCAATCTCTGTTTTGACATCTCTATATCCGCACTGTGAGTTATGTCTACCTTTGAATGGCGGTAATGGAGTTTTTAATAACTTCACTACAGCCCATGGGTAGTAAGGCATCAGCCCTCCCCACCTGAGATGGCAAGGTCAGAGCCTCTCATCCAAAAGGAGGGATTCAACAATAAATCCAACCATGGAATCAATGCCCTGCCACTAGCCTGCCTACATGCACCCTTCCTGCTGAAGGGGTCATTTCTAGGAGGTGGAGGAGCTAACAAGAGCACAGGGGCCAAGAAGAAGATAATCACATCGACGACAGTGGGCAAAACCAAGATGATTTGATAAACAAGAGAGATGTTAGAAAGCCACAGTATCTATATCAATCTGAAAAGGAAAAGAGAGAGTTTATGCCCTCAAAGAACCCTTGGTGATAGACATGCAGCCTGTCTGATTGGTGGGGGAGTTGGAGAGCCCATCTCATTGACAGGCTGAAGTCTTCTCGGTGGAATTTGCTGTGACAGATGATTGACATGTCAGGAAACCTTTATATTACTTTACAGAGCCATGATCCTCGGAGTAAAGAAGGTAATTGTGTCGATCAATATGTCTGAGATGAACTGGCTGGTGCACCTAAATAGAGGGTCTCTCGCTCTATAAATCCCCGTCTGTCCAGGGTCTCTCTTCCTAACCTCAGCCATGTGTGGCCATATTAGTTATTCCCACTGCCACAAGAAAACCTGAGTGAGGCGCTTCTCATCTGCATGTTCCCCGACCTTTGAACTCCTTTTGAGCTCAGTGCGTCGCCTCAGATTCTCGAGCCACACTGGCTGTTCATCATGGAGGACCTTATACCTTGGAACAAACATCACTGTAATTTCCACGATTACAGATTAAATCACACGTAACAACAAGATTGGCATAGAGTGTCTCGCCCCAGTTTGATCTAATGTCCCCCTGTTTTTGTCCCACGTAGATGGATTTTAATGATATTCAAATTATCTTCTTTTGTTTTTAAATTGTGTAGTATTTATTTTGCATTAGTTCTTTTTTTTGTCAAAGTTGATTACCATTAAATGTTCATGACTAGATACACTTAAGAGAAAAATGAGAGCTATGAAGCCAAATTTACAGGCACATTTGGACATTATTGCAAAAGACATTTAGTAAAGTAAATAAATAACGACAGGAGCAAAACATGGCGTGTTAAAGGTCTTCTTCAATAAATCAGAAAGATACAAATTGTGCATACATTCAAATAAAAAACAAGATATATTTAAGAAACAAATTAAAGCATGTGATTTGCTTTGACGCGTTATTTTAATGTCACTTAAAGACAGGTAACAAACCGATGCTTCCATCGTCTATATTGCTCTAAAATTGATGCGTCCTGGCTTCTACACTCTTCTCCATCTTCTTGTATGCGATGCTTGAAGAGGCTTTCAGAGACATGGGGGATAGAGTTTACATTCAATCACGCCAGAGTGCTGATCTCTTCAACGTTGCGCACTTCAAAGCGAAGACTAAGACCACAAAGATATTGGTGAGAGAGCTACTCTTTGCAGACGACATTGCACTAGTTGCCCACTCAGCAGACGAGATCCAGAGGACTGTAGATGCGTTTGCCACTGCATCAGTAAAGTTTGGCCTCTAGATTAACATCAAAAAGACAGCATTGCTGTTCCAGTCGAACTCTGCAACAACCATGGAGGAACATATCCTGGTCGATGGCACCACTCTGAACTCTGTACAAGAATTCACGTACCTCGGCAGCACAATAGTAACTGATGGCCGCATCGAAGATGAGATACAAAGGAGCATGTCAAAGGCTAGCGTGTGCTTTGGTCGCCTTCGCGAAAGACTCTGGAACAACCACCATGTGTCCACAAGAGTAAAAGGCAAAATATACAGAGCGATCGTACTTTCCACCTTGTTGTACGGGGCTGAGACCTGGACAGTGTACAGGAGTCAAGTGAAGAAAGAAACTACACGCTTTTATGATGAGACGCCTGCGGTCAATCATGAAAATCAAACGGCAGGACAGGGCGACTAACATGGAGATTCTCAAACGAGCAGGACTCCCTTCTATGGAAGAGCTCCTTATCAGAAGACTCTCCGTTGGACAGGACACCGTCTGAGAATGTCAACCGACCGTCTGCCGAGGCAGATTCTCTACTCGCAGCTACCATCTGGAGAGAGACGCCGTGGCCGCCCTCGGCTCCGTTATAAAGACACGATCAAGAGAAATCTGAAGAAAAGGGACGTTGAAACCAACTCGTGGACATCTCTTGCGCGACAGAGAGATGCATGGAGAGCGTCTGTAGGGTCGTACGACACATTGAAAGCAGTCTTTGTCGCTTGACAACCATATGATGGTGAACTGTATATTGGGAGAGAAAATCTTTGCACATCTCGTGGGATGTTAGTGAAGTTTGGGAAAATCTATTGAATAGAAGAAAGATTTTTTTTAAACATCAGGGAGATTATTAGGTTACTTCACCGATTATTAGATTACTTCACCGACAGTCGTCCTTTTATGTTTTTATTTTAATTGGCTATTTGTTTGGTTTTAGTTGTATTCAATGATTTTATGGTATGGTCTTTTTTGTTTGCCGCCAGTTGTGTTTATGCTTTGTTTATCTGTAGAGCACTTTGTAAACCTTGTTTTTAAAAGTGCTATATAAATAAAGTTATTATTATTATTATTATTATTATATAATGCATTACATTTCCTAAATAATCAAGGCAGATGGGTCAGTTATCAGGTTATTGATCTCAAGACACTTTTAAAAGAAAAGTGTCTTGCCAAGGTTGAATAGGCGAATACATCATGGAGAATATTACAATACAATGGTTTACATTGAATAGTAACATAAATGTCAAGCCTTCAGCTAAACTAAGAATGCAACACCCGCTCAAAATAAATAAATCCTCTTAATGCGACCCTCGTATTTCCACCGGCTTCAATATAAAAGCCAAATAAAAGAATCTGCAGAATATACCCCGGAGATCATCCGTCCGCCTCCACATCCACGTACATTTCAGACACTTTACACTTCCTTATGAATCATTACAATTCAATTCAACCGCAAAAGTGGTCTGGGAGCAATTAATCTGGGAGTGGGGCTGTCGGAGCGGAGACAAGAGTGACTGGGTTGACGACTTTCCTTCCACCAGCTCACCCACATCAGCCCCAACCAGCCGAGCTTCCTGGCACCACTGACACTCCACTTCATCAATGATAATGAGCAGTGCACAAATCTTACTTTGCAAGCCTGCTGCCAGGAGCCAACCAGAGTGCCCAGATTAATTAGGCAGAGCCAGAAATAAAACCCGTAGAAAAAATATCTAGCGGTGCAGGATGAGGTCATCTCCCTGCCACTGGCGTGCTGCGACTGATTCCAGAGCCTCTGCACTACCATCTCCTCTTGCTGGGAATGACTCAGAGCTAGAGATGTGTTTAGTGTACAGCTCTTGTTTTACATTTGGTGGCTGGCCAGAGCATCCTGCCTCTACTGTCTTTACTGGCACCGTGTTGCTATGGGGACATCCTCTCTCTTCAGCACATCCCCCAGAGATGAGCAGAGAACAAAGGTGTCCAACACGCAAACCCACGGATCAAGTTAATGCCTACCTATCTATATACTTTTTCTATTTGTTGAAATGTAATGAACATTCTGCCCACACAAATGTCTCCGACTTGACTGAGCTGAAAGGTACTCCTCAGCCCACCTCGCAGTTTGCTGAAGGAGTCACCGTCTAAATCTCGCCATGCCATTAACGCCACAGAAGGGAGGCCTCAGAGTGCAATACGCTCGTAAAATAAAGCAGAATGAAGCTGAAATGTGAATATTAAAATGAGGCTAAAGGAGGCCGACGGCCTGAATGTGATTAAGTCATGTTAAATGAAAGTGTTCCTGTATGATAGAGCAAAGTCTGTTGAATAGAAATGGATTCCGCCCTTGAACTAATAAGGAATGAGCTGTGCAGACTGATATTTTCATTCAATTAAAATAAATGGACGAACAGAAATACATTCCCAAATTGGGAGAATTGACTCGGAGGTCATTCAAGTTAAAGAGTGGAGAATCATAGAGAGATGCCAGTCTCTGCATCGCCTTCTCTCCTCCACGCGAGCCCCCTACATCCTCCGCCTCTAATTGCTTTAACTACATATCAATCTATTGCTTGTTAAACTAGAATGGGCAGTCGGTACAGCGCATACCTTCGCATATCACAAGATTGAATTATGAACAATTTGGCACTAGTTTCACGCAAATCGGATGCCAATTAACCGAGATATCGCAAATTTACGTTTTTCCCCTTTTTGTGACCTTGACCTTTGACCCAATCACTCCCAAAAACTAAATCGATTGTTCCTTGGGTCATGACCAATCATCCCACCAAGTTTCATAAGAATCGGCTCAGTTTTGTCTGATTTAGACGAATAACGGACGGACAAACGGACATATTCACAAATAAATACACGCCGGCCAAAACATTACCTTCTGCATTTTCAATGCGAAGGTAATCAGAGGGCTTTTGTAACATTATCCATTAGGAGTGACAGCATTTCATGGTCATGATCAGATCGAAATCATCCAAACTTGTGCCGTGCGCCTTATCTGGTCCTCATTAGGGTATCTTAATTGTTCACAGCCTGTTGGTCCTAACTGCCTTCTGCAGCCAGTAAATGAGTCATATCAATCAGTCACGCTGGGGCCGAAGCACAGCGTGAGGCCCGGCTCCAGGAAGCGGGAGAACATCACTGGTTCACAAGTGATGTTATAAATAAGCCAACGTCTCTTTGTCTGTCATTCTTGCCGTTTCTTCTTGCCTGCCTGTCTTGTCCGTCCATCTGTCTTCCTGAATGCCTGACCCCACCCCCCCCCCCCCCCCCACCATGTCTCCTTCTCCACAACACACCCCTCACTGGAGGCTCCACTTCAGTCCATTCAAATCCTTCCCTAATTGACACTCTGTGAGAAGAGGCAAGGCTAGCCCCGAGTGCACTTCACCGACTACGCCGAGGCGTGTTCATGTGAATGCCTCCCGCCGCAGAAATCCACAAAAATCCGTTGCTCACTTGCTCCCCCTCGGCTTTGTGATGTCAAGTCTCCTCGAGGAGGCAACAAATGTAATTGAAAAAAATTCAACCAGAAGAAGCATCTACAGGAATATTGCGCTGCAAAGCAATATTGTTTGAAAAGTAAAAGCAGCAACAGCCTCTCCAGAGACGTCCCGAGGATAATCCTGTAAAAACCTTCGGTTGCCGTGGAGGAGGCTGCGTTTCAGCGGCGTGGCACAGCCTGTCGCACAGCTATTGCAAGAATCACAGAGGAAGGTCAAGTCTGGGACATTCCCTCCCTCCTCTTGGCTACCGAGTAAAACCCACCGCTGTGAGAGACGGGCTTGATTAACGATGCATAGTCTTCCCCCATCGAGAAACACAAGAAACCGGAGTGCAAGAGGATGCATGCGGCGCCGAGGTCACAAACTCGGCTTCATCACCAAAATATGAGTAAATGTAACTTTCAGCGTGGGCTAACTGGAGGAAATGCCACGGCTTTACATGAATCTTACAAAAGATAACCTCTTTAGACACGATTGTCCTTCCAATACCAAACAAGATAAGTCCTCTACTTGTTGTAAACACAAAACACACAAAAGCAATCCACATAATTTACTTCCTGGCCATATTCAAAAGATTTTTAGAGATAGAGAAGGAGAGTATGAACTAAGAGGGAGATTGAATTTCAAACAGCCGATTGTTCATACAACTCAAACAAGCATGTGCATCTCTGTCTGTGGGGTGAAACAGTGGAATATTTTAACTGATGACATCAAGGAAAGTAAAAATCTATATATCTATATATATGTGCATGTGTATATATGTTTGTGTGTATATTTATATGGGTATATGTACAGTATATGATTCTCTGAATTAAGTTTCCTTGTGAAATCATAGGTTAGGGCACTTATAAGCTTGATAGCTTCAGCCTTGACCCTTTCGGTAAGCCATTTTTTTTTTTCTCTTTTGTTGTAAAAATCTTGATTTTTGTATATTACCGAAATAAACTAAACTAAACTAAACATTCTAGCCAACACAAACATCCAGAGAGAATGAGCTGCGTGTCCGCTTTCCGACAAATGTACTTTCTTAGGTAATCCTTGGCGATTTCTTAAAACACTGGCGTACGGCAGTGTGTGACGGTGCCATAAGTGCAGACAGCAACTCTGGGATAAAGAAATACATAATAACCGTTAATTATCTCCGGATGGATGGCAGAGTATGTCTACATCTTCCCTGGGCTACTCAGCTTCCATATCAACCAGTTGTGGACTTTGATACCGGATAGCCCCGATGGTTAGAAACAACGTTTTCCCATCGTGGGCCATTAAGTACTTTCACAGTGGCAGTTTGGGCTGAAGTGGCGAGCTAAAGGGGGCTTCAACAGTTGTTGTAGAAGGACAGAGAATATTTGGTGTGCAGAATTTCCCCATCCAGTCTGAAGTGGTGTCGGGTGGCAAGACATCACTCAACGGTGTTTTTAGGTTTGCTGGCTATGAGTAATCAGCCTCTTTCACTTTTAGCTGCAATCACTAAAGTTATTCACGTTAATGTTTTTGTAATCTTCTTACCTGAATCCTTTGTTATTTCACTAGAGGATAACCAGTTGCAGTGATTGCTGCAGGTCATATATTTGTGAAGCAGCATTTTAATGAGACTTAAAGTACTGATACTGGTTAAAGTACTGACACCTGTCTGTGCACTTAATTCTTGCACTGTGTTGATTGTTATTAATGTTATTGACTATTGTTGCACCACCCGCCATGAAAAATTCCTTTCATGTGAAAACATACTCGGCATGACCAGCATATTCTTAATACACAGTGTATACTGTATGTCCTGAACACTGAACATCCACAAACATTATTGTTTTAAAGTCATCCGTCGAAGTGGATGCTGTTCAATGTTTTTTACTTCAATGGCCATTTCTCTCTCACTTTTTGTACTCGAGTACACATTAGCTACAATTTGTCTGTAAGGGAGCGTGTTGTATGGCATAGCCGATGGTAACCTTGAGGATACATGGAAAAACTGAAAATTCGGACAATGGGCAGAACAAAACTTGGCTTTTTACCCACAAGACTTCACTCCTCCAAACCAGCTTTTCCCGAGGACAGAATAACAAAGTGGTGGTACTGCTCCCGTATATATAAGCTCTTTGAATGAAGCTTGAGAACCAGTTCCAAACCACATATTGCTATACTACAACCCAAACTAATGTGTCAAATAACCTTTTACTTTTTACTAATGACGCTTGTGAAAACATGAAAGGTTATTTAAAAAGGAGCAAAACAGATGACAGCTAGAGCACAACAACGTCTCTTTTCCAAAGTCACATTTTAACTTTAAGTTGATCAACGGTGTGTCTTTGTAGTCCAACATCCATAGTTTTCATGATCGTCGCTGGAATGTTTGCATGGAAGACAATTAACACTGAGGTGAACACAAACTGATGGGAACAGGGTTCTTACACATGTTGACCAATGGATTTCTAGGACTTTTCCATGACTTTAAACCAAATGACCATGACCAAACTGAAATCTCGGTATACACATGAAAACTGTAGAACATGTTGCGTATTGAGAGATATCGCTGGCTTATATTTTGAGCATCTTTCTTTAAAAAATATAATGATTTCAAACATGTGATTATTATTAATGAACATGTGATTATAACACATTTTCATGAGTTTTCTAAACATTTTATGATTTAAGTTTTTTCCATGACTTTTCCAGGCCTGGAAATGTCCATTTTAAAATTCCATGACTTTTCCAGGTTTTCCATGACCGTACAAACCCTGTGAGAAACACACACTTGTTTAGCGAAAGCATATCTACAAATGAACACATATGTAACGGTATTTTACCTCACACAGAGGTACCATTTGAGGAAATTTTAAAGCATTAGAGATCTGGTTCGGGAACTCTGTTCAATGAACTTTAGGACCGTCATGCTCTATTGCCATTTCATTAAATTAATGAATGGAAATGGAAAATTTATAATTATATTTTCTACATTTCTTAAAAGCTTAATGTGTTTCTTAATGTTAGAGTGAACATCATTTACCCTTTTCTTCATGAATTCATTACGGCTGAAATTACCCTTTGGCCTTATGAACGAGTGGTGACATAGACTAGAGTACCTGCTTATACAAAGATGTGTTGTCAGGAAGTAACATTAACACTGCATTCATTTTAAACAGAAAAATAACCTTTGCTTTGACATCATGTTTAGCCGCCCTAGACGGAATAATGAATCAAAGGTGACTGCCAGCCTATTCAAATGGTCCATAAGGAAAAAAACAACACAAAAGGAGATTTCAGCTTGGATCAGTGCCATGATGACCTTTTCTTTACCATTCTGAAAGGGTCTTCCTTTTGCTTTTATTTTCAAATCACAATTATTTTCTCCCTATCATTTATTCATAGCTCGGTGTTTGAATGTAAAAAGAATGACCTTCCCATTCAAAGAGTGGGTAGGATTAAAAAGGGGAGGAAAGGAAAAATAAATTAACACTGCTTTATAAAAAGCACAAAGACCTTCCGCAGTTTAAAGCCCCACTATGTAACTTTTCCACCTTAAAATAACAGCTTGAAAAAAATTGTGACACTATATGTTGATTTGCGCCTCTGCCACTGCCATCGGGGGTCTGGGGCCTGAAAACTGCTGAATGTAAGATGGTTGGGACCGACCCGGTACTTCCGGCGGAAGTAGTTCAACTTACTGTCTGGCAGCTTTACGCAACGTCTTATAGTGCCAGTACACGCTCGCAGGTGACTTTTTATTTGCTCCACTACGCGACGTGTAGAGACAGAGTGACATGCCGCGGCTGAACGGCTCGCTGCAGCTGCCGAGAGAGCTGCTGGTAGCGCGCATCGACCAGCTGGGAGATCAGCTGAGGGCACGTGACTGAAGAGCCATATATGGCTCGAGAGCCAGACGTTAAATACCTGAAGGGGGCGCTACAGGGGAAAAGTTACATAGTGTCGCTTTAATGAAAGAAAATAATTTGCCGCTCCACGAGAATAAAAACAAGACAAACAGGAGACTTTTGATAAACTCTTCCTGAGAGCGAAAAAGGTCAAGGAACTAATATGAACCGTTAAACATTTGTAAAAACATGTACGTCTCACTATGAATGTGACAGTCAATGTTGAAGTATCTTTTGATTCAGTAGTTTGTTTGGATCTTTGCTTAATAAGAAGATGTTACATTATCCTCCTCCGTTTTATTGTACTTAATTGTGTAATATAATATTATGCAAAGCACTTCTTTGAAGTACAGGAGTGTCCAGACAATTACAGTTTGTGACTATAAAACAGCCTGGTTTCATCGGAGCAGTGTGAAAGAAGATCTATTTCATAATTCAGTATTGGAATAATGGAAACAATCAATTTATTTAATCTCAGCAAGCAATCAATAAGTAAATTAAGTTTGTTATCCATTCAATCATGTATTTATCATTTACATGGATTTTTGTTAATTCTAAAGCAAGTCTAGGTGCCTCAGTATCAAAACGCTCCGTCCACTCAGAAATGTACGCATCCCGTATTCAACAACTGGGCCTTAAAATGAGCCAGAAGGACAGACCGGAAGACCGGGAAGCGCTGACCAATTAGGGAGAGGAGGGAATTAAACAGCGAGTTTTAGACAACGGATTAATACTTTATATTTATTCAGGCAGTACGAACAAATTATGTTTGTTTTTTAAACATCAAAGCATTTAAAAATGTTCTTGTAGAAACCCAAAAATACAAGACCCGAAAATGAGCATACATCTCCTTTAACCCAGGGATATTCTGTTACATTGTACTTAAGCGCCTTTTCCAGAACGTTGTTGTTTATTGTACAAGTAGAGACACAAAAACCTTTCTATGGTTATAATCATATATAGTCCTAAATCCAGAAGTCTGTTGATAATGCCTAGTTTCCGGGTGTATTAATAAGCATCCTTTTGCACACAAGTCACATCAGAGCAATACCGTGTGCAAGTTCCTTCAGGAAAATAAAGGGCAAGCGCCACGTGTTCCTATATTGCTCGACAAGTTTTCCACTTGAAAGCTTCTTAAAAAAGGCTCAGATGCTGAGCATCAGACTCAGCTATAAGGTAGCAAAAGAGTGTCTAAGGCATCCTAACATGTCCTATCCCTCCCTTTGTCCTTCATCCCCATTTTGAGCTGCTTTCAGTTTTTCCTCTACTGTATTTGTGGCTCGTACATTTCTGCGTGAGCGGAGGCCTACAGTGTCTGGGAAACCTGCTGGGGAGAATAACAAAAATACAAAAAGCAGAGAGGACACAAAAGAAAGAGTAAATCATCTTACCTGAATCCACTTGTCGGGGATGGCCATAGCCAGTCGGTAATCAAACCCAAGACCTCCCTCCTCCACTCCTATGCAGAGAGCAGGCATCCCCGACACATCCTGCAAAGAAGTCACACCATTTCTCTAATACCACCGGCCAAAAACAAGTGACACCCCAATTTAAGTTTGCATTAACTCTTAATTACACCAATGAATATGCAATTAAGCTATAGCCGACTATTAAGTGCTTTTAATTAATAATAGCTTTGGGCAGTGACATTTCGAAGTAAGTGGAAGCTGAAAGGTGCGTTGCGGAGTGTGTTTTTTACCTCAGCAACCGTGATGCAGTCCGGATAAAGGGTATGGAGAATGTGATTGGCAAGCATTAGGTAGACCAAAGAGTCCTCGTCCACCTGTAAGCCAAAGTACTCGCTGTAGTCCCCTGAGAAGCCAAAGCCTGAGGAGTAAACACACAGCCCGTCAACACTCATATCTTTCACTTGGATTCCTGAAATCATCCGTTGCTCAGTATGTTCAGGTGCTGTTTTACTCCACAGCTTTCATTCGGAAGAGAAAAGTGGAACGCAATGCTCACTCAGTTTAGTACAGAGACTTTGACTCGTTATCTGAAAAAAAGTGCTCGAGCTACACAGTAGCTGCTCCTTTAGAGAGCGGAGAGTGGTATATGCAGAGAGATTCATCATACCATATTAGTGATATTACCGAATCACATTGTGTAACAGCCATTTCAAAAGGGCCGTTAGGATTATTTCCCGTGCTTTCGGCGGAAGTTTTGCGTCAGTAGTTTGTGTTCATCAGACAACATTGTAGCATGTAAAATTACACACTTCAGTCAGAAGGATGACATTTGAAATACTGTTTTAATCAAGCTCCACTCATCGTGGCTGTTCCGTCGGTGAATATCTCACTTTTTAGTATTTAACTCAACTCCATTTATTTATTAAAACATTCACAAACAGTTTTTAAGTTTTTCCCTTTTTAAAATCTCAAACCCGATTCACATTTTCATGTTACACAACAATAACAACAATATATTTATGCATTCATTATTTTTTATAAAGTTAAGAAAGCAATGATGAAGTCAAGCCTGATATTCGTTGGTATTACCGTCCACATAAAATAATGATCTCCGTGACTTCCACACAGTGAGGCATACAGCGTATTGGCTAAACACTGGTATGGGATCGTTATCGGCCAATGCCAAAATCCCAGGTATTGGTTTCTGTAACAGTTCAGCTCCATACCTTTCTTTTTTATTAGTTGTTTTTATCCTGTTTAACTATCATGTCATTCCAGATCCTGCTTCCCATCTTGTCAGTCCAACTCCCTTCACCTGCCTCTGATCACCTCGTTAGTCCCTCATTCCCTTCACCTGGTCCTCACGCCCTGCTCACCTGCCTCTGATCACCTCGTTAGTCCCTCATTACCTTCACCTGGTCCTCACGCCCTTCTCACCTGCAGCCCATCCCCTCATTAGTCCCTCACTATTTAGCTCCCTCACTTCCACTTGTCCTCTGCCAGATTGTTTTGTGTTATTCTTGTAGCCCTCCAGAGTTACCAAGTGTGTTCATCTGTTCCCATCTGTTTTGTTCCTGCCGGAACTTTGAGTAAAGTAAATTATTTTCCACTTCTGTCTCCTGAGTCGTGCATTTGGGTCCACCCTAATACTCCCGTATTTATTAAAACATGTTTAGATCAGAAATATAAGCACACAAGTCTAGGCTGCATACTGCAATGAGGGCTTCAGAGGAGTGGAGGATGACACGCTTTACACACACAATACCCAGTTCTGAAATATGAGAGATGCACACAAACCAGCCTTACCGATGCCATGGTGATGGTACAGCATGGAGGTGATGCCATCGAATCGGAAGCCGTCAAAGCAGTACTCCTCCATCCACCAGCGCAGGTTTGACAGTAGGAACCGCAGCACCTCCCAGCTAGACACACACACACACACACACACACACACACAAATATTCAAGGTCAGATAAACAAGAAGCTGTAAATTATTCACACATCTCATCATGCACTTGAGGCACCAGAGATTCATTTTCACCACTACAGGACATTCACACATTGATATCCAAAGCTCCATTATGTTGAAGATGGAGTGTCATTGAGAGGAGATGGTGTTTTCATTAAGTCCACTGTAGAGGAGATGCTGCCTTTCACGCATCTAGGTGTCAGGAAGAGAAATCCTCGGCTTTCACTGCGCAGAAAGGTTTTCCAGATTTCCATCAGAGGACTTGCATGACCACTGAGCGTTTATTGTAGCCAGGCCCATCCGCCAGTACTTTAACTGGGAGGATTTCATGCTGCAAAAATATCATGCAGAGCAATGGAAATAAACTATACGCTTATTACTTTGTCCTCCATATTCAACGTATTTAAGGGAAAATACACGACAATAAAAGAAAAGAAATGGAGTAAAACCTAAACAATATCAGATTAGAAAAGCAGAACTTATGTCTGGGTTTTGTTGCCCAACAAAATGCCGGTTGGCTGGTCTTTCTTGACGGAGGCTGGAGAAGGTGGATTCCATAAATGCTGCCAGCTCCCGTTCTGGACCGAGCGATGGGAGTCATCTGGATCTGAGCAGCCACTAAAGTCAAAGTGCGTTACGCATCTCACTTCCTGCTCAGTCGCGTGTTTCCATGGAAACGTCAGGCAATCCTCCAAAACGTCAGAAAAGCCCAGTGGATGTAAGGCGAATGACACATTTATGACACTTATTAAATGTGAAAACCCGTCTTAGTCCGACATCCTCAACTCTGCTCCAACAATTACTTTAATCATATGTGTATAGTGGACCTGAATGTCAACCGTACCTAGAAACCTGTTTTTTTCCCTATTTTTGTGAGAAGCTGGTATCTCTAAAGGTCAGCGCTGCAGGCCAAGCCCCTCCCTGCCAGACCCTGAAGAACCAATGTTGTGTCTTGTATCTATTAGGCAGGACCCCTATTTGATAGGATGACACTTCAGCGACATCCATCTGAAAATATTTGTGTTGCTGTTAGATATGATTAAGACGAAAGTTGTCAACTCGCCCTCCGTTTGAAGTTTAAAAAAACTTTTTTATAAAAAGTTATACGGTGAGGCTGAAAAATACAATAAAAATAAATAAAAAAAAGGTAACTGATATTGTCATCTCAGTTCTGGAAAGTACCTGAGAATGTTCCTTCGGGTCTCTATATTCAGAGCCTGAATTATCCTGCATTGATTTTCATTTGGGCGAGTTGGGACTTCACACACAGGGGCAGTTCAACATGTATTGCTTCAATGCAATTTCATCATGTCATAAAGTTGTTGAAGCAGTGGGTCCCAGATTCACCCTTTAACAAACCTTCGGTAAAATCAGAAGGAGCAGAAGTCCATCCAAAGACCAGACATGTAGTGTTCTCAACAATACCCCCGTATAAAGTCGTATAACTTATCAAACCCCTGAATGTTTCAACAATGACATTCTCAGGATTACATCCTCAGTGGTAACGGATAAAATCATAGATATTTCTGTATGTGTAGGCCATGACTCAAGAATACATTTAAATGTGTTGCCTTCTGTGCTCCATTCCTCAGGGATGATCAACCTCAGCATTGTTTGACAGGTGTGAAGCTGCATGTTACGCTTCCTTCTTCCCTAGAGGAAGAGCACTAGGGAGCCTGGTATGATCCGATATAGCAGCCTGGCTGGGTGGCCACGCGGACACTGTGATAAATAGATTAGGTCCTCCACTCCACTGCGCACAGCCAACAAAGACTCAGACAGAATGTATCCTCACGGGACGGCGATAATAGCCAGTGAGAGCCAGAGGCCCCAAGATGAAACCATCCTGCCACATTAGGACCCACAATGCCATTCATCATCAAGTCCAATTATAGTGGGAAAGTTAGATCTCTATACCAGATGCAATACACCGCTTATCTATGCAGTTCAATGAAGTTATCGCTCGGCCTGTGGTGTTAATACAAAAGCAAATTTCATATTACACTCTCCTTATGCTAAAGCTCAGCAATGACAGCGGTTAGGGAGCGGTAACGGAGTGAAGCTCTGATATTGCTGCTTGTAGAGTAAGATAAGGTCAGCGATCATACGTGCCGTTTTACCTGCAAGAACACACTGCTTCAAAGTCAATTCAAATGATGGACTCATTTCCCCCCCCCACCCCTGCATCAGCTTTATCCTCATCGGAGCTCATTTCCTCTGACCAAAATGATGGTGTTCGAGTTCTGCTGCAAGCAGAGCTCATATGGAATCACGCGGTGCCGGTAGAAGTCAACTTTGCATAAAGGGTCACGGCAACTTGTCGCGATGGGAGAGAGAGAAAGATTAAAGTCCCCGTTTTCACAACAGCACAGGTACGCCACAGATAAGACCAAATAAATGTAAGACGCTGACAGGCCATTCCACACAAAGTGTGATGCTCAAACAACGACGCTCGACAGCCTGATGGATGGTGTGCATTTGTTGGACCAAAAAGGACAAATAAGGTGCCTCATTTAACGCATTTCAAAAGGTTCTCCTTTCCCCGAAGCCATTATTGTGTGCAGGACAGAGAAATTGACAGGAGAGACACACCGGCAATACATTAACATTTCTAGGTTGAGGCTTGATTTATTTATTTATTCAATCATGGAATTATTCATCCAGCTTGTGGATACATTAAATGCACATATGCGCTGCAGATCCTTGACTGATATGCCTTGCTGATGTTAATGCATTTTCTATTACATTTGTGACAAAAAGGTAGACATTTTAATCATGCCTGGTTTCATCAAATAAGTCACTGTCTCGTAAAACACAGTTCCATCAGCCGATTCGCAATGTGCGTTTCTTAAAATGCAAATGTGCGCCTTGTGCTGAACACGTGTAAGAAATACTTCTTCGTATTTGGCAGCGCATTGTCGAGCAGTCTGGTAATGCTGGCCGCCTTGCTGGCTAAACTCTCATCTCGCTGCCTGACAGATTGTCCCTGTATTGCTGTGCTTTGTGTCAGATATCTGCCATTTGTCTGGCATTCTTTAGGTTGCCTGGCAGCTAGCTGCTTTTGTCTGGCATCCCGGGAGATATACTCACTGCCTGTGAGACTATTTGTATGTTTAGCACCATATAATTAGAGTCACCTTGTACTGGTGCCCCATTGGAGTTTAAGCCAGTGGACCAGGTGTTGGTAGTGGCACACCAAAAAAGAGAGGTGGGCCAGAACCTAGCAGTGAGTCTTGAGGGAAAGTGCAGCCCTGCAGGCATAACTGAGGGGATAGCAGTCCCGGTGGTTTCTTAGATACAGCATGATGCTCTTTTGAAAATGATTGGACCATTTAGACTAAAATAGGAAGCCGCCACAGCGTTGTGCAGTCTGGGTTTGTGTCAAAAATGTCTAACATGTTTTCAATTTATGAAACTTAATGTTACCATTTTAGTTGCATACAAATGTAAATCAGCATCTCTAATCTCATCTGGTAGGAAAAAACTAAATGATATGGAACTCAAGGCTTTAAAACGACAGTCCCCAAATTAATGGGAGACATTGTGTCCAGAGTCTATGGCTGAAATCAGCTGCATCCTGTGTGGTGCATTGTATTGGAGAGCAAGGAATTTCAGAACGGTTATAAAACTGTTGGGTAGCTAATTTTAGTTGTCAACAATTACAACATCTCTTTAAACATTTCAAATGCATTTTCTCTGTAGTGAAGATGTAAACTATTCATTAGATCTGATTGAAACACAAAACTGACTGACTGCTGACTGAGAAATACGGTACCTTTTCTGCATTTTTTGTTTTAAAGCAGCCGAGGGGCATGACGGTGCAGAGCAGCCAAGTTCCTACCAACTGGCTCGACCCAGCGCCTACTGGAAGCACTGAGGGCAGCTCCACCCAGCCACCATGCACACCTCAGCTGATTAGCTGGAGCACAGCAGAGAGGAAGACGGCTCTTCCCCTTGCTGTGTGACTGGATGGGGCAGGGGAAATAACTCACTGGTACTAAATACTAAAATGACTCAATTTGAATTGAGTTGACATTTGAAGTGTGGGTTTATTGATTGATCAGGCTCTAGCCAGGCCCCGAATGTAGTGCAAAGATGTTTGAAGTACATCAAAACAAAAACATCTCTAAAAGCGAGGTTGAGTTTATCAATTTTTTGTTTCCTTTGTGATGTTTTTTGTGCCATTTCTTTAAAATAAAAACATAATTTATCAGCAGGTAGATTATTTGCTTCTCTGCATGTCTTCCTTTGCGTACAGGACTTCCATTTTAGAATGTTCTGATTTAAAAACTATTAAACCAACACACTGGAAGCTCAACACCTGACATAAAGATGGACATACACTACTGTTCAAAAGCTTAGGGTCATTTCGAAATGTCCTTATTTTTCAAAGAAAAGCACTGTTTTTTTCAATTAAGATAACATTAAATTAATCATAAATATTCTCTCTACATAGTTAATGTGGTAAATGACTATTCTCTGGCTTATAGGTGTATAGAGGCCCATCTCCAGTGTTTTAATGGTACATTGTGTTATCGCCTTAGAAGACTAACGGAGGGGTAGAAAACCCTTGAAAACACTTTATTTTAGCACAGCTGAAAACAGTTATGCTGGTGAGAAGTTTGAAGAAACCAATCAATATTTCAAATTAAAATCAGGATTTCTAACCTTTTGAATATCTTGACTTTATTTTGTATTCATTTTGCATTTGATAAATAAAAGTGTGAGTTTTCATGGAAAAACACAAAATTGTCTGGGTGACCCCAAACTTTTGAACGGTAGTGTAGATCTCCATCAAAATGCATGCCTATAGGGAAGAAGAGCTGATCAATAATGTTCTCTCCTTCAGAAAAAGGTATGTTTATGTGTACTGTCAAACAAAGAAATACTAAAGACACAATTTATAGTAATACAACCTACATAGCATAAGATGATTTGTATGAGAGTGTAAGTACAAAGCATATCTTGATTTAATTTAATTATTTTTTAATGATTTAGCATTATATTATGCATCACAGAACCTACATTGTGTGATAATGCCTTATTTAAAGCCCTCATACTGTAAAATATACTTACAATCCAGGCTAATCTCATCTAGTGAATGTGTAGAAACTGTATTTTGATCCCGATTCATTTAAGATCATCAGCGGCACACAGGCAGAGTAACATATACTAGACTATATAGCACCATGCACACATCAATAACAATTATTTGAACGCAATAAAAAAAGACAAGCGTAGAATAATCTTGTCAAAAGGGGGAATTATTGCGCCTTGGTCCTCAAACACAGGACCAGCCTCTTGGCACAAGAACAGGCAGAGGAGTTAAAAAGACTTTTCAAAAGAATGGCCCTGGGCCTATTTTTCATATCTTAAGAATTCACACAAAGATTGATGAAAAATGGATTCAAATGATCCCGAGAGAGGTGGCGGGATTAAAAAACATCAAGCTTCTTAGAACTCTCACATCTGAGGGCCCTGATCTGTAGAAAGACTCTGCGTCTCTGGCCGCCAGCCCCCTGCACGCCGAACCGTGGGCTCGGTCACGGTCTCAAGGTGACTTGTTTCAAAAGGTTTATGAAGGAAACATTTCTGCCTGTGACATCAAGATCAGTCGAGAGCCCGATGACTCACTCGTACATTAAGTTAAACTCGACATCCCTATACATGTACATGTTGAAACATGATTTATCAGACGGTCAATTGATACACAGGGAAAATATATTTTCAACTTTCATGGGCATTCGGAACAGTTCAGCTCAAAGCACAGGATTTATTTCCTTTACAGCCATTGTACTCAAACTATTAATTTTATGCAAACATTTAGTAGATGGAAGAACAAGTTTCCTTCAATACTGAGAGGCCAAGAACCTCTTGACATACACCAGCTCTCGTATTAGCAGCAAGGGCAAGCAGCTGTAGTATGTGTCCTATAATGCTGACGCACTGAAGTTAACAACTGGATAGCAGGCATCTAAACAACATTCTCTCCAGACTGAGCTGCATTTTTTATGAGGGAAAGTTGAGGAGAAACATGTAGGAAAAAAAAGAAGTTGCTCTTTGATAAAGCTGCAGAAGTACAAGCGGAGCAGAAGAGGCAACAACAAGGAGGATGTATCTCTGCTCCAGTAGCCAGCATCACTCAGCTTCTGCAAACCTAATACGAACATGATGGCCGATATCAGGGCTGCTTGATTAAAAACAGCACGTGTTTCCCACCAGGCATGCGGCTCACCTCCTAGGTTCATTTCCTTCCTACGGGAGTAGCAGAAAATCTCGACACAAACCGACACGTCCAAACAACCTGTGAGAGGCAGAGAAGACAAATGAACTGGCTCCACATTGCGGCTCGCCTCCTTAGGGCTTTTACAAATGACTCCTCATATGCCTCCCAGTCGTGGCATACGTCTGCACCGTGTCTAATGAGTGCTGCGGATATGAGGAGAGTTCAATAAGTAATGAAAGGAAAACCGTGTTCCCTTATTATAGCCCCTATGCCTGACACTAAACATGGTATAATGCATTGGAAACGGCTGCACACTGACACACACTTATTAAAAGACAGTTTTAAAAAAAAAAGCATTTGATAGACTCAACAGTGCCGGGTCCTCTGTGGTCTGGGATAATTCTTTGGGTGCAGATGCAAGAGCAGGGACACTTAATTAACAACACCAAGCAATATTTTTGGTGTACTGTACACTCATCAGCAGCAGAGCTGGCCAACTGCAGGCCTTTCATCCCCCCCCCCCCCCTCAAACTTTTGTAATTAGGAGGGAAATATGAACACAACCAACACCCGTCAACGCTGTAACATCTAATCATTATTCACAACAATTAAAATTCCACACCTGTCTGGCAAAATGTGTAAAGGGCACAAAATCAAGAGCATGTGAGGAAATTTACATTCACCATCAGAAGCCTGAGGAATATCAAATGAACAGTTAACCTGACCGCATGGTCATTCTGGTGGGAGATGCAATCTGTCATTTGGAGATCATGTCTTGCTTTTGACCTTCACCACGTCATGCTATATCAGATAATCTGGTCAAATACTAAAGTGGTATGTCAGCTCCCATTCATCAACCTCTTTGTATGTTGCTTATAGAACCCGTAAAACCCTCACGCTCCTTTATCAGCCCCGCTTAAAATAAGTAAACATTAATGACTTGACCTGGCCATCATGTTTTGACCATATGCGTCATTGCAATTCCACAAATATGTTGTTTATGTTTACACCACATGTGTTTATGCCAATAAACTTAATGCTAAAACTTGATGCAGGAAAGAAACAGTTTGTGTTGTTTATACCCGGCCCAGCCTCAGCCTGCTCACCCTGCTGCCGTCTGCCAAGTGGTACTGAAGCAGTCGCTGCGATACCATCAGAGGACAGCGCAGCATCTTTCCACAGGGTGCGAGCAAATTCTTCTTTTTTTTATTGTGCTTCTTACGCTGCATATCAAGGGATGACGACATTACATTGTGCAATCGTGTTGGACAATGACAATAACATAAGCTTGAACCTTGACGTACTGTCGGTAGAAGCCGTTAGGATCCCTGTCTGCTCCTGCTGTTTTCCTCCTCTGTTGCCCCCTTATCTCATGTGTGTTGTCGTTGTGCCATTTGCTTTTGTTTTTGTTTTCGTCTCACCCTGCAGTTTCCCTCCTCCGAACTCCGCCCACTGTCACGCCTCCCTCCAGAAGAGCCAGCTGGGGCGCGTCTCACCTGATCATCTCCAGCTGGCTTAAATACCCCGGTCCTGCTCTAGCTCACCGTCAGGTCGTTAGTTTACCAACCCAAAGCCGGGCCGTAGGTCCATCCACTCGTCCTGTGAGCTTTTCTTCCCGTCCTGATTCCGTAACCTGTACTTTCTTTTTTCCGCTCAGTGTAGAGGATGGGCGTCACCTGAGTGAGGAGCCAACTCTGACTGTTTTTCCTTTTCTTTGAGTGTTCGGTCGAGCTTCCCTCCAGACATCGGAGCGAGAGACTTTGGCCCCGACACCCCTGCTATTTTGTTATTCTGTTTTACCTCGTCCTTTTTTTTAGCTCTGGTTCAACTCAAGCTGCTGTCCGTGTGCATTTGGGTTCAATCTCCATACCAACTCATAACAGTAGCATGCCGAAATGTCTCCTTCCCAGTGGATTAATACAAACACGGGAACGTGGAACGGTTCGTACCTGCCGTAGTTGAAGAGGCGGCTGCCCCACTGACTGTGCTCCCCTCTGGGTGGAGAGTGGAAGAAGCACGCGTCGGAGCCATCGAAGCAGTTCAGGCCGTCCTCCGTGTTCTTGGAGGCGTGGCTGTGAACGACATCCAGCAGCACCACGATGCCCATTGAATGAGCCGTGTCTATCAGCTGCTTCAGCTCCTCCGGGGTACCGAACCGACTAAAAGGACACCAACACAGATATATGCATTAGTCCTAAACCCTTTCCCATTTCATGGTCAAAACGCTCAACCAAACCCCCAATCCAAGTCAACATGTCATAGTATACCCTATTTATAACGCCCAGACTAGATCATAACTAGTTTGGGCGTTAGGGGGATAAGTTGACTTGACTATAAAAAAAAAAGGTCCTTGAATACAAGTGTATTTTTCCTCAAATTAGCATCACAGTGACAACAGGTCTACGATTCAAGAGAAAGTGCAAGGGCACACACACTGAATGATTTTCATTAGAATGCGTTTGTTGTTCAAATAACAATACGATTGAGCAAAACATAATCCCCTCAGATCATTGAACAAAAGATCACACACGCTAATGTATAGTAATCCAACACTTCCACAGTCCTTTTTTACCAAAGGGTCATAAAGAAGACACTGTGGAAAACTTCCAAGAGTAACTTGTTTGTATGCGTACACACCGCCATATACAAACACAAGCATATCTTTGTGTGCACTCTTTATATTGCCCACTAACTTCCCGGCTGTCCTTCCAGCTATCATTATATCAGCTTCCTTTCCAACATAGGGCACATAGCGACGGTATTACCACGCTTCCTGTTATAAGAGGCGCTCAGGTTTTAAATGACACAGAAATCAATCATGGGTGAAATTACACTATATACACATTACACTTTGGGTTTATACTCCAAGCAAGTGAGGACGTATCTCAGAGAGAGGATAAATACTCAGGCTAGTCCACCTTTATCTAAGACTCCCTCTACTCGCTGGATTAACAGCAAATGTATTTACAGAGAGATTATATTTTGGAGGCAGACTTCATAACCTTGATTCAAGGTGACTATTTCTATGAAGTGGGGAGTTGCTTGCTCAGTGTTCTCCTGATGTTGTGAAGTGAAGTTCTCGAAAACTTTTTGCATGAAAAAGGGCAGGCAAAGAAAGTAGCAGATGAAGATGTGTGAATGGCATGTGACACTTATTAATATCACTCCAAGTTGTAAATCTTAGAAAAGGGAACAGAAGATTTCACTCGGTTGAGCTGAAAGAATTTACCACCTTTTTACTTCTAGCGAAAGTAATGCTGAACTCATGATCGCATGATGTATTCCACATAAAGTGAAATCCACAAAAAGGGAATGACTAATGATGAGAAAATGTTGACTATAAAACACAATACAAAAATGAGTGCATCTATAATGAATACCATAGCCATTACAAACAGAGCTTTCTCTTCAAACGTGTAACAAATTCATGTTGTATCAAACTGTTAAATTGACAAGCATTTACCTGGAAGCAGCAAAGTAACTCGTAACCTGATATCCAAAGCTTGCATAGTAGGCATGCTCCATGATTGCCATCAGCTGAATACAGTTGTAACCTGCGGAGAGGGAAGAGATTAATCGGCTTAACCAGATTATTAAACTAACTTTGTCTATTTTATGCTAACACTTCATGGAAGGCAGCATGATACAATGGAGCCCGACATCCTGGTGCTTCTTTGTTACAAAGTGCTTAACATCCCGTCTATTTGGAAAAGCCTCACTCTTGCCGTCTTTTCTTTTCTTATGACTCCAGCTGCGGAGTTCATTATCCCAAACATCGAATCAAAATGCAAATATTCAAATGATGTGCGGGTTTGGTTGGATGAAATAAAACAAGAAAACATTTCCGGAGACGGATAGCATTATCTGAAAAGGTATCCCCCTGTGTTAGGCCACATTAATGTTGGACAGCAATCGTCTGGAAGGACTCACTATTTGACCCCTGTCAGTCACACTGGGCATGTGAGCTCCAGGCATTTCCTTTTTGACACCAGCTCTGGTATCACAAAGACGAGCCGCGGCTACAGGGAAACAACAGCTATCAGAGTCAGGAGGTCATGTACAACATTTCAAAACGACCTACGACAACTGCTCCTATGAATAAGAGAATAACTTTCTAAACCGCCACTGAGCACTCTGGAGGGAAGCCCTGCGGTTTTTCCACTGTTGTGTGGAGCATATTTATTTATTTATTTATATTGCGGCTTCTTCTCATGCTCGAGAGAAAGCAAGAGACCAACAAAAAAAAAAAAAAAAAAGAACGAAATGTTGGCTTGTGACAAAGCACAGAGGATATTTCTCTTTTTAATATGTATATATACACCCACACTCGCTGTCAAGAAAATGGAATGCTGGCAGAGTCACTAGAGACCTGAAGAATCCCGATTCCCTCAGCAGGTACCGGTAGATTCTTTGGCAGCATTTACTCTGATAGTTATCTTTCCCACAAAACCGAATGACACACCCAAGGAAACAGCATTTATCAGATTGCTCCTGGTCCTCCGTAGCAGTCGTATGTGTGCCTTTTATTAATGTCAGTGCAGCAGGCTGTATTTTAATGTTAAATGACGACATGGCTCATATGAGCAGAATTGCAAACGTCCACAGGGATCTGTTCCTTGAGGTGAAAGTCTTCTTAAAATGTTTTTATCTAGCTCCTAATTATAGGTCGAGTTATTATAAAAATGCATCACACATTGCGTTATGAGATCAAGTTGCTCACAAGTCCAAAGCACAACATGTATTGAGAATGCTCAGCAATTAATGATAATTATAGCTGTTAGCAAGGATATGGACATATGGTCATCCTCTAGTCCTAAACTGTAGTCATGAAGGGAAATATGTATTTCTTAGCATTTGTTTGAATTTTTTTGTTGAATAAAGACATATTATACTCATGTTCATCATAATGTTTGTTTGGGGTTTATGCTAAGACATGTTTACATTTTTTGATGTTCAGATAATACATAGTTAAGTGTTCTCATGGTCTGGGGAGAGGTTTATTCTAATGAAACTGCATGTGAAGTAGATGAGCAGCAAATTCTGAATGGCTTATTAAATCACATATTTTAATAAATATATATATTTTTTAAAGGCAAATTAACAGAAATAACATGTCTAGCAGGCATTTGCATTTATAAAGCTGCGCCGCTAGCATGGCAAAACAATTAAAAATCCCAAAAGTATTTCACTTTCGGGTTAAATAACTAAAAGAAAAATGTAACTAAAATATAACTAAAATAGTAATGTTTGACATTTTTCTTTTGCTGTGCAAACTATTTCTCAAGCAGACTAATTCACATATTCAATTGTTATATTTTTGAAATTGGAGAGAAATTATAATCCAGTAGAAATCTCAAAATAACTTCAATGTCTTCTGTCCGCAATAATAATTAAACTAAGTTGTGATGAATATCGTGTTAGAGATGAAGGGAAATGTGGCAGCATTAATAATCAGTCAGACATCAAATTAAAGTAGCCCAGTGAAAGAAACTGACTGTTTATATATTAGCTGTGCTGAACTGAATTTATTGACTGACACACAAGTCTTCTTGGTAAAAAGAGTCATAATATTAAAAATTGTCCTATTTAGTTAAACTGAGACAGCTGCAACAGCCACTGACATTTAACCAGAGTTTCAAACAATCAATAAACCAGACGACCAAAACCTCCGAGGATTATACTGAATTAATCTGGACAAACACATTAGAAGCGAGTCCGCACGAAACTAAACTATAGTGCCGTGTAACAAATACGGTTGAACGTATCGATGGCAAACTAATTGTGACAGTTTATAATAATATACATTAAGGCATTTGTTTGAATTAATTATACAATGGGAAAATAGTGAGGATCATGAAAGAGAATAAGAGAAAGGGAATATGTTACCGGCTTTGGAGCCATATCTGCTGTGTTGTGTGTTGTGGAGCCCTCTTTACAAAACACTGTTCAACGCGGAGCGGTCCCTCGAGGGGATGCCAGTAAACAGGATGTTGACGTGGTGGTGTGGCTTTGAGCAAAGGCAGAGTGACAGGTCTGCCGTTGGAAACACGGCTACTGGAGGGACAGTGACGACCGAGATGGCACAGGATGCTGGCGGTTATAAGAAATGGCTCTCGACGAAGCGCTCCACTACTTTTTTTTTTCTTTCCCCGAGCACATTGCTGGCGCTGATTAGATCACCTCGATGCTCCGCTCTCTCCGCGTTCTTGGCTCGAAGAGATACACAATGTTCTCAAGTTGAGTCAACAAAAGCTCTCCCTAACAGTCGGATGAAGAGGATCCCAGCAGGATAATTGTCGAGCAATTTTCGCAGACTTGAGTAGCCAACGGAAGAAGCGGGACGCCAAAAAGGGAAGAGAATTATCTTGCGGAGGCTTGTGTCTTACCCAGCTCTTTTATGCGAGGCAGCACGTTGGTCGTGAAGTTGGCGTATGAGGCGACTTTTCCCTCCGGTGAAGCGATGCCTACGTGGGCCTCGTATATTCTCAGGCTCGTGGGCTTCTTTGGCCGAGGGTGGATTGGCTGGAGAGGAACCCAAAATTATGAGAAGAAATCATGATAGCACCTCCCCCATCCCCCCCTCCAACCCTCCATTGAAACAAAAAAAGAAAATACAGTACATCTTGTGAGGAATTAAGAGCCATAAAAGGTCAATTACCCAGTGTGGGTGTTTTTAAGGCAGATTATGGCGGTGCACATGTTAAAGATAAAGAGAGCCATGATGCACATTGTCTGTGCCACACAATGGGAACAGGGTGCATTTCCATTTTCACAAACCCACTACTTGAAGTGATGATTGAGACACTCGTGATGAATAAAGCGAATATACTGCCAGTGCGAGGGCGCCTCTAATTAAAATGATACTAAATAACAAGCGTTTCTTTCTAAAAGAAAATATTTACAAGAAGGAAAAAAAAAAAGAAGCTATTTAAGTTATCTTGACGCTGTTGTAGGAACTAATAATTGCAATAATTTAGTCATTTCTGTTTGACTGTATTACCTCCTACACTATTTTTACTTTTGTGTAATACTTGAACTATTAATACTGTAATGTCTTTTTTGAAAATTTAAGCAGTGCGATTTGTTCGATTTGTTCTGTGTCGGGATGGGGGGGAAAGGAAAAATAACATGTGCAATGTGTACTCTGCTTTTGAGAATAAACACAATTTACAAAAAATAACAAGCGATAAAAAGGCAAGGTGGTCTATAATAGCCTCTTATTATTTTGCTTGTGCACACTTGTGCTAGGAGAGTTAAGTATCGAGACACATTCAGACCCTCTCAGCATCAAGCACACACGTCAGCAATGGCCTCGACCGCTGTGGATACGAGATGTCACACCGATCTCAGATGTAATTGTACGTTTCACGCCGCAAGCGGACACCGAGCTCACCCAACACAAAGGCATTCTAGTGCCATTACAGGAGTGTAACTTGACAAAGCATTTCCTTTTTAATCTATTTTAGCCATCAAACCATGAAAGTTGTGAGGAGACTTTCAGAATTATGCCTACATTTTTTCGTATGAGAAAAAAACCGGATCTGCTCAGTTAAAACTGATTTTCACACCAATGTTACCTTCCCTGGGATCCAAATCCAACCCTTTGTTGAATTTTGCTCTTGGAAGGAGACACAGATTCTGATGTTTGCATTAAACAATGTCCTCTTTCAACATTGGCAGCTCAGAAAACCCTTCCAGTAACAAAATATGTTGAATGATTGCACTGCATTGATGTTTTTCTAATTATATTTATTCATTTTTTCCATATTTCTGCCTTTCTTTAAATGAGGAACACTTACAGTATAGGGCTGAGGCGGATCCCAGTGAACCCAGTCGTAGACGACAGCCTTCTCCTCCCTGGTCACATATTTTGCCCAGGGAGAGATGCGGTACAGCCGCTCACCCTTCTTGGTGTGAACTACCACCTTAGAAAACAAAGAAGAAGAAGACAAATTAGTGTTGCGTTATAGCTAGGGCATTTAAACAATGAAAGATAAGTGGTATTTTACATAAGCTGAGAACACACACACACACACACACACACACACACACACACACACACACACACACACACACACACACACACACACACACACACACACACACACACACACACACACACACGCGACTTTTCCATGACTTTAAATCAAATTTCCACGACCAAACTGAAATGTGAGAAAATGTGCTTTTTGAGCGTATTTCTTTAAAAAACATATTAATTATTTCAAACTCGGTGTAAATGAATATGTGAATAAAACATTTCCATGACTTTTCCAAAACTTTTAGGATTTGAGTTTTTTTCCATGACTTTTCCAGGCCTAGAAATGACTATTCCAGGTTTTCCATGACCGTAAGAACCCTGTTCAAACTAAAGTAGGGTGGAAAAAATTAATTCAAAATGACAACATCATTGCAAAAAAAATAATAATAATAACAGTCATTATGTTTAAGAGGCCTGGGCTTCAGGGTCCTCTGATTCTGGTGTGTCCTGTCCCTGGATGTCTACAACTTTAAAACATCAGCATTTATCAATATCTTCCAGACAGAAAATGCTTACATCATAAACAATTTTTTTTTATGTGCCATTATTCCCCATCTATTTTACAGAAAGAATGGTGCAAATTGTTCAACCAATAAACAAAATATTTTTCGACCAGGAAGAAGCTCCCCGCTCTCTAATAACATAAAAATCTCAGCTTTAAACCCATTATACTTTGCTTCCAGAGACACAATACAAAAGCCACAGTATTGAACAGAGGAGTTGGTGTGGGGAATATAGATTTAATGGTAATTATCCTGTGTTTTTTTTATTTTCCTCTCTTGGTATTAACACAGCCACTTACTGGCTCATCTTGAGCGTGGATTTGAGCCAGTGAGCAATTTAGAAAAGTAGGACAACTAAATCATTATCCCTCACTTCTTGTCTATTATGTTTGCGATTCAGGACTGGAAGGGGGTCAAATAAGTAGTTTGGAAATCTAACTGAAAAGTTATTTTGCCTCCATCAGTCAAAAAGCCAAAGGACCAAGCCAGCGTGAGAGTTGGAAAAGCCCAACAAGAAATCGATCCTGTAGCGTTAGCCGCAGTATGTGTTCGCCTCGCTTTGTCCCCTGCAGAAACCGGCATTTGAACCCAACTAATTCTGGCTTCTGTTGTAAAGTAACGACCGTACCAATGCCACCGGCAAGTGAGCCGTAGGAGAGACCCCCCCCTCCCCAGAGGAGGGGGGGGGGGTGTTCATTAAGGCCAGGCCACCTAGGGGTTAGCTGCCTGGCTCCCCTGATGACATGCTTCACAATTTATAGGATTAGTAAAAGATAGTTGGATAAATGGACTGGCATATAGCCTGAGAGAGCGGTGGTCCTTCAGATAAATTAGCCCGCATTAGTAATATAAAAAAAAAAAAAAAAAAAAAAAATCAGACTGCTGGGTGGGGAACAGGAAAAACAAAAGCTGCTCTACATGAGAGTGATTGGAGCGCGGCTCGTGCTTCCACGAGAGAGTGCTGTGGAACTAATTCTGAAGTGGAGCTCGCAGCAGGACAGCCATTCATAGGCAGCGGGGGTGCACAAAGAAAGGCCAGGTGCCAGCTTTTCCATCTGCTTCTTATCGTCCTTAGACTGACCTCCGCTGACAATGGGAGCTGGGCAACCTGTCCAGGGCACCGGACGGTGCCAGCAATGACCCGGTCCCAAGGAGAGCGGTGCCACGGCGCCGTCCCGATACCAACGCCTGGCATCTCATTGCGGAATCCTTTCTCATTCACGCCATTTGCTTTGGAGACAATGCATAATGGGTCTTTTTGCATTTAACCCCGATGAATTATTTACCGGAGCTTAAAAACAATCACGTAGAAGTGTTTTTTCACGCACAGACGAACACGGCGCCGTGCGCCGAGGGAGAGCTGGCACAGACGGGAGCGGAAATAAAAAGCCATCAGCTGGGCTCCTCGGGTGTGTCTACCCTCCGCTGAGCAGATTGTGTACATGCAGTAATCTCCCTTCTCGCCCGCGCTGAGAGTATGACATGTTGCCGACGGCGACACGCCAGGTTTTTCACTCGGTCAATAAGACAACCGCACATGACGTGGAATCTCCCTCGCACATTACAGCGACAGGTCCCCCGTACCGTAGCGACACGGCGCCTGCTAAAGCGCGGACGTCTTCTGTACTACCTTGAGTTTGGTGTTATGGGCCACAGCTGGGGTCCTGTCATGCTTGGGTGGTAGAATCAGTTCCCACTTGCCAAACTCCTTCTTGGTGTAGGGGTGGCTGAATTTGTTCCAGTCATCTATAGAGGAGGGATACAAATTAATTGGTTTGCAACACAGAGCCAGACATCATTCAGATGTTTACATTACATGTCATCCAAAGCGACTTACAATCCTGTTACATTCATACACTGTAGACGCAGCTACAGGGAGCAATTCAGGGTTAAGTGTCTTGCTCAAGGACACATCGACTAGGGCGGGGATTGAACCTCCAACCCCGTGATTGAAAGACAGACCTGCTACCCACTGACCCATAGTCGCTGATTCACTGTGTAGTGATGTGTAGTGATGAAAGAGAGCCGTAAGATCATGCATGCCGACGTCGGTACATGAATCTCTCTTGGTATGGAGTGATCACAATATCTCCCCCCCCCGCTATCTCATTATGCATAATTGTGTCTGTTTTTTTCTTTTTATTTATTCCGCACTGCTCGCGTCTATCCAGCGACTTTCGCAACAGTGAGAAAAGCAGCGGGGTCAGTCATCTAAAAAAGCAAAACTGATAAAATACCACTTCACTGCTCCTTGAATTATATCTCCGGAGGGGAACGACAAAAGAGGTGTGAAATTCATAACCCTGCTGATACCACATTAACAATCGTCATTGACTGACTGGGATATATCCGGACACAAAACATCTACCTCGGCGTGTCAATTTCGGATGTCGTTTTTTATTTAGTAATCCACATCGGTTTGTTATTCATGAGCAGAAACAAGCAGAGGATGGGAAATGAATCACAGGAGATGCTCCAGAAGTGACCGGGCACAACACCAGCACTTTCCACTGGCAGAGCAGGCCCAGTCATATTTTTTTCGCACTTTATTTTATCTCCTTTTGCTTAAACTGCTGTACAGAAACAGTGCATTATGCATCCAACCTGCACTATGGACATGACTGGGGCTGCTGGGCTGTTTCCACATTTACTATGAAATTGAAATCAAATAATATGACTGAGCCGTGTCAAAATGCAATCTCTCACAGAATTGAATGTTGGAATTGAGCTGTTGCCCAAGGTCCTGGGAAAGATAATTAAAAAAGGAAAAGTCACAGGGGGAAAATATGGAAAGAGGGAACGGCAGCGGCAGAACTAAGGAGCACAAATAAAAGTGTAGGGACAATAAACAAATTGACAAATCTCCAGTTTTGCACACAACATCCATCCGAGGGAATTATTATTATTAGCATTTGCTTTTCTTTAGCATTACCTGCAGAATGTCCGCAGCACAGAGGCGAGAGCTTGTGCTGTGGCCTGGCATAGCAAATAGTATCGGAGGTATGTGGACAGGTTTTAATTATTTCACCATCCTTCTTGTTGTTGTTTCTTCTATTATTACATTTTTTGTTAGTCCATAATATATTACTACTGGCATGTGTAAAAGATGCATTAATATAGTTGACAAAGGAAAGAAAATGACACCGAGGGCTTTTATAACCTTGTACATATGCTTGATAGATGAGAGCAAGTCTCGTTTAATCGCGTTAATGATGACAAAAATAAATAATCTTGCATCATTTTCACAGCCCACATTAAAAGAAAATAACACTCAAAAGACTATTAACCTGAAATTACTTTCAAAGTTGGAACCGGGGGGGGGGATAAGAGATTTCAGTGCATACACAGAGGTTGCACTCTCTCAACAACTTTGCAGGCGATGATGAAATAACCAGCTACTGAAATATTAACGAACACTTGCCACATTCAAAAGAACCCTCTTCAGTATAAAAGTTATCCCGTGTCATCAATATTTTCCACATTTACTATCCCAGGTTGGTTGATCAAAGGGCTGCTACCCTTGTGCCGCAGTTATCAGCTTTTTATTAATTTGAGCCCTCTTTGTGTTCAAGTAAATCAACAATGTCACATTTCTTATTTAATACACAGCCAAGATATGCACCCTTCCTCTACTGTTCTATTGCTGAAATCCCTTTGTCTTTTTCAGGCCTCGAACAGTGAACGTAACTTAATTATAAAATGTTATTTCTTTTCATTGATTGCTTTTTTACAACTGGAATGAAGGACACCTACATCCATCAGCCAGCTGCTGGCTTTTTGAAATAAACACAAATAAAAAACATTTCTGAATAGACTCATTCTTTTTGTACTAATGGCAACAACAACAAAATCTGGATATTAACGCACATAGTTTCAGCTTTAATTCCAGGGCGTTTGCATTCACATTGGATTATACTTCGTAAGAATTGGGGCACCTTAACATGCGCGAGTAGATAATAAATGAGCAGAACTGAAACTCGTACAGTACAAGCTTGAGAGAAACTAGCCCGATCACACAGCCGACATGTTCAGGAGCTGACAGGAGTTCTCCTCAGGCTACTTACTGAAGTCCCCGGTGAGAAAGAGGGCCTCTGCAGCAGGAGCCCACTCCGTAAAAAACAGGCCGCCGTCCGGCTGTCGCTGCACGCCGAAGGTCTTGTAGCTGCGTGTGAACCGGTCAAAGCCTCCTTCCGTCTCTTCCAGCTGGAAAAGCTGCTTCTGTAGCAGCTCATACCTTCAGAACACAGGGGAACACACACACACACACACACACACACAAGTTGATTGGGTCCAATGGAATAACGCACCACTAAAAGCACAGATACCTCCAATGGTTAATATCATCAGTGATGTTGAATCAATTTCACTCCATCACGCTTTTTTGACAACCCCCCCCTGAAGAGCATCGACTGCATTCGGGTGTGTTAGGTGTGGGAGGAGAGTGAAATGCCAGTAAATGGAGATAACCGTGAAAGAGTTAGTATAGCTTTCTCTCAGTGTCACTGCTGAATGTCGACTAAATATATTGAACCAAAGGATTTGAGTCGGGTAACGCTGACTCCAAAAAAGGCAAAAACAATGCATTTCATTCACCAGTCCAATTGTAATATGTTGTGCTATTTTGCTTCCATAACATGACTTTAAATATTTATATTTTGTCCATTTG
Organism: Liparis tanakae; assembly: GCA_036178185.1. Taxonomy (NCBI): domain Eukaryota; kingdom Metazoa; phylum Chordata; class Actinopteri; order Perciformes; family Liparidae; genus Liparis; species Liparis tanakae. The sequence goes on along the minus strand of CM070099.1, from coordinate 7,011,361 downwards.
CATATGTAGACCCCTCATAAATTCACAAAAAGGTTGAATTACTTATTGCCTCATTTAATATTTAAACGTATAAATTTGAAATGTATTGTCAACAGGCAACATTTCACATATTTGGGTACACAAATGTACCCCATTTACCTGGACTGTCTTACAACATGCAAGACATTTTACAATACATCCCTTGTAAGATGCTGCATGTAGCATCTAGCTGTGAGGTTGCAGATTACAACCAACTGAAACGTCCATTGTGGACAAGCCAATCAGAGAACGACAGCAACCCATGCAGAAAACGTTAAAAGGCAAATGTCTATAGCTAGGTGCTTGCCAGCATGTGCTTTGTCCTTTCTGGGCTACTGTAGAAACATGGCGACTAGTTCCATGTAAAGAATCAGCTCCTGAGATGTAAACAGCTCATTGTACGATATCAAAAACCTTATTTAACCCTGGGTTGATTGCTGTGTACGGTCCCTATTCAAATAAATAAATGAAAATGATCAGGTGAATATAGACTTAACATTATGTTCTCCTAACACAATGTTCCTTTAAAAGAAGTTTCCTATCATTGAGGATGTTTTCATACTGTGAGCCAGAAATCTCCACTCCAGGAGCACTTGCATGTACCAGACGTATCCACTTCATTACCATCTAAATTCTGAAGTTTTTGCACATTGTTGTATTCATCCATCATTCATAGCTCCCTTAAAACATTGCAACAATTGAAGGATAAAGATAAATCCAATGTTCCCTGAGCAAAAAACTTTGAGTCTAATATTTCAACTATCAGAAATAATATTCTAAACCAGGCTTTATGGTAGAATAGCTAATGTTCACATTTAAAACGTACATTTTCATAAAAATTACAATGCAAGATGTATTGAATGCAAGTAATCTGAGGAAATAATGGTAATACCCATTATTTTTTCTTTTCTTTTTTTCCACCCTTTTTACCTGGGAATATATACTGTACACGTTCTCTAAAATATTCCAGCACAAGTTTAGCAGTACACGTCGCTGCATTTTAATATTTCCATGCCAACGCTCGCTTTAATGTCCATACCACGGGGCGCAAACCTGCCTCACAATGTGTAACCATTCGGTTTGTTATCTTTAACTGGGAAGGATACACATTACTTTGCAACTTATCTCACGTAAGTTCCTTACCCCCCCCCCCCTTCCTGCCCTTCTTCCCAGTACAGAAAGCCTCTTTCAGCCAGCAGAATTAAGTGCACTCTCTCTCCCCTTTAGCCCTGAAGCCAAGCTCAGACTAGCTTGTGAATGCCCTGGGGCTGCTGATGATGGGCTGAAGTAACAGCGCCATTTCTCAGCAGCTGCTCCATGTGTTGAGCTCAGTGGATACAGGCAGTACTTGCCAAACTTAAACCTTTAAATTCCAACAAACGATGCCACATACCTCCTTTACCACCATTTCCAGAAAATGTTAAACGGAAGGACAAAGGGACGATTTCACAAAGGGGCAGAGCTCCTCTGCCACAATATTAATAGGCATGAAAGTCACACCTATGATTAGAACAAGTAAGTTCCAGACGGTTGGACCGGCGGGGATGGCGAGCTAAAATCCTGTGGCTGCAGTATTCTCCGCACATCTCCAGTGTCTGCTTCCACATGAGATTGCAGCGAGGAGGTGAGACCACACATCACAAATGAATTGAGCGCCTATAAAAATGGAACAAAGTGCAGAGTCTACAGAGTTACCATTTCATCACAAATAGCAAGCCTTTATTCCCCCGGCACTGAATAATAATATAAAAAGGCACGTCAAGGTTAAAATAGCAGACTGCTGTCTCCCTGTATTCAGTTGAAGCCGTCGCATTTATTTGAAGGTTATGAGGTTCCACCCCCATAAATGCAATGTTCGAACCTATTAAAACTACAGGCAATTCCTGTGTTTACATGTCACACTAAATGTAACAACAGAGCAGATAAATAACGGATGTCGGTGTAATAGTCATGTGCCTCTGTCAAATGTTGAGGGGCATCTATTTTGTCTTAGGCTTGAAGCCAAAAAGTGAAGGATTTATGGGAATATCCCATCTTCAAAAGGATTCAGCTCGTATGACTATTTTTTTTGTGTGCATCGCTGTCAGTCTAAGTTCTTTCATTAGCTATAATATTGCTCAAGTGGGACATTTCGAGTATATACTTGAGAGATATTCCGTCAGTGTTTCATTTTTAAGAAATATTATGGCGCACCTTGAATCTTAAGGTGAGAATCAATAGTTCCAAAATGATGCTACTCTTAAGTTTCCCTCACAAATGAATTTCCTAATTGCAATTCAAATAAATAAGACGAATCTCAGTGTATAGGGAGAAGGTTGGACGCATGTTGAATTAAACATTCACTAAAAGTCAAAAGTGATGTACTGCATTATAATGTACCACTATCTTATCATAATAAATCTTCGTTTATGTTTTTCTTTTTACCTCCTGGGAACGGTGGAGGCTTTAACCACAAGTTTATACGGCAAACTCTACACACCTGGCAGACGTGGAGAAACATTATCATCATTAACATTAATATAGTCGTGTTTTTCTCCAACTGACTAATACAAATTCAACATTCAGTTTTGCTCTCCGCCAACTCCTGAAGGAAATATTTGGCTCTTTAGCGGCTAAATACTCCACTATGTTCCCCAGATTGTCCCGAGCCGAGTGTGGCTGCCACTTGGAGCTGGGCAGAGGGCCTACAGCGGGTTTATCAGAGCTTTTTGCTGAAAATAGCTGCTTGCTGTGTCGATAAAGGACACTGATGAGTTCAGACAGACTGAACCAGAGGAGTAAGGCTATACAGTACGGCCGTGAAACCAAAACAATGAGCTAAAGCACACTGAATCCCTCCTTAGATCCGAGAGCAATGGAACACAGCAATATTTTTAAAAACACTGCAGCCCATTGTCAAGAAGTAGTACACGACAAGAGACGCTACTAAACCCCGTCGCCACAAATTACAAAAGAGGCTGGTTCTGTATCCTCGTCAGTGGTAATAGAGCAACAGGAGATTATAGATGGGAGGCACAGATTACAGTCCTGGCTCTCTTATCTCTCTCCATTTGGATAACTCTTCTCTATCTGTATCTGGTGGTGGACTTCTGCCGTGGTAAACGCTCTCCTCCGGTACCAGTGAGCATCCAGGGACTGGACATTGAGATTGTAGAATCTCACAAGTACCTGGGTGTTCACCTGAACAATAAACTGGAATGGGCTGATAATGCACACACACTTTCTAAAAAAGGGACAGCAGATTTTTTTCTGCTACGGAGACGGAGGTCTTTTGGAGTGCATATTTGCCAAGAACCTCAGTGAGTTCCGCTTTCCTTCGGTTGCCCTTCAAAATAAGAGCTGAACATTGAGCATTAATTGAGAGTGGCCGTATCAAGCCTGCAACCTTGTTTTAAAAAGGAGGTGTAGTGGAAAGCTCATTGTAGCATATGATAAAACGTGATGACTCAGACATATCTGCACTTGTTTTGTTTTGCAAAGGTTGCACATTATCGTTTTGAAAAGATATGCAGTGCAAAACTCAGTAAAACTCTTTATTGCCAAATATTTGAACTTGTTTTGTTTAGTTTTGCACAGGTTGCACTTTATTGTTGTTATCTTGAAAATATCTGTAGTGCAAAGCATGTTAATTGCAGCCAAAATAAGCTATTTATTGCCAAATATTAGGGTTTTTTGCACAGATAAAACTGTATTTGTATTCTAATAGAGTGATTGAAAACCGATTCGTTTTTTGTCTGACGGAGCAATCTGGTTTAATGAAAGTGATTGCAAAATATGAGTCACAAGAAGTTGTTATTTCAATAGAATTTCAACATGGACCATTTTGTTCCAATTTGGTTGGGGCGGTGGGGTACGAACATCTTTCTTCCTCCAAAGTGGGGCACCACAGGAAAAGTTTGAGAACCACTGCTTTAATCTGTTGAATACACTTTAATTACTACCTATATTTGTATTCCTCTGTATATTAAATATTGTTACTGTATTGCATTTGTATTACTGCTCTACTGTGCAACTACTGCTGTAACCCTGCAATTTCCCCACTGAGGGACTAATAAAGGAATATCTTATCTTATCTATACAGGGGGAAATGTCATGTGGCAAAACTGAGATATTAGACCCGCATATTACTGCACACAGTAAAATTGTAACTGACAGGCATCAGCATCCCGTCAAATATGTTCGGTGTCAGCTACATTTTCGCTTCTTCTCACGTCAACACAATTTTCCCAGAGAACTTGTCAGATCGTAACGTTGCAGAGGAAAACGCCTTCAAATTGGATCGTGTTGATATTCACAAACGAGAGGAAACTTCCAATGAGTCCCAGTCACGAGCTGAGACTTGGACTACGAAGTGACTGAAAGCGGGATTAGTGGAGAAGAGCTGGGCTCAGCAGGCACAAGAGAAAGCCAAATTGGTTAGTGGGAGATATTCCGGAGGTGCTGGTGTAAATGAGTGCGTGAAGTGGTTTGGTTTTAAAGAACGGTGACGAGCAGCAGAAGATCGATCATCTGCAGAAACAAAAAAAAGGAGAAGATCTCTCTTCCTCAGGGCTCTAGAGGAGCTCAAACAAGCCTCACTACTCTGAGTGGTCATTGTTGGATTTAGGTAGATTCATTTTACAATATTTGGTGTGTTTTTACTTAGATTTAATGACGTTATTCACTTCATATCACAATGCATTTTTAAAATATCATAATGCATAATATCCATGAGAATAATCCATAATATAATATATAATGCATAATATCCATGAGAATTCTGATACACTATGATCCTTGCAAACACACACACACATACATACATATATATATATATACATATATACACACACATATATATATATATATATATATATATATACATACACACATATATATATATATATATATATATATATATATATATATATATATATATATATATATATATATATATATATATATATATATATATATATATATATATATATATATATATACATATATATATATATATATAGTATAATCAGTTGCAAACTAATTGAGTTGGTGCTGCATTGCCAAAGTCACATATGCAATATATGTTTTTTTGCTGTACTACATTTTTCAGTTCACACAATACTAGGACCACCAATAGTTGAAACTCTGAATTTAAAACTTTATGAACAAACATCTAATTCAGATTCCTAAGGTCAACCCAAGTTTATTGAATAGTCTGGTCAATTTCAGCAAATACATTTGCATTTCTTAGAGAAAAAGGATTTCATTTGTTGTGCTTCCTTCTCTACGTGAAATGAAAGGAATCATTGGGCGAGCTTTATGGTGATCAAATTAATCAAATGGATGGTTTAAAATGACGAGGCGGATAAATCAGAGGAATTAAGTCAGTTAAAAGAATAGTTCTGACCCCTCGTTCTTCAAGCAAGAAGCTCTCATCTGATAGATAGGGTGGCTTATCTATTTTCCATCACATCTTCAACAAAAATTGATGAGAGGTCGTAGCAGTCAGAATTTAAAATCCGTCGGCGTGATTATAATCCACTTTTTAAATTCTCCCCGTGGAGCAGCTGCACTTTGTAACCTGTTCTTTAACTCACCGTTAGATAATGGAGCTTCTAAATGTAGAGTGCGTGTCCGTGTACGACTGATGGTGACAGCTGAAGCACAGAGGTGTCAGGACCGTCCACAACAGTCTGGAAAAGCACGAGGAGAGAAAAGCTTGAACTCTCCTCCAGATCTGAGCTCGCCTACAGGGCTTTCATAGGGCCCCGGCAGCAAGGTGACTTCCAAATAATGCCATTAAAGTCCTTCTTTGACGCTACATTAATGAGGCTAAAGAGGAACCTGCACGATGAGGGTGATTGATGACAGCGATACTTCCCAGCTCACCTCATACCTTTGTTGACCCTCAAGCAAGGTGACAGGAAAATGAACGCTGCCCTTTAACAAAGGCACATAAAACATTCACTTATTACAATAGTTTCAGGAAGATGACCCAATCGGACTAATAATTCCCATCGAGGAACTGTGAATTGCCTTTTTTTCCTCTCGCTTATTTTCAATCCCTGTATTTTAGCTCTTTGCTTCTCAGTCAGAGCCCATGCATTTGTATTCATCACTTCAAACTCAAGAATCCAGTCTGCTTTAAATATATTGCATCACCATCACAAGCATAAGACTCAGACTTATTACTGTATTTTCACTTTGAAATGAGCTGCGATGACACGCAAGTCTTTGCAAAAACTCGTTGCCGCCGCAATAAGCATTCCCAATGCTCCAGACTTTCATTTGGTCCAATTTAGGAGATGCGGAGCCACGAGCTGCAAACTCCCTGCAGAACCTGCAGACTTGTGCACCAGGAAGGGTACATAATGAAGCATGTCAACAGACCACTGCTCACTGTGCATCAAGGGTTTTATTCGCATTTATTTTGAAAGTAGCTTCCTGATGAAATAAAATGAGAATTCCCCACAAACCCACCGAACAACTCATTAGAATGGGAGGCCTGCTAAATCGTCTGGAGTCATTCTAACGGCCGGTCCATGCGCCGGGCCATATCTGGTGTGAAAGAAAGTTCAACAAAGCTGAGATCTGAAGGTAGCCTTGAGCCTTAACATGGCCATGCAATCTAAGGCATCAGCCTGCATGGTCATAGGTCTCTTCCTGATAAGCCAGATGAATTCTGAGCACCGTGCAGCTCGGCGAGGAGACTCAGCGTGACACCGCAGACGGAGAAAGCTCTCAATTGCTATGCCTGTGCAGCCGTGCTCATGGTGTAGTGTTTGGGCCATGGGCCTTGGGACGTCGAGGGCTTATGAAGAATTAACCTTCACACAGCCGTGCTCCTACATGTAAAATAATTGATGTGCTAGTTTCATCTGCGTGACAGGTGTTTGAGACACGTCTGTGGCTCTGTGAAGCCGAGCGATCCCAAGCTGTGTCTTAGATGGGGCCGACGAGACTAGAGCCCCACTCATATGCTTCAAATACAAAGCAGGGGGTCCCTTACCTGCCATATTAGAGACAAGATCGGACATGGCAATGAAAATGGATTAAACCAATGTGGCCCCTCAGCCAAATTTTGAAGGCTAGTGTGGGGAACGACCCAACAGTGAGTAGATACCGTAACAATTAACGCTGCACATCATTATCGCTGTCTGCTCGTGAGTGAAAAACATAACACTCCATTTTTTATCAAGACATCCAGCAGGTGAGGCTAATGCAACAGGAGGTGTGGAATTGAGCTAAATGATTACACTGTCATTGGGTGAGCCCGAGCCATACGGCCTTCCACCCAGTATCGGGCCAACAGGATCCTCAACAAGAAAGACTTATCATTAAGAAGACAATGTTGCGTTAGTATTAAATTAAACACTGTTGTCACTCATTTATTACACAATTTGTTTATTTTAAGTGCAACTTTAACAGTCTGTTTATCAGGTTAAAACCAGAACTCACAGTAGTTTTTTTTAAAAGAGCCAAGAAAACCACAAAGATTAACCTAGTTTTAGAGCCTGCGCAGACTATTGATTTAGAGTCTGTTTACTTTTGGAGATTGGAGTTGGCACAAGGTCAACTGAGGGACACAAGTTTAGTATTTTCAGGTATCTGTGAGGAGAGGCAATTCAAGTACAAATAATAGTTAATGTGGGTCAGTGTTCACTTAAAGCTAATGTCCACTCTCTAGATTTCCTATAAATATTCTCCAAACTATTTTGATGCTCAAACTGACCCAGAATAAACGGTGTGTTTATTCAGGGTCAGTTTTAGAAAGAGATGTTTCTTAACTTTAAGTTTAGAAATGTAAACTTGATGCTGATGAAACGTTTTAAGTTGCGTCTTTACTCAGTGCGTATGTAAACGTGATCATGGCATACGAGTATGTTTGGTGAGCCCACATCTAATAATCTCCAAATGATGCCACGAGGAACAAGGACACTTTAAAAAAAAAAAATCTGGATTAAAATGTGTATCTATGACTTCAGGTGCATAACATTACACATGTAGATCACAAAAAGTTATCATCTTAATGGATCTGGCTCAACTCTCACAATTTTATAAATACAAAGACGTCACATTATCTATCAGAACGTTCCTCATTGGTTTGTGCATTACTCAAATACATGACTCAATTACAAAGACGCATCACATTTCAAGTCTGGTCATAAACTATTGGGAGTTGTAGTTTGATATCATCAACCATGCAACTTTGGCAACTGCACAAACAATGTGATTTCAATCTGTGCTGGATATAAACCCAGATTATGAAATGCACTATAGTCCAAACAAGCACGTTGCAGCATATGAGATCAGTATGAATCAGTATTTGTGTTGCAGAGACCTTCACTTGGAAACCCCACAAAAAACAAGCCAATCACATGGCGCATGTGCACCGATTTGGAAGAGTTTAAACTAAACTAAAAAGCCATTCTAGGACAACTAATGCTTCGATAACAAGCGGACACAATGACGAGGGAAGCGCCTCCTCACCGGGGGCCGAGGCCTGCGGGAGGCAGAGGCTGCTGTGGCGCTGGACCACAGCGATGCTCCGGGTCGAGCTCCAGCACCACAACAGGCGAGTCGCAGACCGTTTCAGCCCGAAGCGCCAGATCACGACGCAACGTGGACGTCAGCTGACTGAGAAACACACGCTGCTGCCCTCGAACTGTCAAACATAGGAAGTGGAGACGCGGCTCGACTTCTCGGGTAACTCGTCACATAAAATGCTAGATAGCGGCTCATGTATGTTCCGCTCGTGCGTGCGTGTTATTCAGCAGGCGAGGGAGGACGGTGGCAAGCTGCTGACGTACGACCTCCACACCTAATGTCAAACCTGAACGCAGAGGGCGATGGGCTGGCGTGTGGCAAACATCGCTATTAATCTGTTAGTTGTGCATGTTTATTTCAAGACACGGATGCCATCGTAAACATGGCTTCTCCTCGCTTCGCCGGGGACTGATTTGGGCTTAAATCTGTGCACACAAGCGCCGATTAAGCCGCGTTTTACCTCCGCTTGAAGTCCTTCTCGTACGTTTTGAGACAGGGATCCATTTGGAGCAGGCAACTGAAGTCAGGAATTGCAACACTATCCTCTCGGTCTGCCATGGTTTCTCCAGGCGAAACCAATCGAGCACCGACCGCTGCTGCTCGGATGCACTGACAGCGTGTAGCACGGGGCGCGCGTGCACTGTGCGCCTCTTTATAGCGTCCGGATACAACTGCGCATCAACGCTGCTTTGCGCCAAGCCCGTCCCATCACAACGCGCTGTGTTCTCCAGCGGGTCGGACGGGAGGGAGAGCCGAGCCGAGCCGCGCGGTGCCGGGACGCAGTGCAACTTTAAGATGACAGCAGAGGAAGCATCTTGCGCGTCAGAGGGAGACGACTCGGAGTTCGAGACGCGCAGCTTTTTGCAGAATGTAGAATTGAATGAATGAATGAAATATACTTTATTAATCCCCAAGGGGAAATTTGTTGGCAACAGTATAGAAAGAAAGAAAGTGACTGTGCATAAAGTAAAGTGTGCAAAGTGAAATATAAAATACAAAATAAAATTATATATATATATATATATATATATATATATATATATATATATATATACACAACATATATGTAATACATCACTGTCAAATTAAATAATATATATAGATAGATAGATAGTGTGCAAAATGCAAAGTGTGTGTATGTGTGCAGTGCAGATCAACAGTGTAAGAATTGACTTTGTGCTTGGAAAAAAAAGAAAAAGGAAAAAGAAAAGCCTAATTAATTCAAACGCAGCGATATAAAAGCCTCAATATCTCTGGTACTCAAAATTAGGAAATAATGATTTTTCTCTTATCTCATAATTTCAAGTATTATGAGTGCATTTTGTAATAATATGAGTTGGCATCCAGGATGTTGGTGACCCTGTGACCTTTATTCTAGCTGTCAGGTCAAACTGTCTTGTTGTATGCCAACAACCAATGATAGAAGAAGCAGCACAAACATTACTTGAGTAGTAGTTGAGTAGTAACACTACAGTGCATACATGTAAAACTAAAAAAAAGGATATATTTGAAGGAAAAATAGTAAAACTACTCATTTGGGGGGCGGTTTAGCTCAGTGGGGGGAGTGGTCGTCCCGTGACCGCAAGGTAGCAGGCTCGATCCCCGCTCTCCCGATTAGATGCAGCACGAAGTGTCAATGAGCAAGACACTGAACCCCCCCAGATGCTCCCCGGGCGCGGTGCTTCACTGCAGCCCACTGCTCCTTCATAATGAAGGATGGGTCAAATGCAGACACAAATTTCCCCATTGTGGGATCAATAAAGTATACATTATTATTATTTTGAATAGGGTATTGTGCAGAAATATTTATTTAATATGGTTAAATGTGAATTAGTGGTGCATTAATATGCACATTGATTTATCATGACATCTGATGGAGGTGCAGGTTAGTTTAATTACTTTATATACTGCTTGCTATTGAATTTGTTCCGGGGATCAATAATATGATAACCTTAATAGTACATTATAATTTATTTGTTGATTATACTTTCTAATATTAATCTGAATCTGCGAAGAAACTAGTAATGTAAATGTTAGAATAATTATAGTGGAATATAGAGGAGACTGATAAAGTAGCATCCAATTGCACTGAGAACTTGAGTAAATAGAATCAGTTTCTCTCCACCTCTAACAACAACTTCTGGGCCCGGTTCTATAGCTTTTCTATAGAAACTAAATTGAAACGGACTGCATTGATTTTATTTGCTTGTTATTCAGAAAAAAAGAAAAAGGTCGCCATTGAGCAAGATCCCATTGATTTGGGCAAAGTTACATTTGTTTAACCTTGTGTGTGTGTAGGGGAGAGGGCGGGGGGTGGACTACTTTCCATTTAATCTGCATGTTTTTCTAAAATGCAAAGCTTTGAGCTTGTTGTTTGTGGCCTCAACATGTTCTGCCACAAATTACTTGACAGAAGTCACTTAATAGACTTGAGGAGTATAACCTTGCTATAATTGAGATTAAATCCCTCTTGGAAAAAGGCTGTTAAACATTCATACTGACTGAAGAAATAGTGCAGCCCCTGAAAGTGTTGTCCTTGTCGCCAAATAAAACTGTCCCATCTAAAAGTCACAAAGGGTGTGTCATTTTAAAGAGACATCTGTGGGTAAAAGAGGAAACAAGCGTGTTACTGTCCATCCTAGAAGGTTATGCCAATAAATGTTGTCTCCGAGATTCACAGCTAAATAACAAATATTTACAGGAGTACGTGAAAAGACGCAGTCGGCAACCCAATGGCAACAGCTGACACAAACATTACATTTTATCTGAAGGGTGTTAACTTGATGAGCAGAAGGACGCTCTTAATTGATTGTAGGTTATCTGTTAGCAATAGGGCTACGATTTGTATTACCTAGGCAATCTGTCTGATTGAGTCAAAAGAGATCCTCGTCTGTAAGGGACGACACAGAGAGGTTGTAAACATAAAAGACGTATCTGTTTTCCCGAGTGGGATTTCTGGCAGCCTTTTCCGCACTGCACGGTTCACAGGCCCCTTGTTTCACCTGCTTTTAGTACAAGTCACAAGTCACCTGCTGCAGATTATTAGTCCATCCCTGAAAGCTGAGATCACTCCGAAAAGACTCTGAGCTAAAATATTTCCCTCAAAGAATTCCGTTTACAAAATGGAATTTCTGGCATGAGTTAATAAAGAGCCAAATAACACTTGAGTGAAAATACCCTGATTCACTAAGGGAGTGCAGAGTCTAAACTGTAGACTGACAGCAGCTTCTGCAAATAAATAACACTCCAACCTTGCAGTAACTTACAACAAATTCCATGGAGAACAGAAAATAATGAAATTGAATAAAGATCACATTTACGAACGCTTCTCCAAAGATGGAAGAAGTTTAATGCAACATCTGTCAGCTATAAAAGGCAATCTGATCTTGATTTGGTTTTCAGCTAGTCAGCTAACAGAGCTCCAAAGGGTTAACACAAATATGATTTAACATGTCAACAAGTATAGAAATGATAAGACTTAAGAAGAACTTGAGGAATTGACAAAATAAGGTTGCTTGCTATGTGTCCTACTGTGGTTTTTAGTGTCTCTGCTGGACTCTTGTAGTTATTGTGGTTGATACTAGTCTGACAATCGTATTACACACATGTTCTTTTATTTATACTACCTGAAGATGCTTTGTCAACAGAATCAGACTGGAAATGGCAGATTTGTAGGTTTTTTTCACAACAGCTTTCCCCCAATCCTTCCAAGTCCAACCTATTCATCCAAGTATCAACCCAACAAAATCTTTCTTTTCTCTTTTTACTTTTTCCAAGATACCATGTTTGCCACCCCGATATAAATCATATATTCATTCAGAGATAATTCAGATGTTGTTGACGCTTTGAGCATTCCCCTCCCTGTTGTGCTAAACTGTATGTCCAACTGAATCCTATTTTAGTTGGAAAGAACATGATGGATGCAAAACACAATTGAAATGCCAGTTTCGACTGCCAGTGTCACTTTAATTGAAGCGGATACAAACACGCTTTTTATTTGCCTAAATTGATGTGAGTATACAAGCATGCTGCACTGATATCATGCGTAATGAAAAAATACAATTAGTCTTTCACTACCTGTAATTATTCTTCAAAATATTTTAATACATCCAAGCTGAGAGAATTACTTCCCAGAGTGTTCAATCTCCATAATAAACCGACCAGGTAAAACAAAATAGCTGCCGGAAGATAGAAGGAAAGTCACTGTAGCTCTAAATGTTTTAATAAGGCACAGAAGAAACAGAAACTGCCTTCAGCTATTTATTACACAATTTAAAATGATGACATACAAAGTAGTGCATGTATAGAAGCTGCATCTCTTGGAAAATACAAGCTTTCATTATGATATTATATATGTTTTAATTGTGGTGGCTCTAACTTATGACTGCATGCAATCATCTATTGAGCAGGGCAGAGAATGAGCATATTTACTCTGCAGGAATGCTGGATAAACATAAAGGTTAAGAAAATTAAAAAAAGATAAAACAGCATATTCTTTTTAAAGTACGGGGAACATAATTGTACTTTTCTTATTTCTGGATAAAAGCAAAAAAAAGTTTCTGAAAAAACTTGTGGCATTAAAAAGGTGCTGCCTCCCTTTGTGCCGTAAAAGTCAGGGAAGGCACAATTTTGACAGATAATGTAAAGAAAAACTGCTTCTCAGAATATCTTTGCAATGGAGAAGTTGACAGTTGGATGTGGAAATGAAATGCTAAATCATGTGCAATGTTTCTGAGGGCCATGCGAGGTAACCATATTAGGCAAGTAAATGAGCAAAGAAAAGAAAAAGGAGCTGGCAAATTCTTTCAAATTGAGATAGAAAGTGGTACTGTGAGACCCTCATACTGTATGTATTAACCCATTTGTGGCCAAAAACTATGTTGAGTGAGTTCTGTTCCGGTTTAAAATCTTAAAACCATGTACAGGTGTAATTTGTGCCCAGAGCAGTCACTCCGCTCGGCAACAACCAATCGACAAAATCAAGACAAAGTCTCGACGCATCTTCGATCCAGATTTTCCACAGTCCATGAAACAGAAAGTGGAAGAGAAGAGAGAGAGAGGGGGGGTCATGGTGCATCAGCAGGGCCATGGGGGCAGGAGGCATCGCAAAAGTGGCCAGACCATTGAAGCCAGGCAGAGATGGAGGCAAGAAACCGGGGTAAGGGGTCAGGAGCCAGGACCAGCTTCAGACACAGCCAGGTCCAATCTGAGAGGAGAAGGCACAAAGACGGCAGGGAGGAAGTATAGCTGACAACAATTACACACAAAACAGAACCAATAAACAGACACAGGATATTTCCAGATGTCATAGGCAAGGCAAAGAGGACATATCAATTAAATATATATACAGTGTATGAACAGTGGACATCTCAGGCGCTCATTGTTATCCATATTTGCATCTAATTTGAATATGATACAAGCAGACTCTGATTCTGTACGTGCAGTGCCTGATTAAGATACAGATGAAGTATTTCTGGTCGTTTTTAAGTGACTGTGCGGCAAGACGCTGCCTCACAGCCTTCTACTGAGGAAAGATATTTTCAGGGGAGCCGCTTTTCAAAACAACAGACATCTCTCAACCCGTGCTGTCAGACAAGAGTAGAGTCAGCTCTTCGGTTGGTGACTTGGGGGAAAAAAAGGGACAATTTATTTGCATCAATCCAAAACACATCAATCAAACTAAACAAAAGCATCAGGCAATGCTTCTGGAACTGCATCCATTACATAATTAGTATGCATTTTCTGAGCTTTAAATTGCTGCTGATTTCAGAGTCTGTGCAACTGAATGTTACATCATTTCTCATCAGACAATTAGTTAAGACAGTTTTGTGGTTTACAGTCCATGAACACCGACAATATAAAATATGCACTTCACGATGCATTTTCCTTGGCACCAGTCCCTCTAGAATGAAGCTATATAAATAAAACTGCTTGAATGCTACACACAAGTTTCAGTCGCACTGAATGGAGACGTATGATCATTGAATAAATGTACTTAGGTACGGCAACATGATCCAAGCACAATACAGACAACTGCTTTCTGTTGGGGTTCAAGCTATATGTCAGGGACAAGTGTGCTGAAATATTGCAACTCATATAATTCCTCTGACGGAAGGACACCACTTCTCCATGAATGCGAAATGTATCGCCGGGCAATAACGGGAGCCATATAAGATGGGAATGAAACTAATGAGAGGCGATAAGATTCACTCCAGCCTTCAATTTCAAGGATGGAGGAGCTGGTATCTCAGAAAGGACCGCAGACAGATCTTCAACGAGAGACGCCAGAGAAGGTGGGAGCAGCGATGTCAGAGTGTCTGGGTGAGGCAGAACACAAGGCATGCGTCGGCAGAGCCCAGCAGGTACGGGAATCTCTTCAAAGAGTTGTGATATCAAGGTGTTACGTCCTTTCAGCGTGCAAATGTGCAAGGGTACTTTTTTCTGAATGTTTCACAGCCATATTGGGGTTATGTTGAGTGAGTTTAAAATATGTGCTTCAAAGTGGTTTCCTACGATTGACGTCACAGTTGCGGATGTAGTTTGAGGACACAAGGAGCCAAGCGGAGCCTGTGCTGTACTCTGGGATTTTGGCAAAACTAATTTCAGAATTTCAGACTAGTCAGCCCCTTCAGAAGAAGTGGATTGTTAACACCTGACCTCACACTACTACAGGCCAAATGGTTTAAATGGAGCAGCGGGGACTCGAGGGAGGCCGCCAAAGAAAGAGGGCGAAGAGGCCGAGTTTCAGCTGGACCTCAGTGAGGGGAAATCAGGGCTTCCTTAACAGAAACATGAGACAATTGTCAAATAAGGTTAGAGAAAAATAATTACACTGGCCTTGTCTCAAGATGGAATATAATACATATCCTGATGACTAATTAAATATCTACCGTTGTCATTATTGACTTGCATGGCACACACACTGTGTGGATATGATGTCTCTCTTGGTCTTCACAAGCCTACTCTGACTGTGTCTTAAACGTGTCCTATTATCTCAGTATGATGCAAATAAAAAATGGGTTCAATTTCAGAACATTACTCACCTCCTGAAACAGAAAAAAAAGAACAAGGATCTTTTTTGCTGTTAAAATACTTGTTGAGATAAGGTTATACGCACATGTTTAAGAAAAAATTCAGACCGTTAACAGTCGATCGTAAGTGCCCTGCAAAGATGAAAGATGCATTAAAACATCAAACGTGTGCTGTGTTCACTTTTTTCAAAGTGTGAGTTTTCATCTTTGCAACCTTTCAAGATCAAGCCATGAAAATATGAAAAGTAACACACCTAACCAGACGCTGTTATTTAGGAAGACAGAGGGCGACTAAAATACTCAAGTGAAACATGTGAATATTCATAGCAAAAGAGCTAATATATTTTTAATAAGACACTAGCTACAGAAACCTTGATGTTCTTGGGTACGTCAGAATGTGCAGCTTTCTTGTCTTATTAATATTATTATTATTATTATTATTAGGAATACAGCCTTCAAAAATGTGTTTTAATTGTGATAATGAAGACACATTTTCAGGCGGTTCTCTTAAGTCGAAAACAGTGACCAATTTAAACAAGTGAACATTTGCATTAAAGTCATTAACTCAAGAGACACATAACAGCCTCCATTAGCCTCAATGTATGCATGGATGCCTCGATGATCTGAATTATATTCTGCCCATAATTTGACAGATTCATTAATATACAGAGTATTTAACTTACAAATATAAACTGTTCAGTCAGGAATACCATAACCGTGTAATATATATGTACCCGTACACATGTCACATAGAGAAGAAAATGTCAGTATTAACATATTAATAAAGGCAATTATCAAAAGAAAAAAACTGTCCAGTTATAAAAAAAATTGTGGAGGTATCAATCAGTTTGAATGACAAACGTAGAAATTAGCCTAATTTTGAATCCACTTTATACATAAAGTATAAAGCAATATTTTCTCACATACGGATGTATTTACACATAACAATGGTGAACTGATTTTCTAATTAATTTTAAATCAAAACAGGCTTTAAAGTTTTAACTCATCTCTTATGGTGTTCTGTGTTAGCTGCTGGCCATGAATTTAATACACAATAATGACTTTGGAATCATGTACTGAACGGACATAACGTCAACCCGTTTTACAGTTATATGATGTAAGTGGTGGAAGTCAATAGAATAGTCCAATTATCCAAACAAGATATTAACAGAGTTATTGACGCACATATGAAAAGCACTGCAGTGCATCCAAAGAAAACATTCCATTTCATCCATTATCCAAACCACTTATCCTTCTTTGGGGTCGCGGGGCGCTGGAGCCAATCCCAGCTGACATTGGGCGAAGGCAGGGTTCACCCTGGACAGGTCGCCAGTCCATCTCAGGGCAAATATAGAGACTGACAACCATTCACTCTCACACCTACGGGCAATTTAGAGTTCAATTAACCTGCATGTCTTTGGACTGTGGGAGAAGGCTGGAGAACCCAGAGGGTTCCCACACTGCCATTGAAAAAGAAGTGGCAGCAGCATCCTCACATGATTCATTCTGCTCGCCGTTATATCTAATCCACCTTTTTGCAAGTAAAGGCGAGCTATTGAAAATGTATCTCACTTTTGGAACTGCTGCTTCTGCTGAACTCTTTTGTAATGCTGCTTCCAATACTCGCTGCTGCTGCTCCAGTGGTGTTTTACAAACTCGATCGCCTGCGAACAGTCGGACCATCAGGGACAAAATAATCCTGTTGATTTTGCCTCTGTCCATCGGTGGTCAAATTTGAATTTTAGGCTAGTGGCGTCACTAGGTACTGCATGCTTGTGCACACGCGTTTTGGAAATATTTTGGCTCTGTTGAATGCAATATTTGTAAACTGTTAAGTTAACACGGTGCGTTGTTCCATGGGTTCACTGTCATGATGTTTGGCGCTGATATCTATTCTCATGCATGTGCGGATTACTTTCTTGTTGTGGCTGAACTCACTTCCTTTGATTATCTTTGAGCATTTGCATCATAATGCTCCCATCATGCTTCCGGGGTTCTGGTAGTGAATGCATATTAGTTTTAAAGATGTAGCATGTTGTTTTAATTCACATCATTAATTTCTTCATGGGAAACCCCATGTGGCTGCTGTCAGTGACATTTCTTTCAAATCGTTTTGATGTTGAATACTGATAGTCATTTGTTACTTGTCAATACTGCATGCCACAACTTTGTGAGAGGTCTGTGCATTTTTGTAATTTCAAAAGGAAAAGTCTATTTCTGAGTTGATTATTTTCCCAGTCTGCTGTTTCAAATATGTTGGTGGTGATTTGCTCAAGGTTGTTAAAATCTGCTCTGATGCTTCGTCATTGTTGAGTGCCACACAGTTCTTTTGTAGAGGTTAACAGCAGCTTATTTGGGATAATACAAAATATGTCTATAATTTTTTCTGTGTTTGTGTGAGGCCATTTGATAATAATACCGTAAGAGATTAAAAAAAGAGAGTCATAAAGCGGGAAATATAATCTAGAAACCTACAGTTGTATCCGTTCAAAGAGACAATTATGTTTACGGATCTTATGGCCAAGTGGGAACATACACAAGCAAAATAATATAGGACCTACAAAGTAACCCTGTGTGACCCAGCAAGTAACAGTGTGTCTAGCAAGGAGGATGATAAATTGCCGACAGTGAAAGAAAAGGTTCTCTGGGAAATGTAGTAGCTGAGCCAGCAAAGTGCTGTATCTCTAATACCCAACCAGAGCTTGAGGCACTCAATTAAAGTTGCATGATCAACAGTATCAAAAGCCTTGCTGAGATCTAAAAGGATTAAGATCGGACATTCCCTAGCATAACTGTTAAAAGGTCATTTGTTACCTTGAGAAGTCATGTCTCAGTGCTATGTAGCACTTTACATTCTCGCTTGAGATTTTAACGTGCTTTATGCGAGATTGGGTGCATTTCTATTGCCTATCAACATGGCGACTGCTGAGCCTGCGTCTCACAGCTAACGGTGCTAGCAGCACAGAACGTGTTTAACTGAGGGCGAGTCAGAGTGCAGCTGCTACTTTTCTGTGTTGTCGGATGGCTTTCTCAACTGTAACTGCTGCATGAACTCAATGTGGAGCAGCATCCGTTAGCTATCCAGCTGGGCACGGTCATAGCCTGTGCACATTGCACAAACATGCACTACAATCATGGATGGCCAGCCCGGTTATGTCAACAAAGGATGGCAAAGCTCGGATCACAGCCTACACAGACCGAGAGTGACTTCATTTTCTGCACAGGTGGAAACTACTGTGGAGGACGTAAAATGTCTTAAATAAATAAATGAATGCATGAATAAATACAGGAATAAATAAATACAGGAATAAATAAATAAATGCTTGAATAAATGTATAGAAAAATACAGGAATAAATAAATAAATGCTTAAATAAATGTATAAATAAATACAGGAAAATAGGAATATAAGTTATACCTAAACAGGACATCATGTTCATTTATAAATGTATACATTTATTTAAGCATTTATTCTTGTATTTATTTATTTATTTTTCCATGTATTTAAGCATTTATTTACTCTTGTATTTATTTGTTTATTTATACATGCATTTAAGCATTTATTAATGTATTCCTTTATTTATTCATACTTTTTTATTTTTAATTTTTTACTTATGACATTTTAAAGGGGACATATTATGAAAATTCCACTTTTTTAGTGCTTTTGTATGTTAATTTGGGTATCTGGCATGTCTCCCAACACAAAAACAACTGCACGCGGCTTGTTGTGGTTCCTCTATGTCAGAAACGATACGCTTGAGTGCGTCGATTGGGATCACCACCAACGTCTACGTAGATTTTAGCATTGGAACCCCCCCACCACCACTCGACCCACCCAGTTTAAAGACGGTTCGGTGACTTTGCGCCATAAGTTAGGGTGACCAGACGTCCGGTTTTCCCCGGACATGTCCTGTTTTTGAGACCTAAAAAATGCGTCCGGCAGGGATTCCAAAAACGTCTGGGATTTTGCTCCGTCGGATATTTGTGTTTCTCTGAGTTTTCACAAACTAGTATTTACCCCTTACACGTTTTGGAAATGGTATCTCCCTTAGGTTCCACCTTCTTGTGCGAGCTCTGGCGCGAGCTCTGACGATATAGAGAACAGTCATTGGTCAACGGATCTCAGGGTTTCCAGATACACGATAGATATCCTCCAAATAATACAACCATTTTGAGCCTTTGGTACAATACTTCACCATTTCCAATCTGGCAACCCGGAGCATCTTGCCACCTCAAAACAGGTCAATCTGTGGGGAGGTGTTTTTGACAGGGTAAAAAGGGTGCTGTTTGAAATGATTCTTGTGGTATTTTGACCAAAATATGTTACAAACATTACATTAAGACCCCAAGGAACCATATCAACTTGTGGAAAAATGGGCAGAATTTGTCCCCTTTAAGTGCTGCATAAATTACTTTTGGGATTGGGCCCTGTGGCAGTTCTCCCCAATTTGGCCTTGGCTGCTGGCCGATTGATAATCAGTCAGCTGATCTCACTGATTGGCAATCAGTCAGCAGCCGATGCTGGTAGTATAAAGAGGGCAGCAGAGCTGGAGGGAGGGGGATGTGAGCAGATGTGTGGTGTTGCAGTCTGCTCAGTGTGTGTGGTGCCTCAATAAAATAATGTGTTCGGACGAACCCTCTTGGAGATTACAGGCTACAGGCCCAAATACAGTGGTTCATTTTGAAATCTATTTCTCTCAACAGGACTTATTTCAAGTCTTCTGTTCTGCTATAAACGGAATTTCGATTACCCTCCATTTTAGTTGAACTTTGGCACTGGAACTTTCAAGACCCCCCCCTGTGGCCTCTTTGTACCATTTAAATATCATTGATTGCTTTGAAAGAGGTCCATGATAAAGCGTGACATCTGAGTAGGTCCACGTGTCGTTTGTCAAAGGTGAATTAGTTAAATCGTTCTCTCTTAACTAGTGATTTGCTTGCACGGTCTCTTTGAAAAATTCCAAATGGTTGATGAGGCCACTGCATGTGGGCTTTCAAGTCCAAGAGACTTCAAACCGCTGGAAAAAGACCCCCGATGTGATTTTCAATTGCCTCAATGGTGAAAGTCATAAAGACTTATATAAGAATATAATCACAGGTATACAGCTGAAAATATAATATGTGGCACAGATAATGTGCTGTATTGTAGGGGTGAAATGAAGCAGTAGCACGAACAATTCCTTTGTATTCAGATTCACATCCAGAAATCAAAGTCAAAATTATATCTCTTCTGAAATCGTATTTTCCATTTTTACCGAATAAAAAAAAAACTTTAAGGACACTTTGAGATGGCAGACCTACATAGATACAATTAGTTTTGTCAGACAAACATAAAATACAAAAAACACACAAAGGGAAAATTAATAATAAAAATAAATAAAGAGATAAAAGAAAAGAGAAAAACAATACATTCACCACTTGACTTAATGGAAGCTACTAAATTCTCAAGAAAACATAGTGACCATGGGAATTGTGCAATAACCATGATGCTGTTATTATTTTCTTTTATCAACCAACCTTTAGTTCTATATGGATAGGTTTGATATGAGTTAATGCCTTATGAACATGGAATTGTCTTACATAAATATATTAACCTAATCCATATTATAACAGGAGTCCATTTAGCTTCTCTCTTCCGATAGGTCTTTGTAGTTCTACGGTTACACTGTATACTTTACAATTACTGTAAATTGCCTGAACAATGTCTGTTGGTGAGTCAAATGGTTTTGGGGTCAGTGCACTAATCTGTTGGTGATAGCTCATTTGGAAAGGGAACTGTGTACTCCGATTATCCGGATTATCCTTTCACTTTTAGTTGAGGGCATTTCTAAACTGATTGATTCAGGGTCATAGGTATGTTTTGATTACAACAACAACATACATGTAATCGAGAAAATTCAATGTTTCTGGCAGCAACTGCAAACATAGTTATTACAATTTTGTGGAATGGACATGGTGAACAGCAATGTGCTGTTGATGGATTTATTGACCAAATCCGACCTTTACAAAACTAGGGGGAAAAAGTGATCCGGCAGAACACAACCAAACAAAGGGTCTTGGTCTGTGAGAAGTATTAGTACTAATAGTGGGTAAACATGGTGACTATTGTTGATATGAAGAAAGATAGTAATTCATAATTTCTGAGAATTCTTGACATTAAAAGACTATTCATTATTCATATGGAGAGTTTCGTTTCCTATAAAAATTACAAAATTCCTTCATTTTTTTGCATCTCATGTGGATCTTTGTAAGTAAAAAGGTGTATCAAAGTTAACTCAGGGGACCGATCTTATTTCTTCTTTATTTTTATATTTTAACTTTCATTTATATGCAGGTTGTAAAGGCACACATGTCATTGAGCCAGTTGATCAGGCCTACATGTTGACATCAGTCGAGCACTGTTGTTGCAAAATATTTCATTATTGTCTGTGTTTTTCAGATGTCACTAAAATTGTCTCTGTCAGATGCGTTGACGGCAGTTGTCAATCATTAGGAAGCTGATTTGTGACATCCGTCATTCAAAAGTCAATGGAGTTATTTTGTTGCCTCCAACAAATCAAATCACAGTATGTCTGATCTGAAGCATTGTGATGCAGGAAGTATCCTGCAGTTTTGTTGTTGTGCATTGCGTTTTGTTTTTGAAATTCCGGTCGGTCAATCACAGTTCTTCTGACAGAAAAATGGGTTTTGATCTCAACAATAGGGTTTTGAAACATTAACGTTCCCTACCCTTGCTAACAATAAAATGTCTTTTCTTGCTCAAAAATGGGTCAAATTTATTCTTGAAAATATTGTAAAAATAAATAAATGCAATCAGCCTTTACAGCGCAGTTTTGATTTTCTATGTGATAAGAGGTACATGCGTGTAGTTTTATTTAAAGTAAGTATGAAATTAAACATAAAATCATGTTTTTCTATATGTACGGATATGCGTTACAAACAGTCTGAACCTAACATACAGTTCCATATATGTAGGTATATGTATGTAGATAATGTGTGTGTGTGTGTGTGTGTTTGTGTGTGTGTGTGTCTGTGTGTGTGTGTGTATTTGAGTCTGCGCTAACAGCTCAATTAATGATGATGGTATTGTTCTGCAGACGAGGTGAGAGCAGCCCATTACATGTCAGTTTGACTTTGCCCTCCTCCTCTCTGCACCCTAATAGGGCTCTTCTCTGTGCAGACTTGTTTTGGAGTAATGCCGCAGATGGTGATGAGCCTGTGTAATCCCTGTAGATTTCCACGGTTTATAAACAGCAAGACAAGCAGCAGGTCCCTCCAATCTGAACAAACACTTCTAAATCAGGAGGTGTTTATCATGCCTGTTTGGGGTGGAGGTTGTAATTATTGCAAACAAGAGCAAACATGCAAAGAGAAATGGATTTCACAGATCTAATTGATTGGGGGACCTGTGGCAGATTTAGCTGCTGTAACCAGCTCCCCCTCTCCGCTGCAGAGCTGCATTAGAGTATTACGTGTATTATAGTTTATAGCACCTGAAGTATTCATCATTTCAAATGAGATGCATTCAAAGCAGTACGGGGTGTATTTAATTTCCTAGGGCTAAATTTGAAAAACGTAAGCATAGCTGGAAATGCTCCATCGCTATGTACCTTATCGAAGACAACAAATGTCTGATTCTTAATAGTCGAAAACCACGAATCAGACCCTGCATGCACAGACAGAGAGTATATCAAGATAATTGACTAATTTCTTTGGCGAAATGGAAAGACGCGCAGGCTGAAAGCAGCATCAGTGTGCACTTTCTGTCTGGCAAAAGAATCGCTGCATTTTTATGTATTGCCTCAACCCTGCATATGAACACATTATTTGTGTCAGGTGATATTCCCCACTCAATTTTCCAGACAACAATAGAAACATCGGGAAATTGGTTTGATCCGTGACATGTTGACATTTCAATTTGGAGGACTCAATCAAGATCCCACCATCAAAAAGGGTGCATGAAAGGTGGAACTCCTGAAATAATATTTTTTATAGGAATGGTTTTGGAATATTTATCAAGTAAATGATATATATATATATATATATATATATATATATATATATATATATATATATATATATATATATATATATACATATATACATATAAACATACATACAATATATGTATATATATGTGTATATATATATATATATATATATATATATATATATATATATATATATATCATTTACTTGATAAATATTCAGAGGCCCACACAATTCACAGGAGAACTAATCAAGATTTGTTTCTCTTGCACTGTTAGTAAGCGATAATAGCCTACCCGGGGGAAATTATTATTATCTGCAAGACTAGTTTTTGTTTTATGGTGCTTTAACTGTGCGAAGAAAATCTGTGACATTAAAAATCCTTCCAATGTCTACGTGTAGCACTGAAATACAGGCATTATATTAATTGTGCTTTTTTTTGTGTGGTTCACCTTGTTTCACATGTACTGTGACTAGAGAGTCATCCTAAATGATTCGCACAGTTTGAGAAACAGCAGGTAGTGCACCCTCCTAATAGACTCTGCAGGTGAATTAGCCATTAGCTAAAAAGGCTTATTGCCCTCTATAACAGATGTCTTTGTGAGGGTGAAAGTGACTCTGTAAATGGGACACCAACAGAAGTGTTGAGAGAAACAAGTGTTGATTGGACCAGAATGTGTGAGTGTAAAGCTCCAATGTTGAAGCCACAGTAAAAAGATTCCATAATATAATTTACAAATTAATTATCTGAATGTTACAGAACAAGCAAACCCTCCTGTTAAATGTGTTGACCACAGAGTATTATTGCATCACTCTGTTAAGGCTGAAATGTTTGGAATCTTTTTACATATAATTCATATGTGGTCCATTGTTTATATATTTACCGGAGACATAGAAGAGATGAATGTCTCACACTCGATGATAGTCAGTGAGGCTTTTGCTTGACAGAACACCGACTTGTCCTCTGGGGTCAGCTTTGTTTTGACCGGAGAGCACGTATCGAAATGCTCTTTCTTGAGGAGAGGTGCAAATTCATTCTAATACATCTGTCGGGACACCTGACAAGCCTGACAACCCAGCCATAGTTAGCATGCGGCGCAGCAACACTCTCTAATCACCTTGCTGTGGTCTGACAAGCTGTTCGGGAGATACATCCAAAGGTTTGAATAAGTGCACTTTCAAAATTGACCATCAGCATGCTGTTTTGAACCGTAGTAATTTGGCAGTGGTGTAATTCGCTCGACCAAAAACAGCATTATACAAGTTAGCCTGATGCAGGTTTCCTTAACTATCACTTATGTATACCAGATTGTTTTACTTTGATGTGAGCAACTCTTGTAATTGCGTGTACCTCAGTCGCCATGTTGCATGATGTTGTATAAATTATGTATTAGACAATATGCAAACTACTTATCTGAATGTTACAGAACAAGCAGACCCCTCTGTTAAATGTGTTGACCACAGAGTATTATTGCATCACTCTGTTAAGGCTGAGATGTTTTACAGCACTCTTTTGGTGGTTTGCAAAGAGTGTATTAGTCATTACTTTTAAAGCCTGAGGCCAGCAGTGGAGTTCTTAATGCGCAATGGTTGCCAACCACTAGCTACCGGAGGAAATGGGAAGTGTGAAGGCCGGTCAAGGAACAGGTAAAGTAATGTGCTGTGGGAAAAAATAGTGTTGTGTTATGAATAAGACAACTTATAATCTTCTTTGGCACAAACAACAGGAATATTTTGCCTGCAGAAACTCTCTACATGGTTTTTGAGTTGACACACACCCAAGAATGTTAGTTAATTAGGGATGGAATGTCCAGATTCTATGAGAATAGGCGTAGCCCTTAAGGAGCTGTCACTATTGGGTTTATGCAATCGTGAAGTTTTATTATTTCTTGCCCTTATAGCCTGCTTTTGCCTCTTTTATATCCACACTTGCAATATTTAGCAGCCATGCGGCCATAGTTCTGCTCCCAATTCAAACCCAGCATTTATTTAGCTGCATTGGCGCCACAACTATGAATGCACAACATTTAAAAATAGTAAATACATGTAGTTATCTTCTATGAGATTTCGCATTTACTTGCCATATTTGGATATACACACTATATTGATCAGAAAACTACTACCACAAAGTACAAGCTAATTGGTCACTTTTTCCCTATATGACTACTCTAAATGGTATTAAGACTTCAAACAGGAGAGACTTGTTTAGAGTTAATTAATCCAACCCAATTGTATATATTTGAATAGTGCAAAGTCTTTGGCAATTGGACTCCATTCTGTATTAGGTTAAGCAATGGGTAATGGTGCTGATATCTGCAAAGGCAGTCCAGAGTCCAGACACTGGTGGTGGTGTAGAAGAAGAGTTGCTGTAGCCTGGCGATGAATGTGGACCAGGACTGACTGGTGACTGGAGGAGCCTGGGGGGAGGCGGTTTAAGCGGAAATGACAATTGCGCAGAATCTAATTAGTTCATTTAACGTACACGCCCCCAATCAGCTGATGGAATACTCGCTCGGAGAATTAGAGACTGATAATGAACAAACAGCTGTGTTAAGTGAGTGTCTTCCTTCCTGAACTTCCACTTAAGCTTCATAATTGTTGGCACATCAAGTAAAAGTTAAGTTTCCTTATGTTTTTTTGTTAACCAAAAACAACAGAAGTTGACAAAACAAATCTTAAATTGTTCAAATTGCGAAAACGTGCTCATAAATGTAAAGAGTGGTATCATGTGTTGCATTACTGCTTAAAATGCTAAGAAATTGTTTGATACTCCGAACAAATTTGATTCCTTATTTTTGTCGAGGAACATTAGTTACCATATTTGCGTTATATAGCCTCATGCCAATTTCTACAATGTTCAAGATGTGAAATCAATCACAAAGTGTGTATGCCATTCTGCCATATTTAACAGGATTACTCGTGTGTGAGTGTGTGTGTGTGTGTGTGTGTGTGTGTGTGTGTGTGTGTGTGTGTGTGTGTGTGTGTGTCTGTCTGTAAGGATAGTGGAAGAATATAATATCCATACTCAGATTGAGGCAGAAGCTGGCACACTCAGAAGATTGGCAGCAGTGAGCAGATGGTCAGGAGGAGAAAGGAAACATGACCAGGTTGTGTAGTTATGCAAAGATAAGCAAAGGAGTTGCTGAGAGTGCTGATGAGCTCGGAGACACTGGCATCATAATTCTGTGTATAACACAGCTACCCAAGTATCAAAACTTTTGGTAACGCTTGCCATGTCAGACTGCTAAAGAGGTCGTGCAACGCCTTTCAAATGTGTTACTCGATTTCTTTCTCATTCCAGCTGATAGACACCAGATGTAGTGGTTTTTTTCTTCTTTTGATTGATGGAGCTGTTTAGGTTTCATATATTTTGATGTCATACATCATGTAATATGAGTTGCGTTCAGGTTTGTGTGAGAGCTACTAAATGTTGTCCTTCCTCACTTTTGACGAATGTGTTGCAATGACCTTGGTGCTTGAAATAGAATTGCACCGATGTTTTCAGTCCCGACAGCAATGCCTGAACTTTACTTTACTAAGTATCCATCTGGTACCAGTGGGCTATTAATAACATGTATGCCTTTCTGTGTGGATGGGACTGGGATCATTACTTTATCTGTAGATCAGGCATGACTTATTTAAACATTGTTTTTTGAATTTTGCAAAAGAAAATACAACACATCTGATCCAGCTATTTGAGTCAGTATTGGACCAATATCTGATATGGGTCTCAACACATCTCTAGTTTGTAGTCACATATCATATTCTTCCCTGCATCATAACTATCATACCATCTGAGCTTGAATCTTCAGTTCAAATAAATTACATTAAAAACATGAAATAGTTGTAGAATAGACACAATGACACAAACTGCAGCAACACGTACCAACACTGAGACTGGGGATTTACAATACAGCTGTTAATCTTGTGCAAGTCCACATCAAAGTGATTCTGGCCCCAAAAAGCACAGAGTTAGAAATCCACCAATGGCTGCTTAATCCTGAAAGCGGCTCATTTTCCATGCAGTGGTCTGTGAGAACACCAGCTGCTGGGGGCTATCGTGAACGTGAGCCCTGACACAAAGCACTTTTCTCTGCACTATGTTTTGTTTGTATCAGCAAGGATGGAGAGATGGAGAGGGGAGCGTCTACTTGAATATGCCACCGGGGTCCCAAGGGGGGGGAAGTGTGCCCTTGAAGAGATGCTTGGTTTGTAAAGTTAAGACTAAAGGCCAGTATTGATTGAATTATTTCAGCTCCCCGTTCCTAGAACTGAGCAATAAGGATACAGTAATTACCATGCTTCTCGTCTGGCACGAAGGTTACTCATCTTTCACTCGTAGTTTCTCTAGAAAAACAGCTGGAGGTCTGTTGTCCTATAGTGTTTATTTAACATTTAATTTGCAATTAATGAGCCATACTCTTCCCGGTCCTTCTGTGAACATTGCACTGTGGCACTGTGCTAAATATTATTGAAAACACTTAAATTGTGCTGAATTATTTTACTGCAACACAAACCCTCACAGCCGGAGCTGCAATATATGTCAGATTACTTGAAAGCGGAGGACAATGTTGGATAATGGGGCTTTTAAGGACGATTGTTTAAATATTCATGCAATTGTATGGTCCACGACATTTGTTAACTTCCATTATATATCAAAATAACATTTAAGGTTTTTCCTCGTAGTTTGTCTATTCATTTTCAATAGTCCCAAACTGCAGAGCATACTATACTTGTTGGAATAGAGAACATTCTTGTTCTGATAAAATAATCAGAATAAAACTAAGAACAGGTGTTACTCAGCAAAGGGTTCATGTTTGAGCCTCCTGAAGATATATTAACTCCAAATCAAAATAGTATTATTAGTTATATAATATATTTGTACAGTGTTTCATATAATCCCCTCAAATGTCTGAATTATCTCTTCAACCACATCAGACACATTTAGGCTATTTTATTTGATCTTATTTTGATAACTGATGTAGTTTTTTATTGCCTTCATTAAGCCTCCCCTTAATATGTTTAAACACCTGATTGCATCTTTTTTACAGATGTCAGTCCAAAACAGTGAAATGTTTTCCTCGGTTGAAATCAATATTTGAATCCAATATTTTCATACACTGCGCCAGATAATACTGATGGATAACCTAACCTAAGCCTAAATTATCAATTATTTGTTGAGAATGAAATATGTTTAATCGCTGTAGGTTCTGCCACACTAGCTAGTACTACACAACCTGTTTAATGATGGCTAATAGGTCAACTAGATAAAGCAGGGTGATTTATAGCACTATAGAAATGAACATCAATATGAAACCTTTTTGTGTAATTATAGCCTAATGTTACTAAAGGGCCTTTGGTTTCCCTTCATCACTGTCTGTGACATTGCCACACAGAGCTGAATCACTTTGGATTTTATTGTCACTCATCCAGCTAACTAATGCTTTAGTTTTCTGGCGGCATATGGCTGGTATAAAGAGTGCATTTTTTTGTTAAAATAGCTCATCAGATTAGATGCGCGTATGGTTGCACTTTTATTGAAAAACAGTCCTCACAACCACCGTGTATAACAACCATGGTACGCTGTGTAGATGTGTGTATATCTAAGGCTGACATTACAGGAGGTGCACAGGTCTTCAGACAACATACATGAAGGATTAATACGTATGCTGCAGATAATGAACTCCACAGAGTGCTGACTTACATGTACTTTGGTACAGAGCATCCGTTATCAAATGTAGCAGGTCCCGATGTTCCGTCGATACGGAAACAGATTGATGGAATTGTATTCTTACAGAGATGGGGAACATACAGCTGTTGTTAAAGTTCAAACTATTAAGCTATGTTATTTCCCAATGGACCACTGACATTATAAACTTGATGTGTTAGTCACACTAGGTCATAACAGGCTCATATTGAGAGAGCAAAGTATTGCACTAATGTCGGTATGTAGTCTGATAAATCAACAGTCATCCATGAGAAGCAGTATTGCACCTACACTTCTTGCCATAGTAATTGACAGTGATGCAGGAAAGCCACGATATAGTCACATCATTCAGAGAAATGTCATTAACTCTAAATGCCCCTCTTCATCGGTGTCTTGCAACACATGCTGCACATCATTACACAGAAGCAGGATGCAGAATAATGAACAGGATTTGTGGACAAACATGTTGGTGTTCATCTCATGGTGAGAATACACTGGTAATGAAGACATGCTATTTTCAACCTCTTTTTCAAGAATAAGATATGATAACCTACCATCCACACATGCCACAGTAACTACTGTATATTCTCAGGTTGAATGCCATAGGCATATTTCCATTCCACTTTACCATAATGTTGGAATAAAGGATGACTCGTTCTCCTAATCATGAAAAAGTCCTGCAACTACACTTCATTCCACAGCAGTCCAATATGCCAGGCAACCTTTCAAAACTAAAGAACTCCCAATGTTCAACAGAGGGAGACATACAGTAAGTGCTTGATGTGTCTCAGGAAAACGGGATTAAAAGTTGTAATCTTAGTGACAACCTTTGCATTATGTATTGATTATGTTATTACCAGGGGATGGAAGCTTGGCTAGGCTTCCACAGGGATCAGTCTTTATATTCCTAATGTATAAAATATAACAGTTATACTCCCCCAAGGTATGCATCAAACTGTCTTGATTTTTGTCAGTGACTTTTAATTGAATCTGATAAATGAATTAATTAAGGGTGTTTAGGGAAACATAAACATTTAAATCTCAGTGCATTTTCCCGATATTTATGAATCCTAACAACACCCATGCATAATGGGAACACTGTGTTTAATGCAGCATTTTCAAATATGTACAACTCTTCTGTGATTATAAAATGCAGATTGATTACATCTCGTTCAAACAAGGTTGATTAAAAGTGACCTTTGTTGGGCCGCTAAACTCATCCAGTGCAAAGCTTCTTAAACCAAAAACCGATAGGAACTTTTCATGCATAATAATAGGTTCCCCCTTTTGCGTTGTGCTCCCTAATTAAAGCCACATTTGTCATGGGAATGTGTAATGGTACTGTCCAACTGAGGTTATTTAAGCTCTGCTTGTACCTCAGCTGATAAGAAATATTATTATTGTTCAACAAAGAGCTCAACAGATATTGGATTTCTGAGGAAAGTACCAGAGCTTCAGACTAACTCTTGACATTGGTTTACAAAGGTGTGCCTATCTTTATTATTTAGGCAAGCAAGTACATCATTTCGGTGAAAAATGAGTTAACTTCAGTCCTGTTTTAAAGGTTGTGATGTCATCTGGGGAAGAGTATAGAGTCTAGTTTCACACATATACACACCCAAACAACATTCGGTGTGTCAATTCAATGTGTATAGATGTATTTGCATAAAAGATGTTTTTTTTATTTGTATATAAAGCCTTACATTTGATTATGAAAGTACCAAGACATGTCCTGAGCAGCACATTTCTCTTCAATATATCTTCCATCATGTACTCTGTACTGCAAACCCTTTTACTGATAACAATATAGTAACCAATATGTTAATGTATTTATTGCTTAAATGACAACATGATTGTCACAGCCCATGTCCTGATCCTGTGTGCAGCACTTCGTTACTTTCCATTTCCATAAAGCATTCAGCCTTCACGACTGCTGTCATTCAGGCTCATCCTGAAATGGATTGTGCACCTAGTGTGTCTGGATGAGTTGTTTTCCAATCAGCCCGAAGGATTAAATGCTATCAGTGGCAGTTTAATGCATATTAATGTAACTCAGCTTAGCCTAAACTATTGTCTTTTGCCTTTGTTTTGATTCTCTCTTGTGGATATAGAATTGTCTATTCAAATTTTTGGTGAAAACTCCGTATTTTCAATAGAATTCAAGGATCAAAAGTGTATGGTTGCCGGTGACCTTGTACATCTGACACACTATTTGAAATGGTGCAAAGCACAGTATTCAACATAATGTCCAAAAGAGAAATGCAGAGGAGAACGTGCTCCTCTGCATTACAGATCTGTGTTAGCACTGAAGCTGTTTCTGCTGAACCCGCATGGTCAACACATTCTTGCTGTTTTAAAGGCGCACGAGTAGAATTCTACCCTCAAAGATCTAATGAAGTGATGAGGAAACAACCTTCAAGACACATGGGATTGATTCTTTACCACCACCCTCATGGTAATTGGCTTTCTATAGTCGCTTTTATGTATTAAGAATGTATGTCACACAAGAGTGTTCAGTGCTTCAAGCTTTGGAGTTGAAAGGCAACAATGGTTTCCTGGGAATTAGAGAAGTGTGTGGTTCCAAGTCAAAAGGCTAAAACGCAACATCAACATGCAAAAGTGAATGAGCACACGTTTTAGTAAAAGCCCCCCATTCTGCCTATTCTGATTTAACGCTGTGATGGATTAGAGCATTCATTTCTTGTTTGGCAATACAAATTAGGAGTCCAACTGAATGCTTGTTCAGATAATGAGTGTCACATGTCATGTACATGTTATTCCTACACTGAAGTTAAAAGTCTGACGGTTTAAAAGCCTGGAATACAATTGTTGCACTGCTGCATTTTCTCAGGTGATACGGCCAGGTCAGCAATTTTATTTGAAGTGGGAGTGGCGTTGAAGGCCACTGTGCAAAATTTGACCAAATTCGACCGGCGGCATGTTAAACCATGTGTAAAGTCCTCGCGATGGGCTTAGAAAACCGTCCCTGGCTGGAGCAGCTGCTCTCGTCCCTCCTCTGTCTTCAGAGATGGTCACACTCAAGTGCACCGATCATCGGAGCCTTTGAAGGAAGAGGGATGTCCAGGAGCCCATTAACCTCTCCTATGCCCGTGCACTGATTCCCGACACAAGTGCTGACACCCGGTCACGACCTCTGGGAACCGTGTTTTCACACAACACAAGCAGGTCTTTCTTTGACCACTGCATGCTTTAAAAAAACAAAAAAAAATTAAGCCTCTAAGAAAGACACTCTGTTTGCATTCTGAAGTTTCCCAATTCATAATACATGTCAATTTGGCAGTGACACTCATTTTGACTTGTCTAATGTTGACTGCAGGCTTGTGTGTCTGCTAATAAAGCTGTACGTTTTGGGGCGGCTGTTCGAACCAGTCTAAAATGTGTTAAATTAACGCTGCTAGCTGTAGGCATATTTCAATATATTAAATCACTAGCATGGGTTTCTTTTTGGGACCCACACAAAACATGGAGGAGAGAGCATCATAATTTTTTTCCCTTTTAGAGCCTGAGACAAGACGTGTGGTGGGCACCTGAACTATATATATATATATATATATATATATATATATATATATATATATATATATATATATATATATATATATATATATATATATATATATATATATATATATATATATATATATATATACTTTGAGTGTTCATCTAAAAAATCTGATGCATCTAATGATTTCATTAATTTGTTAATTATATTATTATTTAGCTTTTGGCCATCTTTCCCACTGGCAAGTTTATATATATATATATATATATATGTGCCATCATTTTATGTATATTAAAAAAATAAAGTGATGATGGGCCTACATTGACACCGTATTTGCTACATTATCCTTCCAAAAGTCACCAAAGGGTTACTGATGTTCCCTCTCAAAATTGCTGTAAAAAAGTAACCCGTATGTGACACGATGTAATTGTTTCGACAGTTTACCACGGATCAGAACTATTTCTAGGTGTTCTCCATTGGAGACGCGTCTTCATTAGTCAAAGCGCGTGGGCGGGACTCTTGCTCTCTGCAGCGAGTCAAAGAGAAAGGCAATAAAGGGAGGCAGGAGCACCACTTTGCCGACGAGCATCTCTGCCGTCCTGCTAGACTACAGTCATCACAGCCCCCCAGGGTCTGCGAACAAATACATAGGGACTTCTCTGGAAAAGGCTGAGTTCATCAATGTGACTCCGGTCAGTCCGAAGCTGCGCCGTTTACCTGGATAAGTCCAACCCGAGGAGAAGAGCCCAAGAGAGAAAGAGAGAGAGATAGAGAGAAAGAGACAGAGACGAACGCGAGTGGAGTGTCGACGTAATATATTTGTGAAGGAAAAGAGAAGAATATGATTGTCAAGCGGCACTTGATCTTCATCCTTTACAGCCTCTGTTCAAGCGTCTTTCAAGGTGAGCGCTGGTTGTTGTTGTATAGACGGGCGTGGCGGTGGTCTGCGTTAAGTGTAGCCTAAAGCCCATATGTGCTCGTGCCACACGTGCGTTCAAGCATACGGTAGAAAGAGAGTTGATGTGCCTTATTTTGAAATGATGTGCGTTTGCGCAGCAGTTTTTGGCCGGAGGACGGCGGCCGTTGGTGGGCTGTCAGATCTGACTGTGCTGGAATGCCTGGAAGTTGAATGGTGCGGCGCAATGCAAAGCAGAATGCGGCTGCACAAGTTTTAATTTGTGTACCGGACACAACTTGGATGTTGCCCTTTTTTTGGTAGTAAGTGGCAGATCAAACATCCGGCTGCAGACGAGTAGCCTTTCAGTCGCATATCCTGTTTGGTGAGGTCCCCTGAAGCTGGCACAGGGATGCACGAGGTTACAGCAGCTGTTGGCGTGCACCTTGTTTGTCTAAAGTCATACTGTCGGCTCCCTCTGGGCTGTTTTAAGTAATTTCCCTCGTGACATCAGTGACTTTGCAGAGGGGACAACACGTCTCGGATGTAGCCGCGGCTGCATTTGAGTTGAGCTTTTGTCTCTAGCGCTTTGCGCAACGTGTTTTAATTAAGTGCGTGCGCGGACGCATTCTCATGGACCGTCGGCACAGGCTGTGCGCATTAGCCCACTCGCCGAACAAGCCATTCAAAGTTGTGGGGTGAGGGCTGCGTGATGCCTCTCTTCAGCCCGGCGTCAGTGTCGACAACTGCCCCTAACTCCCCCACTCACCGTCCCGCTCTTGGACATGCTCGCGCAGCCACCGCCCTGTAGGCGACTCGTGCGCAGATACATCACGCCTATAGCAGATGGGTGCATGGCATGAAGTCCCACATCCAAGCAAACAGAACACATGTTAACTCCAATTCCAGTATATTGTGTCCCACAACAGGCAGAATATGTTTATTCGTCACTGCTTATTTATAATACTGGAGGGAGGAGAGACGATACTACTGACAGTGACCCAAGATCTTTGAGCGTTCATCTCAAAAAGCTGATGCATCTAATGATTTCATTAATTTGTTAATTATATTATTATATAGCTTTTGGCCATCTTTCCCAATGGCAAGTTTATATATACACACACATATATATATATATATATATATATATATATATATATATATATATATATATATATATATATATATATATATATATATATATATATTTATATAGTTGGAGTTGTGGTTATACATAGGCCTACCCATATTTATGTTGGTCCTTTACCTGCTTAATCTTACATATAACCACAGGTGCCTCAATTAGCGAACAAAGGAACTATCAAAAGACTAAATATATCCATACAACATTAACACATTTAACTAGACTGTAAACTATCACAATATATTAGAACATCTAACCTAAGTAAGTAAACAACCTGAATGAATAAACAATACTACTTGTCAATAAAATAACTAAATAATAATTTCAAATCAATAGCTCCAACATTCCAGTCCCTAATTGTGCATGCCATTACAATTATTTAATTATATATATATATATATATATATATATATATATATATATATATATATATATATATATTATAATGTGTGGATAATGTGGTAGTGTCATAACTAGGTTGTTCTTTGACAGCAGACCCTAAGCACATGCAAACAACCCCTCCTCAGTGCATTACCACATAAGAAGAACAAAAACTGTAGATGCACTTAATAGTCAGTTTCCCAGATTTCCTATTTTAAGGAGGTGTTGAAGGTTCTGCAGGAGGATTTTAAAGCTACGCTGACATGAATGTAACAGTTGAAACTATTGGATGCTTTGGAAAATGGTTTGAAGTAATATTCAGCAAGTTGTAGCTAAAGGGCGATATGGAACTTCACTGGTGTGATTCTTTGTGGGTTGCCCTGAACGCTTGGCCTCAGTTTTATCTGAATGAAGTTATATCCAGATTCATGAATCAAATATTCAAACATTTTCATGTTTGAATGTCAGATGCAAATCTCTAAATCTAAAGTATAAATAGCAAACTTTGAGTACACCATTATTGCAGGCTTGATGTTGTTTGTCTTACAATAGTGTATTGCTGTGCTCAACTGATCACTTCATCATGTATATGCCTTTTCGTGGACGTTATACATTGTTTCAACATTTTGCTGTCTCATAAGTCTGTGCAAAAAATATGCTTATCTTCCTTAAGTGTCCATAAACCAATACTGCAATGTTTACAGTAAGAGCTCCACAGCTGCAAGGAGGAGGATTATTTTCAATAATGCTAGCATCCCGTGCTAAAACATCAATGTTGAGTAGAAGTGGACAACCAAATGCGAGCCCATGCAGGGTTTTATCATCTTGTCCAAAAGCTTTACTAAGATGCTGCCCACTTCAAGGGCTACTTTAGTTATTGATGTACTGAGGCTTACGTTTAGACATATGAACTAGGGGCACCCAGGGAAATGTGCCAAAAGCCCCCGGAGACCTCCTACAAGGCTGCACTTTAAATTTGTTATTGAAATGGTGTTGGTATGGTATTGAAACATAAAAAAATAAATCTGCATTGGGATCAGGATCTACTGCAAAAATACACAGAAGTGGGGAATTAATGAATACATGTGGCAGATTATTTTCATTCAAAGTGCAGTTTGGGAGTTGTAGTCTGTGGCGAATATTTTAAGTACTACCGATCTAGCGACATTAACGAGCTCAGAAAACAAACTCCTGTTGTGCATCTATATCTAGTTCATGCCATGGCTTAACCTTTCAGCAAATCCCATACTGTCTGAAGAATACATGTTTGAGATGTCTTGCACGCTGACAAACAACAAACGGGACTGAAGAAATAACCTTCTCGCCGAAGGTAACGCGTGCATGCTTCCTCCGAGCGATCGCAGCCTAATCGACAGTTAAATTGCTGTGCGCCGCATCACACACTGCAGCGATACTGTGGACAATACCTCAGCCTCAGCAGCTCTGTTCATGCTCTATAATGCTGGGAGTCATTTCTCATCCCTCTTGGAACAACTACACCATTAGTATTTTGCTTAAATGCATTGCTGGACTGTTATCTAAAGCTGCAGCAGCAGCCTATGGAGTACTACACGGTCTAAATGTTTAATAGGCTGTAGTGACAGAATAGATTTATTATTATGTAGAGTTAGTGCACGTCTATTGTCCTTCTCTCTATTGTTTGTCCTGCCTTGTGTGCGGCCCTGTTATGTCCATCTGCGCACCAGTAGGAACCTATGTTAGCTGTTGGTGAATCACTTTACCAGGGCCGTCACACACACATGTTCCACCCAAGCCAGCTGACGGCTGGGTAACAGGTTAGGTGGCAGGTGAGCTATTCATGCTAATTAGACTATACTCGTGGTCTCTTTGCCAACCTGTGGGCTGGTTGCCTCCGACATGTACGTTTTATCATCGGTGCACTTCTTTGTTGGACGCAGCTTCTCTGGTTCGGTCTGACATTCCTTCCATTCACATGTGTTTCATCACTTTTCTTCTCGCACAGCTTAAAAAGCTCCCATACCGCCAAGGGAACCATTCTTTTGTTTGAGCATTGAGCCTTTCATCATTTCTTATCTCGCCAGACAATTTGGCGATATAGGACCTGCAGGTGACGTTTGAGCGTTGGTGTGTGTTTGACCATAACATGTGGGGGCAGTAATGACGGCAAAGCAAAGACTAAATGAAAATGGCTGGCCTTTTTAAAAATAATATTGCATCTGGTACCAAAACCACAGACAAAGAGAGACAATGAGGTTGGCTTGAGGATGAATAATTCTCTTGGAATGTAGATGAACAATGTCTTGCCTCATTAAGGCGGGAATTGAGGCAGGTCATTAAAAATGCAAAAGTGCCTCGTAAAACGATTAATATCTCCTTCAAATATTGGCCAAAGAGTAGACCCGACCACCACTGTGATCATTAGGTTGGATTTGTGGAATTAATGAGAACAGGGTATCACTTTATTCGTACAAGAATGTGTGATTGTATTAAATACATTGTTGAACACAATTAAATAAAAGTTACATCAAAAGCCATCAACCATCAAAACACGTCAGAAATGCAACTCTACATTTACTAGACCTCCGAACAAATTGATGATCATCAGAACCATATAGATCTTAAAAAAAAACAGAACAGTTAAGCGCCGGGGAGCAACTGGGGGTTCAGTGTCTTGCTCAAGGGAAATTTTAAAGGCAACCATGGGGAGAGCGGGGATGGAACCGGCTACCTTGTGGTTACGAGCAACCCCTCGACCCAACGTTACATTACAGGATTGTGCATCACCTCTGAGTTCTTATACGTGTCAGTAGAATTTCTAGCTTGTAAAAGCCAACTCCAAAATCCTATATATTGTCGGAGACACAGGGAGCCCTTTACATGTATGCAGGGGCACATCTCCCGTGGATTGGAATAGTCAGGCCGCAGCAACAACCCGGCAGAGCTAAACGCACGGCGTGGCAGAGGAAGGGAAGGTGCTTCACAGTCAAGGATACCCGTTGCTCAGAGCTCAGGGTTAGCTTAACCCTGCAGAGCGTCTCCCAGCTGCCAAGTGCTGGCTTTGGTGCTGCGCTGTACACCACTGTAAATGAATAATCCAGTAAAGGGAACAAATGTGCTCGGAAAGAGCCGCTGCTGCCCTGCTTGCCTTCTGTTGACAGATACACATCTGTAGGGATAAGCCATCAGCCAGAGGCAAATGTGCTCAGACAAGTGAGGAACGGGCCTAAAGATTAGCTTCTTGCTTCCCCAACCAAGCCGCGTGCTGTCAGTCTAACTTCGCTATGCTCTTTGTCATAGTGCCTTTACACGCCTTGCCCCCTCCGAGTGCGTATAGGCTTAGCAATGAAGCCGATAGACTTTATAAGGGCAATTATGCTATGAAAGATTATTTTGACACGAATTTGAGCGAAATAAATAAAGACATTTCTTCCACCTGCCAGAAAGCCGGCTCAAGATACTCGTGGTAAGTTTGAAGCCACGATTGGTCACGCTGAGAAGTAGTTAAAGTAGTGCTTACATCAATATCAGGCTCCTGAAGAGGCACCCGAGTTCACACATCTTAAAAGGGACATCGCCCAGAGAATTGACTTGTGTTCTGATGGTCTCAGACAGCTGAGTCAATAAAGAACTAAATCTAGACTTGAACGACTAGCTGTCTGAAGCAGAAAGACACGTTTTTAAATTGTCAAATTATCATGTAGCAGACACTCTGTAAAACATAAGGGGTACTGTTTTATATATGTGTCAAACTGACTTCACAGTTAAGGTAGGATTTAATATTTTCATTTGTAACTACTTTGATTGTAACCAGCTGTGAATGGAGGCGTATTATTAAAGTCACTTTAAAAGAAATTAATAATGTTGCTGGTTGGGTTGCTGCTCATGATTTACATATATGCTGATGCATTTGAGAGCACTGCACTGCCATTTGAAAAGCAAAAAAAAAAAATGAAATAAAGTTAGATAAATCAAAGAACAATACATATCATTTTTATAATAACAAATAAAAACTCCTATATAAAAATAAATGCATTAATGATTAGAAGACAAATATAATTGTGTAATCCTGCACACGTTAGTATGCTATTTCATCCATAAGTCAACACAACATACTCTAGTCCTTAAGTCCTGTATTGAACCCATATAAGCGCAGACGGTTCTTTGTCTTTTCAAACAATGTAAAACATAACACATTTAGATGTCCAGGACTAGCCATGTTTACTATGTGTTATTGTTTTACATTTTCATTACCGTTATGATGCAAGTGCAATATATAGTCCTTCACACAAGAGTTAAAGGTCCCCAATATACTGCATATTCAATACAAATGCAGCAGAACGGATCTACTGATATATACTGTAAACACCTAAAATAGTCTAAAAAGGAAAAGCTAAAACTTTTGAGACCATCTGAATAGAATCTGCACAGAATGGAATAAAAACATTTCTGATTAAAGATTTGATGAATGGCATTCGCCTGTGCTGTTGGAAACGTGTTTGGCGTCTGTACAGTGAGAGGTTTATTGTGTTTATGCATTTCCCACATTCTGTATTTTGCCAAAAATGAAGCCTATACTTCATTCTATGCCCGTTTGCAGTGTTGACCTTTACCAATCTCTCTTGGCCCTCATCTCTGTTGAAGTGGGCTCTGGGCCCGACTATGGATGAGCTTCTGAATCTCATTTGGCCTGTGTAATGATCTCCCCTTTCTCCTCTTGCTGCAGTCTCTATGAACAAAGTTAATATTTCTTTGTTCAAAAATGACAGCCATACATCTTTCCTTAACCCAGCGGGCATGCCATCTGTTTTAGTCTCTCCTAGTCCTAGTCACCTAGACCTTGTGTTTTCTGCTGAGCTTTTCTGATAATTATCACAGTGGTCTTCATCCTGCTAAGAAAAGAAACAATACACAAGTTTGCTTTATGCCAGCGTGAGAGGTTTTGAGTGCATATTGTTAATTGTGAATAACTGGTTTGAATCATACTCTGTTTGCCGTTTATGTAATTTTCTGCTTCTGTTCTTTGGGAGTTTTCCAGAAAGAGTGATCTGAGATATCACACTGCAGCCCGTCACCTGGCAGCATGGCCAGAAGTGACTGTACCTGGGTGGAGTTATGTCAGGGCCTTTTGCCAGTGCACAAACAAAGCCTCAACAAGGCCAATAAGCTGAGGAGCCTTTGTTTATTCAGATATGACAATTTGAATATGCATTCAGTTCACACAAC
Organism: Liparis tanakae; assembly: GCA_036178185.1. Classification (NCBI taxonomy): domain Eukaryota; kingdom Metazoa; phylum Chordata; class Actinopteri; order Perciformes; family Liparidae; genus Liparis; species Liparis tanakae. The sequence goes on along the minus strand of CM070099.1, from coordinate 6,970,944 downwards.
CTTTCCTCTATCGTTTTGTTTGTACAAGGCCTCAGTGTTAAAGAACAGGATTCCTTCAGTGAGAAGGCAGCTTTGGTCAAGCCTTGGAAAATGCTTCTCGTGGAATAAGTATTCAGGGGTGCAGATTGATATACGTTTGTGTTCTAAAGTGTGGTTGTAATGTGTTTAAAGTACTCGCTGGCTGCTAGTTTTAACGGTTTCACATCAGTCTCACAGTCAATAGGATTTTGCATCACTGGGTTGCTGTGCTCATAAAGCCCCTTCAGTCAGGCTGGACGTCTGAGCTTCAGAGAAAGGAGACTTTGTTGCGCTGTCTTTTCAAATGTGATAGCTTGCTGGAGTCATGCGTTTTCATAGACTTGTAAGCAGCACATCATGTCAATTTGTACACAATGTAAAATTAAAGACCCTGAAAATAAACAAAAACAATGGAAAGGGGAAACCTAAGGACAGATTGTTGACTTGTGAGAGAGAGGGGAGGCTTGTTTTGTTTTGTTGAGGCACAAATACAACCCTTCATATTCTCAGCTGGCTGAATCCCTCTCAGGGTTATAAGGAGCGCTAGTCTATCCAAGCGTATACATTTCTCACAATGCTGGTCCACTGCAGAGGCCATCAGAGACAGACAGACGTTAACATTCATGTTGTGAGGCAATTTAGTGTCTCTAGTTCCCTTCAGATTTTTAGGTTTTTAAATGTGTGTCAAAACACGCCACATTAAAGAGCATTTAAAGTGAACAAAGAGGCGGCTAATTAAAAGTGTCTTCACGTCTGGCCACATTTTGTGACATTTTCCCATGTGCTTTTTTATTTTTTCTCCATCGACTCCAGTGGTGTTATCACTGCATAAATAAGTAAGGTTTTTTTAACCAGTCTAAATAGTTTTTCTTACAGCAATTCAATTTGACAGTTTTATTGAAAAAACTTGCATGTAGTTATCAGTAGACTTATTCCCACTGCATTCACTGACTGACGGCAGTAAAACATTAAGCTGCATCTCTGTATCTTTATAGTTGCATTATAGAACCAGTCCCTGACAGTTTTTTGTTGTTGAAAAGTTTACTTCTGTGTCTGTTATTAAACCTTAGCTCTTTAATAATGTTCATGTTTGACCCACACAACCACAAACAGCTTTCTACACATGCATTATGACTCCTCTCCAGTTGTGCCTATAAGGTAGATCTCTCTTGGTAACCACATATATAGATGGAGTAGAGCCTGTGGGACATAATCACATCCATATCCATATAAAGTGCCTCTCAAGTACCTTTCAAAGTGCTATACAAATAAAATGTATACATGTATATGTATATGTATATCTATTATTACCTTCGCATTGAAAATGCAGAAGGTAATGTTTTGGCCGGCGTGTATTTATTTGTGAATATGTCCGTTTGTTTGTCCGTCTGTTATTCGTCTAAATCAGACAAAACTGAGCCGATTCTTATGAAACTTGGTGGGATGATTGGTCATGACCCAAGGAACAATCGATTAGTTTTTGGGAGTGATTGGGTCAAAGGTCAAGGTCAAGGTCACGAAAAGGTGAAAAACGTAAATTGCGAAGGTATGCGCTCTACCGAGTGCCCATTCTAGTTGTTATTATTATTATATCATGTTGGGTAGCCTCTATGCAGTATAATAACTTTCAAATGTTTAACATGATGATGACTCCATGGGTCTGCCAGGTGCACAATGTACAATATTACTGAGGTATATACATACTGTGATGATTAGTTACGCATTGAATTGCATATTGTTGTTGGATATTTGAAAGAGATGTACTTATACTTATACACATGTTAAAGGGGAGATATTATGCCCATTTCTCCACAAGTTGATATGGTTCCTTGGGGTCTTAATGTAATGTTCATAACATATTTTGGTCAAAATACCACAAGAATCATTTCAAACAGCCTTTTCACCCTGTCAGAAACACCTCCCCACAGATTGACCTGTTCTGAGTGGGCGAGGTGCTCCGGGTTGCCAGGTTGGAGATGGTGAAGTATCGTACCAAAGGCTCAACATGGTTGTATTATTTGGAGGGTAATTATCGTGTATCTGGCAACCCTGAGATCGGTTGACCAATGACTGTTCTCTATAACATCAGATCTCGCGGCAGAGCTCGGGAGATACCATTTCCAAAACGTGTAAGGGGTAAATACTAGTTTGTGAAAACCCAGAGAAACACAAATATCTACGTATAGAATCCCTGCCGGACGCATTTTTTAGGTCTCAAAAACAGGACATGTCCGGGGAAAAGAGGACGTCTGGTCACCCTAACCACCCTAACGTCTGGCAACATAAGTTAGGGTAACCAGAGGGTCTTTTCACAAGGGTTTTCACAAACTAGTATTTACCCCTTACACGTTTTGGAAATGGTATCTCCCTTATGTTCCACCTTCTTGCGGGAGCTCTGCCACGCGAGGAAAAAAAAGTTCACCTTAATCAGCAGCCAACCCTGGTGTTTATGTGTTGGTGGGGAGCGTAGCCAGACTCCCTACATGGGCATAGTTCGAAAACTACGTAGAATTAGATCGTGATCCCATTCGACTCACTCAAGCATATCGTTTCTGACATAGAGGAACCACAACAAGCCGCGTGAGTTGTTTTTTTCCAGAGTTTGTTTGTTGGGAGACATGCCAGATACCCAAATTAACGTATAGAAGCACTTAAATAAGTGGAATTTTCATAATGTGTCCCCTTTAAACAAAGGGTAATGTGTTACATTTATTTGAAAATGCAATCAATATCACTGTAGAGAAAAGGTCCTTTAAGTCTAAATGAATTTCCTCAAACTCGTGAAGAAATCCTGTATTAATAGATGCAATGCAGAAGCAGATACATTCACAAACTAGTAAGAACTGGAACATTATTTTGTTTTCCATTGCCATCCTTCATAGCCAACTTCGGAAAAAAGACACAAAAAGCACAAACTCATGCATGTTTATACCCTTTTATTGACTTCCTCTTTAAAGGCTTCCCACGAGTCTCTAACGCTGGAGTGTGGATACTGAATGCAGGCATATTTGCAAGTGAAGGTGGGGGATAAAAGCATTGAAACTCATGTCCTCATAAAGAGGGATCAGCAGTCTGAACAGGAGCTGCATACCGATGCAGAGGGATGCCAGTGCTCAGAGCCAGAGAGCATGCTTTGCTCGGGGAAAAAAGCATTTAAGCCGCTAAGCTGAGAGCAAGAAGGGAAAAGGAAGAGAAGGTGAGAAGCAGGGAGAAGGCACACTAACTGACACCAACTGGAAACAGCAGAGAGAAGTAGGTGTAACTTAAGCTGCTATTTCCTTCACCTGCAAGGGGCTAATGTAGTTTTAAAAATAACATTTAAACCATTACATGGGAGATACAACGTAGCACACTGTCTTTCCACAGATTAATGCGTGGAAAGAAAGCAGAATATGTTTAAGGGAATAAAGCATGAATCCACTTTCCAGTGAGTTGCCCGTGTTTAAAGGAGCATTATAATTAGCAAAGACAGATGACCTCCTCTTCATAGAGATGGCATAGCATTGGGAGTTGTCTTTATGGAAAGTGTTTCACCACCTGCTGACTGCTGCAGGAGCGTGCCATTCTGAGGGTGTGTTCACGCAGAGTTTGGATGTACGGAGCACTTTATTCTAACCCTGGGGCATTATTGTTTCAGTGTGGTTTATTTTGGCAGGCATGAACCGTGCCTCTCCACTGCAGGTGTGCAAGTTAAGTAACCGCTCCGAGGACCAAGGTGCAGTCGTGTTACAGCATGATGTCTTGCACATTATTTGCTAGTTTTGTGAAGCTCGAGCAAAGTGCTTCTTGAGATGACTTTTAAGAGCAATGACTCACCTTTGCCACACTGTGTGTCGTGAGTTAGTCGTGAAATAGAATTAATACACGCACTACAAATATGGCCAGAGTTTTTGACATGAATATGTTTTGAGGGAAGAATAGTAGTCTCGTAGCAGATGAGCTTGAGACAATATCACCATAGGAGGAAAACAAATGTTTTCTCCCTGATTCTTTCAAATTCACTGCAGCATAATTGGGATTTCCCTGACTCTAATTGTGTCCGCAGTGGAGTTATGAATTGCAGCCTCATGCTCGACAGTCTTGATCTTCAGGGAACATTTGGTCTGACTAGCCTCCTTTTTAGTACATCAAACCTACTACGTGCACTGAAATGAAGAATACAGGGTGCCAAGAGTTTAATTTATCATGGCCACTGTAGTGAAAGTGTATGCTCTGCACTTCATTTATTTAAATGCATATTCACTGACAGTTTGCACATTCTAACTATATCGTCTGATATTTAAACAAAAGCTGGGCTTTAAGAACACGCATTGATTAAATGGGTTTCCTCCTCCCGTATAATCGTTGAACAGGTATTTTCATTCATGTGTCACATGGTCTTTGATGGAGATATTCAGACAATGAGGTAAGTGGCCCTATTTTAAATTAAACAACTCCAGGTGTACTTAGTTTTAGCCGGGTAATTTTCCTTCTGAAACATAGCAAATGACTTACCCTCAAAGTGACTGTGAGCAGAGCTTGAAATCAGGTCAAATAAGGTCAGACCTTAGAAAGACGTGATGCTGGATGCTTGTGACAACAAGGAATCTGTTGATTCCAGTATGTGATCATGGCATCAGCTTTCATGCCCTTACCTGTTCTCCAAATGTCTACCTGGTTATGCCACGCCAGTTATCATGCCACGGTGCTCTGTGTGTTGTGCAATATGGACTCAGTCTTGTATTGGCCAACAATGGCAAAGATATCCCAAATAATAATAATATACTTATATTTTTGTTTCTGCAACATTTCATTTCATGTGTTACCATCGCCTCTGTCATCAGCTGGGTTACTGCCCCCTGCTGGCCAAGGCATACATTGTAAAATACTGTCTTTTAAAGTTGCAAAGTGTATTATTTATGAAAAACTAGTACTGCAAAGATTATTAAAAAAAAAAGTTTTCTTGCAGATTATTTTCTCAATAACAGATTGCTTAAATTAACGGATTTCAAAACGAAGTGAAATAACGCAGATCAGATGTATGAATCAACTAAACATCCTACATAGTATATACTGTAGGCGTTGTTTTTAAGAGCTGCATATATTGGGTTTATCTTGGTGTGCATACAAAGTTGTTAAGATATTTTTTGCACCCTTTTGCCCTACACCTCCTTCGCTTGCATCTGCACTTGCGACATACAACAGCCCTACGACTATCGTTCTGTTCACGCTTTTATTTTGTCAAGTGAGGTGAAGAAGTAAACAAAGAGGTCCAGTGATGTACGTATGTGTACCCTCCCAGGTCTTAGCCCACTTGCCTTTGGAGGGGCAGGGGGGGGGGGGGGATAAGTGGTGGCACTTATGGCACTTCAAGTTGATGTTGGAAGGAACGACAGCCAGGTAGATTAACAAGATGCCTGACAGGGAGAAGAGCTGGACATCTCCACCTGCGACTTCTCTGACATCCCTGATGAGGACCCTTGGGATGAACACGACTCTGCTGGCTCAGCTTTCTCCATAGTGGATTCTCTTTAGGTCTCACAGCCTCACTGTGTAGACTGATGCCGATGAGGGATGTAAAGATTCTCCGTGCCTATACTCAATCAGCAGCCCTGCAGCAGTGGCTTTCTCCTTATCCGCATCGTTAATCTAAAGCTAAGCCAATTATTCAGGATCTTCTGGGCATCATAAAAATGGCAGCAGATGTGAGTGGCAATGTGATGCTGGAAATACAAGCTGTACCTGCTCGCGGCCTCTTAGGCCCACACGTCTGTCAGCAGGAGCCACCGACCTGAGATTCTCTACTATTACACCACTTACCGGAACTCTGGCACTTTAAAGAAGCAGCTTTTTCCAGCCCTTAAAAACCATGAGACCCGTATCTTGAGTCTGCGGGACACAGACAACTCAACATGCTCCGGCTTGGACTCACCAGGTCCAACTTGGCTGCCCCTCCACAAAATACAGCGTTAGTGTCAGTGACAGGATATGGGGAATGGACGTCCTTTTCATGGCCCGTACTTTCCTCTAAAGAGAAGTTTCCTCTCAGTCAGTCTGCACAATGGCATTTTATTTCAAACCCACAAATGTCAACAACTAGAGGACTACCTACAATCTGGAGTAACACTATGCAACTAACGCTTCAGCTCTTGTGTGAACTGCTGATTTCTTTTCTTGGAACTTATACTACCTTTGTAGCGTATCACTCTATCGCTGAGAATCACTGTTTTTTGTTTATATTTCTTTGTTTTCATTCAGCTACGATAGGAATATTCTTTGGTATTTCAAAGTGGATAAATTCATTAAAATAATGTAATAAAGAGAGACGATTCAATAATATTCAATCAGAATTTTTTGTTTGTTTCAGATATATGAAAGTGGAAACAGTGGGACCAATGAGCAGACACAAGTTTTACTCACAGTATGAGCCCAATGTGTCACGGCTGGATTTAGGGTGGACCCAAATGCACGACTCAGGAGACATAAAATGCTGATCAAGATGTTTACTAGAAATCTTATCAGGATTGAAACAATGAACACAAGGTAACACTGAAAAGCTTAGTCACAGAGAACACAAAACAAACTGGCAGAGGACAAGTGGAAGTGAGGGAGCTAAATAGTGAGGGACTAATGAGGGGATGGGCTGCAGGTGAGAAGGGCGTGAGGACCAGGTGAAGGTAATGAGGGACTAACGAGGTGATCAGAGGCAGGTGAGAAGGGCGTGAGGACCAGGTGAAGGGAATGAGGGACTAACGAGGTGATCAGAGGCAGGTGAAGGGAGTTGGACTGAGATGGGAAGCAGGATCTGGAATGACATGATAGTTAAACAGGATAAAAACAACTAATAAAAAAGGAAGGTATGGAGCTGAACTGTTACACAATGAGAGTCTTGCCCTTACCATAGTCAGTTATATCTGCTATCTGTTTGAAAATGCTGCAGGAAAAGATGTGCTATTTTGGATTGTGTAGCTGAAATACCAGGATATAAAGCCAGGATGGACCTTACACTAAGCTCTTATAATGGCCAGTCTGGATAGACCCTGTCTTTTGTGGGCTCGGAGATGATTACACATTTAGTATCTTCCAGTACTCCAGGAGTGTGAGGACATCCGGTGTGTTCCCGGTGACCTTAACTACTGGAGCTGCAGCATCCCCCGGATAATGACCACTCTGAACCCCAGAAGCAGGCCTCATCACCCCATAATTACAGGGACTATGTGGACTGGCAGTGGAAAGCTGCCAACAGTCACTTTTCAAATGGACGCACGCATACTTGCAGGAGGCTTTTGTGCTGTGGAAAAATATTTGGTTGCCATTTTCACAGCTCCATGAAGACTGTGTTTTGTGGAGGTTGTAGTTTAGTTACAATGGTCAAATTACAGATATCTCTCAAAGAGTAATGCCAATACTAGCTAATATACACTACTAAACAAACTTCAAAAGTATGTCAAACATTTAATATTACTATAAAACTAAATCACTGTATTATTTGAATAATATTCCACATGTGACTCTGCTGATTGAATGAACATTAGATGAACAGAGAGAGGAGATGCATGTTTGCATGTGTTGATATCTCCATCAGGGCGAGCACATGTCTGTGTGTGTGTGTGTGTGTGTGTGTGTGTGTGTGTGTGTGTGTTTATGTGGGTGTGTTTGTCGTTGTCTGTGCATGTGACACCTGGATAACATCACAGAGACTGGAGTCTTACATTATTGATGTAACCTTATGCTCAACTGAACATAATGCAAACTGATGCAACAGTAACACAATTAAACTCTCTCTGACCTTGTTTACAATAACATCTGGATCTGGATATGTTATCTGGATAATGACATCTGAACACAGGTCTTTGCATTTCACCCCCGGGTTGATATTTTGCATATCTTGATTTAATCTGCACTTTGATTGGATCTCAATCTGTACATAAGGTAGGTGGTGCTAGGTGATGGTAAACTAACTGGTGATGGTAAACTAACTGTTTAGTGAGGGTAAACTAACTACTAAATTCTTCAAAATAAAACGTTTTAAATAACAAGACAACAAGACAATCATTGACTTTTATTGTGATTATTTTCCAGGAAAATGTGTACCAAATTAGTGAAGCTTTGTTGGAGACTTTCATTTAAAACAAACACGTCTAGTAACTCAGTCGGGAGGAAAAGTAAGCAGCAAAGATAATTGGGAACTCTTACGGTGGGGAATTAATAGGAGATTAAATGTGTTTTACTCAATTTTGAGCTGCTCCTATGATGATGTTTATCTAACCACTATCGGAAGTGTTAGATGTGGACATGGAGTTCCGATCCAGCACAAAAGTCCCCTTTTTAAAAAGAGAGGTGTCAGTGTCTTAAGATACTATTTTGTGGTTGGTAAAGATTTAGAGTTGTTGGAATTTGAAGATGGTCTGATTACATGAGTGCATCAGTAGGCCTGCAATAATCATGTTTTCTTAGATGATATATTCCCTCAAAAATAATTCACAAGGATTCACAGATATATTGATCACAAAATAGCTCAATTACACTCTTTGAAAGAGCAATTTATTAATTTTTTTTTAAATATTCAGACATGGGAATTGGATTGTGAAACAGATATTTGAATAACACATACATCAAATAACAGTCTGAATGGCAGGGAAAGCCCTGCTGGTCTGAAGAGTGATGAGAAAATTATTATTAAATACATTTCTCCAGCTTCCTCCCATAGTCCAAAGACAGGCAGCAGGTTAATTGATCTCTAAATTGCCCATAGGTGTGAATATGAGCATGAATGGTTGTCTGCCCTGTGACCATAATAAGGATAAGCGGTATGGATAATGGAATTGAATGGATATTTCATTACTAAAGTCCATCACATGTTAAAAGCATTACATTATCTGGATTAAACACAGACTTGCACTTTGGTAGCATTTGAATGGCTCTTATTATGGTACTTTTGTAGTTTGACTATGTTGAGGAAATGTTACTTTCTGTATTCTTGTTGTTCTTAGTTTGTACTCTAGGTTGAAATGCACTTATTGTAAGTCGCTTTGGATAAAAGCGTCTGGTAAATGACATGTAATGTAATAATGTAATACTTTTCACACTGCAAGTGTAACTGATGATACTTGTAATTGTGTCTGATTTTAAACCCTTCTCTGTGCTCTACTTTTTTCAGTTTCCAAACATAATCAGTGAAACACAATCCGGATATCTTAAGATGTTCTTCTCGAACAATGCAATGGGCTGATCTTGAATTACTTAAACCTTTGCCAATGGCAACGCAGGAGCAGGAATGAGAAGTATGGGCGTTCAATATATTCTTAGCTTTACAAAGGCGTTGTCAAATGTATCCCGGATTGACAGTCTCCAGTGGGATTTTCATATTCAATAGAAACAGTGAAATTATGACCCAATGTCATTTATTCAATATGAGAAAAGATTTGACTCGGTAAATGTTTTAAAGCTATTCCCTTATTGAGGCACACAAAGGTAAAGTTTAACATTCAAACACAACTTCACACCCAGATATTAATAATATAATAATTCAGAATATTTGTTTGCATGTAATTACAATATGATTACTATCGATGTTTGTCGTATCATTTCTAAAGAAATCTCCTTTTATACTGCTTTCCATTTTTCCTAATGATGCTCCATGGTTATCATTGTTAAGACTGACCTACAAAGTGGCAAATACAATTAAAATAAAATAAAAAATCAGCCATATTAAATACATTACAGCTATATATTAATTACTTTACAGCTACATTAAATATTTTATATTATTTATTAATTTCATATTTATTCATGGTTAAATGAGTGAAGTGTATCTTATGCTCAATTAATACGTCACGTATCTAAACGTTGCCTGTTCAACATTATTAACAACATATTTGTTACGGTTGTTTTTTAGGTCTTTAGTGATTCTTGTATTATGCCAATTCCACCAATATTGCTTGCAACCCTTATTTTGGCCATTCAACACTTCTTTAACAAATGGTATTATCCTTGCTACTTGCAATACAGTGTAGGCTGTAGGGAATAATGCAAATAGATAATGGAATAAAGCATCATAATATTGATCTCATTCTGCATTACATAGAGCTCCCTGTTGTTTGATATGCCTGGTAATAATGTGACATTTTATGAGGGAAAAGTTTGGTTGAATAATTCACTGTACCATTATTATTAAGACTTTGTGGTTTTCTTACCTTCGTATTATACTGACCAAATCTGTGTTTTAATGAATAGGATACATGCCATTTATATTCCAATGTGTGTGTTTGAATGCAGATGTTTTTCAGTAATAGGAGACGCTGTAAAGACTGGTTGGGCTGCTAATTTGCATTACAATTCAAATTGACTATAAAATAAACCTATTTTAGTGTTTGTTTGAATAGACAGTATAGTGAGTATGCTGATAATATCGAAAATCACCGAGCTGCAGTAAATCCCCATATATAGGGAGGATAATAAAAATACATGTGCCTTTTCCCCCTGCACATTAACATGGATAGCATTAACGAAGGTGATGGGTGTGCCAAACTATAATGCCAAAAGTGGTTAAGTTGATAGATGGTTTAATCATTAAGTACATTGTATGTCTCTTACACCTTAAAAAAACTGCAGATTGGGGATGTCTGGAAGTACCATAGATGATACGAAACCACAAACATAAAAGCCACCTTTACCCAATGATTTATCCCCTCTAGTTCCAATAACCAAACCCAGATCTATTGTTCGTGTAATTCATTCAAATGTATTGTAAGCACAGTATGATTTCTAAATGTATCCATCACATTCAGTTAGCCGCAGTGCTGATGGTCGGCGCTGAGTCGCACATGATGACACCGCACTGAATGAATCACAACACGCATCTCTGAATTTTACGAGCAGTTAACCTTTTCATATACTATCAAAACTATTCATGTAATACATGATATTAATCAGCGCTTTAAGGTCCTTTGAAAAGGGTCCAATAAAAAAAAAAAATGTACGTATACAGAGTGAATTCAAATGTTTTTTTTATCATTACTTACATTACACTTTTTTTATGTATTGATGTTGTATTTCTTGCTATTTGGTAAAAATTACATGCGATCATCACTTTTGATTTAACTAATATAAAGTGCATAATTATTCAGGGACTTTATGTGCACTAACAGATGCCTCATGGGTGTGTTGTTTCCTGTTTTAGTTTTTGAATGCGGGACTTTGAGATTAAAAAACGATCACGCGACTGCTTAGTCAGCAGAACGCTATCTGGGATGTGTTTCTTTTAGAAACATGTATAAATGTAATGTTCTTTAAAATATATTCAAAACACGGTAACTAAGTTTGGGCATGAGAGAGATATGGTGATGCATGTCCATGCAACATTTGAAACTGCAAATGAATAAATGTGTTGCCGTTGCATTCATTCCCGTAGCAATTTTTTAGAACTTGTTTTTTCTTTGTTAAATTACCCTTTCATTTACACTTATTTCTCCTGCCTGAACCGAACACCACCCCCATAAGATCTGCACAGTCTGTTGCTTTTATCTGCCTTAATTATGTGTACTTACATACTGTAGCACCGTATGGAAGCTTTCAGCAATCTTTTGTCCTCCTCTTTACCGTAAATGTATTTTTTTAATTGAATATATGTGTGCAATGATTTATATACCAAGATAAGACAATAATCATCACTTGTAATATATATTTGAAGGTAGCCCCTCTCTATGTGATACATAAGAACTGAAGATGTTTGCCTTACATCTAACACGTTCCCCAAACAGGAATAGCACTGTAAGAGAAGTTGACTTCTTCAATGTGGGGTGCTACATTCTTTCTTCACGTTCCATTCTAATCAAATCAAGCCTGTACTGTATTTCCTTTTACTAGATCCTTAAGGACGTTGTCGGGAAGGATTTATTTTCATAATCTCTTGTCAAGTTATCAGATTACACATTTCCTTCAGTCCATGCTCCATCCGAAACTTTTAAGATAAACAGATTTACCCAGAAGTGCTCCTTGTTTTTTCAAATGTACCGTAAAGCACACTCTAGTGACTTTGATTTTGTTCTCTTGGTTGTCACTGTAGAGGGGATTGTTGGGACATTTACTAAAAGGTCAATTCTGAAAATGGAGTACCTCTCGGTATTGTCTCGTAACTGATCCTTTCACACCTTTTATGGTGGGAAATATCTGGGGGGAAACCTGAACATGCAGCAAGGAAAAGCAGTCTCTTTGTTACATATGGTGGCAAACAGATCCCAGAAGAAGTCATACCCTCCAGAATGTTTACATTATTCTTAAAGCCAGGGTGCTTGAGTGCTTTTTGCTCCCATGGCTAAGTCTGAAAAGCTGCACAGTAGCAACCTTAAAGGCCTGTTTGTGTTCAGCAGTTATGTAATCAGCCTGCATTCACAACAGATTAAGTGGGGTGTCTGTTGCTGCTGTTTTTCGCTCGCACTCTATCAAAAATACATGCAAGGCCTGGATGTGAGAATTGAAAGTAATAATGATCATAATTAGGGTAATACTGTTTGATGAGTTATTAAGAAAATGCTTTTGCCTTGAAGACAGTGATGATCAAGTTATTTGCTTTCTTAGTTGTTTCAGAGAATAACGAAATGTACTATTTGGATCTGTTTATGTATTCTAAACATCAGTACCCTTCACCTTATAGCTGCTATATGTAATATGTGCCAGATTATTCAAAGAGGATTAGATCACATCCGCAAGAAAAGGTTCTTCCAATCCATTATCGTCAATTGTTCACACATCATTCTGCAGACGTTACAGACTTGAGTTTTAAAAACGCACACCAGTATGGATCGATCTAAAAAAATAAAGGCCTCGTCGGATTTTTGTTCATTCAAGATGCCAACTTTCTGTCCTACCTCTATTACCACTCTTGCCAATATAGCCAATCACGTCCAGCAATATAGGGGTTGTCATTAATCTGTGTTCATGTGTCTTTTGTGGGAGATCTAGGCAATCATTAAATAGTGATTTTAATGATATCTCGGTGCAGCAGCACGGGAAGTGCTGTTGGATATCGTGACATGATGGAGATTGTGCATGCACTACTTACACCCACAGCGTCACATTACACTAATCATTTTCACTTGTAAATTACACATAGACTTGCGAGTCCTACACTTTGGCTCAAGCATGGGTTGCAGGCACTGCATTTGTTTGATTCGTGAGATGTGTCAAAATAGAGCGAAAGAGATGACATTAATTTGTGTTGGTAACCACATATTGCATGTTAAAAGTTAAACTGGAATTACACTAGAAAATACAGTTTTGCACTAATTAAAAAAATGGAGGCACTGGAAAGCAGGACCGAACAGATCGGATGTTTAACGAGCTAAGACTATGCAGAGTCTGTATTATATATTATTATTCTATTAGCTCATCCATACATGTGGTTATCAGCACATGTTTCGGCCAGTTAGTATTTAAATCAAAACCCTAGTGACCAAACAAAAGGATCCTTATTGGAAATATATGTTCATTTTTAATGCGAGACAGAGACAGAGATTTAACCCAGCTCATATGCAGCCCTCTATTGAGGCTGGTAGAAAAGCTCCAAGCAGTACCCATGTCCGTCTTTTCATTATTGCCACTGCTCAGAGTTTCAAGTGGGTGCTTATGCTTATCAAATAATGAATTATCAAGCATGGCATAAACAGGCATAATTAGACCATCAATCAAGTAAATTAGTTATGGATTATCTCTCTGTAATTGACCCTTTTGTATTCCGAGTTTAAAGTGAAAGTGAACCGAATACCTTTACAGTGGGCTGTGATTTACATGTTCCTTCCTGCCTTATACACATAATGTATTAGGGTATTTTTGTTTTGTATGCTCAGCAAATTCCAGCAACAACAATCTCCCTGGGTTGATGAGGCAATCACTAGAAATGTGTCAGAAGGCTTGCAGAATAGCACAAGAAAGAGTGAAACAGGCTAATACTCAAAGGCGAAGCTTGGCAGTGTGCATTCTCTGCCAATATGGCACTTTCCGGATCCAAGAATGTAAATGCTTTCTGGCCGGGCTTCTCTGAGATTCCTAAATGAACTTGACGTACTGTATCAGAGGAGATATCAACAAGAGAGCTGCCAGTGTGCGGAGGTGATTTGCATTGCTGGGCCTTCTGCTATACCTGAGTGAGCTCTCAGACAGGTTTCCAGACACTCTTCTGGTAAAGCAAGCAGCAGGTCTGTGATTGTGATGTCTTGAGATGTTTACTGCAGAGCTGAGCAGGAAGTGATGGGGCAGCAGTGTCTCATCCTATTTACAATCCCACAAGCCTCTGGCTGTTGCTTAAAAAATCACTTGACCAAGAAGTCGAGTAAGCATTTTGAGATTTGGGCACAATTTATTCAAATTACAGTATTTTTCCAGGTGTAATTGACCGGGTTGTTGGGTTTACTGTTGGGTTTAATGCCTGGTTCAAGTCGCTTTATAACACACACAAGCTCAGTTGAAAGACAACAGGAATAAAAGACATGTATGTGACATCAATAGTTGACTGAAGGTGTGCGTGAAGCAACATACATGCAACCATTTGCAGGTTTCAGCTTCTCAAATTGAAAGATCTTCTGCATTAAGTCTTTACTGTATATGATTGTACAGTGAATATATTTAGTTATTAGACTGTTGGTTGGACAAAACAAACTAAGTCTATACAAATTACATTACATTACATTACATTACATGTCGCTTTTATCCAAAGCGACTTACAACAAATAAACACAATTTACAGAAAGTACAGACAAATGATACCAATACCATGATATACTGTAGAAGTACACAGACTGCGATGAACAGATTTGATCCATATAAGTAATTATTTGGTGATCTATGATGGATCTATTTATTTGTATTGTTTAAATGATTAACTAATTCCTCAGAAAAAAAACTATATGTGTATATAATATATAATAAATACAAGCCAACAATCATCACAATCGAGTCTAATAGCAGCAGACAACACCTGTCAACACAGCAAACTCGACCTCAAACATAGCACTGTTTTAACATTAATACTGTCTGAACCGAAAAGGAGACGTTAGAAGAAGTGCCATTAGCTATTCAGAGCTTAACTTCTGATGTGAAAAACAATTGACTTTGTGTTTCTAGAGAGAAGTTGGAAGGTTTCCTATTCACATCAACACAGTTTTATTCAGAGCCAGCATCTAGCAGCCACCAGGGAGCATCATCTTAAGGCACTTAATTTCAACATTCAGCCACGGTTGTTGGCGCTCTCAGCTCAGTATAGCATCTGTGGACCTTGATACATTTTGTTTGGTCCTTTCACAATTACTGAAAGCTTCCAAAGATTTGAGTTTAAGACTTTTGACTGATTTAGGTCTACGTTAGTTTACAAAGCCCACATGGCCAGCTTTGTTTATGCATGAATCTATATTTTGACTGTTTGATGAAGTGCAGTGGTGCAGGATCTCAGTGAAGTGAAGAGTAGTCATTCTTCTATTGCACATAAATAGTCTCTCTCTGTATGAGTGTGTGGCCTGCAGACAATAGCAGCAGGAGCCAAATGAAAAGTAGTGGAAGGCTGCTCTGGCTATGGCTGCTGTTGTTGTTTAAAAAACAGACTTCTCACTGTTCTGAAAATGTCAGTGTCTTAATTAATGTCATAAATTCTGCTTGCCATCATTTTATGAATGCATCCAGAGGCTAAACTCTTCTTTTACTATCAGAACTATTCAGCCCTATCGGTGCAATCAAGCTCTTTATCTTCAATATCTGAGAAACTTATCTGAGAAACTAAATGGCATGAAGATAAAAATAAATTTCTGTCTGCGTCTGTTTTAGGAATGTTATACTACACGTTAATATAAATGTATGCCTTTTTATAAAACCCACACTTAGCACACATTCCACATCTGTTGAGACTGACATCGAATCAGATATACATGTATGTATAATATATGTATTTCTTTGTTACATTTTGTTTGTTACAAAGTTAGGTAAACAATGTTTAAGTCAAGCCTGTTAAATGTCAATTATTCATGCATTTATTGAAAGTCATAATGATTTGGATATGCACTAATGGTTAAGGACGATGTTTTCATGTACTTTAAAACATATTTTAATACTGAAATTCATGATTATTCAGGTAGTTACTAGTCGTTAGTATTAGGGATGTTGTTTGTGTACATTATTATTTTGTGTGACCTCATCTAAAGTGAGGACTATCTACACATTACAAAGCATTTATAAATGACATGATTAATTCAGGTAGTTACTAGTGGTTAGTTAACCATTAGTACATTGTTGAAATACGTTTATAAAGCACATGTTAACATCGCCCCAACGACAACAAATGTATTCATTTGCAGTTTCAAATGTTGCATGGACATGCATCACCGTATCTCTCTCATGCCCAAACTTAGTTACCGTGTTTTGAATATATTTTAAAGAACATAAAAATTATGCATTTTTCTAAAAGGAACACATCCCAGATAGCGTTCTGCTGACTAAGCAGTCGAGTGATCATTTTTAAAACTCAAAGTCCCACATTCAAAAACTTAAACAGGTTATAAGTTACAACTCACCCATGAGGCATCTGTTAGTGCACATAAAGTCCCTGAATAATTATGCAATGTTGGAACAATGCTTTATAAAGAATGAATGAAGTTTACTCATAAGTAACTAATGCTAAATAGTTTTTAGTTATTATAAAGTGTTACCATATTGACTTACACATAGACGTATGATCCCATGTCACTCATACACAGTGAGGCACATCCTAATAACTAAACACTGGGATTAAATATGTACTTGATATTTTCCATTATTGGCATCGATCTCAGGGATGAAAAAGCCGTTCTCGTGCATCCCTAATTTCAGACTCCCATGTTTGAAAGCAATTATTTCATGGTGTGACATATTTCCCATCTCTACTCTTGCAGTCATTGCAGCAAGTGAAAATGGTGAAAATTGTGGAGCACCGGTGTCTTGAGTATTGGATGACTGCTGTCCCGTGTTCCAGTTGTCTGAGTCTTTATGTAGGTGGAGGAGGTGGTGTGTGTGTGTGTGTGTTTTTGTGTGTGTGTGTGTGTGTGTGTGTGTGTGTGTGTGTGTGTGCAGATGCCTGCAGGAAAGGCCCATACTGCGGATATCTGTCACTCACCTATTTCAAAGAGCTTATCACAGAGGGAACATTTTCTGCTTCACCAGTTATTTGAATTGATTTGTTCTGTATGTCTGCGTAGTACAGATTCTTACAGGATGAAACTGGCCGTGTTAATACGAAACTAGATATGCTGTTATTTGATGTAAAACTGCCAAACTATTTCAAATTAGGAATGGATGATGTTGGCTGACCTAAGCAAAGCTGAAGGCTTTCTATCGTTACACCATAGTGAATGTCCAACTTTTAAATGTCACCGTTTTTTTGTGAGCTAAATTCATCTCTATGTCTGCCCTAAGAGGAATCATCATAGCTATGAGTGAACGGCTATTGATGTGGTGGTTCATTGTTCTAGCTGTGGGTATTAATGTCCGAGCCATGTAGCAGATGGTAAGCAGATGCCTCAAGGGAAAGTCTCTTCAAGACTTAATTGATCTTCAAGACAAACACAAGTTGCTAGCGTATACAGGAGCTGATACTGACAGCGACATCTTTCTAAGTTATATCGTTATTAATATTATTATTATTATCATATCAGATGACAAGCCAGACTTTATGATCAACATCAAGCACATGCAGTTTCCAAAATCCTGTAAAATGGCTATGGATTGTTGCCTTTCGGCTCAAACCTCATGACACTGGTGAATCATTGCTGATACTCATCCCACTTGGCCTGACTATATGCACAAACACATCATGATTGATTGAGAGATTTTGATATTTACCTCCAGCACAGCTCGGTATCACAATACAGTTAATATAAAGTGTCCTGTGTTACATGGTCTCAGTGTGTCAGTTTACTGTCATTTCAAAACAAGGCACACTCAAATTAATCTGACGATGTCTCACTGTTGCGATTTATTGAGTACTTATGAATATTATAGATTGATTTAATCTTTTTGTGATGAAATTAACTGCTAGAGCATCACTACACAAATGCATGAAAGAGAGGTTAAAGGATATTTATATGACATGCTTTATGTGCATGCTGGTGCATGTGAGCGTGCCCAACTGGCTCGCTCATAGTGGTCGACCGATGGCTTCATTGCAGAAGCGTAGCGTCCGCCCTCTGGTTCCACATCAGACATACAGGTTAGTTCTGTCTGCAGTGTTGCCTCTGTGAACCCATGTGGACAGCTGTGGGGGGTCACTCGATATGCATTGAATTTCAAACTTAGCACCTATAAATAGTGTGGATGTGCCCAGTTCGCAGGGCCTGGGCTTGTATAAGATTTAATGTTTGCCCATGCAGGAGAGCAACCCTTACTCATCATAGATTTTCAGACAAATTACATCAAAACCTTATCAAATTGCATCCTGACATTCATAATATTTGTATTTTAATTCCCATTGCTGCTCAAATTCATTGCCTTCCACACATTGATTTGGCCTCTCTATGCACTGGCTAGACCCATACTAATTCCTCAAGTAAGATATTCAGCCATTGCCCTTTTTAAGAGCCCCAAAGTTTCCTGACCAGCTTCACGATAATAACCAATTGGTCCCTGAGTCCAGTGGTGTGTTGTTGCCTGGAATTTATTTGTCCTCCCATAAATTATTCAGTATTTTGCATCGACTAACTGCCATACCTTTAAGGTTGCGTAAGACCGTGGCACACCTTGCATGTTAATATGGTAAGACTCACAAGGTGAAAGACAATCCCATTATGCTAAGACAAAGGACTTTTGTCAATCTCTCCTATTTCTTGTCAACTTTCTATTGTGCCAGGGAGGTCTGTTATTTTAGTTTTTCAGTCCTGTATGTCATGCTCTAAGCTTGTTGCTATATCTGAGCAGCTCAGTAACAGCTTGTTGTGCAAAATGTCAGATTATTGCACTGTGGAAGGCTCCTTTGTTGTCAGGCCAACATAGTGAGAGGTATCATGGCCTGTCACCATCAGGGGGTCAACGCCGAACTTCAGTCCATCTGTCTATACACATCTACTGTATTGACACATCCCATCCCCACTGACACTCAATGCAATTACAAGCGCCTGACAGAGGAATGGCAGCCTGCAGCCGAGATAAAACAAGCTCATTGTAAACCATATTGCTTAAATTCGATCTCGCAGCTATTCAGGAAATTAAGTTGAGCCTGTGCATGGCAGTTGTTGTGGGCACCTCAGATAACCATCTAAATGTTCCTTTTGCTCAAAGGTGGAAGGCTACTATACAAAAAATGTGTTGTGCTGTAAGAAGACGTACATGTTTTTTATAATTGCTGCTTTTATTCTCAATGAGTGTATGCAATACAGTAACTATTTAAGTTATATTAATAGAGTCCCCATGGCAGCCTTAAAAAAATAAATAAAAGTAAATGTTAGCCGGGTGTCTCTTTTGTCCTCTGTTTTATAAGAATCGGTAGCTATAGGACACAAATAAATTACAATCTTAATTCAGCAACAAAAGCTTGCAAAATACTTTTCAAGTGAGTGAAATCAATGATTCCACGATTGTGCCGGTAACATTGGATACAATTAGAAACACCTCAATGTAGATCAGGGATGCCAGGGTGAAAGTGGACAGGGGGCCATATTTTTTTCAAGTGAGATCTCAGGGGGCCGGATTAGAGTGTGTTCCCCTAGGAATCAGCTTCAGGGAGCGCTGTCGTTGGCGTTGTTGACAGGGGGGGAGTGCTCGCTCTTGTGCGCGCACTCCCCTCGTGTGCGCGCGCGGCTTGTGGCTCGTGTGCGCGCACTTTGCGGAGCTGCCGCGCGCAAGAAAGAGTTGTTGCGGACCGGGTGTGACGTGTAGTCGACAGATTACACCGGAATTTTTTAAAAATAATTCTCCCCTTATCACCCGCGGGCCGGATGAAACATGCAATCGGGCCGGATCCGGCCCGATTGCATGTAACCCTGGCACCACTGATGTAGATCATCTATTTTTTTTAAACTAAGAAATTATTTTAAATTGTACTACTATATTAGGAAACAGATAATGAAGAACCTTAAATTTGCAAAACATGTCAATGGCTATCTCCTGCTACCACCTGAGGCTACCACAGTGCAAAGTGTCCTCCTGCAGGTCTTAAGTGATGTAAAGACCTGCAGATCAGCAGGCCTCAAGTACTTTGGAGTATTTGCAGCTAAGCCTTAACGGTGAACGTAAAGTAATGATTGTTTCGTTAAACTCTTGGATGTACTCATGGAAGTCGAGGTGATAAGGCATCAGGAGAAAATCACGCTTGCGTTAAGTGTGATTTTGTTGTCTCGGGTAATTACAGGAAGTCACACTGCTCGGAATAGAGAACATAGAGGACAGGCTGTGAATTGATCATCATTGATTATACACAATGTGAGTGGTAGGCTGTGAGCATACATTACAGTGTTGACGACTGCTTGAAAAGTTGTCTTTCTGAAAGATGATGAAACTTTCATCATCAAGTCGGCTCAACTGAATAGAACCTTAGTTGACTGCAGAACATTCAACATTCAACTATTTATAAGTTTGGACAATTTTTTCTATTATTGTGAAACTGAATTACGGATTTGGTAATTGTGGCAACAATCAGTTTGATGCGAGCTGAGGTGAGAAATGGCAGTCATTTTTTACGCAAGTTAGATCGAAACTGTATGATAAATTAATAATTCTAAGCAATGCTATTTTAAATAAAAATATTTCTTCACATTCATATTCTATCTGTTAAATGGTCCACAATTAACAATTAACAATGTTCCTGTTGGTGGGTCAAACCATTTGATTAAAAGATTAAATAAAATAAATGTGAGGATGAATTGTTACGGATGTAACTCTAAAATGAGCTTCATGACAAAGGAAGTATTGCAGTATTGCTGCTTGCAGCTTACATTTTTCTTGTGAGGTTTTGTTTTTTAATATTACAGTATCGTAATGACCCCTGCCATATCACTGATTCTGCATCCAGATGTGTCTTGCATTGCTGAGGATGTTTCCTTGTAAGGCCTACCTGAATCGGATTGCATGTAATATGAAGATTCACGATTGTTAGATCAATCAGCAGAGATGACAGTCTTCATGTTATGGATTGTTACTTTAAACTGTTGTTTAGAGAATAATAATAATATCCAGTGGTAGTTGTGTGAAGACACTTTTGGGAAAGGAATCTTCTTATGAGAACCATATATATTGATCCTGTAAGAGAATATACATGTGACCATTTTCAGTGTCAATGGGTCATATTGCCTCTTTAAACTGCATATTAGCTGAGGTCCAGTAGTGCTGATGTTGTGGCTCAGGCTGCATGCAGACCACTTGTTTCTTATTTAAATGTCTTCAGGCAAGGATTACTGGCCACACCTCCAGTCAGTCTTTGCCTCAGATTCCAAACAGCCACATCTGGGAGCTGCCCAGTACTGCAGTCGTTTAGTGATCACTGAGCTGAAGGTTTCGTGCCTTACTTAAGGGAAGCTTTAAGGTCATCTTTAACATACTTTCCCAAATGATTGTTGGAATTGAACCAGTGACCTTCTGCTTAGAAGTCTGCATTGGTTAACTGCCTGTACCATAGGCATAACCTAAAGGTGATTATTTAATTAAAGTTTTTTGTTCTCATCATAATAATTGACTAAGTACATTCTGCCTCTTCGTGAATCACACTATTTTAAAGATTTTTGTTATTACTGTTTACTTACAAAATGTTAACTTTTAAGAATTAGCAATGTTGTTAGGACCGTTGACCTCACCTTGAGACCCTTTTAAAATGTTTGGTAAGATCTATGGTGAATTCTTGCAAATTGGTATTTTTGTGTTCATGATAAACAGAAATTATGAAAACAGACGATATCAAGGCTGATGGATGGGTTTTCCTAAATTCCCCAAATCCCTGTTGGCTTATGGTATAATGCCATTAGATGTGTTTTTCTGACCCTTTTTACTGAGTGTCACTATTGTGCAATGGCTTTTTATGTTAAAGGTTCAGTTCACCGGAATGACATGAAGCTATAGATTTCCATTGATCTCTTGTGGTTCTTGGCTTTGGCTTATATTCCAGAGGGTTTGCGACCTGCATTTTTTGACATTCCTGCTGCCAACTTAATAGGGTAAAGGTGAAGCTCAAAGCACTGAAAAAGTAAACAGTATGTGTTTTCCCAGAAACAGTATTCCGGTTGCTCTGGATAATCTACAAACTTCCCCAAGACTAGTTTTCGCTGGAATTTCTTGATTAATCAATAGTACCTATGTTAATGTCTTTTTTTCACTTATTCAGAGTATCCGGGACTTTGTTTCTATACAAATTTACAAAATGACTTTCACCAGGGCAGCTGTAGCTCATGGGTATAGTGGTCGGCCTGAAACCTCAAGGTAGCCGGTATTTACGTAGAATATGTAATATGGTGTTTGCAAATTAGGATTGTTATACTTTGGGTTTGCAGCTGAAGTTTCAGTTTCACAGACGAGAATCTCAACACTTGTATGCTGTTAGCGGTGGCTGAATGAAAAACTAAATAAATGCTATAAATATTTTTTTATAATATGAGTAATTTGACCATTAAAGCTTTTTTACTTGCAGATATTTAAATGACTTGAGATCAGGCTTTTCAGTATATTCACAGTTCATAAAACATTTATCTCTGATTGATCACCTCTCGGCTCGTTAAATTTGCTTAACAAGATAAACAACCAAATGTGTAAAAGATCCCCATGTGGCACAAAAACTCGGCAGAGAAGCACATTCCCTCATAAAAGGAAGTGACGGAGGAGGCCAGACGAGGGATTATTAATTCAATCTGATCTCCCACGCTCAGTTATTACAGCAATATGTTGTGTGTGCATTCTCCATTTGTATGAATCACTTAAATTCAAGAAGAAAATCATTCTTTGCCAGTTTGGGCATAAAGGCTTTTATTGTAAAAGATGTCATCCTGTAAAATGTGACATTTTCAGCAATTAAGAGCATTGCAGCATTGCTGTAGAAGACATTGGATCTGCGGGTCTGACAAAGCAGACCTGACAGTTTAATGTAGCATTCATACATCGAGATTCAAGAACAATTCAGAGAACTTGGGAAACCACTAACTACTCTTTGTAGTCATTCAAAAGGTTCAGCACTCAGCTAAACACACTTATACTTGCAAGGTTGAAAGCTTCAAAATCAGATAAATAGCTCCTTTCATTGTCTTAGCTCTGAGTTTGTCTCCATTATGCAGTATTGGCTGTGAGATGTTGAGTTAGCACAGAGAAATGCTGAAGGTTGCTTGGGCAAAGTGCCTTCCACACTCAAGGACAGATTTTTTTGAAAACAGGTAAGAAAGTATTATTTCTATATACTTATTTTGATTTTATAAATGAACAAGACAGGGCTTTATGATACAATACAAAGGGAAAGGAGAAATAAAAGGGTAAAGAACCACAACCCCAACCAGCTGTGCGCGGCAGAGCTCCCGCAAGAAGGTGGAACGTAAGGGAGATACCATTTCCAAAACGTGTAAGGGGTAAATACTAGTTTGTGAAAAACCCTTGTGAAAAGACCCTCTGGTCACTCTAACTTATGGCACCAGACGTTAGGGGAGGTGTATTTTGACCGAAATATGTTACAAACATTACATTAAGACCCCAAGGAACCATATCAACTTGTGGAAAAATGGGCATAATATGTTCCTTTTAAAACCCGATAAGTTCCCAAACTATTGTAAACATTCAAGTAGACAGGGGATGGTTTTGTCTATCTCGACCAGGTATAGCAGAACATCATCCACATAAAGATAAATCTGTTGTAGTGTACCATTGACATTAAAGCCTCTTATCGTTGGTGTGGTTCTGATGAGCTCATCTAAGGGCTCAATAGCCAATGCAAACAAGAGAGGGCTCAGTGGGCATCCCAGACGGGTGCCACGCTCCAATGGGAACGGATCTGAGCACTAAGAGTTAGTAATAACGTCCGCTTTCGGGGGAAAAGTACCGCAGTTTCACCCAGTCAATGAATTCTGTACCTATTTTAAATGTGTCCATAGCATAGAAAAGAAAGGGCCATTCAACCTTGTCAAAAGCTTTTAATGAGTCCAGACACACTGCCAGGCCTTGAACATAATTTTTTCTGTCAAACTGTATTATGTTCAGAAGCCTCCTGATATTATTGGAAGAGTTTCTCCCTTTTATGAAGCCTGTTTTATCAGGGTTTATTAATATTGATATTAATGGTTCAAGGCTGAGAGTCAATACATTGGCTATAAGATTTGCGTCTACATTAATGAGCGATATGGGCCTGTAAGATGCCGGGTCTTAGGTTTTTTTTTTCAAAATCAGGCTAATATTGGCTAGCGACATTGTTTCAGGTAAGTGGTGACTTGTGTTAAAGCTGCAATTATAAGTGTTGACTGGATAAGGAGTGAGCTGTTTCTAAAGGCTTTAAACCACTCCACTGGGAACCCGTCTGGGCCTGGTGTTTTTCCACTGTTCATCAAATCCATTGCTTCTATTATATCCTTTTCCTGAATTGGTTTCTTCAAAGATTTTTGCTGTTCTTTTGTTAGTGTAGGTCATTTTAATTTGAGAAAATAATTTGTCAAGTTCCAACTTAAACCTGTTTTTGTCAGTTTTGTATAATGACTTGTAAAATGATACAAAGACAGAGTTGATATTTTACTTATTAAAATGTCTTTTTCCTCCTTGATCTCTAATTCCTGCTTTTGTGTTGTAATTTTCTTTCTGGTTAAGCAGGCGCGACAACTATTTACTAGCTTTGTTTCCATATTCATACAGTCTTTGCTTTTGATAGAATAAGGATCGAGATGCTTTCTAATTCAGCATATCATTATTTATTTTTTACCTTCGCATTGAAAATGCAGAAGGTAATGTTTTGGCCGGCGTGTATTTTTTGTGAATATGTCCGTCCGTCTGTCCGTTTGTTATTCGTCTAAATCAGACAAAACTGAGCCGATTCTTATGAAACTTGGTGGGATGATTGGTCATGACCCAAGGAACAATCGATTAGTTTTTGGGAGTGATTGGGTCAAAGGTCAAGGTCAAGGTCACGAAAAGGTGAAAAACGTAAATTTGCGATATCTCGGTTAATTGGCATCCGATTTCCGTGAAACTAGTGCCGAATTGTTCATAACTCAATCTTGTGATATGCGAAGGTATGCGCTCTACCGAGTGCCCATTCTAGTTACTTTATATTTTAGTATAGAATGTAGTGCCGCTGGGGTACTGTGCACTCTGTTTGGTTGTACTAGACTTATGGGTAACTTCTGCCTTGTGTAAGTCTGTTTCCAGTTCATTCTGCTTCTGAAGTAGAGTTTTTTTACCAGCTAGCTTAACATGTTTATAATGGCTAATTTATTATTTGTTGGCCTATTTTTATGAATGCAAGACTTGCAATCAACGGTCATCATCGGTCTCCACGTGTTCAGGGGGACCGGTGACGGTCTTCGCACAGGCTCACACAGACAAACACGGTGCATGCCCCACTTTCAAAGTTTAATATGATGGGCTATTGTAACCTGCTGACAGGGCAGAGTCACCAGTGAAGTTCAAATTGATACGGCGTTTCTCAATTCAAAGTACACCGAGTACAGACTTGTGTTCTTTTGGAGTCTGGACTTGGGAGTCCAGAATCTGGAGGACGGGAGGACGGGAGAACGGGAGAATGGGAAGACGGTCTTTGTATATATATTTATATACACACAATTAAAAATAAATAATCATACACATATAATTGTATTAATATTGTGTACAAAATAAAAACATTCATTTATATTGTTTATACATTTCTTCGATTATATATAAATATGTATGTATAATAAATGATATATATATATATATATATATATTTGTATGTGTATATAGTTTTATTACACATGTAATTGCATACCATTTGGTCAAAAGTAAAAATGCACCATGAGTTCAACGTTAAAATGTAATTAAAATATTAAGTTATGAATCTTAACCCTCAGTCAAACTGAAGTAACGTTATCTGTGAATACATAATAAACTCTTTGTGCTCGTTAGATCCTCCAAACCAAATTATATCTCATGTTAACCGCTACGGAGACATCAGAGCCAGCGGAGTATTTAAAAAAGTCCTGCTGAGATCAGGCTGCTCTCAGCGGCCACACAGCGCGCCGACCGCCCGGCGCTGTGGAGCTCAGTGGTCCCGCGAGCAAAACTTAAAATCTCTAACGCAGATCTTTATTAGGCTGAATCATAACAAACCGACCACAGATTTGATTTTTAAACTACTAACTTCTCGCCTGAAAACATCGTAAAATGACATTCCGTGACTCAACAACAAAAAACAGTAGTATTTTTAAAAAGTCAACTGTCAGTTGTTTATTTGCTATTGTTTCCGGTTGCTGATGAAATGCATTCTGGGATATACGCTGGCCAGAGTACGCACAAGTCTCCTCTGATGCATCCTCCTGAAAGTGGGAGGATCAAGTCACATCTGGGCATTTTGGCCGTGCTTTGCGAGCAGCGAACTGGCCATATCGCTTAGACCTACTGTAATCAAACAACAATCGGCAAAGTCAGTGACACTACGGCTCATGCAGCTACCGAACAAAGCAAAGCAATTCTTTTTCGAAAAAAATAGTCCTGCTCTGCACAATATAAAATGTATGCTTTTTATTCTGAATGCCCTGTTCCAATAAGGTGCGGTGCTGATACTTTGGACTGGCATTTGTACATAGCCGTGGTTTGTTATCGGTTGTATGGTAACTTCACAAGCAATGTATGCATTTACAGTCCATATAAATTACACTGAAAATATATAGTATTTGTTAAGACTGCACAATAAATCAGACAATACAATATTTAAGGGGAGTTATTCAATACGCACAAATGCAAATCATAATAACTGTCAGCAACTTCTTCCTCTCTGCTATATGCACTATTCATTTTTCAAGGGCACTTGGTGCCCAAGATGATTTTTAAAGAAACGCAAACAAGCCAGAGCATTTCCCCCCCTTTACCAGAACGAAACGGTGTGAAGCGCAAACCTTTCATTAGTGTTGATTCAGTGCTGTGGAGGTAGGTTCGGCTCTGCGAGACTAGAGTGGGGTTAACATTTTAATTCCTGTCATCAAATGTCTGTTCTGTTAATTTGCCATTGATCCAAATCCCTTACAAATATAAATTAATAAATAACATAGAAGCAGTCAAAAAGATGTAAATAGTATTAGGTTTTTGTTTCATAGAGTGATCAGTGTTGAGCTGATCAGAATAGGGGCATGTACACATTATTTTGACATTTTATAAAAATATTAATTTGAGCTTTTAATGTGATGTCTAAAGCAAATAATCATTGCGTATGATGTACTGTTAATCTGTGCTGGAAACTTGGGTGCACTTAGACATATTTATGCTTAAAAGTGCACTGCTTTGTAATGAGGTCTCATTAGCATTTTTTATTTAATGTAAATGAGGTTATTTCTACTGCTTCCTGTGCATTATACATATCATAAAGTAATCAGAATAAATTAACTCTCTTGTTGATGTTGACTGACAAATGCTTTCAAAAGAAAGTACAAGTGTCTCCCAAGACATTGTACTGTTAGTGGAATAAACACAAGATCAGAGTTTCTCTTTTATTTAGTACAGTCCAATATTCAGTGAAAATTGTTATTCAGTCATAATTTCTGGTTGCTCTTGAACTCAGTAAAAATAAATCCATCTTAAAATGCCAAACTAAGGTCAGAACAAGAGTTCTTCTAGATTATGTGCCATACCACGATTTGCAGAAGTGAAGAGATCCCATTTTACATTCAAAGCCTGGATAAAATAATTTCTAAATAAATAAATCAAAGAGAAAATTCAATGTGATTCTGTTTTTAGATTAACATAAGACAAACATACATATATGGTTGGTATCTTTTGAGTTTACTCTGTATACATATACATACTTGCTACATACATTAAACGATTAAAGGTATGGGTTGCATTGTAGAAGAGGAAGACAGCATGTGCAAAAGGACATAAACTTCAGCAGAGATTACAGGTATTTGGAAGTTGTGTTGGCCATGGAGGGAAAAAAACTAAACGCGTCGTTGAGATTGTGCAACATTTTGTGAGACTTGCTCAGCTTGTGTGGAAATGTAAGCATGTTTTCCACATTGTTTTAATATTAAACAGTGATGTGGATTGGGAGTTTCAACCATTTTAAATAGAGTAGTATCTCACCAGCAGGGAGTCACGAAATAATGACAAACCTTTTGAATATTGCATATTGCACTTTCAGTTAGACTCCGGGATACGCATCAGTGGATACATGGGTGTAGTGTTATTGTAATAACAACGGAGCTCATGAAGATCCATCTTTGATGCATATGAATGTGAACATCATGTCATTCTGAAAGCAGAAGTGTGAAATATGACTCTTTGGATTCAAGTTTGCACAGTGAAGCCCCCTCCTTCCACTTATAAGGCCCCTGTTCCACCATCAGAGACGCTAATAAACATTTTCTCTTCAATTCGTCATGCCTCTCTCCGGTCAAAGTCAACTGAACTGTCAGAAGCCTATGAGCTCATTTCCATATTGTTTGCAGTTGTATAATGACTCAAAATTAGCGTCTAATTAAATCTGAGGAATTCACACTTGAGTGCACACATTTGAGTGTGTGTGGGGGCTGCGTCCACTGAAATTAATTTAGCAGTTTTCACGCAGGAGGCAGAAAAGAATGAGTGATACACTCAAGCGAAAATACATAATCAAGGATCAAGTTTACTTTGAGCGGAGGTAAATGTTGATTATATCAGATTTAAGCTGCAAGAATTATGTTACTTAGTTCATCAGGGTTTTTCCTTTTTTTCCCCTGAGCTCCTGGCTCCTCGGATGATTGCTCTAAATTTAGTGGTGATTCAATAATACTTCTTTAAGTTTGCCCAAAGCTGCCTGAGAGTGGAATATGTTTCGTACAAATTTGACAAGTCTGTTCTCAAAAACTCTTAAACAAGTTTGACACCAAGAAATTGCTGGAATTGGTTTTGGTTGTATCGATTCTGTTATCCGTGTTTCTACACCCTCTGCATTTCCAATGTGTGTTTTTTTTTCCTCCACTTGGTCTGATCCTGCCGGCTACTGCATGGCGTCTTCCCTGACAAATCACTTATCAATAACTGCTATGTGTTGGCGCATGCTATCAATCAAAAAAACATGTGGGATGCAGCAAAGTAGGTAAGTTTGCCTCTCCATCCAGGCCTCTTTTGCAGAAAATTGCACGTATCGTTATTCAACTAGCTTGTGTTGTCCCTTTTGCTTGAATATAACTTATTGATGTTTTGTAATTGCACTATAAGCTCATCTAGGCAATTTGCTAATTTACTGCACAATGTAAGTACCTTCCTGTAAACTATTCAGCTACTTCGGCTGCATGGAGGCAGATGGTTTGATTTGTATGTGGTCGTTAAACCACATGTCCTCCTCGCTCATCGGTTATTTGAATTTGCATTTAAATGCATTTGACCTTGAGACTTTCCACACGCTGCCTCCTCTTTGTTGTTTCACACCTTTAATTGGCTAATTATTTTTGGTTTTGTGCTCAGTCTGCTTCATTATATTTTGTGTTTGTTTTTACTTTCTCATGGGTTGCTGGTGAGAGGTGATTAGGTAGGAGATTTGTAAGTGCTGGATTTTCTCATTAATTTAGTTTTTAAGGATTCAGTGAATCATCTTGGAACTTGGCAGACGTAGTCTCAAACTGTAACGTGTGATAAAGCCTACCCTGCTGTAAAAGGTAGTCGGGTGAGAAGATTAGCATAATCTAAATTGATCAACTGACCGTGAGTTCTGTAGTTTGATCTGTCGGAAATAAAACAAATATGATAGACAGTCTCTTAGACCGAGTCTGCACAGGGATCATGGGAGAAGAGCTTCTGCAGTAGACTTACCGATCTTAGCACAAATACAGCACAGGTGGCAGGTAACAATGGGAGTCAAGATGGAAAATGCAGTGTGAAATTAAAGAAATAGTGGTGTAATGTTATCTGTGTCAACATAGGCGTTGAAGCTTTGGGGACCTTTGAGGCTATCATAGTCAGAGGTGCTTTCCTTGCTCATAAACACCACAATCATTTAAAGATTTTCCATCCTGTCGAGTGGTAGTCGAAGTAATTGACAGTTACTACTAATACTAAATAATAATAATAATAATAATAAAGTTAATACTCTGTTAATTTTGTACTATCGCTGATGGATGATGACGTTTGTGTTGTGCATTAGATAGAATTGCGCGTCACAAATGCTGCAGGAGTTGACAATGAGAGAAGCTTTTCATAGCTGCAGAAACGCAGAAGAATATGTCTTAACTTTAAAGCTCAGCATCACTGTCTGAGTAACAAAGATGAAGCCATTTTAAGGGGGAACAAAGACCGACCTGGTGCTTTACTCTATGGCACAGATTAAGCTGCACCGAATATATCTAACATCTTGATGGATAAAACCTCAGCCTTAACCAAAGTTAGCTGAAAAACATTTCCCAGCAGTGCCCTGGCCCGAGAAACAAAAATGTAAATTATTAGCTTTTTTAGTTGATTAAATTGTTTTCAAATTACATTTCAATTCGACATCACACAAGGCTTTTCAGCCCTCTGGCCCTGCCCATTAGGCGCATAATATAACAGTTTGTCATTTTGCTCAGCCATCCATCTGTGGCACAAACCACGGCCACAAAGGTGACACGTTAACATCCCAAGAGACCCATGACACTAAGAGGCAAACCTGTGTCTGATTGAGGACACACGTACGCAACCAAGCTCCTTTTAGGTAACACATATATTTAAAGCCGATGGAAATGAGCCTCTTGGGGATCAGTGATGAAAGCCGCTGCAATAGCTAACTGCTGTTCAGTAGGAACCCGTCTCCGTCAGAAATCGACTCTTTTCATGCCCATCATATTCATCTCGCTGTGCAGATAAGATTGAAGTGCACACTGCAGGTTGAAGGAGCTTGTCAAGCTTCTTGTCCGTTTTTATAGGTGCTTAAATTCCTACTTGATCCAAGGTAAAAGACTCCGGTTTGTTTGAGTTTATTTACATGCATGCAGTGTTCTGAATGTTGGCTCATGCACTGGTTACTATTACAGTGTAGGTGTTAGACGGGATGTTCTGGATGAAAATCAACACAATCCAGATAAGGTGCTTACGTGCCACAGCTTTGCAGGTAATTCAGCCGACAGAATTCATGTTCAGGGTTTACAATAAGAAGTATAGAGGCTTATCCCTGCTCCTGTAAGCTAAATCCTTTGAGGCATACACAGTTAAAGTGACCTCTCAGACTTGACCATCAAACAGAAGTCAGAATATTCTGTCGGTATAATATGCATTTAAATGTGTTCATTTAGAAATTAAAATGCTAATACGCATACATCTTTATAATGGCTAAAGGATAAATGTTAAAACCTTTCCTCATCATGTGATACAAGCTTGGTGAAGAATAATTTACATTTCAAATGTCAAGGCGTCTTTTCATCTTATTTCAGCTTTTATTAGATTTGTATTAGAATTCCATCTCCTGCAGGAAGGCAGTTTCAAGCAGCATGAAAAGTGCTCCCAATGTTCTCTTTTAGTTTTCTGTTTTTTTTTTGTTTATTATTCTCATTGTTGTTTCACCTTTTTAAGGCTTTATGCAATACAGACTAAATGTCTTCATCAAGCTGAAGGATTGCTTTGATGGATTGGTTGATGCATTCAGACCGAGCCTCTTCATTTTGTCTACTCAAGTTTCAATGATTCTCAATATTACGAGCAAGACCATCTGGTTGTGAGGAAACACTCAACGGCTTACTTTTTTTGCAATGCAGAAAGATTCCATGAGAATTATTACAGCTTTTGGAAATGAGTTTCCAGACAGCTGACAAGCCTCAACTTTTTCTCCTAATTACATAAAAATATAATTGATGTTTTTTCAACCTGAAATCTATTGTTTGAGGTGTATGACCTTCCAAATTTATAATCCCAACTTCACAGTTGAGGTGCAAGCAGTTAAAGTAGGACAGTGGAAGATGGCATTTAGTGTCTTTAATAGTGAGCGCCAGAGATGAGGAGCATTGTGATCGCACTAAGATAAATAGAAGAGGTGGGATATCAGATATAATTACATTCATAGACATCAGTTTGACTGAGGGTTAAGATTCATAACTTGATATTTTAATTACATTTTAATGTTGAACTCATGGTGCATTTTTACTTTTGACCATGTGTAATATAACTATATACACATACAAATATATATATATATATATATATATATATATATATATATATATATATATACGTGTAGATACCATTTATTATATATACTGTACATATTTATATATAATCTAAATATGTATAGAGAAGTGTCTGCATTTTCATGATGTTTATGATTGTTTTTTTTAAAACTCCTCAAAACCGACACAAGGTCATCGACTGTTTGACACTTGGAACAAGTACTGTGAAGAAATGCAATAGCCAATGAATGATCGATGTGTCTGAAAAATGCAACTGATGATTTTGTCACATTTCTATACTTACCGTACATGGAGGAAATGCTCTGCTACCCTTTCAGAAAAAAAGAAAACTGTTTTCCTCCATCTTAGTAATCTTTGTAATGTGTGCACTACCTGTTTTTGTGTTCTGGTATCACAACAATAGAAGGTGCAGGCCGTTTAAGAGAACTAATGGAGAAGAGCATGACCCTATTCTCAGGGGACCGTAAAGTCCCAAGATCAACAACATGAAAAAATAATGAGTTCAGCCTCTAAAAAAGCAACCACAGCAGAGTAACATGATGATACAGTAGCATGGGCCCAGTGTGCACACCGGCTGCCCTTTATGGCCAGCGCCGCTCCTCTGCGTCCGACGTCAATCACTATGAACGATTAGCGGATGTACAAAGCATGATGATAACATGTCCGCTGGTATGCTTATGTGATCAGCTGGTTGTATGAACAACTGGGTCGTTTTAATAAGTTTGAATAAAGACGATGGTATTAGACACAAATAGAGCCTAAGGGCTGGGATCTTCATATAATAGTACATTTGATAAAGTTTAAACATGAACCATTTTATATTTAGGCGGGGTTGGTAATCTTGAGAAACAAGCACAATTATTATTATGAACGCAAACAACAAATCAGGCTGATCCCATCCAGCATACATAAAATGGATATTTGTAAGGCAACTCCAAAGTCTAGAATATTAGAGCAGTCATCTTTTTATGCCAGATTAACAAAAATGCTGTCATTGAAAACATTGTAATAGTTTTTCTTTTCTAGTTATTATTACAGTACATTCCACTTAAAAGTTACATTGTTATTATTTGTCTACTGTTTAAGTTTAATTTATTTCCATGATGCAGAGACATGTGGTGCTTACACATGTATTTGTATTGGTCATGTCAGAGGTTGATGGCTAGCTGTAGCCGGAAACAAAATGAAAAATAAATCTTTTGGAGCAAAGTAAAATATTGATTGAACATAATGTGGAAATATAATTTTTTTCTCCGTCATTTTTCTTCAAATGTACTTCAAGTGACTTTTTGTCAAATGGCTCAAAGAAAGTATATTGACGACCTCCATTCTGTCTTGGATTATTTCCCGTTACAGTGGATATTTTTGCACAACGCACACACGTAATTGAATCCTTACAGCTTTGACGGATGAGTCTCAAGAGTTAATGTCGGATGGTACAGTGTTATTTTAGCTGTCTCTTCCGGCTTTCCCTGTTCTTTTGAGTAGACAGATGAAGGAAGGTATGGGCACAGTGAGGGCAATAGAGTGTGGGTTGCCTTAACCCTGTCACTTTGATAGAGTGAATACATTGTGAGAGATAATGGAAACTTTCTATTCAGCGAGGGCTGGAATAAAGAGAGCCTTCCTCCTCATTCATCAACATTGATTACTGTAAAGCCCATGGCCTGCAAGAGCATGAGAGCACTACTCCTCACAACGACTCTGCTGAATTGCAGGTAGCGGAATCAGAAAACAAGAAAAGTGCAATACTGCTCTTTTAGGAAACATCACCCCAATTTGTTTTA
Source organism: Liparis tanakae (assembly GCA_036178185.1). NCBI lineage: Eukaryota > Metazoa > Chordata > Actinopteri > Perciformes > Liparidae > Liparis > Liparis tanakae. Next base: position 6,936,884 of record CM070099.1, on the reverse strand, counting down.
AGGTGTAGCCCTACATGATCTGAAACTCTGGGCTTTCGGGTTATAACGTGTGCAGAGTTGCAGAACAACGTCTGACAGGGTGCAGAGGAAAATATTTATATGGGTACTCGTGCAGTGAAATTTTACATGAGAGATGTACAGCCCTAGAAAAATATACTTTTTTCGGGACAACATTAAAAGCTGACACTGTACATATATTATGTTAATTAAGTCACTGTGAAGCCATTACATGAAATTAGCACTTCAGCACAGAGTGATGACTTTGTTCTGCCTCCTCTCACATTGGCATCTTGATAGTCTGGTTTTCACACAAAAGTTTTAAGATATCTGGCTGCAGAGTATGGAGGACTAAAAATGACTTAAGTATAAATAAATAAATGAATGAATAAATATAGGAATAAATAAATAAATGCTTAAATAAATGTATAAATAAATGTATAAATGCTTAAATAAATGTATAAATAAATGCATACATGTATAAATAAATAAATACAGGAATGAATGAATATAAGTTATAAATCATCAGGACATCATTAAATAAATATATTTCTACATTTCTGTATTTCTTCATTTATTTATTTCTCTATTTATGTGTCCACATGTATTTCTTCATTTATTTATGTGTGACATTTACGTGTTCGTATATTCAAATGAGCTGGGTGGTCCATTATAATAAATGTATAAATAAATAAATGTATAAATAAATAAATACAGGAATGAATGAATATAAGTTATAAATCAATAGGACATCATTAAATAAATATATTTCTACATTTCTGTATTTCTTCATTTATTTATTTATTTATTTATGTGTCCACACGTATTTCTTCATTTATTTATGTGTGACATTTACGTGTTTGTATATTCAAATGAGCTGGGCGGTCCGAACCTCTGTCTAAAGCCTGATTGGTCACAGGAGTGTGATGCACCTGGTGTACTGTGCTCTACTTCTCCTGCCTGGCACATGATGCTGAAGTTGGCTCGGCTTAGCTCACTGTTAGCAGGAGTTAGCCGAGGCAGCTTTTTGACTTCAGCCGTTTATCAATTCCAAGTACACTGAGAACAGACGTGTTCTTTTGCAGTCTGGTCTTGGGGGTCTGGTCTTGGAGTCTGGTTTTGGGAGTCCAGACTCTCGAGGACGCAGGACGGTCTTTCTGGTCTTGTGACGTCACCACATCAACTGTTCATGCTCGTGAATTTACTCCAATTATTCACTGTAACATAATATACAGTGGAGTAGAATGTGTTGCGGTGTTCACTGTTGTTTGGCGTAGGCTACGAATAAAGGGTAATAACTATACAACGTCTCGTAGCTTTCCTGACCCAGGGTCGCTACAATATGAAGTTATGAATCTTAACCCTCAGTCAAATTGACGTATCGTTATCTTTTAATAAATAATAAACTCTTTGTGCTCTTTAGATTCTCCCAAACCTATTTATATCTCATGTTTAGCCGCTACAAAGACATCAGAGCCAGCGGAGCATTTCAAAAAGTCCTGCCGAGATCTGGCTGCTGTCGGCGGCCACGCAGCGCTGAGCGCCCGGCGCTGCGGAGCTCAGTGGTTCCGCCAGCAGGACCTCAAATCTCCGTCGCAGATCTTTATCAGGCTGAATCTCGATAAACCAATCACAGATTTGATGCTTAAACCACTAACTTTTCGGCTGAAAACATCCTTAAATTACATTCCGTGACTCAACAGTAGTATTTAGAATGTACAGACAAGAACGCATAATAAACGCTGTTCGTCTACAGATCCAAGTGCTAGGGATCGATTGCTTCTGTCTTGCACCCCGACTTGACCAATCAGGCTTTAGACAGAAGTTCGGACCACCCCAGCTCATTTGAATATACGGACACATAAATATCACACATAAATAAATGAAGAAATACGTGTGGACACATAAATAGAGAAATAAATAAATGAAGAAATACAGAAATGTAGAAATATATTTATTTAATGATGTCCTGTTGATTTATAACTTATATTCATTCATTCCTGTATTTATTTATTTATTTATACATTTATTTATTTATTTATACATTTATTTAAGCATTTATACATTTATTTATACATTTATTTAAGCATTTATTTACTTATTCCTATATTTATTCATTCATTTATTTATTTATACTTAAGTCATTTTTAGTCCTCCATAGCAGAGGACATATTACCATGTACCTATATTCATGTACGGTATACACTTTTATCAGTTCTATCGTTTTAAATTGTTGAGCCCAAAAGATGCCTGTAAATTGAGAAAAAATACAAATTGTTCTTTTTTTTCTGACAAATAATCCAAAACACAAATATCTAAAATTGGCAATTATAAAAAAAATGGAAAAACACAAAATTGAGAACCTCATTAGAAAACATACAAGTAATTTTCTAGATAAAGGACCCATATTTATTTATTTAATTGTCGATTGGCTTTCTGTTGATCAATACCGTGTTCCAGTACTGTTTTCAGCTGCAATTTGTTGACGTCGCTCTGAATATTGCAGGCCCTTGTGTGAAGGTGCTTTGCTTGTGTGCTCCAACCCCCACTGTTGGCACTTCAGTTGGACTCCATTCAAGCAAATCGGATAACACGGGGTGGAGGCTCGACTTCCGTAGCAGTGTAATGAGGGAGGGAGGGGGAAGGGGGGGGGGGGGGGGGGGGTTTGCAGTCACAGCTGATGAATGTGAAGTAGTTCAAGTTTCAAGTGACAATCAGAACAATCTGAAAACAATGTTTTCTTTCGCTGCTTGATGAAGCCAAGGCAGCAGAGATAATTGTCATTATATTATGGGCTGCTCAGTTTGCTTCGCCACACTCCAGTGGTGGTTGCTTGTCAATATTTTCCCTCCTCCAACTCCCTGCAGATACTGTATAGCGCTTATACATTGTGTTCTGCACGTTGTGTTCTGCACGTTGTTAAGAATCTGTTCCTTCAGCATTACTCAGCGAGCAGGTGATCATCTTTAAACTGGTTAGGCTAAAGAGACCTGGTTTCCTTATGCATTTGTTTGGGTGACAACACACAGAGTGAGACACGCTGACTACTGGCAAAGCCTCCATCAGTGGGTCGCCTTCTTTACTCCCCCTGGGTGATGCTTTTCTGTAGTCTGCAATATCCAGTGGAAGTGAAAACTGTGGCATGATTTAAGAACATCTTTATGTTGGCAGACGTGGAAATAGGAAGATAAGTGTTTAGTGATTCACACATTTACAACACTCGGCCCCTTGGCACACAATGCCTCTGAATAAAAGCAGTTTGTAGCAAACTTAGAAATAACTTTTGTATCAAGTAGCAGTTGGCTTGATAACAAGCCTGGCGTGTTAGCTTAATATAATTCCACTCCCGTTGTCTGGACTATACTAAAGACTTTGCTCTGCCACGGCTCTGTGGCCAGAGGCCTGTGACGCATGATGAATTCAATTCATGATGAAAATACACAGACCGATTCTGACAGTGCTGTGAATTAAAACAAATGCCAGAAGCAGCATCGCTTATATTTTGTGATAAAGTCATGGAAAGATATGGAAGCAGACATCCCTTATTCAAACATGCCACATAAACACATGTAACATACATCTGGTGCAGTTTTGATACATGCTTGCCAATGTTGCTGACTTCTCTAGGCTGTGTTTGTGCTCACAATGATTTTCTCGATAACTTATTTTTAGACAAATTGAGGTGCAGTCTACTTGCATTATCAGAATGCAAAGGCCTGTTTACTAAACATTGACCGTGCGTGGTTTGCCTCGGCAAATATAATTACACACAGCGGACGTCAACAAGAATAGATGAAAGTACATTTCTCATCTCTTGATTTACTGCATGCAGTTATATTTGAAGGTTTCAGACCCTGTGAAAGGAAAGCTTTCTTTGTGACCTGTTGAGATAGTAATGCCGCCACAATAGTTTACAATCAGAACAATAAGAAATCGTGCTGATTCAGCATTGACTCGGCCCATCGAAAATCTTTTCAGTTCACTCGGGTTTCAAGGCAAAACTTCTGAGGCACTTTCAAGGGTTATTCAACTGGTAGTTATGGCAATGTGACAGCAGCAAAGTTATAAATAACGAAGGCAGCTACAATGAGCTAAATTATTTTCAATTACATGAGTAGATCATTATATACGTAGTAATAGGACCAAGTGATTGCGCAACTAGTTCTTGATTGATATGTTATAGTTATATGTCTGCACAGTTCAGTACAAGCTAGGTACGAGTGCAACGCAGCAGCCAGTGCCCTCGGTAGGTATACACCACCATGAATATGGAAAAGAAGAGTGATCTCTCTTACAACAGCTGGTGCTTGCATACAGTACATGTATCAGCCTGATTGGTGTGACTGTTTAGCATAATGCAAGTATTGCAAGGTAACGCTTGCCAGGGGTGAAATTGTTTTACAGGAGATGGCGGCCAGATGTTTCTCACCAAGTATTGTTCATATTCAAAGATTTAAATGTGGCTCTTGCAAAGTGTGTCAGCTGACTTGCTTAAGCGCTCGCCAACAATCACTGAAATGGGAGGGGAACTGTTATTAATCTTAACAGCATACCTTTAGAGAGAGCACCACAAGCACTCCGCTTGTAAACAGTTCACCCAGACCAATCAAACCTTACCGAGCTGTAGTTTGTCCTCCCATCCTTGTGATGACGTTGTGATATCAAACTTATGAAGTCTGATCTGGCTCACCAGCATAGAGATTGTGGATAATCTGGCTCAATACAACATTAGATTATAAACCATTCTGCAGTCACTGTATGTTACATAGCAATTATTACCACTGCATTTGCAAGGTTATTTTTGACACAAATATGTTAAACCTTCTACTGCATATTATCTCTAACATGATGTCTTGTAGGTTTGAATGGCAAAGATAAATTGTTTTCCACAAGCCTGTGAGTGGCTGTGCTGCAGTTAAATATCAGCAGATTGCTGTGGGCTTAATGGGTGGGGAGACAAATATGTCCTTCACACAGAGGATTAGATATTATCAGCTTGTGTTTCCCAAAGCAAGCCCATCCCTCTCAGTGTACACCTCAGGACTGCATAGTTAAGCAAACAAAGAAGCTTGGAGTCAGGCGTGGTTGTTGGCCGGCTGATGAGGATGAGCAACGAGGGCTCTAGTATGCATGCAGTGAGGGAAGGAGATATTCCTGTCTATGAAGCCCGTTTTGATTAGGTCTTGTCTGAGTGTCCATTTTGTGTAAGTGTGTGTGTGTGTGTACAAGGAGGACACACTTTCAGGTCATATCTGTTTCATTATGCCGAGGCACGGGCGACAGCACTGGCTAGAGGCATTATGTTTTTAAGTTGTCCGTCCATCCGGTCCATTCCGGTAAACGCAATATCTCAGGAAATCTTGAGGCCACACGTCAAGAATTCATATGCAAATTCTGACAATTGTGCACAAACGTCTATTAGGATGAATGATGAAGCGATGACATTTAGGACAGACATGGATGTCAATTTCATCACACACAGACGGCTGTCATGACTATCTGCTGTAACATTGGTTTCCTACTCAAAACCGACGCTGAAGAGAAAAGAAACTTCATTATCAACTGCATATTTTGGCCTTTATTGCTTTCAATATGAAGCCGCAATGCGTGCAAATGTTTGCAATTTCATTTCAAGTCCAGTTGGGTTTAGGTCACATAAAACAAGCACTCTGTTTATTTCAAGACGATCTCAATCCTTTCACGACAAAGCAGCTCCAGATCCAACGTCAGAGTCAATTTCCAGGGATTTATTCGACCGGGAAACATGGAACTATAATTGATGGAGCAGGTCAGCCCATCCTTGTAGCAAGCTGGGAAAGTCTCTATAGATAGCAATAAGCACACAGCAGAGTTGCTAATGGCTTTTAGTATGAGTGAAATAAGTTTGTTGGGCCCAGTTGTGTATTGTTTCTGTCATTCTGTCAAGATTCGCAGATTGGAGAGCATGGACAATGTCTCTGAGCCCAGTATCAAATAATTATGATTATGAACACGTATCTGACCCATCTGTGGGTCAGATACTGTGAATTTACCTTGCAGTGAACTGGTAGAGAGGTTAAGAATGATTTATGTTTCTATTTGTCAGAGGAAATAGAGAAGAAAAAAATCCAAGACAGATTTCACAATAGCTCCATACCTTCGGCACACCACATTGTCACAAAAGCATTCAGAGTGATAATGAAATTATTATCTAATATTTAAAAATGTGGATTAAAGAGCAATTAGCAGAAGGTGGACATTATTAGTTCTACCTGACCTTAGATGATTTTAAACTGATTTGATTGAATGAAATCTTAACCTCAATATGACAGACTTTGTGGTTTATTTGATCTAATTTGATTAATTCTGGTTATGATTCAGGTTGTCACTTGCTTGTATCAGTGGTGGTCTGAGTAGATGGTTATCAGGGAATATTCTTGGCCTAAATGATGGGTGACGATGAGTTTTAATTGCACTGCAGCTTTATCCGTTATATACCTTTTTTTTTCTGCGGGCATAACAGAAGGTACGCCACACAGAAGGTACGGCACAGTGCTTTCCGTCTTTCTAATTAAGTTTGCTTTTGGCGTTGGGATCTTGGGCTTGCTTGTCATGACCACCCACTCGAAATAAAACTTGTCACACTTTCCCCAGTGCCACATTCACTTGATGAGATTCTACAAGATGGCGCGATCGTAGGTGCAAAGACTTACTAAGATAAATCTGTCTGAACTCTCCCATTATGTGCCAAGTGGCACACACAGATTACATCTGCTGTTGACTGCAGGGTTTATCAGCAGTCACATTGCCCTTGGTGAGACCTCCTATTGCGTGAATTAAGCACAGCTTGTGGCCATGTGTGTCTTCCTTGAAAAGATATTAGCCTTTATCGTTGCGACAGGAGACTAGTCGTCCAGTCCTTGATGTCCAATTTCGAGGCTATTTCGTATTACTCCGCCGAGCAAATTAAGCTCATTTTCGGAATGCAACATTTAAGCCATGAGCATCATGAGCACTCAAGTTGTCCTTAAAACAGAAATCTTACAGGGGAAAAAAATTGTCTATTACATACTAATTTATTATAGAATGACAATTGGCCCCCTCAATTAAAAAGTTATAGGTTTGTCAGTTGCTGCAATATCTCAATGTGTCTTCTATCAAGTTGATATGACCTTATTTAAATCAAATATGTGTTTATATCAGTGGTCATTAGATAAATATTTACACCGACATCTATTTCATCTCAGGAAAAATAAACAGTTGTTTATCTGATGAAGTTTGTCATCCTGTTTTCACTGGCTATAGTCATTCCATTGCAGAAATGATTGGGTTGATTAGAGTACAACACCTAAGTCGGTGGTGGCAGACACAACAGATGATATCTGTCTTACCTGATTGCGGGAGGCTTACATAAATGACCCCATTATAATCAGGGAGATTGAGCAAACTTTTGATTTGTTTGAAGCTGGGAGCTCTGTCTCTATGAGGCGTGCAGTTTGACCTGAAAATCACCAAAAATCATGTTTGGAGGGCCCTCAGAAAACTTTGCATAACATCGTCTGTTATTTCCGGAAGGCAGCTCCTCTGCAGCTAAGGAGGATCTTCATCAAAAGAACTGAAAAGGAATACAACTTAAGTTAGACAAGTTGAGCTGCACAGTTAATTTTAATCTGCATGCAACACTTAAAACAGATATACATAACAACCAAACAACCAAACACTACCAAGCACCCTTTTTAAACATTTCAATGAAGTATATAGATACAAAGTTGTCTACAATATGAGCAATGGAGCAAAGCAGTGATAATATCATGACTCGAGAGTCGAGACACAGATGGTTTTGTTTCTCTATATTTACAGCATAACCGAGTGCAGATTATTATATATTTAAGAGATTGTGATTACACAATGAGTCATGAAATGTGTTTGTGATTGAGGGTATTTGTTGTTGTTTTGTTCACAGCACTGGTATACAGTTACCTGGAATAGCTAGCATACATATTTGAATACTGTTTTGAGTGTTTTCTAGTTAATTCTTACATTGTTTTACTTCATGTACAAATATGTATCTACAAAGTTGTGCACTTAGTTCGCCTAAAGAAAGAGCATCATCTGTCAGTTGTTGTCAGTTATTTTAACAGGTGTAGTAATTTATAACGTCCAATATGTGGGGAATTTAATAAAATGTATATACTTATGTAATAATAGGTAAAGTAAAAGTAATGTTACAATGCCCTTGTATTGAAATGTGAATGCCCTCGGGTAATGCCTTATATAGGGTTATAACAGTGGTATAACCTCTTCATGAAAGTCAGTTGTGATTATTTTATGCACTTCTTTCTCTATTACTGCTGGACAGTTTTCTGGTAGTCTGGTGATGAAGTTTCGAGACGAGATCACTGTGCAGGAAGGCCTTTAAGGCTCTACTCTTTTAAGTGGTTTATTATCTGTTTTACCATATCTATATTTTACAAGTGTAACATATGTGCCAGAAACCATATCTGTCTGAGCCATTTCATACTTGGTGCCAGTAGCTGGCAGTTTAGTTCCAAGGGCACTAGAGCTGCAGCCCTTTTCAAACTAGGCAGTAGGATATGAGTCATAAGCCGTAGATTACGGCAACCAGTGGTCGATGAAATGGCAGACGGATGGAAACTCGTGAAGCATCCCATTAGCCATGTGCTATAACTGTTATCTTCCTCATTTTTTATTCACTTTGGGATAATTACAACTGGATGTCACCATTTTAGCTGAGGACGTGGTAGAACAAAATGACTGACTGCTGGAATAATTGTTTTCTGTGACGCAAATCTATTCACTTCACAAAGAATATCCATCATGTTCATGATAAGGCCTGAAATATTACATTGTTTTAAATTAGATTATTCAAAAGAAAATCAAGTACGTGTATATGATAATATACCTCAAATGCATAAATGATCAGCATTTAACTGATATGTGTTTAAAACTCTTTTTTGGATTCCTTATTCAATTATGGGTGAATAGTCAGGGTCTATGGGGAAATGATACTCCACTGATGTTGAATAATTGGATTAGGACAATAATAGGATTCAATATATGTCCTTGTCCTCTGTGGCAGATATTTTAATAGGAGTTGAGACCCTACCAGGCCATTAGTCAGATGGGTCAGAGCAACTTAATCTCCAAACAATGTCTTCAATGGAGCAAATGACCTAATTAGCTTCATAATACACTACACAGTGAGTTGCAAATGAAGACAAATACTATTTCTAGTTCTGTATTAAGTGTTAATATGCCTGTTTTAAGTGACAGGGGTAAAACAGACACATTGTGAAAGGTACAATGACACATCCTGTCAAACCTAATACTCCCATATATGAGTAAATTGCTCTTAGTTATGAAGAATATTAGTATTGATATTTTCCGACCCTTCTGACAAAATCAGACAGTTGAAGATAAAAGGCTTCAAAATAAACCTTTCCTATCAGACGCTCTCATATAGTTAAATATCAGAATGATTTAAGAGGTCATAACCTGCCCAGTTAACCTCCATGCTCTTTGTTAAGTGATTTCCAAAAGGAGTCTTCTCTCTAAAGCATCTTGAACCCCCCCCCCCCCTCCGGCTCCCCCCTGGGTTCCATCATGGAGTTCTGCTCATCTGGCGATGTAACACGGTTCATTTGTTTTGAGATACAACTGATTAGCTTTTATTTACAGAAATTCAGTCTGTTTTGACAAGCTGCTCTGTTGATTCAGGAAGTAAAGTGTAATGGGCTCGACACATGGTGGGCGACAGAAAACAAAGCCAAACGAAACACGCCACCCCCCCATGCGAGGGACTTTAGAATCGGCTACTGGTGAATGTGTGTCGTGGTGCTAGTTGTGATGTGAGCGGTTATCTTAGGAAAGGAGACACATTGCATTGCTTTGCATGTGTCTGTTTTTAATTAATGGAGAAAAAATTATTAAAAAAGGACAACATGTTTCACATGATGCTGTTCATACCGTAGCATTCATATTGCTTGGTGTGTGTTGGAACACACATTATCAAGTGTTTAAAAGTGTTTGACTATGTTCAGATAATGTGCCGGATTGCAATGCAGTCTATCAGAGCAGAACAAATAATGAGATTGAGAATCTTGATGGATGTTTGCACAAATGACTCAAGAAGATTACCCTCCTTCTTTTTGTAGGATGTTTTTAATTTGTGGTGAAAGCAGAATAGAAACAAGGCAAAAGACAAAGGGGTTAATGTGGAGCAGGTCCCTGGATCCAAACTAGGGAAGCTATATTAACATGTTATGTGTCTGAGACCACTAGGTCAGCACTACTCTAAACACGTTGCCAGTATTTTATTGTAATTATATTAGGGAGTGGAAAGTTTGGCTTCCTGTGTCTTAATGCCTTAATGCTCCCCTTAAGTTATACGACGTGGCACAGACATTTTACTGACATACTAATTGAAAGGAGACATCCTCGAACAATAACATTTCTACTGAAACACAGACAACACAGTGAACTGATTTTTCGATTAGCATGTGATGTATCATCAGGTTGTGTCCAAATGGGATCCTCTGAAATGTAATGGCAATAATCTAATTATAATACTGGGGGTGCTGCATTATGCACCTTTTCTGTAAATCTTGAGAATCCACACAAAACAAAGAGCGAAGAAGAGAATGTGTGTGTGTGTGTGTGTGTGTGTGTGTGTGTGTGTGTGTGTGTGTGTGTGTGTGTGTGTGTGTGTGTGGGTGTGTGTGGGTGTGTTTGCAGCCAATTCTCCAGCAGCACACAATGGCTGCGTCGCCGACTGACAGTGGCTATCTATCCCATTTATGAGCACTGGGGATTCTGGGAATTACACATCTTTACACTCACCTCACAACCACCCACAGCCTTGTTTGACGTCACCTCGTGCAGCCTGATGTTAGTTCTGAATGAATTGTGTTTAACTGGGGGAATTACGGCTACATTTGAGAGGAGACATTGTTGGGCCTTGCAGGCAAGCTGGATGCTCATAGAGAAGGCGTCACTTCCAGTTAAAGTGACCATTATGATACGTCTGTATTCTGTGGCTGCTTCTGTGGATATGGCCCTGTGTTTTCCTCCAATAACAGAATGGCAGTCAACACATGTAACAATGGAGATATGTTTCTTGTTTTAGGTGCTATATTCTGCAGTAGAAGAGAATACATGTACGGTAAAAGGTGAATGGTCTGATGCATGGTCATGATGGGACAAGAGTTTTACCCATGTAGCCCACTAGAGGACTCTGCCTCGACCTTATAGAATTAGGGTTACAATAGTGTAACCTACTTTAACGCGCCATCATGCCATGATATTTCCCTTTATGTATTGAAAGCACATGGTTGTCACATCCGTTGCCCTGAGGCATGAATGGAAGTGTGAATAATTGTCTGTTGAAGCCTAAAGACTGTTCTGAGTTTGCCCAACTTTCTGCTGAAAGAACAATGATGGAATTGTCTCCATGACCCTGAATAACAAAACATGGGTGAATGAATTATGCATTTTACATTGTTCATTTTCACATCTGATTGAACCAGCTATTGATAGAGTACTGAGGCGCATTTTGGACGTGATGCATCATCCTCGCAGTGAATGATGTAACTTCTCTCTGATCCCATTAGCCAAAGTCTACGCCTGGTGCATGGTTAGTAAGTAAGCTTCTGGGATTTTGTGTGACCTTTGTGTGGTGAACTACAGCTTCTGTACACCAAATCTGTTGTTTATACGAAATCAAACATCTCAATAATGTGTGACGAAATTGATCTTTCAAGCGGAGTTTCAGCCCTGACATTGATCGGGGTCGTTTCTAGGGTGCACCTATTTCGCTTCCCCAGCGTGAAAGTAGTCTTCCTTTTTACGAGTAACCTGTAATAAAGGATTTGTTTTGTGTAAATACACACTTATGAAGCTGATGATAATGTTGTTGGAGAAAATTAATGTATTTATTAATTCAATATTATAGATTAATGTCACTTTTTGAATTGCTTGAATATGAGCATCCTTAAAGGTTATTATCTTCAAAACATAATACTGTTATTTCTTTGGCCAAGTGCCATCAATGATTTAATTATTGTCACAAGGATTGTCACACTTGTGTCTCTTGAGAGTCTGCAGTTTTTTCAACGTTCCTTTCATCCATGAATCGTGAGTTTTTAAACAAGATCCATTTGTTTTGACAGAGGCTGGTTCTGGGGCGGCGGCCAAAGCTCAGCTTGACTATCTGGATCGTCACAAAGACTTGTGGTTTATACTTTGTTGTCGGACAAACACAAATATTAATTTGGCACATTGTTGAATAATTATCTCTCTGATGTAACTGATGAACTTTCTGTTTGGAGCAGTGCTTTGGCCTACTTGTCAGTTTGGCCGTCGTATGAAGCCCAGATCTAGCTCTAGTGCTTATTACATTTGTGTGGAAGGCTTCTGCAGACAGATGAATTCCTGTTGGATACTAGGGTAGTTTGGATGGAATTATCACAGGAATAACAGCCAACATATTATTGTAAGATTGAGGAAGTTTTCATTTGCTTCAGGTGCAGCGGTTACTTTATGTGTCTGAGCTGATGTTGTGTTTTGAGCAGAGGAATTCCTTGTGGGAGATTTAAGCCGGCCGATCAGGAATCCCTTGAGATTTCACAAGTCATGCCCTTCATGCAGTCGCTGTTAATTATGTGTTTAATCGTTTAGAATGTCTTTACTTTCAATCTTAATAACTCGCCCTTTCCCCTAAAGCACTTAGCAAACGCTGCAGATTAGCAGTAATTTTTGAAGGTATATCTCTAAAGGTGACAGCAATGTCATTTTTCACGAGGCGTAACAATTGGCGCTAGGCAGAGAGACAATGGAACCAAAAGGCGTGTGTTTTACAACGTGGAAAGGAAAGTCAAAACACGTCGATGTAATGTTGCTAGGATAGCCCCGAGCGATTAGATTTAATCCTGGCAGGTAGCTAATACCCTTTTATTGCAGAGGAAACTTGTTCCTTTCTTTGCGTGAAGACGGAGTTGTTAACAAACACGCCGCTCAACTGTGTACTTATTTAACTCTTTAATATCAATTCAAATACCCTATCTGTTAGGAAAGCCTCCTCATGGAGCAACAAAGCTTATATAATGCTGTAGGGTAATTGAGATGAACAATTAGAAGACCAATTTTCATAAATTCCTTCTTTTCAATATTTTTGTACAATAAATATTAAATAAATCTAAATACTATATTTATATATATATACATATATAAATATATATATATATATATATATATAAATATATATATGACACTACCACATGATCTCCAAAATCCACATTATCGCCAAAATCCACGTCTTTAGAGGGTATGGGACAGATGAAAGTGGCATCAGGTCACAGCCGTATATATATATATATATATATATAATAAAAAAAAAAAAAAATACAGTTCAAAAACTTTGGGGTAACTTAGACAGTTTTTTTTTTTTTTCAATGAATCAGAAATACACTTTATACATTAGTAATGTAGTAAATATTCTTGGTGGAAATGTCTGTTTTTTAATGAAATATCTACATAGTTGTATAGAGGCCCATTTTCCATTATCACAGTGTTCTAATGGTACATTGTGTTATCGCCATAGAAGACTAATGGATAATTAGAAAAACCCTTGAAAAGACTTTTCATGTTAGCGCAGCTGAACACAGTTATGCTGGTGAGAAAAGCTATAACACTTTGAGCTTGACGTTTGAAGAACAAAATGTATATTTCAAATGAAAATATATTTCTTTAACCTTGTCAATGTCTTGATCATATTTTCTATTCATTTTGCAATTCATTTGATAAATAAAAGTGAGAGTTTTTATGGAAAACACGTAATTGTCTGGGTGACCATAAACCGTTTAACGATGGTGTATATATTCCATGGTTTCTCAAAAGATCAATCTACCTTCCTCAGTTAGGTGGGTTTTCTTCACAGTTTCAAGTCACATTTAAAATTCAACATTACCCCAGAGAGCAGTCAGGAAAGAAACACAGAGTTGCAGCATTGTGTAGGCCATTTTATTTCCCTAACCATTTTTGGATTGAGTGGCACTTCTTAGTTTGAGCTTTGTTTTCTTACCTTTGATAACTTTGAATTGGAGCAAATACTGTTATCCACGCAGATGTTTGCAGCAGCAAAGTAGTTAACAGTTCACACAGCCCTGCTCCGGCAGCTGGCGTTACCTCCGAGGGCTGGTTCAATCACAAGAAGCTTTCATGTGCCTTTCAATTTGAATATTGACCTCTGTGACTCAGTGGCACGCTGGAGATGTGTTCTGCAGGTTGCAGCTCTAATCTTGGCTGAAGCCTAAACAGGGATTTATTAGCAATGCGGCGTACATGCATAACAAATTCTCATCCAAGCCACATTTATAAAGCTTTTGAGTATTCTGGATGTGTCGGCAAGGATGTTTGGAGGTGAGTTTAATTAGAGCACAACTCCCATCTGCAGTGCTGGCAAAAGAATGCATAATAGCTTGAAGACACCGGAAAGAAGCTTTATAAGCTTGTCATGGTTTTGACTTCTTTACTCTTCACTTTATTTCTCTGTGTTCCTGGAGGATATGTGTAGAACCAAACCTTATATTTGGGGCAGGAGAAGTATTATGACAGACATATAATAATCTTTCTTGCTTGCAGTATTAGTTAACCTCAGGCGCACAACATTTCTTGAAAAAGTGTCTTTCTCTGTTGCTTGAATGCACTCTTCTAATATGAGCAAAAGCAATAGAATGTTCTTGTCCTCCAGAAATGAGTCAGCAAGAGTCTGCAGCATGACGACACAAGGGAAGGGTAATTGTAATTGTCATGTATATCTTGGCAAAAATGTTGGCTCCTTAAATATCACTTCCAAGCAATGAAAAAGGGCCATAATTCATTACAATTGCAGCCATGACCTTATGATAATATAGAAATATACACAGCAAACATCAGTGATTAAATGAAATAAAAAAAATCATTATCTACACAAAGTAATTTCCAGATTAGAGAATTATTTATGTCGGTGTGTAAGTAGGTTGTGATAAACGGCCGTGTTCTCACCTGTTTTACTCATTTTCCAAGGCTTCACAGAGCAGTCTTGCTTTCACACTGAGCTCCACCAAAAGCAGATAACTGTTAATGGGGATTTAACATGATCTCGAAAAAGATTTCACTTCAAGACGGTGTGTGATTTGAGCATATACCTGTGAGAGAGTGTATGACAATCATATTTCCAGATTAGTCGGTGAAGATTAGGAGCAATGAGCTCTCAGCTGAAAGCACTTTTCATCGAGAAGCAGTTCAGTATGCGTCAAGTTCAGTATGCGTCAGCTCTTTGTCTCTGTCCTGTTGTCTGGCTCTGCTTGAAAAAAACATTGCAATCAAGAGTGTGGAAATTAAGATTTCATGGTGAGTTCTCAGATAAATAGAGTACTACAGCCAAGGACATTAGTTTTGTTCTGCCACCAATCCTAGAATATTAAAAGTGTGATCAAGGCGAGTTTACCATGGCATGCAATTGCTTTAATGCCGTGAATCTGCAGGGCTAGTTAACTAAGTCCTAACAATGACTTTGCAACACTTTGAGATTCCTTACTTTAAATGTAAATGTTCAGCCCACACTGCCCCACACCATTTACTCCCACAAAATGTGAAGGAATCCAGTAGAAATCCAGTACCTCTACAACATATGTTCCTTTTTGTACCGTCAATATATTACATTGTTTTGTGGCCTTTTCAAATCTAATCTAATTGTTAAATGCTTCAAGCAGTATAACCAAATGCATATTCACCTCAGTTTGATTTATTATTATTATGATATATTATTCATTGGTTTTGGCATGACAGCATTTAGCTAAATGTATCTGAAAATAAAGTTTGCATCTGCTAGGCTCCACTACATGTACTTGTACACGGGCATGTACTGTAACTATGAAGATGAAAATGAAATGGTCACCAATTGACCAACTTTTTATTTTTGGGGGAAAATAAATTTTAGAAACTGCAGATTCTCATTATCTGTGACGTTAATATTTCTTTGATATATATATATATATATATATATATATATATATATATATATATATATATATATATATTCACTCTTACTCAACTCGTCAATCTTCACATCTTCACCCTAGGTCAATTTTCTATTAGATTTTGGGGAACCATATTCTGGAAAGACTTTTTCTAACAATAAAAAGTGCCTAAAAGAAATTATAATTGCTGTTTCGTTAGAGTATGTATTAGAGTTTAGTGTTTTCTTGTTTTAGCTGTTATATCTACTTTTATAGTTTTTTTCACTTAGCATTCCCATTGCTTCTTTCTTTCTTTTTTCTTTTGTATATTATGCATATTACATTGCATAACTATTTTAATATTATATAGGTGGAGGGTTCAAATAAGCCCAGTTGGCTTTTTGCCTCTAATTTATCTCTATTATGTTTTTAAATGTTGTATTGTACTGCTTGAATTGTGCAAACAAACCTAAACCTAAAAAATGAAAATGAAACAGTAATCAATGTTTGTAATTTAGCCCCATGAGGTGGATATAAACTAGAGGTATGTTTAGTCTGTTGGGTTTATCTTTCCCTTGTTCGACAGGATTTAATGTTTTTTACTCTCCATTAATTTTGAAGGGGGATTAAGAGTGCTATTGTTCTCTGTAGGGAACACTCAACACGGAAGCAAAGCAGAGGGGTGACCTCTCGCTCTGTCTCTCTCTCTCTTGATGTGGCGTTCAGGTATGAATCAGACAGCCAGCTGTGACGGCTGATCATGGAAGCTGTCAGCCAGAGAACTTTTCAAGGCATTCCAGGTTCAACACCAACTGCTTCCGAGCAAGATTGATGCCAGGGCTGCGTTGAAAGATTGCTCTCTGGTGCAGTCATTGGGCACGGAGATTGAGGCTCACCCATGGCAGAGCAATGGTGACACGACTCATCACCGCAGAATTATATGGAGAGAAGGGAGATGGAAAACACAAGGTCCCTACTCGATCAATCCTGTTTACTGGAAACTCCGAATGAGCGCCACATTGGAGGATCAGAGTACAGTGAAACAAGAAGCCTGGAGCTGACGAGCTTTTTATTCACAGTGCTGCTGTTCGTTCCACAGTAGATGTTTGTTTATTGTTCTTTGCTTTTTTTTACTGAATGTTGCTTGATGTGCTGAACAGCATCCCAGTGGTTCAAAAACAAAGCAGCAAAAAATAATGGCTTGAACACACAATAGAAAAGACCAAATCCCCTATGCATTTCACTATTTTGCCCAACCATGTGCAATAATAAATCCTAGTTAGATTCTATAGATAGATGAGAACAACCTGCAGGGGATTAAAAAAATATGCTTTTCAGCAGACACTTGGCAGTTTAGCTGAAACAGGAATCCGAGTGCAGTCGCTGTCCACAACAGGCTTGTTTAACAGTGCATGTTATGCGGTGCAGTGCTGCAATGTCATCGTGTCACAGAGAAATGTCAAATGCTGTGTTAATATTTGGTTTTCTGCGCATCCATAATGTGGTTCTTGATAAGAAATGCATCTGTATTGTCATTCTAACTCAGACTGATACCGACTTTGTTATGGAACCTTTATTCAATAACAATTTTTCATGAAAGATAAAATTGTTTTCATCCTGTCCAGAAATAGTTTAAAAAATGGCATACACCTATTTCTTGCTTCATTTCTCTCTTTTCTCCTTCAGTGCATCATAACTTTTATTCCCTAATCGTTTCATTTGTTTCCACAAAAGTGCCTGGTGCTCAACGATTTCTTTGGGTTATAGATATGCTTTGCAGACAATTATTTACCCGGAGTGAACGATTAGCTCTGTAAACAAATTCCTCTACCTATTCCCACTAAGGAGGACTGAAGGTCATCCATCCGTCTGATTCTATTTTCCCTGTGCTTTGTTGTTGAGTTGCTTTTCCAATACGCGAGGAGAGTAATTCCGTTCAATACACCGCCTGCCCCGGCACTACCGCTCGGCACAGTGATAAATCACAACACAGAGAAACAGAACTTTATTTGCATTCAGCTTCCATCCACTTTTGAAGCCGCCGGTTTGAAATTGAATTTTTCCCTTCCCGGCCCTCTCGTTTTCCTCGGTAAGAGGCTGTGATCTCAGAGCTCTGAGCTATCTACCTTGTTTTCCGGGGGAAACCTGATTCAGCTTGAATCTGTTAAAGCACAGCGAGCGTTTGCATACCCACATGCCGAATGCAGGTTACCTCAGGAAATCCATGAGAAAAAAAAATCAGTTTTAGTGCAGTAGTCTTTCAATCTAGCAAAAACATTAGAAGGTGCATGGCCATTTATGTCACCATAAGTTATGGTGATTACGCTGAGAGGCGAGAGCGGCTGGGGCAGGCCCAGAGGATGCAACCCGCCACCAGATTTTGGAAGATAAACAGTGGGGCATGTGGCAGGGTGTTGACTGGCTCCCTCCTGGCTTCGCGGGCTGCAAAGGGAATCTATCACGTCAAAGAGGCCATAGCCTCCAGCGTTCTCCAGATTGCTTCCTCTGCTTTACGCACTCGCACACACATGCACATTCACACAAGCGTGCCTGCTCAAGGGCTGGCCCCTTCCACTTGACCGCTCTCGGTGGCAGAGAGGTTATATACTCCCTGTGACAGTGGCACTCTGTTGTCCTCCTGGAGATGGAGATCAACCCCTCCAACCCGCCTCGCTGCCGAGAGCTGGCCCACATCGAGCCCCGTGTGCTGTGACCTTCATGTCCTACAAGCAAAGGTGAAAATACGGGCTGGAACTGCAACTTGCATCCGGCCTCTTGTCGGACGATGCTTCGTCATTTCGAACAAATTAGAGATATTTTGGGATTAATCTGTGGGTCAAATGAGTCAACTGGGTCGCCAGTGTGAAGCCATGCAGGCCAATCTGCTCTGCTTGATTGGATTGGAAAATGACTGGCAGAGTGCCGATGAAGCCATGAGATTATTCCACTTGGATTTCATTTCAATGTGAGCCCACCTTTGGAAACAGGAACACTGATCTCCCAATAATTTCCTCCTTATTTATTTAGTTTTATTCCTTCAAACTTGCATCAGGATGCATTCAAAGTACAAGCACGCAGATTCCCCCCCATGTTGAATACAAACGGAATGATTTGTTAATATTACATTAAGCCTCAACCATATGTATCATTTGTATATGTTGAGTGTGGTTATAAACGCATGCAATGGCATAACTGAATTTCAGTTTTTACTCTACATTGTGTTATTTTTAAGCCCAATAAAAAAAGGGATATCTACAATTCCCAAGAGATGTTAGGCTTCTGAAACTACACATTTCTGTGGTAGGACGGCACTGTTGCTGCACAGCATGGATTACAAAATAAATCCCCCTAATCTAAGAATAACAGTTCTATTGCAACTTCTTTTTTTCTTTTTTCATAAAGTTAAAAGGTTTTTACATGATGCATGAGCATTGAAGTTTTGAGCAAACTTTAATTTACCTGAATTTCTGCCTTCACCTAAGTGTTGTATACCTTTAGTCAATCATAGTATCACTGTTGGTGGAAGGTTACTTGGGAACCAACTTGTTAAGAGGGTTATACCCTAGAATTGTCAAACTAACCATTACCTTCACAACGTCCTCCTCATAACGTAAACGCAGCTGTCATTAATTGTATTTCTCTTTAACTGCATATCATTTTATAGAATAATCTTGATTTAACATTTACTCTTGTGAGTCCAATAATAAGCACACCGGCTGTTTGACTGACAGAATAATAAGTTCAGTGCAATAATTAACTCTGAGGACTTTCTCAATAGGATTCCACTCTCGCAGCACAGTAGCAATGGTTCAATTATTTTCTTAAAGTTCACAAGTTACTATGACCACCGTTACATAGATGTTTTTATGCGCTGCTGGCCTTTGCACCATTAAATACATTAAGCATGCTGTGATTAGATCTCGAGTGAAGGCATTATGTGAAGAATTGATTTGATCCTTTGAATAATCATTCTTGCTCTCTTTAATATAGTCAATACAGTGGGCAGTAATGAGTAGCATGCAGGATTACATTAGAGGTCCTTCGACATTTCACTGGGTCCCAGATTGCTTCAGGCACAGACATCCCTCCTTGCTAGGCCTAATGAAGCATTGTGCACTCCTGTGGCAGCCTACTTAATCTCCCCACCATGGCTGCATTGTTTGAGAAGAAACTCTGTGGTGGGAGGTTGGAGGTGTGAGTCCAACTTCCCATCAGGTGTTCACGGATTTAACATAAGGTGGCATCTGTTCAGGTGTGTGGTCCAAATTGTTTCAGTTGTGCAAATGTTTTTAGACTTTTTTTAGTTGGTGATGATGCACATACTTATTTTGGGGGTTTACACATGATAGTGTGTCTCGGTTCTCTGCTGCCCGGATCTTTTACTTTACCATTGATAGCACACAATATTTGGAAAATATAGCCTTGTATTTGATTCAATGTTTGTTGGTTTGTTTTGGAAATTAGCAAAACTAAATATATATTTTTCCTTTCATGTCAAAACTATTACTTGTTATTTTCTATCAGCAAGGTTAAAGGATATCTAAAAGTACATTTTAATCATATGTGACTGCTTTTTATTTTTCTATATCCCTCTTTTGCTGCATTGTTATGCTCCCCTTCTGACAGTTATGGTTTAGAAAATCCCTGTTAAAGCACATGCATATCATGAGCTACACCTACAGTGGTACTCAAAATACTATTTATTGTTGACTAGTTTACAATATTGAAAGGGATGTCAGAGTAGGCTGCTGTACCAGTCACAGCCCTGTTCTTCTTTATGATGAAGAGTCAGCAAGCGCTTCACCAGATGTCATCACGCTGTTCTGTTTATGTTGGCATGTTGAGGGGTGAAACATTGTTATAGAAATGCATTACCACCCTTCATTAAACTGAGACCAATCGCAGGCAGGATTATGTAAATTAACCCTGATATGAGAATCAGTATGCCCAGGACAGTGGTGCCAAGAAGAGCTGGCTGGGAAGCTTTCAGCCAAAGCCAAGAGTCTCTGGCTCCAGCCGTGGAGAGCATGTGCTGGTCCCGATGTTGGAGTTGCTTTGCATTTTCACTCCTGACACTCTTCATCATCCGTTTGGAAATCGTGGAGGTAATTGGAGAATATGTCAGCACAGAGATAAAAGGGTAGTCATTAACTCCTTTTGGAAAAAGCTTTTATTCCTTATTGTTCGACAAATTGAGTGCAGTGGTCAAAACGATGCAAGTCAATGGAGATCAATCAAGAAAGGACCGTAGACATTTGTGCATCTCCCTTTTCTTTATCACATCAGACTGGCTGGTTACAGTCTGGCACGTATACATAGGCGCATACATACGGACACAGAGATGGAGGGTGACACTACAGTCATTAGCAGCATATATTTTTTAGAGAAATTACTTCTGTTCTGTTGTTGGAACT
The DNA here is from genome assembly GCA_036178185.1 of Liparis tanakae. Taxonomy (NCBI): domain Eukaryota; kingdom Metazoa; phylum Chordata; class Actinopteri; order Perciformes; family Liparidae; genus Liparis; species Liparis tanakae. The sequence goes on along the minus strand of CM070099.1, from coordinate 6,915,478 downwards.
GTTGCAATTAATCTACATTGCTTGTTATTTCAAAAGCCAGTGCATATGTTGTTAAAACAAAGGAAGGCATACATTGAACACACAGTTTTAGATGTGGCTGTGTTGGATAAATGATAATTCAGCATTTTACAATAACATTAAGTGGGCTCTGCACAGTGAGACTAATCCCATCAGCTCAAGGAGGGAGCAGTACCTGCTCAGTAGCTCCAATAGTGCTCACATCTCCACACAATAAAGAAGGACATATTCCCAAGTGGGCACCACCCGGCACATTTGTATTATTCTTGCCAAAGAGAAGAGCCTTCATCAGAAGAATCAACATCTCTGAGTGTGTGGCTGTCCAGGGAGGGAAGCAAAAGTCCACAGGTGCTGAAGATAATGGCTATATTGCCTGCAGCTCTACCAGGGGAGGGATGAGTCTTGCCGGAGGCAACTGTAAGGAGAGGAGGGCTGAGCTCAGTACTTGTCATGGCTGCTGTATAAGAACCGCTTTGAGATCCCTACACCAACAGAGTGCTTTCCTAAGTATTGGCAGAGGAAAATCACGCTGATATTAACTGTTGCTGCAAAGCTCTAATGCGCTCTCCATGAAATGATGATTAGATGACAGCAGCTGGAACGATGCTCTGGTTTGAAAATTAAACCGTATCAATTATTTAAATATTCGCCTGGCTTCTTTGCTCACTTCCGGGCCCCAAGATTCATCTACGCTTCTTTTAAGTGTTTTTGGGACGTTCACGGAGGGGCAGAGGCAGTGTGTATGGATGGCTGTGTAAAACAAGAACAACAGTCAATTTGACTGGTGTCCCGTGTATCTACTGTATAATTAAACTGAACATCATCCCTAGGGCTAGATCTATATCAGAAAAGATGAGTGATGCTATGATCCAATGGATCAGCAGGAAATAATGCCCTTGGTGGTGAGCACTTTGTCATGGAGCCACAGATCACAATGACCGTAGACCCCATGGCACCACAGACCACCACTAGGCAGTGGACATCATTACAGAAAAGCCTGTGGTTCTGTTGCGATATAGAGTTTACCCTGAGGATGTTCAGCAGTCTCTCATGGACATTCTGTCAGTGATGTATTGTACATCATTCAAAATAAGTAGAAATGTAAATGCCTTCTTTAATAGCCTTGAGAATCTCATGTGCAGATTGTTGGTTTACTGATGTCTTTTTAAGTGCGCAGGCTCTTTCAGTTTCTCTGATATCAAATTGTGTTTTTGCAGGATTGCGGTGAAAGACTAAATATATCACAGCATATTTTGAGTATTCTCCCCCCCCCCCCCACCCCCACCATGGTAATGACAGTATGCACTATGCTCAATGTATTTCAGTTAGTTGCCGGTAGTATTTACAGTTTATCTTCCATTGCCGGTGACAAACACCTTTCCTATAGCATACGAGAAGGAGAGAAAATGGTTTTGATGGATGCATCACTGAGAGCTCCAGAGAACTGTCTGAGCTCTCTGTGAGGGATTATACAGAGGTTCCCTTCAGCGAGGCACATATGAGACCAGGAAAATGTTGAAAACTATTTGTACATTTAAATACTAGAGATAGTGGTTAAGTTGCCAGAGCTGTTCATTTAAGATTAAAAATGCTGTTACTTAAGAAAATCCCATGGGTTCCACCATTTGTAAATATCTCATCCCTTGCATAATGTGTTTGTAGATCCATTTGGCATTGAGAATGACGGCTAAATCTAAGGTCAAAGAGGAGAATGAAGGGAATCTGCGAATCAGTGCTCGGTGCAGCTGAACACTGTTACTCGATGCCAACATATTGCGCAGCTCTGGTTGCTCTTTCTGGAAGTCTCCTGGGTACCTCTGGGAGCAGAAACATGATAAAATTGATAGGGCACCAGCTGCCACCCGCTCTCCTCAAGCTACTTGGCTGCAGGGAGATTTGTTAGTATTCACTCTCATCACTGATAATCTGATACCCATTTTTGACCGAGCAGTATAATGATGATAATTCTTAGGAGTGTCAGCTTATCCCTGACTGCTTCAGTAGACCAGTTAATGTAAGAGTGTGGCTTCCTCCCTCGTGCAATAGAAAAAAAAAACTGTGTGTGTGTGTGTGTGTGTGACAGAGAGACACCATATGGATATTCTTGATGTAGCTTGATGATGTGACTATAAGGAGGTGTCAAGGTGAGGTCAAGCACATTGATATATCTGCACAAGGTTCATTAATTGTACAATATGTTGTTTTTAAAAAGTTGACAACAAGTCGGTTGTAGATTTGATAAAACTAGGTAGTGTTTCGTTTTAATTATTCCATACTCTGAATTGTCTCTCTGAAAAGTGATCGGGCATTTTGCATCAAACTTTAAAATGACTTGCTGTAGTGATTGGACTCTAATTCAGTTTTCATGTATGGCTAGAGTTGAAATTAGTTGCGAAAGCCTGTCAAGTTGTGTATTTGATTGTCAAATAAACTCTTCTGATGAAGTTTATTTGAAAGCCAACATTACTAGTCTATTTGCAACATGTATTCACCTTGTGTGAAGCATTTTATTTATCACAGTACCCAACAGTAACTAGATAAATCTGTCTCTTCTTGATCAGTTCATTAAAGGATAAAAATGCTGCATACACATGAATGTGCTGACAACATTATCATCTAGTAATATTTAATATAGGTTCCAGAACCATCCACCAAACTAAAATATCTCACAATAAGTCTTCCTCCATATGTGGTTAAAGAAGTCATGTTAGTACAAGTAACTCGATAAGTAGTCCCACCAGTGACCAATCCCGAGAGGAAATACTGTCAGCTCCACAGATGGAACATTGTGCCCGCCATGTAAGATGTCTGAGTGGTATGTTTGGCTGGAGAGTTGGAGGAGTTGTTCAAAGAGTCACCGGTGAGAGTCCTGGAAAGCCAAGGCTCGATGGTTTCATAGGGAAAGAGAACGTTCATGCTGAGCCGATGATACAGTCTACTGCAACTCCAACGATTTTTTATTTTTCGTGCCCTGTCTTCTGCCTGGGCTTCCTTGCCAAAATTGGATACCGTCCTTCTGTCATGAGTCATTGGTTCTTTTCAGCATTGTGAAACCTGTTCAATCTAGCTCCTTCTTGTGTGTCGATGAAATTGAATGAGCAGAACGCTTGTCAAAACAGAATGATTGGTTACTATTCAAGAAAGAATATCCGTTTGTCGAAGTGATATTGTCGATTTATCCCCTGTTATGTCTTTGAAGTTGTCAATAGAAAAGTTCAACAAACACATTTGACTTCCAATTGTGCGGGATGATTCTTGAAGGATAGGTCTTATATAACACTTTTAACCTGCCTCGACCCTTCTTACAAATTCACAATCTGATCTGGTGTTTCCCCAATTCAGTCTCTTACGTACAGCATAGCTGAGATGCTCATTAGTTCTCTTTTTTGCTGTGAATCCTGTGCCAGATGCTTATGCTATAGTAGTTCTGTCAGTCCAAGCTGCTGGTGTCAGAAATAATGGTACTGTAGGTGTATGGGTATAAGAAAAGTGTGGTGAGTGCACTTTCTTTCGCTACAGTAGAGGAATAATGAAGTACATGGTCCATGTTCCCCATGGGAGGTGTAATTTAATTTGCAAACCTGACAATCTGTGATGTCCTTTCCTTTTTTAGGAGCAGAGAACATGATTTATTTGCTCTGCTATTTTTGTCTGACCTAATTGGACATTATTCGCATCACATCGATGTAAATGTACCAAAGGAATATCAAAGTTAGTATTATTCCCCAAAGGCTGAAAATATTGATACTCGGGTTTTACTCAGGGAGTGCAAGGACTCCTACAGGAGGAAGCTGGAGGCCAAACTCCAGCAGAACAATGTGAGGGAGGTGTGGAATGGAATGAAGCTGATAACTCGCTTCAAGGTTGCAAGGAGACAACCAGGCGGCTCCCTGGAGTGGGCCAACGAGTTAAAATGCTTCTTCAATAGGTTAAGTTCACAGCCCTCATCTGTCTCCCTCACACAACACACCTCCCAAAGACCTCCCCCTCTGCCCCCCCCCCACCCCTCGTGAGCTGCACAAAGGCTTCTTCAACTTTCCCCCCTCCTCTCTTTGACGACTGACTAGGTGAGAAAACAGCTGGAGAGACTCCTCCAAGGCAAAGCTGCAGGACCTGATGGCATCATTCCCAGAGTCCTGAAGACCTGCGCTATCCACCTGCCGGATGTCCTGCAGCGTCTGAGCCTGAGACAGGAGGAAGTCCCGGTACTGTGGAAGAAACCTGTGCCTGATCCCTGTTCCGAAGAAGTCAACTTCATCTGGCCTCAAGTAGTGGATGACTTTGTGAGTGGGCTGGTAGAAGCCTGGTAGAAACCTGCTTCTGAATGTGTCCAAGACCAGAAAGATGGGGGTGGACTTCAGGAAGAAGACGACAGCTCCACAACCACTGAGAGAGGATATGGATATGGTTGAGGAGTACAGGTTCCTGGGTGTCTCCATCGACAACAGACTGAAGTGAAACATCAACGCTGTGTCCAAGAAGGGGATGAGTCGACTCTTTTTCTTGAGGAAACTTCAATCCTTCGATGTGTGCAGCAAGATGTTGGAGATGTTCTACCAGTCTGTTGGACCAGTGCTTGTACTTATCCCTACTATGCTGGGGGAGCAACGTTGGAGCCGGTGACACCAACCGACTCACTAAACTGGTGTTGAAGGCCGGTGTTCTGTCATTTTTTGCTGCCTTGTAAAAATTTGCTACCCACTGCATAAACTGATAGGTGTGTATCGATTCATGCTACCCTATAAAGAAATGCTACTTTATGTTTTTATACATCTGTACATCAAATAAAGGCATAAAGTAAGTGTTTTTTTCTGTCATGAGTCTAATTATAAAAAGTGTCACTCACCGTTATCAGCCGTGCAACTCGGAAAATCGACTCGGCGCAATACCACAAGGTGACGCCACTCACCGTTGCAAAGACAGGGTTAGCTAAACATGATGGGCGTGTCGGAAAAAACTCGAAAAAACTCGGAAAATCGACTCGGCGCATGCGCAATACCACAAGGAACGTTTTTTGACAAGCAGCATTAAATGACAGAACACCGGCTCCATCATTGGCTGCAAACAGGACAATCCGGGAACAGGTGATGGAGAGGAGGACACTGAAGAAAGTATTGCCCATATTGGATAACCCGGACCACCCTCTCCACCACCTACTGCAGGGACTGCGGAGCACGTTCTCCAACAGACTAATTCAGCTCCGCTTCACAAGGACAGATACAGGAGAAGATTCCTAATACAGGAGGATATTCCTGCCCACTGCTATTAGACTTTATAATAAATCAACTTTTATACACTCACATACACATTTTGTATTATTTCTATTTTAGTTTTTCCATTTCCATTTCCTTTATTATTTAAATTCCTAAATGTATTATGACATTCTATTTTATTGTATTGTATTGTATATTTGTAAAAAAGGTTTTGCTTCTGTTTCAAGAAATGTCCCCCTGGTGATGAATAAAGTAACATCTAATCTAATCTTTATGATAGAATATGAAATATGTTGTGCTTGCTTTTCGTTGGTTAGTGTTATATTTCCAGAGTCTGTCAGCTAAACTATGAACACAGAATCATGAATTAACTATGAGACAACACAGAAAAAGAGAGAGAAATAGTGTGATGAATTCAGTCTCATCTTTACACCTTCACACCAACGTGATTACTTGATCGTAGCAACTTTACTGTAACCACATGAGATTGTTATGATTATCTGAGCGTTTGTACTTGGATGTTTTGCGAAGCAGTAGCTTGAATTGGGCTTTTGGGCAACTCACAGGTGACTTTATCCTCATAAGATGTTGAGAGTAGAATATATCTTCCCAAACGACATGAAACATATATGCATACATATGTACACCATTTGGCACATTTTAGTGCTACAGCTAATTAATGGCGCTCACAAAAATGTGTTCACTGTTTTAACAATAAGAAAGTTGCTATCTCTGTATATGCGATTAGATTCACCGCAAACCACTTCCTTACAATAAAAATGGTTCCTATCACTTTATTTTATATTTCTTTTTATTTACACCATCAGCTCATTATAGTCTAAACACTTATTTTGCTTGTGCATGTTGGCAAGTGCATGCATGTTTCTGGTTGTTTGTTATTGCTCAAAATCTAATTGGGCAAGTAACATCTTTGTTTAAAGTGTTTATTTAATTGAATTGAGTAACATGACCTTACCATTTATATTACACTTTATGTGTATGGGTGGCTAGGTTTTTCATAGCCCTATTAATCATATTGTATTAACACTGAAACAATGTACTTGATATGAGGGTGGTCACTGTCCCCCTCTCCTTTAGCTCACACATCAGCATCAGTAGGAATATGTGTGATTACTTTGCCCATTCAATCGTGAAGCATCCACAAAATGGATGGATTTAGTCACAGAGTTTAGCAACATATTGACAATCCATGTAAACATATTACATAAAAGATTACAATCTCAGATCACTTTAAAATTCCAATAATATAGTAGATTCAAATTTGACCAAGGATAATAATAATTAACTTCATAATATTTTGCAACAAAACAGTAGACTTTGAATTATAATAATTTCTAAACCAAAACAAAGATAATGCTGAGCCCTTTTTGGCAGTTAATACACACATCGTGATTCAGCTAAACCTACTGAGTAAAAGCTTATGTGCTTCAAATTGAACTGATTTGAAGAACTGCATCCATTCATTAATTCATAATTGATGTTGCTAATCTGGAAGTGCCTGTAAAATCTGGTGAAATGTTATGTTATTGTTCTGCTGGGTGTGAATCCATCCAAATGGCATCCATTAGCAACATAACAAGCTATCATGAATGAATCCTTAATTGTTTTTTATTATAATACAGATGACTCAAGCAAATGGAGTTTGGCTGGTTTAATTGACGCAAAATGAGTAGTTCAACTGTATAAGAAAAGATGAAAGACTGTCTCAAGTTTGATAGGTGATTTTGTTTTCATGATGATTGTTTTTACAGTCATTATGAAAACAAACAAATGATTAATCAAATTGTAGGAGAAAAAAACATGTTTCCTCCTAATAACAATTACTTTAAATTACTGTTATTATGTTGTATTGTGTTAAGTGCAGCCTTTGTGCTGTCATTGTATATATTTCCACCAACATACAGTGTTTGTTAAAATGGTGATTTATTGTTAATTAATAAGTTGTTTAATGGCTAATTTGATATCAGAAGAGACTTGTACCATTCAGAACTAAACTGTTCATTTCCGATTTGATTTGAAGTCATTCATTTGCACATAAGATTATGGTTTATTTTCATGTCAGACATTTAGTATTTTAACCCTGAACATTACTATTGTAACTACCCTATATATTAGATGTACCACTTTTGATGTTAATACTTGATATCAACACAGATTGAAACTTACATTTACTATCCCACAAGGTTAATTTATCCCAACATCCAACTGTGGGCAATAAATCTTTGTGGAGGAAGAGTATTCTTTCTGTCCATCGTGTGAGGAGTGTGATGGAGGGCTCAGCCAGGGACATCTCTTAGCCATCACCCCACCCAGACTCTGTCCTTTCTCTCGGGGCTGAACTGGTACTTCATCAATGGTGTGTGAACAGCCCCTTCCCACGCCATGTATCCATCAGGTCGGACACATAGCAATCACGACACGTTAGTCAAAGGGGATTTAATTTTGATTACGAAGAGGTTGTATGGAAGGCGGTTAATAAAAGTAGGGTAAACACCACGGCATGCCTTTCTTTTGGCATATAGTAAACAAACACATGAATGATATCCTGCAGGAGAGAACATTTTGTAGTCAAGGGCATTCAGTGTGGCTTGACTGGGATGACTGCTGAACTGACAATGCTGATAAAATTGAAGCTCTTGTTTTTCTGTCAACATGGTGACATGGGCAAATCTGATGATTGTTAGTCCATGAAGGAACTCTCGGCAGAACTGTCATAGATATCAGTTATGACAGTGCTAAATTACACATTGCACAGGAGGCAGAGCAACGCATGAAACAGACACTTGTTTGTACAGGGGTCTGAGACCAGAACATATTGAGGTTGTATTGAGAATGTGAGAAGCTTGCCCTGGCAACAGCAGTCAATAGTTATATACTATTTTCTCTGGGGTGAAAAATAAAACCATGAATACATAATTGAATAAAGGCAAAATAGTCCAGTACAAACAACAACCCGATTAGTATGAGCCGCTTGGGCTGAACCAAAAAACTGATTAAATTTTTCCTTCAATGTTGCTGCATGGGGAATAACATATGGTGGCAAAATGACATGCTTCTTGAGCAGAAAGCTGCTAATAAATAACGGATCACATTCTTTAGCACAAACACATAAGCCTTTTCTTGTGTTTGCAATAATGAACATTCAGAGCTTCATCTTAAAGCACTGTCTCACCCTTATACCCCGGCAATTGGTGGATTAGAGAGATAATTATCGAGCATACTCATAGAAAAAGGTTTATTTTATTGGCATTATCTCAGTTCATGATGTCAGACTGACTCGATTAACTCCTCTAGTGAAGAGTGAATGAGGTTATGAGCCTTATCAGGTGGGATTGTGCCTGTGAGCTGTTTTCTGTTTGTCTGTTTGCCTTTGTCAGCTACGAAGACCTTCTTACTGATGGCTGGGGTCCGGGAGGCTAAACCGATATTACAGTTTTTAATGGCAGCCGTACAGATACTGTGCTCCCTCTGCCGCACTGTGAAACCTTTGTTCTTCCTGCCTTCAAGCAAACATGCCTTTAATCAACTTCAGACCTTGTGCTGAACAGTAGCTTAAGAGATCTGTTAATGAAAGCGATGAAGAAGCACACTATGCCCATCGGCGTGGATTGATACTTCAACACATTGCGAAAGATGTTTGCAAAGCTATCATCCTAATAACTTGTGTCTCACCTCATACTCTTGGCATCGTCTGAGGTGGACAGACTACAGCACAGCCCTGATGACAGATGACAGTTTGTTCTTACCTGAACATATCTGTGGCGATCGAGGCCAAGACAACAGATTACACGTGATGGATGAAAAGAGTTGACTTGCCACTTTTAGTGCAGGCTTCAAAAAGTCAAATAAGTAGAACGCTGACACCCGTTTCACAAGGATTCAGTAAATCTCTTCTTATCATGCGGTGACATACTTGAATGTACCTTTATTACAGTGAAGCTACAGCACTCCCATAAAGGAGGGATGCAGTGGATGATGCAGTTAAGTTTTACAAGGGCAAATTCAAATTCATAATTAAAAAATAAAGAGATGCTTAGCTGGTGACTCATTTCCAATACTTTTTATGAAGCAAAATACAATGATTATTATGAGGAAATGGCAGACATCTCTAGCTCCTTATATCATTCCAGTTTGGAGAGAGGAACACAAGTGGACTCAGCTGTTTGATCTCACGGTTATCTTCATACATATGGATCTCTTCGCTGCCTCTGAGAGCATTGTTCCAGCTCATTTGAATCATTGTCAGGTTGTCAGCTGCTCCTTCCCATGATTGGACCAGTTTTGCTCCTGCTGGGAGATAAGAGGAAGTTTAGGTTACTGTGTGAGAACGTGGTCTGAATAAATAAATATTCTGTTAATCGACTCAATGAATGTGCCTTTGCGGTTAGCTGAGGCAAATCTTAGTTTGTTGCTTTCTCCAGTCTTGGGTCAATCAATACTATATCCGCATGAAAGAGGCTTTACAACTCAAATGCTGTTCAGTCACTGTAATATATGGATGGTGCAGTCTCAAGGTGAATGTGTGTCATTTCTCCTTCTATTTGCTGTGCTATGTTGCAGAAAGACTGGATGTCCTCAGAGCCCAACTTTGATGATAGCTTGTGATGGCCTGCCCAGGTGCGAGAATAACATTAGACCTGCTGGACAGGTGGCTGTGCGAGAAAGGAGGGCTTGGAGGCTCAATAATGAGGGGTACGCCAGCTAGACTCCCATCTGTTGCCATACACAGAACTCTGATCCATTAAATTGTGGCACACTCAAGTTTTGTCACAGATGAGAAAACGTCCACTCCTCCGAAGAGTGTTAGCGGGGCTTCTAATACCTTGGAGCAATTATAATTCACCTGTTAAAGTACATATAAGTACATACAATTGGCCATCTTGTGTCTTCTATTTGCATTGACTGTTGTTGTTCTCATGAAGAATACCTATATCTGCCCATGTTAATCTACAGGGAAGCTATTATTAAAGAGTTCACTTGCGGTTAGTTTTTTACTCATTAGAATATGTGGCAGTGCTCAGAGGAAGATGAATCATACTGTAGGCAGTGAAATGCAGCAAAGACAGATCTAAGAACTCCTTAAAAAAACAGTTAATAAAACAGGTCGTCCTTCTTCTCAAACCCACTTTTCTTTGAAGAGGATCAGTCCATTTGTTGGGGCTCGTGGTTTTGAAAGAAATGAAATGTATTACATTCATGTTTCACAAAAGATTTATATAAGTTTTATTTTTGTATTTTAAAATGCTTTTTCAAAATTAGTTTGTCAGCCAGTATCAGGGTCTGTTACTTTGGATCATTTAAAGAACCCATAGTCTATGTCTAGGGACACCTCTGAATTATCCAAAGTAAGGGGAGATTATATCAGCAAAGATTAATTACCATTGGAATTCTTAGGATATCAGTATATTGGTTTACGCACAAGAAACAACATTTTCCATTCAGTGTTCCAAAACAAATAAACAAACACCTAATTCATCTGAGAGAAGACTGAAAGAAATCCCGTCTTCAGCTGAAATAACATCATAATGAATACATCCTCGAGTGAATGTACATGCTTGGCATTGTGATTTTGTCACTTTCAAATCTACTTTAACAATTACAATGTGGAAGTGTCACAAATAATTCACCCTATCCATAAGAATAGGATAGGACAATCTCTTCCTTAAGCTATCATGTTTTAAATTGTTGATGTCATGCTCTCTCTCTCTCTCTCTCTCTCGCTCTGCCTATCTCCATCCCTCTCAAACTGTGTCATCATTACGGCACTAAATCCAGAATTACACATAATAGGGCTGCTTAAACTCAACATGAGGCTTGTGTTTTCTCTCATGTTGGACTCTGCTTAGATGTTGGTGCATTGTTTTAGAAGGGAAAGAGAAGTATTTTAGGGATTAAAAGTACATTGTGTGGCACAGTGGGAACTGAGCTACTGGGAATGACCCTGTCAACAGGGATGTTTGCGAGGCGAGCAGTTTCCTCGGATTTCCTACTTTCGGCAAAGTGGTTGCTGTGTTGCCAGAACTCGTGGGGTGCCCGATGTAAAAGAAAAGTGAATTCCCACACACCCTGCCTTAGAACCAGTTTGGGCGCTGTGAATCTTCTTGTTCATTTCCAGCAGACACACTGTCTCATCCACAACAGGGCTGGAGGGGGACATTTACTTAATTAATATAATATAAAAATAGTGACATTATTTCATCATCCATCTCAAATATTGATTATTATGCTTGATATTGTATAGCTATTGCCTTGACAATAAGTGCTAGCTCTGAATGAAGTGGTTGTCTCAGTCAGTCACACTGCTACTAAAACTTTGGGGGAAACGGCTTTTAGTTGTTATACAAATTGCTTTTCTTTCTTTTCTTATCTCTACAACCACTGCACACTTTGTGAATTATATTCCCTAAACCATATCATTACTGTGTGGAGTAAATACTGTTATTATTTTTTTTCAAGATGATAAAATAAGCCAAATAATAAATTATAATTAGTTTAATAACCTGCTCATTAGTCAAATAAAAGGAAGAGGGCAAACATAGTAATGATGATGAAGACAAAAGAAAGAAAAGAAGAAGAAAAAAAAACTCTGACCACTGTAGTAATGAAGGAGTTGTTTACTCGCTGATATTGATTTTACACTGCCATTAAAGACAAGGGAATGCTGCCGCATGCAACATCAGAGTAATGTTTTTTTCCAGCGCACACAGAGGACCAGCTGGCACAGAGAGTCTGGCCGCGAGCCAACAAAATAAAAGCTCTTTATGTTCATGCAAATTGACTTTTATCAGTGAACGATTACATGTACATCCCGCAAAATATTTAGACGTGGACTCCAAAGTACTGTTCAGGTCGTCAAGTGCCATCAAAATTGTTTCCAAAGACTGCCATGAAAGCACAAGAAAATAAACCCATTAAACTGCCTCATTGTCCACCTTCTAAAATTATAGGACAGTAAATTAAGTTTAATTCTTTTAAATATGCACTTTTAATAATTGTTAGTAATCACATCTAAGTAAGTTCAAATTGGCTTCTTTTCTGAATTTGTGCAACTCCAACTCTCTGACTGTTTGCAGTACCTTCACTAGTCTACAGCAATGTGTTTGTACTCAATGCATTGTCATATTTTGTTCAGCAATAATTTAACTCAAATGTGTTGCATACAGATTAAATATGTTACACCCTGGCAACCTGCAGGGTGTACCCTGCCTTTGCCCGATGTCAGCTGGGATCGGCTCGAGTGCCCCGCGACCCTAAAGAAGGATAAGCGGTTTGGATAATGGAGGAATGCTACTAGTAGTAACTTCACAATACATCAAGAATATCCACAGATGGACTTCATTAAAGTATCCTTAATATTGTGTGAACATCGTTTTCCCAAAACCTGCCTTACCCATTTCTGCCTCATTAATCATTTATTGTCTCCCAGAATTCCTTTAAATAGCATCCTAGTAAACCTTGATTGGCTCATTGACATGTTTTCTATATTTGGCTTGCATTTGTAATGAAAAAAAAGGGAGCGTTTGGGGTTTTAATAGAAATCCAGTGCCTATAAGGATTTGATTATGAAGGGCTGATGACTAAATGTTTTCTGTTTTATTATAGTTTTTCCTCTACATAATTGCAGTGCACTGCATTATAAAAAGTATCAGCCGAGGCACAGAGACACTGTTGAAAATCACTTAAAATAGCATCGACATTTGACTATTCCTCAAGGACAAATATGAACTTCAAAAGATCGATGAAATTAGCCCATTACGCATTGATACTGTAACAAGCACCTTTTAATAGTCTGGAATATAACACATCTTTTTAAACCAATCATAGGGATTTCATGCAGCAGCATTATACTTAAAATCTTGAATTGCTGCCGGAGCTGCAGGAGTTACACATAATGTGTTAGCTGTGTGAGTGTTCATAGCCGTGTAGCTAGTTATTATACAATGTGTGATGTAGAAATGTGTAAAATCATGCAGCATTGTAGGAAAGTGGTGTCTGATATGTAGACATAGGACATTTCTGTGATATGAGGGTAAACAAAAAAATCATTTAGACTTGTTTCAACTTTATTCATGTTGCTCAGAGGATAGACATCCATCACTATATTGGACCCTGTTTCTGTTTCTATTGCCACCGTCCTCTGGCCGACCACTGGTTCAGCTGCAGCTGAATCATGTTGCAGCCGGAGAGGCCAGGCAACATAGATCCAACTAGCCTCTTAATTTCCTCCAGCAGCAGCTTTTGAAGGGACTCTAAAGCGAATGATGGAGATGGACTGCCAACATCCTGATGCCAATTCTTAAACTCTTTTACATTTACCGATTCAGAATTTGGTCTGAAAAATACAGTTTCTATTGTGTTCACATGTTATGCATGTCTTTGTGTGTTTTTCTTTTGAGGGGCTCGTGCCTGTCACCAGTGCCACCGCCCCATTGACTAAACCCGCTGCCACTCACAATGAGAGGAGCGGAGTCATAAATGAGTAGTGTTTAACAGGGTTTAAGGTTCCTCGCTTTATTGCCTTTAATGGCTTCACAAACAATCACAATAAGTAAAGTATTATTATATCAAATTAAGTAAAGCAGTTGATAAATACCACTGTAAGTAGGTCTCGTTTTGGCCACACGTCTTTGTGATTTGCTTATGCAGTTTAACAAAATATAGATCATTTTCATGCTATGTATTCATATGTGTGTAATGTTTGGCATCATTACAGTATTGTTTAGTGGGTGGTCTTTAAGTTTCTATAATTCTATGTGGCATCATATTTAAAATATTTTTAATTCTGGAGTTTGATGTTCAGAATACAGATTAATTAAAATTATACAATCTAGGATGACAGTTAATGATTGTATATTACTTTTGAGGTATCGTGATCATGATCTGTTATCTCACAACTAATTATTTGGTTTGTGACTTCGTGCACACTTATTCTTTAGGACCTGGAGAGCAGAGAGCTCAGAGGAGAGATTAATGTAATCTGATCGTTTGTTTTCCTCTACTTGTTTTATACCCATTCCTAGAAAATAAAACACAGATAAAATGTGCTAATAATAATATCAATAAGGATTTGGAATTGCTCTGTTATAATGAGGCCTATAATCCATAAAAGAACCGTTATGAAGAGAGTTACTGCGGAAACTGGAGGGGACTTTTATGTCACTGTTCCTGGTTATCTTTCCTCTCGCCTCGCACCTTGCCTAATGGTTCAGTTGGCACCTGCATTGGACAGGTTACCAGCTGCTTTACTCCTCTCCAGTAGGCACTCAGGCAGGTCTCCTGTGGTAGTTAATGACAACATGTGGCCTTTATGCAGAAAGGCAACTTTGAAGAGGGGAGAACAAGCACTCTTTGAAAAGCAGCATTACCTTGTAAATATCCCCAAAAGATGACTCGTTCTTGTCCTGGATAGCGAGTTTTTAAAAATACAATGAGATCTTGAAAGCCGGTGTTTTAAATAGGTCCTCAGCAGTTAAAAGATGAAGGCCTCGTCACTGACGGGGAATAGAATCCAACTCTTCAGCTCCATACATAAGGGAGGTTAGTGAAATCCACAAGGTAGCCCTACTGGAGTTCCTATCCAAAGGCAGATTCACAGAGTTTACCAGAATCACGCTCCTTGCCACAGGCACCCCATCATCAGAGACACAGAAGCAGTGATTTGCATATGCATTAGCCAGGAGTCTGGTGGCACCTGGGTAACAATGTCCTCCAATCAAAATCTATTTCTGCAAGAATGCAGCAATGATGGTTCTTGAATGAAACTATCAGCTGATTTACAAAAGTTGGCGACATCTAACTAGCAAAACTATGTGTTTGTTAGCAGTTTTTGATGGGCCACAAAAAAAAAAAGTAAGCAGGAAACCTTAATGTTGGTACAACGGTCTGGGAAATGGTGATTATAAATGTTTCCTGCGTGAAAAAAGTAAACGGGCATCAGTGGAGGTCAACTCCATTGATGCTCCCTCCTAATTTTTTATAGTGTATATGGAAACCAGTTCTCCTTCCCCTGATCTCAAACTCCTCCTATCCATCCCACGAGTGACAAAAAATTGTTTCTTAAAAAACACTTAAAGAACTCTGAAATTAAAATAACATGAGAAAATAAATGTTCTTTAATGTATAGAAATAAAAATATATATATTGGAAGTCTATGAAAAACATTCAATGAATGATGCCGTTTGCCAATGAAACTTTTCAAGACAAGCAAAAAAAATTAGCTATTATTGTTCAACTTAACTCAATGTAATATCAGTGTCCTGTTGTTTCATACCAAATTAGTTTGTCCGTGAAAAAAAACTAAAAGGTTGCAGAGTTTTCTTGTTCTTGAACTACTGTAAGTGCCCCTCATTGTAACATCTCCAACACATCATGTTTTCATCCTCAACTAGTATTCAATACAGGCCGATGTGTAAGAAAGCGCAACATTCTTTGCGAGCCGTGGCGATTTAAAAAGCATCTCTTTCATATCAAGGTGCAAGTCGATGACTTCAAAAGGGTTTAAAGATGAAACTTTGAGAATGTGAACGGATTCATCAAAGTGGATTATCTTTGCGGCCGAAAGTACTCTCCAGAGGTTGACCTTCTTTACAATTCCATTACTGGGCCATGGAACACCACTGTGAGTGTGTTTTGAAAGATAAGGGACTGATCTACCAGGAGTGTGATGAGGAGAGTGTGTGCAAGTGTGCCTCACATGTGGTAACATAGAACTATCCACTGTTTTGCCATTCTCTCGGTCTATCTTTTCCACCCCCGAGGCAGGAGACGGGAATGGATGCCTGACATGACAGACCAGTGACGAATCAAATTGAACACAAATGACCCAAAAGTTCATTCAATTATGCATTTAGCTTCACCCAACATGATTT
The DNA here is from genome assembly GCA_036178185.1 of Liparis tanakae. NCBI lineage: Eukaryota > Metazoa > Chordata > Actinopteri > Perciformes > Liparidae > Liparis > Liparis tanakae. The sequence continues at coordinate 6,899,358 of CM070099.1, read as the reverse complement.
CCATAAATAGCATCCAGACTAATTTGTACTTCATTCAATAGATGTGACATGTATTTGCTCCAAGTTACCAGCATTATCTAGGTATAACAGCTTGAAACCTCTATGCTTAAAAAGAACAAGGGTGGAGAGTCTACTTTTCCTTTTAAATATGCCAACACTAGATACAAAAAACGTGGAACTGGGCCCAAACTAAACTCCAAGCGTCACCTAGCATTTTAACTTAATGTAAACACATGCAAATAATAGATCCCAAACTGAGTTGCACTCACAGCAAGACAACTGTACACGTTGTGTATTCCTCTGAACATTACAAAGTGATGAGCGGATGTTATACAGCAAAGTACAGCATTCGTTTGCACTTTCACTCCCTCCTGCTGTTCATCACATCTCTCTTGCTTTCCTAAATACTTAGTTACATTTTGAACAATAATGTGTCCCGAGGAACCAAAGATAGTCAGTGAGTATAATTTTTGCAATTTTACTTTTAGCAAATACTGTAAATTACCCAGCATAGTGGCATTTTAGGATCCAATTCAGACTACATTAATTTACACAATCTTTTCGATTTCAACTTTAGCCAGAGTATAAATTGGTGAGGAGAAAACTACCAATTCTCATTTCTCATTTAACCTTGTTCCCAACTGTTTTGTTCCATATTGTTTGTACAATTGGGGTTAGGAATTATTTCCTTTGTGTGCTCTATGAAGTCTGAGAGTGTCAGCATCATGCGAGGCCGACGCTAGTGGTGTGTGTACCATCGTTGTGGGGGTTGGCGGATAAAGGCATCGGAGGTTTGAGTCCTGAATTGCCTTAAGCGGGGAGCCTCATCTGCATGCACAGGGCCTCAGCAAGGCGCTGGTGCAGCCACATAATGTCAAGCAATTATCCGTAACATAAGAACATTTCATTTCTAGTAGAGCGATGAGTAGCGACGGATACTCCAAAATTACTTTGAACCATTTTAGTTGATATCAAATACAGCTCAGCTGGACTGAAGCGTAGCCTCGTGGCATGGGGTCGTGCCCCCCCACGGTGTGCACACCACAAACCATATTGCAGGTAATGCAGAGTGATAGAGGAACTGCAGGCACAATGGTTGTCTTTGTTGTGGCGTGTTTCCCCTGTCGTGATACCATAGGGTTTCATTGTCTAGCATAACTGTGCATATGCTATTAGAAGTTTGTTTTCTTTACAACCCAGATTTTTTGCACTGCAGGCATGCCCCCCCCCCCCCACACACACACACACACACACACACACCAGAATGCTCCTGCAGCCCCAACAACACTAAGTATCTTCCCTTCACTCCAAATTTGCTAAATACAAATATATTATTTTATTAAATAAAATATAATGCCAGATCAAAATAACACATTTGACTAATATATCATTGGTTGGTTTGAACCCATACAATTTGGATAAGTGTGTATATGATGGAATAGTGGCATTGGAATGTGCCAAAAGCCTAAATATGTATTTTACAGCCAATCTTTTATAACCAGGAGGTGCCCTCGGATAGCTGGCTACTTTTTCCCACAAGCTGCTCTGTATCGTGTGGCAGGCTCTGGTTACTGTTCACAGCCTGCTTTTACTCATGGGGGATAGCTTTAGAGAAAACAACATAAAATAGTACATGTTAAAGCTTAAAATCGTAAAGCACACTCAATTTAACCCCCACCCCCCATTCACAGCATCCTAAAACCAGGCATGTTGGGAGGGTGGATGCTGTACAACGAGCAGGCAGAAGGAAGTTTTTTTCTTTGCATATTAACTTGCAAGTCTGAATTCATATTGCTGTATACAAAACAATCTTATTACAACCACTAAAAAAATAAATGTTTTGAGCTATTGGAATGGTAAAACTTATATAAAATCTTTGTTTTTGCTTCAGGCCAAATCAATGAAGTGCCATGGTAAAGTTCAAGGCTGCTATGGACAGAGTGGTGTGACAAACTAAAAGAGAAGCAAAGTATTGGCAACAATCTCCAGGATGTCATTGCAGTCTGAAAGCTAAACCCCTGTTCTGCAGTGGGATTAATGGCTGCATGCTCCCACTTCATAAATATGATCATAAATTAAACACAAATATGAACCTGTAATAGCTGTGTTCTATGAATAGGTCTCTAGTTATATGTTAAAAGAGGGCAAGGAACATGCCTCAAATATATATAAAAATCTAACTATACCTCAGTTTTTGTATAGATGTGTGGGATGTGTCATCCCTCTGGAAACCCCCCTTACCTTCAAATGTCTAGTTGGTTCAAATGAGCCTCTTGAAATTATCTGTCTATCCAGAATGTCTGATACACCATATATTGATTTTGATCTAAGATGGGATTGATGTTGTTTAAAATTTTTGTTCGATTTATTACATTTTTTATAGTGAAATGGTGAAAAGAACATTGCTGTACATATTGCTGTATTTTAGAAAAAAGTACCAATAAGAGATTTGGTGTTGTTTATAATCGCACTTGACACCAGTAAAAATAAGTGAATCTCTAGTTTTAATGACATTCTACTGACATTCTCCATTATGTGTACACGGATTGTTTATTGCATTTATTTGTACAAATACCAGTGTGACGCGAAAAGATGAAGAAGTCTAATTCTCCACACAGTGGCTGTAACAAGACACAGTAGTTTGAAAACAGGTTTTCTTAATTACGCTGGCTTGCCTTCCCATGTTTGTTTTGCTCCATCCGGAGCGACACTCGCAGCGTTCGTTACATGAGGAGCTCGGATAGAAAGACTGAAGAGACAAGATGAGAAAATTGAAGAATAAATTATTTTAGGGCGTTGTTGGGAGGTACCGTATGTTTGTTACTGTTCAAAGTTGGCATTTTGAATCGGGCTATTCATTTGGTGTTATTGTTGTATAAAGCTGGAGGCACTGACCATTCCTTACAGCTCAACCTCATCAATAATCCACTAAAAGACGTAATTATTCACAGAACTCTGGACACAGGTGAGAGGATATTACAACTGCTGAACTTTGCCAGCTGTTTCAACTCATGTTGATTCGATTGCTCGTCCAAAGGTTTTACCTCCATTAACACTCACAGCGTTGTGTTGCTCTATTGTAATCAGGTCCCTCAGACACAAAAAAGCATAGAGCTCTGCACGATAGATATTTTAAAAATATTGTGTTACTTTCCTGAAAGTCTAGAACTAGATTTGCAACAACAATTATATTGCTTTAGATTATCCATATGTGCGCAGATCAAATCCTAGTGGGCACTGTAAAGGTGCGTATGAGTGTGTTTGTGTGTGTGAGAGAGAGAGAGAGAGAGAGAGAGAGAGAGAGAGAGAGAGAGAGCTGAATATGATGAAGTGCTTCCCTGTCAAAGGGTTAGTTACAGGCGCGGTGTCCCAGGAGGGTGTGTTGTGTGACTGGCAGAGGGAAAGCAGTGACCCCTGTGACGGTCAGCTGAGGGACCGAGAGCGTCTCTCACTGCGTTAGAGGACAAACCTCTCAGTGGTCAGTTAAACTAATCACAGCGGGGACAAGCGGATACTGCTTTGTTACAAGCCTGCGTCCCCACTTTAAAAATGGCCGATACATGAATGGACTTCATTCTGTCGCATGTTGAGCCGAACACAATGCAAATACAGCTAACAAGCAGACGGACTTACTGCTCCAAATGTGTGCCTCAAGTGGCCAAACGGGCGAGATCCGATCGTTCTGCCTGGTTGTGTTGCTCAGTCTCTCCTTGCTATTTTATCTCATTATTATTGACTTGCCATTATCCATGATATTGTTTGGTTCTGGAAAATATTGCACTCATCCGACTTCGCCATGTCTTCATTGGGGATGCTATGTGATTCTAGGTATTTCTTTTGTTTATTTTCTTTGCCAGTGTGTTGTCCTGTTTGTATAAGAAAGTGAAGCCATATTGTTAAAATAAAACGTGTTTATTTGAGTTTATTACTCTTTACAACTTAACTAGTCAGCAGTAATGGACTGCTTTCCATGAAACTAACTGTTTAAAAAAAGATGTATAGCTAGAACAATCTGGAGGAAGTTTAAAGTGATAAACGATGTTGAAGAGTGTAAATTAGCAACTCAGATTCGATAATGTTATAATATAAGAAATACTGATTCGTTTGAAAATAGAAGACAGTTTTGCTGCTATTCAAAGTCCCAAAATTAATATTATTGCTTTCTTAGAGTCGTTACAAATGAAATGTTACTGACAAATTACAGGTGAAAAACTACATTTTGTTACATTTTAAAAGTTTAAGAACATTTGTTTTCTCTCTCTCTCTCTCTCTCTCTCTCTCTCTCTACATATATATATATATATATATATATATATATATATATATATATATATATATATACCCATACAAATATGTATTCAGTTCAGGTAATCCTATTAACACAAACAGCAAGGTGTTTACAGTATTTTTACGCAGTGTTGGGTTTATTTAATGCACTCATGCATTTAACCATGCGGTAAATGTGTTAAACACATTGACATTCTTACAAGGAAGTGGGTTGTTTTTTGCCATGCTATTGATTTTCAGTAAACGTCCTCTTAGGAATGTCAGCGTGTTATACTTTTCAGATAGAATATATTGATATGCTTGCCATGTGCTTGCAAACATTTCCAGTTCACAGCAAGGATAATCTGATCATGGTGTCTGACTTTGTCAACACTATTAAATCAAAATCAGAGATTAATAACTTCCACGTAGGGAGAAAATAGGAAGAGGCACGGGCGTGGGAGCATACAAAAAGATTAATGAGTGTCAAAAAATCTCAGTTTATATAATAGAATGACATGTGTTTCATTTTTCCTCATCAGAGAGGACATTTTTCAAGTGATAGCAAGAAATTACCCATTTATGTCGACAAACATTTTGTCCTTTCTGCAGACTTCGGATCAACACAGACCTATATTTACTCATAAATAATACTTTTTTACACAAGTCTTTATTCCATCAGATATTGATGTTTTATGAGCAAGATTATATCTGTTTCTATATTTTTCTCTTTTGATGTTTGGCCTGGCTGTTACAGAAATACAAACAGATGACATTTAACATGTAGAATTGGCCCTGTGGGGTCTAGTTACTGAGATAAATGGCAGATTGCAGGACAATCTTTCAGCCTTAGTGTATGTAACACTGAAAGTACAAACCCACAAACACACACAAACACACACAAGTAGCCCTTCTCTGCAAACACGTCTTCATTTGTAATACTGATGCTGCACAGTTCTCGAATATCAGCATTGATGAGCATGTTGAATACAGATGCAACTTTGAGCAGCAGAAACAGGGCAAGAAGCCCAAAATGATCCATGTCAATAACCAGTTGGAAGGGGAATGGGGTCCTGTTGGTTGTTCGACATTTCCCCCAACAGACAGGATGTGTCATCACACAATGCATTGCAGACCAGAGGTAGAAGAGAGGTAAATACAACAAGAGCAGCTGATTCCTTGAGGAGCCGAGAAGTGCTCGTCTGTCAACCTGTGTAAATTGCAGTCAGTGCAGATTTTGGTCGAGCGAGGAAAACCTCCAGTGCTGCTTCATGCACTGTAACAAAAGACACGCAGAACAAAAGGTCAGGCAATGTCTTGTTAACGGGAAAAAATAAGAAAATATACAAATCTTATGATATAAAATAAATAATGCTAACATCCTCTTTTCACAGCAGCATGCCATCTAAAGGATGCATGGAAATACATAAAAGCATCAAAATAAGATAAAAAAAATAATACAACACAATCTCATCAACATTCCCTTATAAATCAGAGGACTGTAACATAATATAACCTATCCACCACAGATATACTTAAACATTCAAGATCTTGCAGGAAGACCAGCAGTGAGTTCTTTCTGTTTTTCTGATGTGTCTGGCGAATGTGTACTTCCATTCCTCAAGAGGCATCTCATTACATAGTGTTTCCATTACATATTGTCTGTGCACAAAGAGAGACACACACATGTCACGTTTGAGGTGGGTGGTTGCCTGTTTCATCCTCTTTCTCTCATCTTGTGTACTGGGGAAATCCAAATGTGAATGTTTATTTCCAACCTATTTTTTATAGGCAATACTATAATGCTACTGAAAAGTCAGTGCGCCTCAGCTCTTTTCACAATGTTTTTCTTTTGGGGGTTGGGGGGACGGGGGTACGTGTCTGGAAATGAACCTTTTCTATGCTGCGTGGTGCTTTGTCCTGTGTCGGGCACACCGTTCTACTCCTGATTAGCATTCAGTGCTGATTTTGTTGTTCATGCAATGAGTCCTTTTCAAAACCGTACTAGCAGATCTACCGTTAATCTCTTCTTGTCTGAAGCCTTTAGTCACAATGTTCTGTTCTCATTGTATCCAAGTAAGTGTCTGAAAGACAGTGAAGCACCTCTCTTCATGTAGCCAGTAACACGGGAGACAAACAAAGCACCTGTCTCTTGAGTGATGATGAAAGGAAACTGTTTACCCGTCTGCCATGTTTGCCTGAGTAGTGTATTGCACAGAAGGTGAAAGTTGAACGTTATTGAGTAGTATTCTTCCAAGGCACTGTCGCAAAGATCAGCCCATAAGGCGTGTGTGTCTGTGTGTGTGTGTGTGTGTAGGTGTGTGTGTGTGTGTGTGTGTGTGTGTATATATTTAACGTGATGGTACTGATATCGGAAGAACTCTAAACATTGGCACCACAGAGTATGAAAGTCCCCCTCAAGCCCTAAACATTTACCGTTAACCTTGTTTGCTCGTCATTTATCAAATTCAGTAGTGCGTATCATTTAGGTCGTATTAGAGAATACTTGTGAAAGAAAATTCAAAGACATTACCGGTGTTTCTTTTGCTCTTTTGTGTGATTAAATAACCACATGCTACCCTCTGCATAGTTGTAGATGCTGAATAATTCATGATATGACTAAGCTTGTTATATTTGTATTCATGTGTGCTTGTGTCTGCAATGTTGTATTGATAACTTGTAACATTTGACATGTCGTGACATAGTACGGTATAAATAAATACCCAGTATACTACTTACATTTTAACATTCCAAACATTTCATCCCTGACAGCATGGGTAGGGAATAATCATCGAGTTATCAATGTTACTCCTTCATACTGTGCTACCTATCTAACCAGCTCTTCCCTTGCTTTTCCCTCATGCTATCAGTGGCTGGGACAAAAAGCAAAGCGAAAGGTGAGTTATTGCCTCCATTTCCTTGCTACATGATTTATGTTGCAAACAGTTCCCGATAAACAATGTTTGGATCGTCCTTTTATCTCCCCCCAAGAGCCCGGGAAGCATTAACATACGCTGCCTTCAGCAAAGCTTTCTGGGAATTTTTCAACCTTTTTTTTTTCTCCAGGAGAAATATGTCGAACGTGCTCACTGTCTCTTTTAGATACAACCTTCCCATATGTATAGATTCACACGTTCACACCAGGGAGCTCCCGCGTCACCCAGCCATGCCTTTTCTCTATTTGGCCACTCTGCAGCTCCAGTGGAGCAGCTGGGGGGCTGTTCCTGGTTCAAGGACACTTGCGGTAGATGAGGGAGGAGAATGTTTCTCATTTGCTTTCCCAAACCAGATTTTACCAGAAATACTGTGCACTCAAACTGGAGATCTTCTGGTCACAGGCCTGCTATTCATAGATTGTATTATAACGTTGCCCTCCAGTACCTTAATTAATGCTTTGTCCTGGTACTTGATGGTGTAGGTATTCACATTATTGCCATTGAATCTGATCTAGTGCCTAATAAATTGTCTTTTTTCAATTTATTTTGCATTAAGCGTTTTTTTTTCTTTTTTTCTTGCTACCAACCCACAAATTACTTCTACCATTCTGATTATTTGATGATTCACAGACCGTTTCTCTTCCTTTTATATTGGATATTAATTTCCTGTTATTGTTCATGTTCTTACTGCAGCTGATACAATTGTAGAATCACAGCATCAATACCCCAGTGTCTTAGTGGCTCCGCCTGTATGCTTATTGATGTCACTGTGTTGTAACTAGGGGATTCTGTAAAAAAACACAAAGCTAGTTCTTCTGACTTCTTTGCTTTAAATTATATGAGTCTACTGTATTTGTGTGCGAGTGAAATTACTAGTTCCCAACATACTAACCAGAATCATATGCTCGTGCATTATTTATTGTGGGCCAGTGTTTTTGTTTGTTTGGGGTTTCATTTGTTACTTTTTTGTGAACATGACTTCAACCAAACCCACTAACGGCCAACGTTCCTACTGTTCATTAATTACTTTTTTTCTTTTTCCCCCCACACTTAAAAAAATGCAGTGTTATATAATTACCTAAGCAAATTAGGGGCTAGCTTTTAATTAATAGAAAATACACATTCAGCATCCGAATCTTTGGAATCTCGCTTTTTTTAACGACACTTTTAGCTCGAATTATGCTTAGTACATTGTATTAAATATGGTGAAGATAATGCATATAACCACATGTATCATTCTTGAATATAAATTCATTGGATTTTATAAGCTTCTCTATTGCATGCTAATATTTGCAGTGTGATTTGAGTCACTGTTAAAGTAGAATGTACAGTAGTAATCATTATAACATAAAACATATAGCTATTCCTACTTATAGATTTATAGCGATACTTTGAACAGTGCAGGTAACAGGACACTCATTTATTAAAGTGTAGATACTGTTAAGAGAGAATACATTTAAGTTAAACACAATGTTTATTTTGAAAAAACTGTTTTACTTGCAGTCGGGAAACTACTTGCTCGAAGTCCATGTTTACTTTCCCCTCTTCAAATTGTTTTATTAATTAGTGCTTTATGAAATAACAACTAAACAAAAGTTAAATGTTTTCTTTTTCTTTCTGCACCATAGTTAGTTATTTTGCCCACATCCTCTCAAATGCCATTCAATTACAGGAGTCTCCCGTTTGAATAAAATGCTCGATGCACAAATAAACTTTGTTTTGCCATCTGCCACGGTTTTGTCACCAGTGACCAATCGGTACTGAACAGAGATGAGAAGAAAGCAAGATGCAAATTAAGTTTATTAATTGAGCACATTAAAAAACAACAGAAGTTAACCTTTGGAAAAAGAAATGTGTTTTGTCATTTTGACTTGTGCACGTTAGTTGCTAGATTTACGAGTCTCACGTGGCAGTTTAATTGCCTCGGCAAGCCAGTTAGCCTTATGGCCGTGTCCCTGAATTGGTTCATTAGTGAAATTGTATGTCCATCCAAAACTCATGTCTTTCATCTCGAAAGTAGCAAGGCAACTTGTAATTCTGTTTTGTTTTCTGCAAATAGGAGAAACATGCAGAAAACTTCATCTGTGGTAAACCACATGGCAGAGGTAGAACATGAAGCTGAAATCATACAGTACAATTATTATGTAAACATATAATTGGGTTAAATTTAACATTCATTGTATTTCTACTAGAGGTTATGATACATTTGGAGAGGACAGGGCAAGGATGGTTCTTACTGTGATACGATGTTATTGCACATCTAAAACATGTTTCTGATCACATTATACAGCAGGGTTTGTAGAGATGGAGCATGAATACATATCTCACTATCAAGTTTATGTTTCACTGAATTTTCATCAATTCTGGTTTTCAGAATTGGTAGACTTTGCACTCACCTTAATGTTTACAGGTACAGAAACACATTTTCCCAAAGTTAATTTGAGGCACATCGCATGTTGGGTCGTGCAAGTAACGCCAGTTGAACGTCATATTTCCTGTTTCACCTGGAGACAGTACAGTATTTCTGACCCACTTTCTGAAACTGATGTATTACCACTTTCCACTTGCTGCACAGCAAAAAAAAACACTACTAAGAGTTTTGCCCAGCTGGGATATGTATTGTCAGTTCTGGGGCTTGTCCACGTACACCATCCCCATACCTCCCCCACTGTGGCAAATCACAGGGGAGGACGGCGCTCAGTACCTCTGAGTCGAGGGAGCTTTACCTTTGCAGCGGTGCTATTCAGTAACAGGCACCAAATGTCCTTTTTGATGGGGGGTAAAGTTGACAGACAGCTCACTTCCTCTTTACCAGGCTTCATCGGCTTTGTAACAGCTCAATCAACTGACTGCATCATTTAAGATCACACCATTGTGGCCGACTAGGAATACAATGCAGAGCTGATACACAGTTGTCGTGTGGTGGGGTCATTGCAACAATGGTATTGTCTCCGTCTGATCCGCTGTGAACTGTTGTTGTTTACAGCAGATGGAAGCATTGTGTAAAACCACTATAACCCCAGAGCAGATAAAGGATGTGTGCCCTTGAATGATAAGATCCCACACAAACACATTTAATTCAAGAAAGCCATATATATATATATATATATATATATATATATGTAATCTGTAAACTGTTGCCTTTATTATACTTTCATATGAATGTGCCATGACTGAATGAATTGCCCTTGGAAGTAGAGTACCATTTAAAATGTTTCCTGTTGATTTTGAATTGTGACATTATCTAAAGCTGACTAAGTTTGAACCAGTAGTTGCAGTTCAAACATGGATTACTTTGGACAGGTAATTTAAAGATTAGCTGCAGTTAATGGATCAGATTTAGATGTAGTGCTAATTAGCTGATGGCCTTAAATAGTTGCTTAAATCTCTCCAATCAACGAGGCCGATAGCTTTTAAATGGCACCGCTTTTTGAGTGTCTCAGACCAGCAGGTTTGCCATGAACATAATAAGCATGTCTGCTGGTGTTGAACCAATAGGGCTTAAATTACACTGTCAGCAGAAAGATTGATTTTGGTGACAGATAGAAATATATGACATGATGTTTTTGCCATTCTTTCTCCTTTTAAAAGCCATAAGGTGAAAATAATTCAATATGATGGGGTTAATTTATATGCCAGTTATATTTTTAAAAGCATACCAACTTCCATTACCATTCACCTTCAAAGCATTTCCTTTATCAACACAGTTTAAGGTAGTGAGTGGTGTTATCGACCATATTATATTCAGATAGTATTTAAGTGATGGTGTGGTCAGATTTATCAAACTGTTTGCAACATCGCTGTTTATTCTACCTTATACATTGACTTTATTCATGGGGTTACTATATGTAGTTCAGCACTATACTTAGCTGTATATATTTCTGTTACAATGTAGAGTTTATCATTGATCATATCCTCTTTTCTTGTGTCGTTAAACAACTATTTCATAATTTTCACATAATTTCATCTCTTGCCCTACTCATACATGCTTTACATATTCCATCATATGCCCCAAATAAATAAGCAATTAGTACCAGCAACTAATAAAGCTGTTGCAATCTCATAACAATTTAAAATGGCGACAGACAGAAACCACAGAAGGGGTTTGCATGCGTTAGTATTCTGCCTACTGCCAACATCCAGCCCACATGTTCAAAAGTGATCTTACTTGGACTATAGTGAATGGAACATGTTGTTTCCATGATGTGTTTGAAACAGAGTGTTCTTGCACTCCATGCATACAGTATGGAACAGCAAGGTGCTGAAATATGTATTGTCCCCATCTATTTCTAACCAGCAAACAAGTTAAAGGCAGAACTGAGTTAACAGCAGAAGCCGTTCCTGTATTTACATTTTGTCAAATATATACATAATATACTAAATCACACATTGAAGTATGATAATACTTAGACATTGAGGTGTTTGTATCTAAAAATAAATATATATTAGTATAGTAGAGCTATAGCTTAGTAGATTTCTAGAACCATTATGTTAACTGGTATTGTTTCAGAATGGAGGGTTGTGTGTATTCATTTTCAGCATTCCTTCACAGAAGGGTCAGCATTAATCTAAGATACTTTACTCTTTTTGAGAGAGCGCTGTTGTTAGTGTTGGCAGGAAGACCACATAAATGGCACTAAGCAATAATATTAATACTACTGTGGAGAATCATGTGACAGGCAGCTATTATCTGGACAGCCTGAGACCAACACTCTCGGGCCCGATTATGGGTCTTTCTGAGCAGCTGCATAGACTTTGCGGTTGAGATCTACTAGGCTTTCATATTCAAATACAGCAAGAAACTGAGACTCCAGTGTGGTTCTGTGGTAACACACACGTCTGACAACGCCCTATTAAGGCGCTGAAGCAAAGTGTACGGCTCAGGGGATCTGCCAAAGATTTGTTACTTTTTAAATTCCATGTCAGTGAGTAATTGTAAAGTTGAAAAAATAAAAGGAGTGCTAAAGAGCAGAGGACACCTATACTGGACCTAACATGTTCATAACAACCTCATCTCAAGCTATTTGTGTATTATGGCTGAATCCTTGGAAGGGTTGGTTGCATTTATTTCCGACAATATAATTACGATAAAATACAAAACAGGAATGCTAACCGTAGTAACATGCAATCATATGCACTACACACCTTACAAAGGCGTATTGAAGGGATGCCACACCATCCGTCCTATCTGCTTTCAGAACAGAAAAGAAAATGTAATTCACAAGAACATACTCTATTTAAACATGAATAGTTTTAATTGTATAGTGTGGCAACTGTCTCCAATTTGGCCTCAGCTGCTGGTGATTGGCAATTAGTCAGCAGCCGATGCCGCCCTCATAAGAGCTGGAGTGGAGGGGAGGAGTGTGTCTGCTGTGTGCTGGTAAAATAAAACCATGCTATCCAACGGAACCTTGGTCTTGTCGGCTGATCCTTAGTGCTTTTGGGGGAAACCCACGGGTATCGGCACGGAAGTTGTTACACTGGAGCCCAACGTGTGTCCCCCGGGAAAAAGAAGCACCTGGAAGGGGTGGAGCCAGACCAACCAGAGGAGCCATTGAGCAGTTTAGGGCAGATGTTGTCCCGGATCGAGGAGATGCGGGCCAACTCCCGTTCCCCGTGACCCGCTGCCGCTGCAGAACCCCGTTCACCGTGATCCATCGGCGCTGCCGACCCCCGTTCCCAGCGACTCGTCGCCGCTGCCGACGACCACTTGTCCCCCAGTACCCGTCGGCGCGAAGGCCGACCCCTGATCCCCGGGGCCCCTCAGCGGCACCAGCTACCCCTGCCTCGTCTCCATCCCGGCCGGTCCCAGTTCCCCGTTCCCAGTCCCAGCGGGCTTCAGCTCCCCGTCCCCCCGTCCCGGCCAACCCCAGAGCCCCCTCCTCCAGATCTCGGTCCCCCAGAGCCCCCTCCTCCGCCCAAGCTATCATGGGGGGGGAGTGGGAGTAGTTTAAGCTGGATGGAGCCCCGGTCTAAATCGGGTGGTGGGGATGTGTGGCAGCTGTCTCTAATTTGGCCTCGGCTGCTGGTGATTGGCAATCAGTCAGCAGCCGAGGCCGCCCTCATAGGAGCTCTCAGTTGAGAGTGGAGGGGAGGAGTGAACGGACGCCTGGTCTTGTCGGCTGATCCTCGATGCTTTTGGGGGGAAACCCACGGGTAACGCCGCGGAAGTTGTTACATACAGCTTGGAAGGCGTTTTGGCTGACAGAAACATCAGCTCTATTGTCCAAGGGGAAACTGAAACCAATACTGTGGCACTATCTCGGTAAATATATAATTTTAGACATTGTAGTATACAGTAGTTCAGTATTACAGTTTTGTGTATTTCTGACCCCGTTTCCACACTGTTTTCCAGTTAAACCCAGCACATTTCCACAAATAGAGCACCCAAGTTGGCAGAATACAAATTATTTTGTTTGTTTGGCCGCTTTGGTTAAAGAAGATTCATTTGGATTTCATTATATCTTCAAAATATGTTTGTGTGCATTATTGTGAGGATAAAACAGATGAAATCATTTTATCTTATTTGAAAACACTAAGAAGCAATTACAGAAGAAAAGCTAAATTAATGCATTCAACACCAATTATTTCCCTTGACAAATCTGCTATTTTTAGAATGGCTTTAGAGTAGACTGACTCTACTTCACTACTGTTGCTTTTACCACGTTTATACTTTTGTGTAACAGTGGCATGACTCATATTGCTGCTGATACAATTACCACTGTTTCCAAGAGCAGAAAAAGTGCTTGCCAAACAAGCAATTAAACATTTTTAAATTTTAATTTGAAAATGCGTTTTTGTTCAGATGATATGTTTTAGGTGATTTTTAAATGATGCTGAATTAGCAGTCTGCGTTTGTCTGGCAGGACATCTAACAGCCAAGATGTCCTGTCACTCAAATCCAGTTATTGTTCATCTTGAAACCAGACTAAAAGTAGCACCAGAGAGAACCATCTGTATGATTGTAACACAATAATTAAGCCTTGGCCTACTATTTAAACTAAAGAGGTGAAGGAACCAAGGTCAATAGAAAACTCAAACATTTCTCTCTCAACTATTTAGAGCGTCTCTAGAAAAGCCCTCATTTCACCTGTATCTGCACTCTATATAAAGTGATTCATACATTTGAGCAATATGTTTTCAGTGCTTTCAGAAATATGTTTATTGAAGAGCACACATATTAACAATGGGTATAAACTGTAGGTCATTATTTTCTAAAGAAGGTTGGATATGTTTCTTTTTTTTTGAAATGGTACACAACCATTAGCCCTGGAGTTATTTACCTCTGAATAATGATGTCTGCTGAACTGGTGGATGAGTCAGATGTGAAAGTGTCTGTTAGTTATTGTGAAGAAAGAGACTGACCCAAATGAGGTTAATCTATTCCAACACAAAAGGAATAACACAGGGATTCCAACGCAATGTTGACAACCAAATGTAAGCCATGCTTTTACAAAACATCACACGGAGTTGGAACATATTTATCTCACATGGGAGATGGCAAGCTCTAGTATGTGCTGCGTTCTCCACCAAGGAATGCACGTCCACGAGAGACTTCAAGTTGTAATTAAATGGAATATTTATACACTGCAGATGTGAAACCTCCTAACATGCTGGCAAATAGGCCACGCAGTTTAGAGTTAGCCAATTAATTACAATTTTGTCAAGTCACAGCAATTGCAGTGATTAATTACCATGTTCTCAAGAGTATATTGTCTATTTTAATACCTTGTAAGTAATAATGCGGGATATTTGATTTTCTTCAAAGTCCTCACCTTTTAACTTTAAAGCATTGATTGTCTAAAAATAAAAAAAAACTGAGACAGCTGGTTTGTTGTTTCCATACAAGACATATTAACATTCTATCTGTCTGCAATTCAAGGTACAATTTACTCTCTATCCCAACAAATTTGTAAAGTATATTGTATTGTATTGTAAAGTATATTATGTGTATGCATTTCACAGATTACAGGGAGTTTTTTTATGTAACAAGACTTTCATCAATTAATTAACTTTTTCAATGTGGATACATAAGTGAAATGTAGACATGTTACTACATGGCATTTTGTTATTGGCAGGCAGTGTATGAAATTGCCATGACTTGCCAACTGCCTGGAATTAATTTCAAATGGACATGTATAATTGTTAGCATTAATTAGTAAATGGATACATCAGCTATTTCATGAACTAGTTCTTTCTTTCTTTTTTATCCAGCAGTTTACAGTTTATTCTGCAGTGCTGTGCTTGAATGCTCTCCAGCCATTCATCAAGGCACTGTTTTCCATTATTTGGTGCATCCAGCTGAAACTGAAAAAGGCTTTTAGGGTGGTATGGCTTATTCTTCCTCCAATAACTCTCTGTTCTCCTCAACAGAGATGTTCCTCGTATTTTTCACTGTACGGCCTGGATCAGTGATCATTACACGAGTTGTGAAATTATACACGGGTGTCATATGATCTGGTTTTCAGAACTATTTTTACTATCAAAACAGAACAAAAAATTGTTTACATTATCAATAATGATAAAAACACTTAATTTACACGCATCAACTATCACTCTTAATCCTAATTTTAAGTACAATCATAAAGATTTCTATCTCCCTCATATTCACATTTTCTAGGTGCCAACCCAGACTTGCAAAATCAATAAGTATCATATTCTTGGCTTCTTATATTGTCAGACTCAGATTCCATCAGGCTGCGGTCTGAGCTGCATTCTGATAACAGCATGAAGGGGGGCTGGTTGAGATGAAATTAAATAGTTTATCATTAATGCACACTCAACAGCTAGCCATTCTGAACATCTGTATTCATATTGATACTCTACACCTGCTGCACATACCTCATCCCACACTAACATGTATAGAGATGAAGTGCACACATTTACATCTGTGTTTTTAGAAGACATGATTATGAGGTTTCCCTTTTAAAATCTAATCATCAACTATGTTTGTTTACAATGAAGATGCTGTCTTCTGCTCTCCATTTATCTCCCTACCTTATTTCAGCTGTGCAGGTACATATTTGATTTATGAGGCAGTGTCACTTGATTTTGAATGAGAGTTAAAGTCACAGTGGAGAGAGGCGTCAGCAGCATTGTGACTGTGCAAAGCACAGCAAACAACTTGAATAATCTCATGTGTGCTGACATTGTGACTGATGATCAGTGTGATGGTGGCCCACCTGAATGTGGACCATAATCTCCCAGCTCAGGGGGATATTGCCAGTTTCAGCTTTCACTGTAGTGGGCTCTTTGCTTCAACTGTAAACCCCCGAAAATAAAAATACTAATAAAATAAAACAGCAGCTTCAGGTCCATGTGGCCATCATAAAGAAACATTGTGAAAGGGGAAAGCACTGCCAAGGGACCGATTATAGCTTTAAGCTTTCGGCCCATAAGCAGGATAATGTTGGAAATATTTCTGATTAAAAGCACATAGGTACAAAAACAAAACAATAAAACACTTGGATTTTAATTGATTAAGTTCACTTTAGTATAAAAAAATACTTCATTTTCAGTTCAGGGTTAAACTTTTCATGTTTTTAATCTTAACCTCCCTTTTCGGAAAGCTGAAGGGAAGCTTAATTGGAAAGAGGAAGAGTAAAACACCGGTGTGACTGATCACATATTGAATTTTTTACTATAGCACTTCATGATATTCATGGATTAAAGTAGAATATTTGCCAGCATAAAAAAGCTAACTATGTTTAACAGTTTTCACCTTAACTTTGTCCAATGTACTCCAGGCACTGTGGATTTTTGATTCATTGCATGACTTTGTCTCAAGCCTTCAACCTCCTGATTTACCAAATGTAGCACTTGTGTGTCACAGGTGCTTTCACAAGATATCTCATGTAACTCAATCCTCAGCTATTCAGCTCCAATGCTGTTTACTGTATGGGCACTTTCATTTCATCACTGCACTTCACTGAGTTATCTTGGATCATCAGGGAAGCAGACAACCTTCATACCTCCGTAACATCGCAATAGTCCATACAGTCCAACATAATTGACCCTTTTACCAGAAAGCTTTTATTTGATCTTTCCGTATACCTGTAGTGTTTGTTGATTATCTACTGGTAAGGCCACCATCTGTTGAATTTCTTTGGATCTCATACTTTTTTTTTGTCTATATGAGATCATCCGAGTGTAAATTGGTGCAGTCTTGGTAGGAAATATAACATTTAGTGGGTTTAAATTATTTAAAAAGAGACATTTTGTCTTTTATTTGTGAACCACAATGTATTGCATCTTAGCAACTTAAAGTAGTTTAAATGAAAGGTTAATTAGGGTTTATCTTTTAATATGAACTCATTGTTAAAGGTTGCGACAGATGTCAGTCAAACAGTCCCACATAGTTTTAATCAGGCACAGAAAGTGAACATGTTGAATGCCACATTATCACTGAGAAATTCTTTGTGTTTAATGTCCTCATATTTGTACCCATGTTACCCAGTTACAGAAGTAAACCCCCACTATTACCAATACAGTCTTTCTGTAATTATAACAATATGATCTCATTGTTTCCTTTGTGATAATCCTGGAATCCCCCCAGCATAAGATATTAACCACGTAGTATCCTCTTATTACAGAATTGTAATGTGAAGTGCGATGGCATCTTACTCAAATTAAATTAAATATGGGGTGGAATAGCCCTTCGTGTCACACATCGGAAGATGTGTGTACAGCACAGTGTAGCGCCCGGGAATCAGTTTGTGGTTCAGTGACTTTGGAGATTTCGTTGTTTGGCGCTATACTGTAGAAGGAAGGTCGACCGCTTCCAATCACCATTTCAAGCAAAATGAAAAATTCAGTCTGTACTTGGCACAGGGGGATTATGTTTCCACAGAAGGGACTGCATTTGCCATACAGACTGTTACAGAATGTCAAGACTGGAATTTCATGAATGCATTTGTGAAACCCAGTTAGCTGGAGTGCATAGCAACCTGCACTGGCACTTCTTTTAAAACTACCCTCGCAGCCCTACTACTGATGTATGTGAACAACTTCCATTGCCCTCGCTTGCATAATTAAAAGGAATTTCAGCGACAAGCTTTTTCAACTTTACATAAACAAACCAAAACTTGAGGCATTGGAAATTATATGCATTGCTGTTCATATTTTATTTATTTTTTCACAGCATTGTTGTTGTGTATAGTGAGCAATATACACTGGAGACAAGCAGCAAAGATACTGGGAAGATGGTGGGGTAGATAATATGACAAACAATTGTTAAAGATATGTAGGAACTGACAACACCTCCACATGGTACCCCACACACAATGCATCCGTATCAATTCCTCTTTTTAATATGACATGCCAAGCTGATTTTGCTGGACTACTTACTGACATCCAGCCAACTGCATTTGTATTAATGTAATGATGACATGATGACACGGTGACAAGTTTGTTGATGTGATATTGGCTGATTGAGTGTAAGGAGCAAACATGTGGTGTGCAATGTAAGAATCCTACTCCTATCACTAGTTATAGTCAGCCTCACCTTCACCTCTAGCTGACGATCAAGGTCACGGAAGGTTCACTGACCTTCTCCTCCATTTGAGCTGGACTAACCGGCTCCCTTAGTCAGAAATGTCCCTGTGGTGAACTGTACCTTGGCGATGCAGATACAATGTCACCTTTTATATTCAGGCATGATAAAAGGAAAGCAATGCAGACCTGTGGAATCAAATGAAAACATGCACACAGATTAGCATGTAGACCAACAAATGCTTCCAGGGAAATAAAGCACATTCAGCTTCAAGTGTGAACTCAAGGGCTCTAACATAGTTGTTGTTGTTGTTAACCGTTGTCATCCTTCAAGGGTTTTTTCTTTCTCCATCTGATCAGGCTCATATTAGCTTACTCACTTTGTCTTTTCACAATTCCTTGCAAAAGAGAATTAGGTTTTAGACATCTGTTTCTAAAGCTTGAGTTCAATAAAGCCCATGCAGGGTGGAAATGCTTCTGCAATGTAATTAAGCGACTTGCTGAGGTGGCAAGTGGCAATGTGGAATAAGAAGGTAAAATCCAGCAAGGCTGGGTGATTAGGCCTCATTTGGATGTTCTCTGCACACTGTGACGAGTTTCAGACTGTTTCAGGGCATGTCACTCGGATCGAAGGTCCACAGTGTCTATAGGATTATGTGTCAATTTACCACCCAGCTGCAGCTCCAGACTCTGCAGCAGAACATGACTACCTCTAATTAGGCCATGCTACCAATTAGGGCCCTGCAATAAGGCAGCGAGGAAGGCACTCTGGGAAACTAAAACCTACCATTGTCTCCACCATAAAAAAAAGAACACTGTTTTCGAGCACCAACAGCTGTCGAAGGCTGATGTCCATGTCAATGAGGCTTTCATTAAGCTATCTTTGGCTTACTGTGCTGTAATGAAGTCATTAATGTAATTAGGCGATATGATGACAGAACATTAACTTTGAAAGGTGTCAAGTCTGAATGTTACATTAATGTTCCTCAATGAAAAGACGGTAAGAACCAGTCCGAAACAGCAATCTATACATGTCACGGCCTTGACCTCAAACTATGTCTCTTAATCCCACAGGTAGCCAAGGTCAGTTCCCCATAACTCAGAATGTGACGGTGGTGGAGGGGGGCACAGCCAACATGACCTGCCGTGTGGATTACAATGATAACACTTCCCTCCAGTGGTCAAACCCTGCACAACAGACCCTATTCTTTGGGAACAAGAAAGGTGAGTAATATTCCTAGCAGATAATGGCTGTAAAGATAAAATGATAAGAAATGATAAAGATGTCATAGCCGGATCAAATTTCGACAGGAGTCGTTTTTATTATTTTTATTTGTATTTGGAATGTACACAATTGTTCCTGTCTGCCTGAGACCGCATCATTTTAGAATACAGGAAAAAGACAGGATAAGAGGGAAGTGCACGTAATGTAGAGACAGACTTTTAATGAATGTATGTTTCCATTGATGTCCCCGGGCACAAACTAAATGGAAATAGACTGCTTTTGAATTAAACTTGTGTAATCATGCAGCACTGACAGGGTTGTTTACAACACTGTAACGCCTGTGGATTGTGAGATGATTGGGCTTAATTAGCATTTTAGCTGCCCTACATTTCTATAGCTGTTCTGATGTCATTGGAAAGGAAATGCACTGTTGCAACCTTGTGAAACAAGGTCCAATCCAGAATTAATTTGAATGTACTCTAACCAGCCAAATCTAACTTAAAGGTGACAGAAGTCTGGAGTTGATCAATTTGGAATTGGGGTGAAAGAGAATATAACAGTGGACTTGTCTTGTGTTCATCTTTCACTTTCTCACAGCATATTAACCATTCCATTTATGCTGTAGCTGCTAATACAATATCATTGTTTCAGTGATTGAAGATTAAAGTCCCTTTGAATAACAATTGATAAGAGAGGGAGATGCCAGAGTTAACCAACATAATGACAGTCTGGTTTGAGGAAATACTTTCTCCCTGGCAAGTGATTGGATTTAGTAACGAGGTCTTAGGTGTTTTATTAGATGAAATTACATCCAAATACAATTAAATGAAAGTGAACTCAATCTTTTATATATACTCTTGTGTGAATAGGGTTAAAGTGCTCGGAGATTGAATTCAAGCTAAAGTCATAGAACAAAAACATGTATGCTCTGGTGTATAGAATACAACATTTCATTATTTCACTTTTGGAAAATTCCCAAATTCTATCAAAGAAAATCGAGAAAAAAAAATGAAATTCTTTATAGTATGAAGAGATGAATCATTCAAATCATATCTTTTGGGTATTATTTTCGGACAACATGAAGTCGGTTATAAGTGTGTTTTGTTCACATTTTTCATCTCCTGAATGAAAAGGTACACTCTGTATCAGCATGGATATCCAGTTATAAGCGTGTAAGGGGAGCTTTGAGAGCGCAATATGTATGAACCACTTTGCCCTTCTTGGGCATCCATTTATATTGCATGACAGAATCCTTTTCCTGAGCAATGCGGATGGCAACATGAATGTAGTCCCCTCAGCAGAGGTTGCCAGGGCTAAGTATGGGAACACTTCCTCTCCATCTCCTTTTAAACAGCCAAATGAAAAGCTTTATTGGCACAACTAATACGATGCCTGTGAGGCCACCAGGAGAAACGGGAGGTGTGGAACAACTCAGGCTTCATGTGAAGAAGAGGGTGGGACACCTGGGAAGAAATCTCTACTGTGCCAAATCACCAGTTAATTACTTGGCAGAGGGCTGCATCTGTCCTTCTCCTGTGTGTTGTGCATTCTTGTAGGAGCCAATGAAAAATGTGAGATTCATTCATCGGCTACATTTCAGTCAAACAACTAACTGCACACTGGCTGATCTTGAGGCGGGTGTATAACAGCCGACCATAGACTGTATACTTTCCAGATTTGAAGCACATTTTCCTACATATTGAGAAAATAATTCTTACATTTTTCATTGTATCAAGACAAATGTACTTGTTTTTAGTGTAACATTACTTATTTTAAGATACATTGCCTAACATATAGCCTTATTGCAAGATGATGGTACTTGCATTTGCTGAATTTAAGCACATTTTCCTACATATTAAGAAAATAATTCTTAAATTGTTTCATTGTATCAAGATAAATGTACTTGTTTTTCATCTGGCTACACTAGTTTTAAAATATTTGTGGGCTAGATCATTTTACTTGTTTTAAGAAATCTTGGCAAGTCAAATTTTCCTGTTCTGTTGGCAGATAATTTGGCTTATTTAAAGTAATATTCCCTCATTTTATTACTTTTTTTCTTGTTTTTTGAGGCTGAATTTTTGCAGTGTACTGTCATTGAGTAGATTAGATTAAAGTAGCTATGTCACATTTTCGTGTTCTCTGTGTTTAATATTTTTGCATTTTTTTTTTTACCTGCTGTTTAGACTAGCGTTTCCTTTTCCCTGCACTTGTTGTCTCTGTCCATCGTATCTGTTGTCTACCTCTCTGCTTGCAACAATCCCCTTGAGAGTCCATGACAGCATGGCCATATGTTTGCGTTTGATGTGCATGCAAGTGTCCCCCACTTTATCATCACAAAGGTAGTTTGTCATTGTGCTTGTGTAATTCAAAAGCATCTGCTTTTACAGCCTTCATGTGTGATTCCGGAAGCTCAACCCACACAAGTACTGATGATAAAAAAGAAATCTTAAATTAAACAAAACGCTCTGTGAGGCATTTTTAAAATATACTCTCGCTCTTTCCCTCAAGCTCTTTATGATAGATACATGTATTTGTCTGGATGTGTTGGGGTTAAGGGGGGGAAAGAGTATTAAAATGACCTTTCCAATCTCTTTCAGCAGCTATAGTGAAGAAACATCTGTAACAAAGCCATGGTTATTTATTATATAAATGGATTTGATAGCTGCTGGGTAAAGTAAGACAAAATCTGATCTTTGCCCTGACTATAATTTGTTCCATTTGAAATTAGGTCTGACAAATTAGAAAAAAAGCCCCAAAATATGGCTATTAAATACGGGGAGAAAAGTAATGTCCGTGTCTTTTCTGAAGACACTGAAAGCCTGAAGTCTATGTGTGCCAGTTATGCAATTTAATGCAAATACTGTCGTAAGTTTAGGCCACTAACTACTTGGATATGGTTGGGAAAAGATGTTGGTCGGATAGACAAATCTGTCGGTAGGTTTGAGTTGTGTCAAAATCAGGGATTTTGTATGCACTCAACATGGTTCATATAAACCTTTGATTGATGCCGTCATTTTTATGGCAATGACAGTCTCCATTAATTACTTTAAAGATTACTCAAATGTACCTTCTGTTGCATGTTGCAATTTAATTAATGGAGCAATGTAAAAGGTGCACTATTAATTTAACCCATTGGAAGTCCTCATGTTGGCATGTAATTAGGTAATGAGGTGTGTTTGCAGGTGGTAAGGAAGTATTGGGCAGGTGGCAGCTCAATAGCCTTACATATCTTTGGTGGGAGTGAAAATGATAAGAAGGACCTCTATCTCAATCTCTCCCAAAAGAGGATCAGTAAAACCTTGCGGAGCTCCAGAGAGTGTTTACCTTGCTGGATTCCCCAAACCAATCCATATGGGTTGGACGGTCTCTCCACATTTGTCTAAAGCTGAACACAGCCCTCCTCTTACAATACAATGTCAGCTGGTTCCTTGGCCCGCTCCTTCTCATCCATTATGTTTATCTGAGTCTTGGTTGAATGTTGCCACCTTAGAGACCGCAGACTACACTACAGCAAAGACCAGATCCCTTAATAGACAGGCCAGGATATATGTCATACATTATACCGATTAGCAGGGACTGTTGAAGGCTCTGTGGTAAACTGCCACACAAATGTAAAATAATTATTTACATATGTAACTGGGGTTATGGATTATTATTGCTGAGCAGGACAAATGAGAGCGGAGCTACCCAGGTGAAAAATAAATAGGCTAAGTATATTTAATCTTAGCATACTTGAGTATACTTGAAGCTCTACTAATTATAAGATTACTTAAAGTGTTCTATTTTGAACGACTCGTCTTTAGTTAATAGTAATTAAGCACAATCTGAAATGTATTTAGTATATTCTTTTGGGATAAATTGGAACAACTTAAAGTATACTTAGTACAATTTAAGTATATGACTGTGTGTATTCAATTCAGTTTATTTGTATAGCCCATTTTCACAAATTACAAATTTGTTTCAGAGTGCTTTACAATCTGTACATGTAGACATCCACGATGGAG
Source organism: Liparis tanakae (assembly GCA_036178185.1). Taxonomy (NCBI): domain Eukaryota; kingdom Metazoa; phylum Chordata; class Actinopteri; order Perciformes; family Liparidae; genus Liparis; species Liparis tanakae. The sequence goes on along the minus strand of CM070099.1, from coordinate 6,875,437 downwards.
ACCGCCACGATCCAACAGGCAGATGGAGGTAGAGAGGCGGAGTGGGCGGAGTCTTAGCAGGGCCATGGCATAGTTGGTAGTAGGCATATTCCATGATCCAGACCTCGATGATCCATCAGGAAGATAGGATCTATGATCCAATAATCCAGTCTAGAAGTAACAAAAACGTAAACCAATTTTCTGTGTCTTTTAGAGACGAGATGTGCCTGATTTTGGAAATATTACGTCTTCAGTTCCCCTCCCACCCCCCACCCTCGGTCTGGTGTAACCCTTTTCCCCCCTTATGAGTTTGTAGGTACGTTTATACAATTTTGATAATTCAAACAATTGGAAAAGGTTATGAATCAGATCTGTTATGTAGGACAAGGTGTTAATATCCCTTTCTGCATACCCGAGACTCCGTGGGCTGGTGGAATAATTGATGGCATGCTATGGGTTATCAAGTGGGCACACTCTTCGATGTTTTGCTGATTGACCCACAACACCTCCAGAGAGTTCAGCATTGCGATCCGGTGACCCAAGCTCACTCCCAAGATGCCATCACTCATCCAATCGCCCAGGCGGAGTCCTCCCTCTTTATCCACAGCCACGGACTTCCCTTTTCAGCAGCCCTGGAAAGGTCTTTGACCGCCCGCCTGCGGGCCTTCCCACGCATTCCCATCTCTCGAAGTAGCCTGGCTACAAATCCTCTTCAACTAGCAGACATTAGCTTTCCAGCCTCATTGTTGTGTGTCTGCTGCAAGGTCTGCATACATTAGCTTCTTGCGCTCGTAGGCCTCCTCCACCGCACTCTCCCAGGGCACCGTGAACTCGACGAGACCTGCTTGAGTAAGGCCGACCAAAGCACAAAGTCTGGTCGCAGATTTGTTGTAGTTATTTCTGATGGAAAGCAGAGTTTCTGGTCAAGGTCTGCCAGCATCTTCCAGTCCCGTGCCCCACTTAGCTGTCTCCAGTTTCTGGTCTTGAGGTGGTGAGAGTGGCTTGACCCCGCCCTCCCAGGAAAAATTTTGTTGTTGCCGGCCTACGAGATAGTGGAGGAAGGGTATTGACGCTCATCCGCCGACTCACCAGCACTGCCGCAAGACACTGTAGCACCTGGTTCTGCCGCCAGGTGTACCGGCCTTAAGTGAGGCCGATCTTGCAGCCCACCAGGATGTGTTTTAGTGTAGCTGGAGTCGGGCAGAGGGAGCATGTGGGGTGTTCTCCGTACCACTGGCTGAGATTATTGAGAGATGGCATTTCTTCATAAGCGGCCCTGATAGTGAAGCTAGCCTTAAAGGCCTCCATCTCCCACAGCTCCTGCCAGGAGATCTTCCTCTTCTCCACTCCCTCCCAGTTCATCCACTGCCCCTGTCCTGCCTTTGAAACAACTTTTGCACACCTTGCTGCCTCCTCTTGCTGATGTACCTCCTGGACCACCAGCTTGCGTCTCTGGAAGGAGCTATCGGTGCATTCTAATACACATAATCAATAAAAATTTAAAAAATATCTCAAGAAATGTACACATTATATACTTTGAAATATAAGCATGAATAAGATATACTAAAACGGCAAGATATCAAACTATGTATTTAATAAATTACTATTGGTGCATTTTCACAATAATACCTTTTAACATTACAAAATAATCATACAATTCATATATTAAGATAATAGCATGAATATGTTTACCTACTAATTTAAAAAAAGTAAAAGAGTATTTTACAAATATGTAAACATCACATCATTTCTATATATAAATTGTGGTAATATAATACTAAAAGTATACTTTTGGTATAATGTTACCACATTGCTTTTGGTGCATTATCATAATATATTTCTTGAATGACTACTACAGTCCCAATACTTTTAAAGTGTGTTAAAAGTTGTATTTTTAAAATGGGTGAAAGTGTGACTTTTGTATACTTTTTATATATTTGCAGAAAGTTTGCAATGTATATTTTATAGTATATTTATAATATGTATTATTTAAAATATCAGTATATTCTAAATACAATAAAAGTTTATATTTTGGCCTGGGTGTCCTTTGCTGTCTTCCTTGTGATTGACTTTAAATGTTAACTTGTGTTGGAAAAATAACAAAAGAACTAAGTAGTAATGGTGTAGAATAGAATAGATAATGGGATTGATACGATTTTTTTTTTTTGTCAGAAACGGTGAATTTGAATAATGAAACTAATGGGAAGTTACTACAGGTTGCATGTCAAAGGCAGTTTACAAATTGCTTATTTTAACTACAGTATGTATTTGTAGCATATACTGTATATTGAGATATATACAACATGCTGTGACACATTGTACAGTATTTTGTTCACCTCAATTCAATCTCATAAGTTTATGGTTCATCATTCATGACATTTAATTTGGGCATTCAGCTTGGATGATAAAGGGCACAAAGCAAAATTGATCTTAATTGGCTTGTAGTAATAAAAATGCTGTTATCTGCAAAATGAATGCTCTAATGTGAGCACTAAAACATTAATTAGCTTGAGAGAATGAAGGATAATTACCAAGGTTGCAATTACTGGAGTGAGCACCAATTAAAGCACATTTTAATGTCCATTCTAGTGAACACACAACATTTGATGGTGGGTCTAATGGAAGCAAGTGTAGTGGATATTTACCTGAGCTTGGTCTCAGATATCTGTGTACAGCAGCTACCATATACAGTTAATGTTGTTGGTGGTGGTGATAGTGGGTGAAGTGGTGGTTGTTGTAGTAGTAGTAGTAGTAGTAGTAGTAGTAGTAGTACTAATAGTAGTAGTGGTAGTACAGTCGAAGTAGTCGTAGTAGTTATAGTACTAATAGTAGTAGTGGTAGTACAGTCGAAGTAGTCGTAGTAGTTATAGTAGTTATCGTAGTAGTGGTAGTATGATTCTTATTGTTTTTTTGTGGTTTTACTTGCATTATAATTTGATTTTACACTGTTGCCTAATGATGGACACACCATATGGACACACTGTAAAAGTATTAAACATCATATAAGTTAAAATATATTTAAGCATCTTTGAGTGTCTAGAAAAGTATTATTCATATTTGTATTAAATACAGTTGCCAACAAATATAGACCTAATTATTAGATATTAAGTACAATGTGAAGTTAAGTGTGTAGGACTTAAACACACTATGAGCTTGATATATTAAACAGATTGGCTTGATCATGCTTTCCAAAAATGTCCTTTTAATATCTTTAGAAAGAAATCTTAAGCGATGCTGAGGAAAGTTTCACAAGCCACCAGTTTGTTCTGACAAGTATTTTGTTTACTTCTCAGGGATAAATCTTATATGGTTTCTCATGGCCACAGCTAATGTATTTCTTCAAGGACTAATGGACTTTAAGTGTACTGGGTTACCTCCAGCTTCACTGAGATGTGAATGTTCCATTGTGGCACTATACACTCTGCTATTATCACTAATGTGAAGTGCCACTCTTGTATATTCTATACTAAGCTCTATGCCACACACACACACACACACACACACACACACACACACACACGTGTGTATATGAGCTCTTTAGAGTTATGAAGAATATGTTGCAATTCAAAAAATTTAAACCCATCTGAAAAACTGTTTAGATCCTTTTTGCGGCTGATCAAGTCAGTAGTGTGTGTTACACTGTAATGTCTGTACAAACCCTGAAACACCAATATAATGATGGAACCCCACTGTGACTTGGTGTAATTAACATTTCATCTATAAAGTTTACTTGAATAAAGGGACTCAAAGGCAATTCCACAGTGCACAATCAAGCTTGTCAGTGGGCTGAAAAATGGACCGACAAAAATATATTCCGTATCATTAAACACCACTTGAGAAGGGGACGTAGTATAGCTGCTGGGAGAATTCCTCCTTCTTTCGTTTCCTCATTCAAACAGAAAATGAGTCCAATTTGAGTAGCATCTGCTCTGTGGGATCTCTGAGAGTATGGGCGGTAACAATGGCCCTCTGGAACAAGGCCCTTTCCTTCTCTTAATAATTGCAGCCACATGTGTGGTGAAAAGAGCCCCCTGCTGCTCCACTAACCTGGAACACATCCAGAATCGCCCACATAGTCACTGAGTGAGCACAGCCAGCAGCAAACACACTGTAATTGCAAAGAGTGGAGCCCCTGGCTGGACTGTTGGAAGGGGGGCGGAGGGGAGGACCCTGTTCTCGCTGAAGGACAGCTAGTGCTTTTACATTCCAGTACTGGATCAACGTGCTTACAGGTCTTGCAAAAATGGCCGAATGGGGACACTTGGAATTGCGGATGTAACATATTTTGGCTGAAACTGACATTAGCTTGTTTACAAGACTAATGGATCGATGTAAAATTATGTTTTTCTATCTGTACTATCAGGAATACTTCATCATTTTGGATAAGAAACATTGGGTAACATCTGTCTGCTGCTCAGTAGAGTGTGGACGTGAATAACATGTGATAAGTTCACTTTGTCTTTGAGTCTCGCTATCTCCATTTTTATCTCAGGACAGAGGTATTGTAGCTACCATGCAACCAGGCTGTTAGTCAACGTAACAGCTGTTTTACATGTGTAAATTCAGATAATTTTTTGAATAATTGACCTAGGTTGTTAAAATGTAAACACAATCCTGTTCTCATTGGACGCCCTCAATTTGGTGTTCCACTAAAATGGTTGATAGTGCAAAGGATGATCAGTAAAACAAACTAAACATTATTTTTCATTAAAGGGCCATAGCAGCAGTATCCCTTGCTCTGAATAACCGGGTGTCAGTTTTACTGATTTGGGACAGCCTTGGTAAGGCCTCCATCACAGGAGATGTACTGCGCATTAAGCTGCCATGCTGCAAGGCTGGAGCATAGGTCGAGGTGCCGATTTATGCTTTCTCTTAATCAGAATGAACAATACAGGAGCTATCTAGTGTTTGGGGGAAATGGACCTTTTCATCACATTGATTTCTTAAAACACCTGGAAAAGAGCTTTGTCAGCTGCTGGCATTTGGGTTTGATTGTGATGGATCTGCCCACAATCTGTGTCTCTAGCCTGGATTGGACGCTTATCGTAAGCTTTCCTGGCCGTATGCTGTTTGAGTAATACATATTGTCTTTTCTCCATCCAATGCAGGGATGGAAGAATATGCAGGTGAAGTACAGTATGTCATATTGTCCACAGCTTTGATCTTCTCAGACCGTACTTCTATATCTTCAGACTTCCAGTACGATGTTTGTTTAGACCCCATCACCTCTCCAATGCATCCATCCACCAAAGGCTTTGCTGTTTCCTGTCAAAGCCTCTGGGCAATGTCAAGCTCTGTAGTCAGGATGCTTAACTACAAAGAAAATCAGGCAGCTTTGTTTCAGGATGCGAGTGCTTCAGTAAGACTTGCAACACATGTTTGTATTAAGCCCCATAGCAAATAATAAGCTGGCTCTCTGATGGCAGAGCTTGTTGTTCAATTTAAATTCTGGCTTGAAGATTGTTTTTATTTAGTCTTTATTCTTAGATAACAAAGAGTCTATAATAGGAAGCATCTTAGGGCCATGAATATCTCTATAGTAAATCTTTCTTTTTTTTCTTTTGAGTGTGTGTGTGTGTGTGGGGGGGGGGTGATTATAAGATAATGATCATCAAATGATATGATGTAATTGAAGCAGAAGGAGAGCGTTGTTGATAATGACCTATGTCTGTAAATCTTATAATCTTATAATCATTTCAGCCAATCTAATTTAACTGTTCATCACATGGCTGCTGTGAATGTTCATCACTGAAGTCCAATAAATGGGAACGGAGAAATTGATTAATGATTTACATAAAGATGTCTTCTTTATCGGATGTGATTTTACATTGGCCGTGTGAATTAAACTATAATCAACACTTATGTCTGCTGCATTTCGTAAGATTTGCCTCGTGTAATACAATCCAATGGAGTTAATATTGCTTCAGATGAAAAAGTGTCCAGGGAGAGAACTTGCCAGGCCTAAAGGGACTGCGGATTAAGAATGTTTAATTTATTCAATGAAGAGAACTTTCCTTCCTGCCCTCTGTGGTGGGTTGAATGTCGGAGCAGGTGATTTTCAATTTGAAATTGTACAAGAGATGACAGGTGCATGATGACCTTTTTCAGCTTAGCTGTGTGGTTTCTTCAGGTATTTTTAGGGTGTAATCTAAATGAGCAGTTATAAAGGCATGCAAATACTTTTTTATATTTCAAGGTTTTTTTTCAGAATGTCTATTTTACTAATTATTGTATGATTCCTCATTATTAATAGTGGTTGATTTGTGTGTAGCTGTAGCAGCAAATTTGAATTATTTGAGCAGTATTGTTGTTTAGTGTTTTACCTTAAGAATAGAGCTGAGCAGTTTGGTTTTAACAATAGTTATGCTCATCAAGACAGAGCAAATGCAAGAGATTATAATATAAAATAATCGAATGAAGGTAAAAGTATAGTAATGTACAATACATGGAATGCACACCTTTGAAATGGTTATGCAATCCACTTTAAATATATTTAATTTGCATAAAATAATGTATTGGGACAGTAATTTGTAACACATTGACGCAATGTAATTATCCCAATATGATGAAGTGGTACTATTGTTCAACCGTTGTCTGAACTTTATTCTTTTGGCCTATAGCTTCATTGAACTATATGAATACAAAATAATTAAATAAGTACTATAAGTGGTTCTGTATAAGACCAGGGTAAGGTTTTGATGTCAATGTTCAAAGTATAAAATGTCACAAGCAGCGCCAGTTACTAAAAGTGTTAAATCAATACTTAGAATGTGAGTAATTACCTAAATAGATATTGCTATGTAGGACTATACGTTGTTTATGCTGTTTCGCGAGCTTCCCACTGATGCCTTCGATATTATCACAGACTGAATAAGACTGTCAAACTAGAATACAAATGTAAAGAATATGTTTATGGCCACAGTATGTGTTTGCTGTATTAACAAATATATGGAATAACTGAAAGCGCACTTCATTCGGCCAAAGTCTTATGAGGGTCATCACCGAATTCAGCGTGAATTGGCCCATTAACAAACTGTGTTTACTGCCTCTCTGTACACTCTGTGATTCTCTGTGTCCTCCTTCCTTATTCAGCTCTGAGGGACCACAGAATCGAGCTGGTGCTCGCCTCGTCACAGGAGCTCGTCATCAGAATCGGTGACGTCAGCCTGTCGGACGAGGGCCAGTACACCTGTTCGCTCTTCACCATGCCTGTCAAGACCACCAAGGCCTTTCTCACAGTTCTGGGTGAGTCCGTCTGTTTCGGACGAGTCGAAACTCGGCCAATTTATCGTGGCTAATTGTTCACATTCTGACAGCGTAAATACATGCACATTTTAAATGATAGAGTGTTCTTTTTCTTTACCACGCTACATTACATAACAGAATAACATTTCTGATTTACGTTTACCCTTGTCTATTAGAACAAAAATAATTATACGCTAGTTGTGTTACTATAGGGAATTGTCTGCCAGGCAGGACACACACAACACTCAGTGGGAATTATTTCACACCTGTTTAAGACAGACAGGTGTGTTGAAGGATATATAAAAAAAACAAATTCAACTCGAGGATGACTTGCATCAGATATCTCCCTGCCAGAAAGAAGTACATTGTCCTCAGTAATCTTGAAGGACTGATTGTGGGTATTTCATCTTTAACTTTATTAAATAATACTAATATTCATATGTATACTATTCCTATTGATTTTCTGCTGCTCATATTTCATTGTTGTGGTGCTACTCCTTTTTTATCATACATTTTGTCCCGCCTTAAAAAAAATCGAACATCAAAAGTTTTAATTAAATGTTGCCTTGTTAACGAGAGAAGAAAACATGGATATCTGATCTGAATAGCAATTCACCATTTCTTATCATCACAGCCTCATACATGCATCTAGAGTCTTATTTATAATTCTATGTCCATGCACCATAGGAGTGCCAGAACGACCAGAGATCACAGGATTCACCAACCCCGCCATGGAGGACGACGTAATCACCCTGACCTGCACCACAGCAGGCAGCAAACCAGCTGCCAATATCCGGTGGTTCCGAAATGACAAGGAGGTCCAAGGTATGCATGCTGTGTGGGTTTCACAGAGCATTGTATCTTCTGTCACCACTTGTACCCTCTCCCGGAGACAACATTACTGTGGAGCCATTCAGCTGCTGCTTTGCTTTGTGCTCATATTCATGCGTCGTTCCACCGGCTGAGGGGATTCGCCTGGCTCACGGCCAGCATTGCTGCTGTTATTGGATGTCATCCAAATGTTGCCGTACTGTGGCAGAGGCCTCCACATTTCACTACATGGCCGAGGTGAAGACATACTGTATAGGAGGGTCTCGTATTGATTCTAATTATAAAGTTAAGTGTACATCAGAAACAAGCTCTGCACAGCATTCTGTGTTTTACTGTTTGTGGCACGAGTGATGATGTACTCGGTTGATTAAAAGAATCACAAATCAGTCATGCAATAGTAAAGGTGGTCATTAAAGTGATATGTTTACACTCAAGGGGGTTGCTCGTTGGCTCGGGCTTGTTTTCAATTTACAGAGGTATATAACACAGACCGTGCAAATCCTCTTATTCTAAAAGCTAAAACAAGCAAATGTTTGGATTTCTGTCCAGTAAAATGTGGCTTGGCTAATCGACTCGAGTGTGTCACGATGAAGAATCATGCTTTTGAGAGAAAGTTAGCCCTCCTAAACAGACTGAGAGCGGGACAAGAAGAACACTTTTGTGCCAAGAGTGACACATCTTTGTGATGGGGTGAGGCTCAGGCGCAGAGACAAGCTGGGACGAAAAATAACAAAAAAAAGCACTCTTTAATGAGTCAAAAGTTTCACAAAAAACAAGGTCCAAAAGGGGCAGGCAAAGGTTCCGGACAGGCAGGGTAAACGGGTAGAACCAGGAACACGGACAGGGTGACGGGAAAAGCACACGGAACTAGAGACGACTATAGACAACAATCTGACAGGAGACAAGGGACAGACTGACACAATATATAGGGGGGGAAACAGGTGTACGACATCAGACACTAACGAGACAAGAGTGGCTGAGGGCAGGTGAAGGGAATTAACCAATTAAGACAGAGAAGACACAGAGGAGACATAGGAGACACGGAACAGGAGAAACAGAAATGGGGTGTTACAAACAGTTTCAGACTTTGTTGAGACTGCATGCTTCATGTTTTGTATTCACTAGTGATGCAATGTATTATGAAACGTACAGTTCTGATTGTATCACGGGTCAGAGTCAAGGATCGGATAAGCACAAAAGAAAATAGTTAGCAATCATTGAATGATTATTGGCAGATTGTTGTGTGATTAAAGCAGCTGGTCTACACAAATGTTCCAAAAATAATTTAAACCACTCTGAAGTCAGTGTAAACCATCAGAAATTGTAAATAGTACCCTTTTACTTTGTAAAGTAATTTGTAGTGTTTTTTTCCCATAAAAAAACTTGAATGAAATGATCAATAAAAGATGTATTTTTTAAGTATTATAAACTGTTCACTGCTGGAGTTCGGAAGTTAAACAGCTCCTAATTCATCTCCCAATACCCATTGATATTGTTGTGAAAACATCTCTTTCAAACTATTTTATTTATTCAAATGTATCATTAAAACTACCTTTTAGGAGATTACATCTGAACCTATCATAATAACATTATAATTAGTCCAATATTTTGTTTCACTAATGTAACCAAACGGAAGCTTTGTTTGTTGTCTTGGTCCATTACAATATAACATTATCAGAGATCAGCGACAAGAAAAGCATGAATGCTGATAGACAGTCGTCCGTTACTCCACTAGTGTTACCCAAATAAGACACAGTTGTTCATTTATACCGCAGTTACAAATTCCCTGTGTGTCTACCTCAGCGCTGTTTGCATGTGATGAGTTGCTCTTGCTGGGCATGCAGGTGGCTCCAGGGTGCTATTTTCTTTCAAACAATAGCAATTAGAGAAGTCAAATGAGTAAAGGAGAATATAAAAACACACACAATGCTAACTTAACGAGGCCCCATAACTATTCACCCAGAAGGAAGCAAAAACAGTGACAGAGACAATGCATTCGGCAGCAGATGGTGCAGTGTGCTGATCACACTAAACCTAGCAGAAGTTTTCTGTGGTTTCACACGATGTGCCTCACAAGCTTTCACTTTGTTGTATACCTCTTTCCAAACTGTCTGAAGCTCAGCAATTTGTGTTTTTATAGCTTTTATTTCGGCTTTAAAATGTACAAAAAAAGACCAAAACATTAAAGAGAGAGTAAGAATGGAATGTTTTCCCTTAATTTGATGGCAGAGGTAAGCCGTGTGTGTGTGTGTGTGTGTGTGTGTGTGTGTGTGTGTGTGTGTGTGTGTGTGTGTGTGTGTGTGTGTGTGTGTGTGTGTGTGTGTGTGTGTGTGTGTGTGTGTGTGTGTGTGTGTGTGTGTGTGTGTGTGTGTGTGTGTGTAGCTCTTTAATGTAACAGAGCTTGCTGTAGAGACTCAGTGTGACAGTTGCTCTTTATTGAAGATTTGCACCAGAGAGCTTTTTCTTGGTGGTTCTGTCTGTGTCTGCCCAGCCCTACGCAATGATTGATGGGAGATGGGCTGAGATTTGAAGTGTTCTTGTTGAAATAACATGCACGTATATTGCTGAAAGGCCAGTGGAGAGCTAGCTCACCGCCTCACAACTAGACTTGCTCTCCATCTTGAGACACTGAGATGATCTCTCTTTTTGCTTTATGTCTTTATAACATAACTCTTTAGTGCTCAAAATGTAATATTAACATAAATACTGTATGTATATATATGTGCAGATTAAAGGTAAATCCACAAAGTTGAAGGATGCTAATCAAAATGTATTACCTTCAACCCAGTTTAGCTGGCATCAACAAATATATTACAAAATGAAGAAGAAAAAAAATGATTCCCTGCATACTTGATGTATGAATTGCAATTGAAGATTGCATGTCTCTAAAACACATAATGTGCCTCAAATCTACCCCAAACTATTCTTGTTTACAAATGTGCTTTTATTAGTTTTACCTGTGTCTTGGTGTTTATTTTTTTTTTATCACGCCACTTGGGCAAACAGATGTGGTGTGATGCATCTCCGAGTCAAAGAGAGATAAAGAACAAAGCAGAGACCGGAGGGCTTGACGTAAAAAAAATCATTTCCATGTCAAAGTGTCAAAGACAAGGAATGTCAATCAGTGCTCCGGATCCAACTCTTTTGTAGGTGTTGCTATAAAGCTTTCTTCAGCGAGTATGTGCTGGGAGCAGCATGTTTTACCGTTGGTTCTTCTGTGGTAGATCATTGCCTGTCAGTCAAATCCACCAGTCTACAAAGCTCCAAGATGACAGCAGGTGTAATAGCAAAAACATGTCATGCTTATTCCATGCTTTGACGATTTGTTTTTCAACAATTTATATGAGAAACACGACGCATAACAAACCTCAAAATGCAACTGTCATCCAGTGTCTAATAATTTGTTTGTAGAATAAAGAGCAATACAAATTACTAGTGTCACTGAATGACAGCTAGGCTTCAAAATATAATGTATTGAGGAAAAAAAATCAACCCATTGTCACTTTCTTTGCATACATAAAGTGGCATATATATATATTCCTTTCACAGTGACACAAACGCACATTCCAATAGACAGCAGCCACAATGTGGTGACTCATTACTGAATTTATATATATACAGTATATATATTCAGTTCAACAAGATATCATGACATTTAAATCTAGATATTATATACTGTATATTATTATTATTATAATTATAAATGTTATAAGACAACCTTTGGCCTCCATGAGTTGTCTGAAGTGTGTTTGAATAAAGACAAGACTTGACAGCCTAATAATAGACTTTTATTTCTGCTGAATTTAACAAATGTAACACACGCATATGGAATATGTTTTCTTCAACCTCTCTTATTTAGCTGAACTTATTAGACTTCAGCATTTTTCCGAAATTAGCTTCTCCGACCAGGGTCAGCTTCATCATCCGTTATTTTCTCTGAATTATCCTCGGTTTATTCTTTTATTTGTCCTCTATTCCTGAAGGTTACCATATTTTACTTTGCTACTTTTTGTTTGATATCATTCTCATCAAGGCCATAATCAACATTTGATTGCGTGCATCATTCATACCGGAGCTCAGCGTGGTGCTACCACAGACATGTGAGCAAGAATGATGTTGTATTCAATACCTTCAGCAATTACCAGCAGGGATGATCTATGTGTTTCTGGGATATATTTTCTTCAATTATGTGTCTAACATCTGTTAGCTTAACTCTAAAACCATACATCCCTTGTTTATAATGTGTTCTGTAATGTCTTTGTTAACCCATCTCCAAAGTTGATGAAAGGGGAAAATAAACCAGGGAATATGAGTATTTTTAAATGAGCCATATAACAGTACCTGTAGAACCTCATTTTAGTTTTTTCGCTTGTCTCGCTTTAGATTGTTTGACATGCTGTATCTTAAGACAATGTACACTTACTTTTAAAATCATATTTTCCATTTATATTACCCCTGTTATAACTTAGTTGAAAAACATTTAGAAACCAATAGAGTTGTTATACTCCTAATTGTTATGGTTCCTCATAACCTTCGCATTGAAAATGCGGAAAAAGGTTATGAATTGATCGCCGTGTATTTATTTATTTGTATGCGTGTTAGTCGCATAACTCAAAAAGTATTAAACAGAATTGCATTAAAATTCAGTGGGATGATTGTATATTATCCGGGAACCATTTGATTAGATTGTGGGATTGATCGTGTCAAAGGTCAAGGTCATGAAAAGGTCAAAATCGTCTTTTTACCATAGCGTTGTCCATTTCTATCCAATTGGCATGCAACTAATGCCAAAATGTTCATAATTCGATGCCCAATCTTGTGATGTACGAAGTTATGCGCTCTACCAAGTGCCCGTTCTAGTTTACTTATGTTTCTATGTATTGCATTAGTAAAGTAATAGTATTTAATTGCTAAATAAGTGAGTGTGGATGTATTTAGGCCTTTTGCATTCAATTAATTCTCCAGTACAGGCATCACATTGCTCCTCCCAGATATGCTGCGCATTGATCGTGTGCGGCTTCATTAAGGGTGTGCAGCGCTCCAGCGTCATCTGTTTGTAAAAGGTTCTGAGTTCTAATTGTATTAGTTGGTGATTTACCATTTTTAGCCATTTTAAATCATGTTAACTGTGATCTAAAACGAAAACAACAGTTGGAGAGCATTTGTTTGAAACATTGTTCCCCACTACACTACTCAGACCACCACTGGTGTGCCGGGAGTATAATCCAATACACTAAATGTGCCTTCCATTGTTGGTCTCATCACCTGCTGTTGCTAAAACTATTAGTCTAAAAAATCATTAGATTCATGGATTGGGAAACAATTATTACTAGTCAACAGTTGTTATTGTTGTGGTTGTTTGTTTGTTATTAGCCAGAACTATTTTATGGACTTTCCTTCTCATTTTGTTATACAAGTTTCAAATTGGATATTGCAATGGCCCGTTGCTGTGCCTTTTTTGTTATTGTAACTATTTGGATGTTTAGGATAAGTAAACACTGACATATAAAAGCCTGTGTGTGAATAAACCAAGACAGCATTTTAAACTGCTGTTAGCATTGCATTACAACCATGCAATGAAGGCTTAGTGATTATCAAATTAGATAAAATAGATTTAATCCTTCCACATTGATTAAAACTGCAAAAAATCTAAATGGGAAATTTCTCAAAATATATTATTCAGCAGGCAGTAGGTTACACACTGCACCAAGCAGGAGGTTCAGGCATTTCATTAAATAAATGCACTTTTAGAGAATGCCTCTGATGCCTTTCTTGAAATAACCATAAAATAAAATAGTTACATTCTCAGGCCTTCAAGGCTGAGGACAACCTGACCCAATGACCATAAAACAATAATCAATCCGAAGGCAAGCCATAATGTAAGTCTTCCAAACTATACCCAACCAACCCTAATATTACTCCAAACCATAATACGTTGAACTAAATGGAATCCTCCCACTGAGGTTCCTCCTTGTTAAAACAGATGCAGGTGCTGATTGAAGGAGCGCCCCCAGTTATCTGAATGTAGCTCCGCATGCCTCCTGGGGCTCCGGCTCATAGCAAGTACACCTGGGCAAAATTCTCATTCTTATAGAAAGTGGCTCAGCATGCTCTCTGGCGTTGCTAGCAGCCGCCTCGAAACAGACTGACATCTTCCTCTAGAGCAGCTCTGATGCTGCAGGCGACTTGATGAATGATAGAAAGCTGCAGGGATTTGTGTTTATTGCAACAGAGATACTTACTATCCCCCCTCTGTATTTCGGAGCTAAATAAAAGGCCTCTGGCTTCCCTGTTGGTTCAAATGGTATGTGATGTCTGAAATTAGGTCTAAAAATAATCAGATTTGTGATGCATTCATCTTTAAAAGCATGATGTCCTCAAGGCCAGTGAGGTTGAACGTAAAAATAGCCCTTTTATTGTTTCTTGTTCTTGTTCTTGTTCTTGTTGTTCTTCTTCTTCTGCTCACTTTTAGTGTTGAAAGTTTGACTTTTTCAAAAATAAGTCGCTCCAGTGTAAAGTCTTTCTGAGGGAGTCGTCAAGTAAAACCTTTGTCCTTTTTTACCTTGCTCAGTGCAGAAAAGAGAAAAGTAAAGCTAACACACAAAGCATTGACAGGAGATCAGCAGCAAACTACAAAGAAATGCTTCCAATTATAAGTTAAGAGGAGTCTCTAAATGAAGATGACATCGCAGGGCAGGGACGAAACAAACACAAATCAAGACCTGAGGCTGTGTAAAGAGTGAGTGTTTGGGTATGAAACTCAGACAATGAACGGGAAGGTGTGACTAGAACTGTGAAGATCCACTCCGCACTGCCGGGTATGTCTGTTTGTGTTGACTGGGATGTTTGAGATGTGGTCCTGGAGGAGCAAACACACCCATTCAACCGAGTCAACGCTCACACTGCTCTCCTCTCACTATTCACTCTACTTTGACTTGACTTCCAAAGGCCATGGATGCAGAGAAAAAACACAACAACAACAAGAATCCAACTGTTTGTCAGAAAAACAACATCTTGAAAGGAGAAATCGTGTTTCTTGCGTTTTAGTTAACATTCACGATTCATGTTATTATTTCCATGAATGACTTGCACAAAAGCCAGAATTGTTCTCCAATAATATTTTAAATCCACAAGTATATTTCACCCCTGTTCATTTTCTGACTTTCTGCAGGCACTAAAGAGGTGAATGCGACCGGGAAATCCTTCGCAGTGAGGAGTAGCCTCCAGTTCCAGGTGGACAGACGGGACGATGGCGTCGCCTACACCTGCAGCGTGGAGCACGTGTCTTTGCCGAATCCCTACATGACAACCGAGGTCCTGGAGGTCCACTGTGAGTGCAGTCATACACACCCTGTAAAGCTGAATTTAGGTGTAAGATTAGCAGGGAAGAAATACAATAATTGAGATTACATTTCTGTCTGCAGGTTTAGGTTTGCATTTGTTCAGGATTAGTGTAGGATTAGTTTGCAGGTAAGGGATTAGGACACAAGCAGAACAGGGATATTGGCCAGAGCTAAAAGTTTCCCGATGGGTGAAGAACTAATGACTGTGGTGTGCTTTGCAGTGTTTGAGTTAAAGCCTCAGCAATAAAGTTCTGTCATAGCATTGCAAATTGTTTGTCCCTTCTACACAGATGCTCCCCATCTGGAGATCGCATATTCACTGATTATTCCACAAGAAGGACACTACTTCAAATTGGAGTGTGTGTCCATAGGCAACCCCATGTAAGTTGCCATTTCTATACAACTTAAATTTGATAACTACTAGCATAACCATAAGCAGAAGTCTGACTTAAATTGGATTTTTCTTCATTAAAGAATAATTCCTCAGTTTAGTCACTATGTCTTTACAACTCGGAAATCATAAGCAGCCAGATGAAAAGAAAACAATGTGTTTTCTTTCCCAGACCTGAACCGGTGCTGTGGTCTAAGGATGGAGGAGAGCTGCCAGACATCGAGCGTATGATTGTGGAGGGCAGGGAGCTAACCATCACCACACTTAATAAAACAGACAATGGCACATACCGCTGCGAGGCCAGCAACCACCTGGGGACCAGCAGTGCTGAATATATACTGTTTGTATATGGTGGGTACTGTAATGGTTAGTCGTGTTAAGGATGATTAGTTTGACGTCACTTCATTGTCCAGGCTTGTGCTCACTCAAAGATGAGTGGTGTCCATTACAAAGACACAAAGGCAGAAGAGAGCTAGTCAGTCTGACGATTGAACTGATAGATTAGCACATTGCAACATTGCAACCATTTTTTTTAAAGCCTCTAAATTGAAATAACAAAACCATAATAGCAACATAAATTCTGAAATATCAGATGAAAGATTTTTCAATAAAATCCCAACTGTCTCTGAGATGTCCAATGTTTCTGTCATACATAGACGTCAGCTCCATGGAAGTGGGTACAGCTAATGGATGGAAGGAAATGATTAATTACTGTGGCTATAAAGTCATGTGCCAGTTAAGTTTAGGTCATCTTGGATTTAATTAGTTTTCACCAAACCCTAAAAAGACTCTGACAGGGTGTTTGCAAAGTTTAGCTCCTCAACTGCAAATCATGTTCACATTCTGGCTGATCGTAATTAAAAGCGTAATGACAGTTTTAGCTTTTGGGATGTATTCATCTTAGCATTTGTTTCCATTCATTTTGGAAAATATTTTTTTAAATTACTATATTATGAATGTGTGCTCATGCAGTGTGAATGCAGATTAATAAGTCACGGTTCCTTTGTATGACCTCTTAACAATATTGTAACTTTGACAATAATTAATGCAGACTTATTTAAAACTAATGGCTAATTTCTTGTTATGTTCTGCATAGAAATAATGGAAACAAATGGCTGACTGGAATAGAGAAACGCATGTGAATCTATAACAATTTAGCAGCATGATAAATGGACAGAACTACATTGCAGTTCCTGCCAGATGGCACTTTAGGATAAGCACTGATAGTACAACTGCATGTCACCGGTTTGCAGACCATTTCCACAAGAGGTCCGTTCCAAATCTTGCCTCGGCTCTGTGCAGGATAACCCAGTTTACCTCACGGTACCGTACGAATCGCTACACAGGTTTAGCTTTTGGACTCTTCCTATGAGGAAACAGGGGGAAAAGTGTAAAGGATGCAGAATGTAACTTCCGAGTACCGCCTGGAGGAGAGATAAGTTAATCCCGAGACAGTGGAGCGTCTGAGAGAATAAAGACAGCATGGTGCAGGAAACGGATCATTAAGGTCTCTGCAGCACATGTTTATAACATTTATTAAATACAGCCGAGAAAAATGTACAAAAACAAGGACAGAATATTCAAATTCAACATGGATTTATTTGTTTCCAATTTTGCCAATTATACAGTCCCACAGTTTGTTTGGGAGAGACTTATCACAGCTCAGACGCTGGACTTATTCAAGCTCTTCGGGAGTAGTGGATGCACAACAGCTTCCTTTTTTAATTTTAAAGGCGGAGAATTTTGGGGAGAGGAAGAGGGAATTGGGGAAAAAACAAAGGAAACGGATAATTCGTCCTTTCAGCTTTTGTTATCTCAGTCTCTTCTTTATGCATGCTCAATGAGGGGTATGCAGCGATGTCAGGCTGGCCCATTTCATCCTTTCATACCTGGGAGTTATGTGTTGGACCCAAGTTTACAACCTCACATCCCCTCATTCATATTAGTTTAAAGAGAAATATTCAAATCTCTTAAACGTATCTAGTTGTTTATAGTTTTACAGGGATGTGACAGAGGAAATAACTATGTGTATAACCCTCTCACTAAATACGAGGGTCCTGGTTTGCAGGAGGGATGAGACATGGAGTTAAGCAGGTAAAGGATGTGCAAGACGGGCTCATTTCCACCGATGATGACAGTCATTCTTCGGAGCTACATTGTTTCTGTCTGAATATTTACCCGGTCTCTTCGGATCATCTCAGCCTCTAAGCCTAATCTGCTAATGACAGGAGAGCTGAGTAGCGATAAATGTCCCCGCTCCGACGCAATTCATCACCATCTGCAATTATGCTCGTACACTGTAGTTAATAAAGCGAGGACAGACTGTATAGGATAATTACTTTGAGATGTTGGAGAGATGGTAGCAGTTAGTAGTTTTCTTTAATGCAGTTGAGAAATGACTGCTTTTGATTGTGAAGCTGCATTCCTGCTCCTCTCCCCCCTTACCCTCACATTTCACTCGTTCATTATATATGTTGACGTCAACGAGTAAGGTACATGATGAGTTGTATATTCTCTATGGGTGTGGCCCATTTACCAACCAATCTAGCTTGAAAATGTAATGGATGTAAACATTGTGAGTCCTCCATGTACAGAATGAGCCATCCTTTTCCCAAAAGATGCCGCTGAAAAAATCTAGTCATTTGTCCAACTCCTAATTTTATATAGGTCTTTTGTTATTATTTATTATTATTGTATTCACTGAGGTGGTTGACCAGAATTAACACATGACACCAGCCACATGGAGTATTTTATTTATTTGTTGTGTTGATCCTGTTCCCCATGGAGAGCTTTGCTTTTGCTCCCCGTCTGTTGCTGCTTTTATTTAGTAGATGTCATCACAGACTTTTTCCAGTCTGCTAATGCCCAGCCTCCCACATCAGGCAAAGGCAGGGCCCCACCCCCACCCCCACCCTCCTCCTCCTCCTCCTCCTCAATGCTCCATGCACTCACAAACAAAACTGAACACACAGTTGATGATTGATGAGCTAACAGCCGGGCTTTGAGCTGGAAAATAGCAATGTTTTATTGGAGGAATTCAATACGCTGTCTAGTTTTTCTTTTTCCTTTCTGCCTCATCTTTTAACACAGCGCTGTTACCTTCCCATCTTTTTTATTGCTGTTTCTGAATAGTTTTAATATGCAAATACCATCGGAGTACCTTACCACATCAGGTGAATACTGTTTGCAAACCACTGCACAAATTTACATCTTTGCAGAAGCAGAGAATAGAAAACATGAGTGTTTATACTTTTGTTCATCGTCTGAATGATTTCATTGTTTCTTCTGATTTTATTACAACTAAACAATAAAAACACATGCAATTACATATGAATAATATTTACCAAAATCACATGCTCCATGTGTTTGGTTCAGTTCAAACCTCCGAATGGGATTCATCTTGTAGAATGTGGGTATGAATTTTTCCACAAGAGCCCTCTGCAGGTAATACATGCTAACGACCTTTACAGTCAAAATAGTTCTGGTTTCTTAGACTTGGGTTGTGCATTATTTATATAATCAACCTATGCACCTTAAAGGTGTCCTTTGGAGTTCTCCTGTAAATAAACAAAAGGTATGTTAATATTCAGTTTCCCTTACCAAAACCCATTATTTTTATCCATTTGGTTTGGCACACCCTTTGAAGTCATTGCCGTCCACATTAAATACTTGGAAAGCTGTTTTTGTTTTAATATTTTAAAGTGTGTATTGTTTACTAGCTTGCAGTCTTTGCGAGTGAAAAATAGTTTGACACTGAAAGCAGGAATGAGTATTACGTGGACTTTAACTTTAAGCACTTGAACAACTTTCCATTGGGCCTTATTTGTTACTTTTACTTAAGTACTCCCAAATATTTCAGTTTTCTTGTTGTATATATAGATGTTGGCGAATCACATTATTAGAATATATTATTTATATGTAATTATGATACAGGATCTACATATTTAGTTACATAGAAAAAATCTCAATCGTTCCGCTCTTTTCCCTCATCTTGTCGTTGTTATCTGGTGCTGCTCTCCCAGTGACCGTTCCCAGTACCTCCAGTAGGCATGAATTTGGCTGTTATAGCAAGTGTTGCTTTCCATCACTTCTGCACGTTGTCAAATAAAAAAAAAACAGACCATGGTAATTTCTCATGTTTCCTTTACAAACTTTGTGGTCACCTTTTTTATCACGGTGTTGTTCCCCTCGTCTTTCCTTACTGCTGTCACTGTCTGCAACCATGGCAACAGCCAAAGACTTTCCAGGGCCTACAACAGGTAAATATCCCACTAGACGATCATTGCTAGCCAGATCTACAGTGTGTGATGCTGAATCTGGAACTGGATCAGGACACATCATAGTCTCCTCACAGCATGAGCCAAACTATCACCATGCATGGATGCTTACTCTGCTGATGCCAGCCACTTCCTCTCCAGCCATGTCACAGGCTGCATAAGTTATTCCACAATACGTTTATGATTTAATTTGTCTTTGCACAATGAATAGGATGTCTGAGTGAAACTGGGATGGAGATTGTGTCTGTGCCAGTGTGTAAATATTCGGTTTCAGATCATTTGATTACTTCTAATTGGACATTTTGTTTCACATGGTATTAATATAGGAGATTTGACAGACACAATAGAAATAGAGTAGAAACATGATTCACATTTCTTTCTTTACATAATTAAACACCAGAACCGACAACATATTGAAAATGTAGTCATTGATTGTCATTGTGTTGTTGAAATGTCTGTAGTTTTCCTTCTGTGACTGTGTTCATAGTTTCTTAGGAGTCATCTTAGATGTTGAAGAAAAGTTGTTAAAATGTTTTGCATCATAGTTTCTTCCAACATGGATATACAAATAATCAGTGTATTGAATTGAAGCATAACATTCAGTTTGGACAATCTGCATGGTGTGAAACTATTTTGTGACACCATGTAAATGGACAGCACAATTAACAAGTTGTGTTGAGGTCACATCTTCAGCTGTGCAACAAGAGTAGTTCAGCTTGTCTCACAGTCTCATTCCTGTGAGCGGTGTGCAGCAGCCCAGTGGGGTGCGAACATTGCTAATACCCTTGTTGACAGCGGAATCACCTGAAGAGATCATTACAAACATCGACATCCAACCCAAATTGAGTTAATTCAACTGTACAAAAACAGTTATCGCTTCAAAGTGTGACGAGCCTGTTTGTGAGTCTCCGATAAAACAATCGTGGTGCTTCTATCCTGCATGTAGGTCTATAAACTGCATGTTTCTCGATGCCGTCTCTTTATATTTCTAACGTCACCACACTGGGCTGCTGAAAAGGATGGTTGCATTTCGTTACCAGAGGAGTATAAGAAGGTTTTTTTAGGAGCATCCCCCGCCGTCATTTCCCAGGGTCACTTTGCAAATTCGAGCCCAAGCCATAGCCATCCATCAGCTTGAAATAATGAGAGCACATGAGGTGCACTGTCGAGACACAGCCACTTACTGTTCATTACAGGACAGACACAAAGGCATGCTCCTGCCTGGGAAACCTTCAGGTCGCTATTTGCCCGGAAGACGCTTCATATTAAATAAGACTTATTTAAAGAACCTGATCGTCAACGGCTGAATGTGGCAGTGAGCAAGGGCAAAAACCCAAAATATATTGTTGTATTTCCTATGATTTCATCTTTTCTACCTCAATTCAAGCACTTCAAAGCAGCGATGTCAGGTTGCTCTAAATATGACAAAAGCTCATTTGGGACCCTCCTTTGTTCGCGTGTGTCAAAGTGTGAAAGCGACATCAGGATTTCTTCACCATGCATTATTAATGAATTTGGATAAATGTCTACACCTGCATTAGATAGCAGCTAAACATTTAGCAGGTGTTAATTTTCTCCCCACTTTCCCCTCCATGTCTCTCTGTCTCTGTCTCGGTACAGATCCTAATGCCTTAGGACCACATGGACCGGACCACGCCTTAATTGGTGGTGTTGTTGCAGTTGTCGTCTTCATCACCTTGTGTCTGATAATAGTTCTCGGACGATATCTGGCCAGACATAAAGGTAAAAGAGGTCATTTGAGCTGCCATGAATAACAATGTTCTTGACTGGAGTGAATGTCTAGTGCTTTTCAGAAGGTAGATAACTTGCTGTATGTCCCTGCATGTCTACAGGGACCTATCTAACACACGAGGCCAAGGGAGCAGAGGATGCCCCGGACGCAGACACGGCGATCATCAATGCTGAAGGAAACCACGTGCATGCAGAGGAAAAGAAAGAATACTTCATTTAGGCTTCTTGTTCTCTTTTCCCTTGTTTCATAACAACTTTTGACAGCAGACATGCAAATTAAGCTATGTCAGCATCATGATCTGTTTTGATTTACTTATTATTCTTCTGTCTTTTCCAGAAAGCTCGTACTTGGATACATTTACTTTCAAAACAGTCGCTGACACTATAGCCTTCTCCTTTTGTAATCAATGTAAACCTTGTATAATTAGATTATTTCCATTCCAGTTGTATGGTGCCTCAATGCTGTATACTTTTCTGCACTTCTTCAAACGCTTGCATTAACTGTTTTCTTGACTCTCTCTTACTTTACCTGTTCAGGTATCAATGGATTTCTAATTCAGAATCAACAGGAGATGAGTTCAACTCAAGTTTGAGTTAAGTCTTAGCTTTTTAAAAGGTGTTGCTTTAAGAGTGGGTGTTAAATAGATTAAATTCAAACAGGATTAAACAGTGGTGTTGGATGTTGCCTGGAGCTTACACAGCCATACTGCATACGTTCAAAAAAAGTATAAAATTGACGAAACAAAACATTGAAGCACAATCTATGTGATTGTCTGTAGAATCAACTCCCTCTTATCACTGTCTGTATATTTCTGCATTGGTTTACTTTTGGTTTTCACTCATACTGTTGTTTTGTACCAACAAAGAAAAAGTTCGAAAATTTAAGCACAAAGTCTGAGGACTAACATGGAGGGAAAATACATCTACTGTTTCTTGTCTCAGGATTCAATATGAGTCTAGACGGAGACATGGTGTCAGACAGGTGATGAAGAGTTCAGTACACTTGCAGTTATTGTCATGGATAAAGAACTTTAATTTCGGTTGGCGATTTGATGTAAGATCCTAACTGAACGAGTGGAACCTTGTGGGGTTCATTATTTATGTTGACTTTTATTGAACAACTATGCTCAATGGATATTGCTGTAAAATACTTTGCTAACGTGAATATTGGTGAACAATATTGTTGAATCTTGAGATCCCTGACATATTACAATTTGTATATTAGCATATACAGTATTTAAAGTATTCCACAAGTCTGTTTTGTTGCATTTATCTAACCGGAGGTTG
The DNA here is from genome assembly GCA_036178185.1 of Liparis tanakae. Lineage (NCBI taxonomy): Eukaryota > Metazoa > Chordata > Actinopteri > Perciformes > Liparidae > Liparis > Liparis tanakae. The sequence continues at coordinate 6,852,332 of CM070099.1, read as the reverse complement.
TTTTGCCAGGTGACATGTAAATAATGTGTAAGTATTACATTTTAGTAAAAGATAGAACTCTGGTTGTAGATTTTAATTTCAGGTCTCATCAGTTCCCATCACACTGAAATCATTTTTACAATTTGGAAAACTTTTTTTTCAAACAGGGATTCTAAGGAATTGCTTACAATTAAAAAAAATATATATTCTGGTCAATATATGTATTTATTATTATTATTGATTGACATTTATTATACAATACTATATTGATTGATATTATTGATGTTATTACTAAAGTAGTTGTCGGACATTAACTTTTCCATTTTTAAATTATGTAATTTATCATTAAAAAACAATACAAGGATCACCGTTATGGCCTTTGAGTTTGCTGCAAACAGTACTAATGTCGAGGCATTGGTGTATCAGACATGTCCTCACTGTAAATAGTCACTGTATCAAAGACATTGAACCACATTGCCAATGCTCATACATGTTATTTTGTTAGTTCAGTATGATGCTATAAATAACTAATTTTGTACAAAGTTTTAATCGCTGTAATTAATTTGCTTTTTATGGGGGGTGTGTGAGGTTTGCTTTTTTCTCAGTATTGAATATTCATTTTTCAACTATGCCACTGTAAAAAAAAGAAAAAAAGAGAGACAAAGTGCAGATTAAAATATGAAGAACTTAAAAACTGCCATTTTGTTGTGACTTGATTTGTAGATTGAAATGCTTTTGAGTCTTAATATTTGCTAGTGAATTACAGCTCTCACAGTCACAATATGAGTCTGTATCTATGCATGTATATTAAAGGGAGCATATATTGATAGACAAAGATGCACTGAAATAGTTTTTGCATGCAACTGTTGAGTATTGATCTGCCGTTATAATATAAGTGTTGAATGATTCAAAAACCACGAAGCTCCTCGGTAAGATTGCACGAGGCTGTCAGCTCCACTCATGACTTGTGCTTTAATACAGGGTGACAAAATGAAGACCTAAGTCTCCCCAAATTTCTCCCTGTCTCACTGGAAGTGAGTTTGATATGCTTGAAGTGGCTTCATGAAACGTCCCGCAGATGTCAACTTAGCAGGCTGCCGTGTTCCTTGATTTAACAAGAGAGTTAGAGGAAGTTGGCTGAAAGGGGAAAACTGGACGCAAACCACTTAGTGATTTGACATGATGGTCAAGGATGTCAGAAGCCAGCTGATTGCCTTCATTGAGTTGACTTAAGATGAAACTTTATTGATCCCTGTGGGTAATTTAGGTCATGGAATAAACAAATAGGTAAGGTAAGGTAAGTTAAGGAAGTTTATTATTTACTTTGTAAAAAAACATACAACGAAATGAAGTTGGTGACTCATCATTCAGTACAGCAGCAACAGTAAAAACAAGAATAAAAATATTTAAGACAGGACAAATAAGAGCATCAAACAGTAAAAAAAAAGACCAATGGAAAATATGGACTAAAATAGATGACAACAAAGGAAAAAGAACATGCCGGGAAAAAAATATTAGCAGAAGAATAGAGTGGATACAATTGAGTTGAATATATGCAGACGTTGCCATTGTATTGGTGCAAAATAGCACAGGCATCAATGTCTTCTTACTTTAAATCAGGATTAGTGCAAAATTTAAATGTCCTATAGATTCAGTGTGCATAAAAATGCAGTCTTTACAAATATCTAAGTGTGCATATGAAAGTATGGTGGTATGTGAGGGACCTTGGATAATTCAAAATCCAAGTATTCCAAGATGATTGTGCATTATATGCACATAGGGCCATATGTATGGGCATGAAGCGTAATGGTCTGGAGACCAGCATTATAAAGACAAAAGCAAATGTTGACTAGTGTCTTCTGTTTAGTAGTAATGTTGCTAATGCACATACAGTAAACCCCTTCTAATTAAGAATACAAAAGAAAGCACCTTTTATGGTCCATGTTCACTGCTTCAGTGAACATGGACATGAACTTTTTGAAATTTTATGATGGAAATAATAGTCTTGTGCAGATTACTGAGCTCATATTAAATATCTAGACATCCTTAAAGGGAGATCTCGTTCCAGGACACGGGGCCTGTGTCATTATGATCCTCCATTCTTCAGCTCCCATTGACCTTGAGTATAATGTTGCTTCCCAGCAGACTAATGTTGCCATTATCAACACGCTGTCCGGCCAGCCATCTGCCTGCTTCACAACGCTTCGCTCCCCCTCTCCTCTCGCAGAGACGGTTCCCGATGCTCACTTCATAATCATTACCATCAAAAGCCCAGCCAGTTCAAATAAACATCAGCTTCCACTATCACACTCCTTCGCGTTATTAAAAGCTCAGTGCTTCGTTAAGCTATGCAGATTGAGATAGACTGCCTTGAATAATGCCTGGCAGAAAATAATGCTAAAGATCCATCATAATTTAGTGATTGGATAGGGAGAGGGGGGAACATTCATGTGCAATCGTAAATAGTGAGTTGGAAAATGGATTTTCTCTTTACCCTTGAAATGTGAGACCCATACCCTGGGCAATGTAACAATCACAGCGTGACCTCTGAGGAGGCCTTGTAAATCTTAGTAAACTGAAGAAACTGATACCCACTGTACCCTGTAGGCAGTGTCCATATCAGTCCTTCAGGTCACCATGAGCTCTTATCACCCCAGAACAGAAGTCTCTGACAAAATCCTTCAGGGAAAAATTGATATCTTTAAAAAAAACATTATTACACTTAAACATATCAGGTCTAGAGCACAGTTTGGATTAAGCAACGTTAAACATTAATTCTAAAGGTAATAGTTGCATTTGGGTGGGTATTTCTTTTTTTGACTGAGTGTTCTGTATTTTACATTAACGTGAGCCAGACTGATATCAACAAAGTTTGTGTTTTAGTTCTGCTCTAGATTAGTGACAGCTGGGGGAGCCGTCGCAAAACTTTGCATGAAAAGCCCTCCGACCCTGACAAGAAAATACTGGTCCTTTATTTTGGACTCGCAACAAAGCTTTTTAGGCAGAAATCACAATAATTCCACTTGTTTTCACTATCCATGCACGCAATTTGCATTGTGCAATATCCTGGAAGATTTGATGAGGACGTACAAGGATAAAATAACTTTAAAAATGGAGTGGGATTAAGAGGCAAATGCAGTATGCAAATCAGAAGTGATGAAGAAGTCTTAGTCATCTCTCTCATGTTCTTTTATTAAAGATTGAATAGGTATTAATGACACTATGAGGTACCCACTGAATCACCCACACCTTCAGTCAACACTGTTTTCCCCGATACTAACAATATTCCCAACTGTAACCAACACATACAACTATACTTTATATTGTATTAATATTGTGTCATCTTTCATATTGCCTGTCAGGCAAGACAAATATTTTTGGAAGAGTTTGCTTGTAATCATTTCTCTGCACACAAAGATGAGGTGCAAAGAGCAGACAGTAGAAGATAAAATCCACATTTTTTCAATATCATTCTTTTTCATTTTCAAAACTTTTGTTGTTGAGTCTGTTACCGTTGCCCTTAGAAGCTCGGGGTTGCATTGTTTGTGTAAATGGTGTTGTCTTTGGTTGACAGCTCAGTCTAATGGAGAATTGGGTGGAATAATAATGGCATGTTTACAACACTGGTGCTACCTTTGAAAAGAGTCATTGCAGAACAATCTCATGATGATGCCAACTATCATTGCAGTTACACTTTACCTACATATAGATTAGCTAAAAGGTTTCTTACTTTTATGTCACTTCAAACAACACGTCATTACTTTATAATTCATGCTCAGGTTATAAAAGGGACGCACAGCTGAGTCTTCTGTTTCCTTTCCACAGCTGCAACATTCACACATCATCTGTATCGCTGCTGAATCAGAGGGCTGTAGGATATTATCTTGAGATGTGTTTTGCCTAATCATATTTGATGAGATTAAACAGATCACTCACACTTCCAAGTGTGACAGGGATGAGTGGAAGTCAGAAGGAGTCAAATGATCTGGAACAAAGAACATGAGCTTGTGTATCCCCCTGGATGCATCACCGTACCATTAGTGTAGATGAATGTGTACAGTCAGATACAATTCCCTAGTTTGCTGCATGAGGGCTTCCACTTTGTGAGGCAACAGCTCCGTTGTTCGAATCAGGCCACATGCAGGCCTGTGGATTGATGACGGAAAAAGGGCTACCCACTGTATTTAAAACTCATTCATCCACACTGACTCACATTCTCTGTGGCGCATCTTTAAATAACCTGCCCTGGGATCTTCCATTTGATTTATTTGATATGTTATTTTTTGGTCTAATTAAAACCAACTTTTCTGTATTGTTTAGCTGCATTTTTAATCGTGCACGCCCAGGAGAGTATACAAAGAGAAGCTCTATTTTAGGTACATTTGTGTGGGGGCAAATCTAGTATCTGTGTCTTAAGGTTTGCAATAAATATAGTGATAGCGGTTTGGATTTGAGCACTTGAGATTCCTCCAAAGAACTCACCAGAAACTTAATTAAAGTTGGAATATTAGTAAATGGGAGACTGATGTTCCTTCAATAAAATGACAGCGTTAGAAAATGTTGATAACGCAGATTATTTTTTGTTAAGAATGAAAAGACAGCGCTGCATTTTCCTTAATGCTTTTTATCCTCAGAGATTAGCATCAAATATAATATTGTAAGTCACTTTGGATAAAAGCGTCTGCTAATAACATGTAATGTAATGTAATGTATAATAGCTATGCGGTGGTGTTTTGTGTAGTCGTCATATCTTGTAGCCATTTTACACAGATATACCGCAAAACTGACGCTGGATTTACTTTTTCAAGCTGAACCAAACAACGGTGGCATAATCTGCCCCAGTGTCTGATTTCAGACAGCCCACTGGCATCGCTGAAGCAAAGGAGGCATAAGGCGTTTTAAAACACGATTTCCATTTGTACTAGCTGCGTCTGCCATTTCTTTGTAATATGCACATCTAATGGAAGCTTAGCAAATTCTGTTCATGCAGGAAATATGATCATTGACAGCAGTCATAAACATGTGTGTTGGGAACAATTCAATTGTTACTGTTGTTAGAAGAGTGTCATTCATTATTAAAGCCCTCTAGGTTGAGGATTATTGTGAGGTTTACGTGCAAATGTGTCTGTGAAGCAAAACAAATAACTTGAAAATGTAACACACAGCAGTAACACACTTTCTCCCGTGTATTCTATTATAGATTTTTATTTTTCAAATAACAAAACAGGCACCAATGCAAACAGAATATTTCAGTGATCGTGGCCTAATAATAGTAATAACAACTTTACATTGTCATTATATATAATATGGTTAAAGCCATTCATGAACCAACTTCCTTTTTTTACTTGTGTGTTTCGCTGAGCTTTGAGTTTGTTCCATGATTCTGTTCCATGATTCTGTTCCATGATTCTGTTCCATGATTCTGTTCCATCATTCGGTTCCATGAGTCTGTTCCATGATTCTGTTCCATGATTCTGTTCCATCATTTGGTTCCATGATTCTGTTCCGTGATTCTGTTCCATGATTCTGTTCCATCATTCTGTTCCATGATTCTGTTCCATCATTCTGTTCCATGATTCTGTTCCATGATTCTGTTCCATCATTCTGTTCCGTGATTCTGTTCCATCATTCTGTTCCATGATTCTGTTCCATGATTCTGTTCCGTAATTCTGCTCCATGATTCTATTCCCTGAGCCTGTTAGTCTGTTCCATAAGTGTCTGTTCCTTCCTATACCTAGTTGTCATAATCCTAAAATTATAACTTCTATACGATACCTGCAATAAATATGATACCCGATACCTGAATTCAATATGATACCATAAATACGATATACCATACGATACTGGTATATTTATCTACAGTAGTAATAAAGTCAAAAACATTTTTACCCAAATGCCCCTCTCTGGGTTCTTCACAGAAAAAAAGTCATGAAATAAGTTACACTATTTGTGAAATAAATAATAACCAAATAACCCTCTCGAAAAAAAGTGTATTGAACATTAACTTTCTGTTGTGCCGTGCACAATCCTAACAGGTAGAAGTTTAGCTTAGTGGTCCGAGCAGAATCTCTATCTCAAATGAGTCATATGAGCAGTCTCTCAAAGTTCTTGTGTCCTTATCATCCTTTTATAGGTTCCAGTAGGCTTGTAGACACCCCTGTTTGCAGCTCTCTCTCTCTCTCATCAGCTGAAGACCACAAAGCAAGCAGGCTAAGAAACCAAACTAAGTGGAACAGCATCTACACAGCACAATACATTTCACTACCAGTATGGTTGTAAAATGTATTGTGCTGTGTAGATGTTATAATGATTAAATGTGTTTATATTCAGAATCACTCATTGAAGTCAGAAAAGTGAGCTTACGTATGTATGTACGTGTTGCAATTTTTCTATGCTGCTGTCTTGGCCAGGCTTCCCTTGAAAAAGAGGTCATTGTATCTCAATGGGACCAACCTGGTTAAATAAAGGCTAATAAAAAAGTGTGAACTGTGGGCCTGCATCTGGCTGGTGAGAAGTTGAATGTCAGGTTCCATTCTAGTCACTGCCAGTCTCAAACACTGATGCAGATGTTTATCTGTCAATCTTGATCTCATCTGAGTTTTCAGGTGTTTCATGTGTGAAAAGGTTTGCTTGCAGTTATACGTGCTGCCAAAAAGTGTAAACATCTTCATTACGTGTTTCTTTTGTGTTAGGGTATGTATCGTATCGTATGTATCGGCATAGAACTCAATGAGACTGTTGGGCTTGAATGTGTCTTTCAGAACATCACAGTTCTGTAACTCGGCCAACTCAAACTGATAAGAAGGCTCGTATTGGTTGGTATTTTTCACTTGTTCCAAAAGCAGCGCACGTTTCACCTCAAATGCTTTTATGTAGGGAATACATGTCGCAAATGAGTTTCCCCTGGCCTTGTAGCTGCAAATTAAGGCTGTTCAGCAATTCTGTCACGTCTGTTAAAAATGCGAGGTGTCATTTCCATTCTGGGTCGATCAGCTCTGGGACCATTTTATCTTTTGAATGAAGAAATGAGTTGAGTTCGGGTAGCAGCTCGTAAAAAACGCCTCAAAGCTCAACCATCGGACCTTTGTGTCATACCGCACATCGCCGTGCGCAGACTCCAGTTCAGACAGGAATTGGTGGAACTGTCTGTGTGTAAGTCCCTTTGCTCTGATGAAGTTTATGCATGACACCACAACCTTCATGACAGAATCCCACTTCAACACTTTGCAGCACAGTGCTTGCTGGTGAATTAGGCAGTGGACTTGTATCGGGGCGGTGAGATCCCGTTCTTCTATCTCCTGGTTCATGCGTCCAATTAGACCACAAGACGCGCCCATCATACTAGGAGCCCCATCAGTCGTAATGCTGGCAAGCTTTGACTAGTCTAGGTCCAACTCTTTCATGGTTTGGTATACTTTGCCGAAAATATCCTTCCTTTTTTAGTCCCTTTGAGACTTTGGAGGGCAGCCAGCTCCTCGCACATCTCAAAGTTTGCGCTAACTCCACGAATAAAAAGAGCAGCTGCGCTGTGTCTTGCACGTCTTTGCTCTCATCCAGTGCTAATGAAAAGAAGTCAAATTAGTTTGTCTCCTGCTGCAGCTTGGCATATACATTACACCCGATTTCTTCAATGCGTCTGGTGATTGTATTCGCCGACAGACTCACGCCATCTTCTCGGGACACACCTCTACCGCAACAGCACTCTAACATTTCTTGACAAACTCTCCATCAGTGAAAGGTTAACTGCTGGAGTCCACTTTTTAGCTTTGAGAGTTTGTCTGCTCGCATTTGGTGTTGCAAGTTATCATACTTGTCTTTGTGACGGGATTCATAGTGTCGGCGCGGATTGTATTCTTTGAATACCGCCACCGCCTCTTGACAGATGAGACAAACAGCCTTTTCTTTGCATTGAACAACAAAATAATCGTTTGACCACTGCACATTAAATACCCTGCATTCTGAATCAATGTTTCTCTTACCTAACCTTTTTGCGATTATTCCGTTCTATTTGACAGGGGCTCGTCTAGGATTTGCGTGGCCATAATGCGTCTTTGGTATTGTTCAGGGGGCCGGCCAAATGTATAGGCGGGCCTTAGTTTGGGGACCACTGCCCAAAGACGGTCTCAAAAGCTTCGCAACTTAACGCCACTCGCTGTGAGAGCGCTGTGAGAGCGCCGTGCAGACACAATTTAGTATAGCGGAGCATTCAGGTCTGGGCTATAATGTACACAAAGCTCTGGTGAATCCCAAATATCATATAATAATGACAAATACTTGCCATGTTTTGAAAGTTTCCCCTGCAAAATATTTTTTGCAAATTCTCTGACATATGTATTGCTAAAGACTAAGAGGACCAGGCAGACTTTTTTTTAAACAAAAACTTATAAGCCCCGAAGCTCTTAAAAATAAGCTCTAGTCATATGAACCCAGACTCATGGACATCAATACTCGAAAAAGTCAGCACATTCTGGGCTTCATATTCAAAAAACAATAATATGTGAATAAAAAATCACAATTCTGGAAAGTTTAGGCCCTACAGAAGCAGAATCAGTCCTCAAAACTTGACAAAATATGGATCAGTACTCAGTGTTCCCATAAGCTGGTACAAAACTACTCCACTCTAAAGTACAAATTACGTTACATTTGTTGTCGGCCCTATCCGATACAAGTTAAAATTGACAATTAAAATGATGATTCTGTTAGTTGGTCCAATTACTTTTTGTCCCTTAAAAAGGAGGGTCCACATACAACATTTGTTGTAATTCCTACACCGTTTCCCTGATATGGATGTAAAGACACTCAAATTAAAACTGAAAGTCTGCTCTTAAAGCACATTGTGATTGTTTCATTCAAAATCCATTGTTGTGGTGTACAGAGCCAACATGAGGAAAATTGTGTCATCGTCCAAATATTTATGAACCTGACATATGTATATGTATATAGATATATATAATTCTGACATGACTAGATACTCTAAGAATTATTGACACTACCAACCAGTAGTACATGCTTCATTTCAAACATGAACAAATATTTGATACTACCACTAGATAGCAACAGTGTCGCCAGATTTCCCCCCCAAAAAATAAGAAAATGTCAACATGAGTTTGAAATCAGGGAAATAATCACATAGGAAATAAATGTCTGATTACACAAAAGCACTTTCTAAACCCTATATAAATCTATATTTGTATTAAATAATAAATAATACTTCAGAATAGATCAAGTTATGACAGGACATTGCAAGTATATAACAAATAACTTCTGGGGGTTTATTGGCTGGTAGATAAGCTGTGTAAGAGCGCATACAAAAAGAGGGGAAGGACCGGTGGGATTGCTCATTCTTGAATACCTCCACAGCAGCGTGCCAGTCGTCTTTATGATGCCACTCAGTGTGATGTGAGCTTCAGGGATTACTCCAGACAGACATCTCTTTAAGATAAAATGATTAGATAGAAGTGTGAAGAGAGAAAATGTTTAATTCAGTCATATTCAGTATTCATGGATGGACACCCTACAAGAGTTCACCTTGAGGGGTCATCAGGGGAGAAGGTCCAGAATCACAAAAAGCTCCCATGCCATGCTTCCGCGTAGCACTTGGAAACACAACTGATTGTGTTTTTAATTGCTTTGATTATCAAGTTAGCTTTGGCTGAACTGAAAATGGTAATGCAACACAAAGCAAATTAACACACTGATATGAAAAAGAGTTTCGCGGTGGATCTCTTCATTGTGATTTATTTAGAAAGCAAAATTGATGCTGCACTTCAGGTGGTGGTAAATGAATATGCTCCTCATACATTTAATGCCGCATTAATGAATTACTGTCAACTTTAATATTCATGTGTGCAAGTGTTATGGCATTATAAAGCATCTTACGAAACGAAAAGAAAAAATGTAGAAAAGATTGCATCAGAGGGTAGATTTTATTTAAAAAATGATCAACTGCTTAAGCCATATTTATATCACAGGACAACTAATACTCCAAAATAACGGGTGGAGTAGAGTAGAACTGTGGTAAATTTAAGAAGGATAGGGTATGAATAAAACTTACCGAAGAGTACAGTTTGAACTGCGTATTTTCTTGCAACCAGCTCAAAGAATAAATCACTGTGGGTTACATCTTGGGAAAATTAAGGTTTATAAGACTAAGTTTTGAAAATTTTAATTCAAATTCAAACCAAAAAATCCTTTGTTCAGTGTTTGCCGCTTTAAGTAATGCAAAACAATACAATTTCTATGAGCATGGCTCTGTGAAAGACTCCCGGCTTTAGAGACTTGATGAAATCCCTGTGTGGAAATACCTCACCCTGACGTTCAGAAACTAATTCAATTATATGCATCACCAGTTCAATAGACCTACAGAATTGGGTTATTGTCTGAAATGAAAAAAAGGAATAATACCAGTAAATCATGTGTGAATGAAGTGTAATTCAACAATGATTTTCACAAAAGAGTTGCCAAAATGGGCTTCAAGAATAAGGGGTAGAATTTCTGCTGTCATTTCCCAAATTGTTTAGTTGCAGGTGCTATTTAATTAGCATCTTCAAAGGTATTCTTCTGGTGGGAGATAATATGATGGTAATGGTTTCCCCTATTTATCAATAAGGAGAACAGAAAAGTTTTTTTTTTAATGATTTGTAACACACTTAAATAATGTACTGTATATCTGTCAGCAATTCTAATCTACTGTGAAGACCACTTTATTTCACTATATCGTCAATCATTATCTGGTTATTCATTAGCCTCCACTAATGAGTGTGCGTCCCAAAGATTGAAATCTGCTCTACTTGACTTGCAAAGAAGAAAAAAATGGTTCACCTTTGCAAAGGTAGTTCTCAAGTTAAATCACTTTTTTGTCTGATCTAGGCAGCCCACAATAAACTGACTGGGTTGTCTTATTTCACAGTTGTTAGCCACTGTACATGCACTGAAAATGCATTTTTCATGATATATGCCCTCTATGTCTAACCCAGATATTAATCAATAGTTTGCATCATGCATCGCCCCATGGAAGGAAATAGGTAAATAGGAAAATCTACAGTATTTAGCTTCTTACTGTATAGATTGTCTCATTAAATCAAGACTACATGTTTGTGTTTGGATCGATAGCTCATTGCATCAAACATGGGGTGGGAATACATCTTTGGAAAGTCAATATGGATGATAAGTTTCACAATAAAAACAAGGAGATTCTAGAAATCTTGGCAGCGAGTAATAGTCTCAGTTGATTGATTCAGAAACTGATGTGTATTTTTTTTCCTCAGACCTTCTCAATTCTCAGTAACTCAACACAAGATACATGTATGCAATGGTGTCACCGACAGCCGTAGACATTTAGGTGTTAAAGTAAAACATATGATTATGTAACAAGTATTTGTATTGGAGATACACAGTGGAACTCTTTTCCTTATCTGGGTTTCGCTACAAGGAAGGTGTGAGGCCCTAAAACATATAAAACAAGCCTAAACAATACAACCTAATATAATAGTCACATTCAGTGTGTGAAACTGTGTTTTTTGCTTTCTTTCCCAAAAAGGTAATTCTATATTTAAATAAAAATGGTCAAACTCTGCTACTATATCCTACCTCTTATGGACTGCACTTATATTTGTCTATCAATAAGTAACTATGGATGAAGAATGGAGAAGCTGTAGGTCAGTTACAATAAATAATAAGAAAATGTAGCCGCTAATGAGTGCTCTACACTTGATATATCGATGTCTATTGACCAGAGGGAGCGTTAATGATATGCACCGAGTTACAGTACACATAGGAACACGGCTGCATTGCCTGGATCAGTATTGCAGACAATGAAGTTAAAACTACTAGAAACCACATGATGGTTACAGATGGCAGGTGGATATTAGCTATGAACCTCTAATGGAGGGAGCAGCTGGCTTTGACTAATGTTGGCAATTTCCACTTGGCCATTTATAATCATACCTCGAGGCACACATTCATCAAGACTTTAGGTAGAATGGGAGTCATGTTTGGCAATGTCAGGATCATATGCTGGAACATCACAAGTGTTACTCATCAGTTCACTTGACAAAGACATGACGGAGATTCCCAATGTGCAACAGTGGGCAAAAGAGCACTGGGACGCTTCTTTTGAATCTTTAAGATGTGTCATCTGATGTTCAGTATGTCTATTATAACTATGGCAGAAAGAAATACGGGAGTAAATCAATGAAGCATCTTGAATGTGATCTGTGCACGGAATGAATTCAATTAAACGTGTGGAGAAAAAACAAGTCGTTTTTATTGAAGGAGCCGTAACAACGGAAAGCCTTTCACAAAGGTTGTCAATTCATTATTCATTATTCATTGCTCTATCAAAGCTATTGTACAATTACGTGAATAAATACTTTGAATCATGGCAGATAATTAAATGTAGGGAACGGGTATTCTTTGTGATTCACGTCAGCTCGTGGATAACATTGGATGTCCAGCTTATCGGATGTCCAGCATATCCACACTCTAGTCTACACAGATGATCAACAAAGTTACAGTAGAAATAGATGTTGTGTTCATTAATGCAAAGCCATACACATATTCTCTGTACATACTCTGTACATTCGCAGCAATGCATAGTGCACTTTATACACTATCTGTGCAATATTGTAATTTGTGTGCCTTACTCTTGTGCAATACCATTTTTTGTGACGTATTTGTAAACTGTGACTTATTGTATTTATTTATTTCTTACTTTGTAATTTTGTTTAGTTTGGACGACCCAGCAATATAAGCTTTTCATTGTACACATGACATTAAAAATATCTTGAATCTTGAATCTTGAATATTCATCTGATTAATTGATCTGTCATGGTGATGCTTTAAAAACCTTTAGTTCTTGTGTTTGAGATATCTTTAAGTAATTTGATATTCAAGAAACCATTGTCATCTTCATTATTGTACGTCCTGCTGCTCACAGGCTAGTATAACTGTTTGTCTGAAACCATTCAGATTAGAACATAATATTCATAACTATGTTTCCTTTGGTGTAGGATAACCTGAAACTAAGAATTGTTGAGTTCTTGTTAACTTAGAATAAGCCCTTCACATTTTCATAAGGAGCACATACAGAATCTGTGTGATGCATGTAGCACCACCGTATTCCTACAGTAGCCCAGAACATACGAGTCACACACCGGCTCTAGAGAGGGGATTTCAGGGGCCTTTCAGGGGCCTTTCAGGGGCCTTTCAGGGGCCTTTCAGGGATCCTTCAGGGACCCTTCAGGGACCCTTCAGTGACCCTTCAGGGGTTTTAACACACTAAGATCCAGATACCCACGCGCTACCAGTCCCAGCTGTGGAGACATTGGCACAGCTCTCTATTCATAAGGCATTCGTAGGTCTCTCTATTTTACCTGTGATTTTGTATGTATTTTATTCTATTTAATGTTTTGTACTATTTTGACCTTGAGTCTGAAATACAAGTGTCATTAATTGTACGAGTTTTTTACAAGTCTCCTTTAAAACCTGCAAAGACTATCACTATTTTGCAAAATTGGGGAAAACAAATTGGATATTAAGCAACCTGTCATGTCATGTATTTGACTATGATGCAGATAATTAATTGTAATGAAATAGTTGCACTGAATGAATGTGCTGGGATTTATACATGTTGAGGTCAATTGCTTGCATGTAAATGAATGTATTTCATTTCTGGTGATTGTTCTGTGTGTGTATACCAAGGGAATGCAGATGGAAATAGGGAAGTAGCTAAATCTGGCATAAATCATCTCCATTTATTTTAAGATTAATTAGTTTTTTCCTTGTTGAATAAAGATTACAAAAAAGGAAGTGCTTACATGTTGAGCAGATGTTCTGTGTTTATAACAAAATGTCAATTACATTTTATTATTGTTGCTCTAATATTACACATGTGCCTCAAAAGGACTTATAACCCATACAACATCCTCTGTCCTGGACCCTTAGAAGAAAGAAAAACTTCAACCGAAAAACCATACTGGATGGCTCTGTCCACAGCCACGTGTTATTTACCCATTTAAAATGAAACCAGTGTAAGCTGTAGCAATCCTGCTTATGGAAGACTGTAGTCAGATCCTTATACACTACAGCTATAATAAAAGGCATCAACTGACTGATTCAGCCTTGAGACTTTACTCTAGAAATGCCATCAGAGGAAGAGATGTTAGATCTAGAAACGCAAGAGAGGAGAAGAGGTTATTCATCCTGATTTAGAGTTGGAAATCCTGGGGGAAAAAAACTGGACTTGTGGCTTGCCTCGATAAATAAGCAGTTCTGAAGAAGCAAGTTAAGAGTTGTGACTGGTGTATCTACTCTCTGGGGGCAAAGCGAGAACACTATATCATCAAGAAGAGCAGAACAGGAGACCACCATCTCCCAGGAAAAAAGAGATATGGAACTCTCATCAGGTTGAGCATCTCCCGTATGGTCAGGTATCTCTTCATCAGCTAAAAGTTGCATGATAAATACATTGAAAAGTCAGTCATTGTTATAACAGATGCACACACGATAAACCTCCTTGCCTAGTGTCTTGCTATTCTGAAAGTCCACAGATATAACCCACCTACCCATTTGACATTATAAAATCAGCATTTTAATTTGCATAGATTTTCATAAAAGTTGCATATTTGTACAAGTTATTACATTTGATTAAAATAACCCTTACAATTATTTTAACAAAATCATTATTGTTCTGCTTAAATTGAGGTATTTTGTTGTTGTTGTATTTGTTGTCCAGGTGTTGATTTGTATGAGGTTGAACATCCAGAAATCCAAGGGGACATCTTAGTTCAGGTTCTCCAACTGTGGTTATATAATGCTGCCACCTGTTGGGCATTGCATCCTAAGCAAGTTTGCAAGTGAATGAAATGCAATGCCTGCAACTACTGCCAACTCCTAGCTCTGTACAATGTGCAGATTTTCATTTGTTACCCCGTTCATTTTTAACGAAGTCTGAACTCTTAAATGCCCCGACAGGTTAAAAATCACCATTTCTCCAACATTAGAATGTGCAGTATAAAGTGTAATAATGCAATCTCCAAATCTCTTTCTTGTTTTAGAAATGTTCATCTCTGTGGGCTGAAAATTAGATTAATCTTTAATAACAACAACACATTTTAATGACCAAAGTGTAATCCACAATTATACACAATTTATCCAAGAACAAATCGTTCAAAGAAAATTGGAAAGAGACTTTTCACGTTTATGTTATCTATAATTCAAAAGAAGAAAAAAATCGACAGATTTAATAAACAGATATTTAGCATCTTGTTGACGAGGTTGTCCAATTATTAATGTGGTATCAGACATGAAAATCCTCTAATAGCCTGGTAGTAATACAAGCTGGTGTCATTTGAGGAAAGAAAAACCTTGGGCAAAGTTTGATCTTGAAGGAGTATTAAAATTGCAAATATAACTGAGGTCCTCAAGAAACCTCTCAGATAAACATCTTTTGTTAATGCTCTTTGAAAAACATGCCTCTTAGCTAAAAATATGTTTAAGTTTCTCGAAATTGCCAAAATATTCGTTTTGCCTTTTATCCCAATAAAGTCCCAGATGTAACGGCTGGGCAACATCTATGAAAAGCTTATCGAGTTATTTCAGTTTTTCCAGGCAAGCTTACAATCTTTCTAATGTGCTGGTTTGTGAAAATTAAAGAAACAAAAAAAACAATTAATAAATTGTTAAGTAAATACTTTAGAAGTAACTTCAATAACAAGGCACCAGTATGCATTTATATTCGACCTAGATGTAAACACTACTTTCCTTCGATGCCAAAATACATCTGAAAGACGTCACAACAGCCTTTCTCATTCAAGAACTGGTAGAGCTTCCCGAGGTCCATGTGATTACCTCGGTTCCCGTGGGGGTCAAACATGGCCTCTTCAAAGCCAGTGAATTTGCGCAGGGAGTCTGTACTTCCAACAGCCCCGCTGTCCTCGCCCTGACGATCAAGGGGAATATCCTCTCTATGTCGAATCATGATCTTCTTCCATGTCAGAACCTTCACTCTGTCAAATGGGAAAAAGTTTGGAAATATAAGAAACCTAGGACCTCAGCAGGCTTTACGGCTTTGACATCAAACTGCTAGAAATAACAGGTAAGATACCTGGACCAGAACTCCTCGCAGGCAGAATGAAGACCTTCCACACACACAATACCAGGCTTCCCAGGCATGCTGAATCCAGACAGGCCAAGCTCCTTGGACCACTCCAAGATGTTCTTCCTTTTCGTCTTGTTGTAGATGTGGTGACTGTAAATCCAAATTCGACTGAACACTTCCTGTGGTCGTGGAGAGGAAGACTCTTTCTTGGGAGTCGTTGATGCTGATAAGCTCTTATTAATGAAAAGCTGCAGGTTGTCTTTCACCCAGTCTACAGCGGAGAGCACACATACTTCCCCCTGGCAGTTTTCCATTAAGTATGCATTAAGATCTGTGTGGAGCTGTGTTTGCTGGGCCCTGCTGAGACCGGCACACCTAAGGCACGAATAAAACATGTTGTATTCAGAGAACATCCAAGGCCACTTGGAGCTAGAAGTTTCCATCTGGAGAGCAAAAACTTTGAATAGAAACCTTGAAGAAGCTAAGATTTCCACGACAACATACTCGGATAACTAGAACAGATCTTCATAGACATACTTATAAATATAAATGACTACTCCTAATGCAATAGTTTCTGAAAGCAACTTAGAAGTTGATTTTTTCTTTAACGCTATTGTAGTATTATTGTGCATCGTGATAGACACTCTACTCTCTACTAGCACTCTAGGCAACATGTATTCATGTTTACATGTATTCATCTTTATTATGAAAATTAGATACTGGACATCTAAAAACAATTGCACATGAGAATAAACGGAGACGTATCTTCCCACACAAGCAGCAATTTCCACTACTCATCAATCAAGATAAATATCCTTTGATAAAGTAGCACTATTACAGATTTTCTTTTAAAGACATTAATTAATATTAATATTGTCGCTTTAACAAATCCATGAAGTGAGCACACAGAGTCCACATCTAACTGTATGCTATTTCTATTTAACCATGAAGATTCCTTAACTTTCAACAAAGTCATTACAACAGAAAATAACCTTATTTTTCAAGTCACATGAACTTTTTCCTCTGTCATTAATCTGTTGTTTACCTATGTAAAAACATTAAATTTCCACTTACGGAATTACATCTTCTCTTCTCGAGTCTAGGCAACATTAGATTATATGAATATATTTGTTGCTCTTTACAAAAACACACTATAAAATTAAACAAATTACTTTGTTGAAATAGTTTTGCATGTAAAGAGTTCCTTACTACACATCAAAAGCGAATAATGGCTTACCGGACTGTTATCTCTGGTAACACACTGGGATATTCGGATGGATAAGCACAGAAAAAAACGACATCTGTCTGAGTGGAGCAACAAAATAAGAACATCGTTATGTTTTGGCACATATTTAAATCACAATGAGATACTATGTCAGTCGGTCATTTAGTTACCCTCTCCATGCCTGCAGTGTCAAGCTTCTGTTTGATGAAAAACTGAGGTCTGGAAGAAGGGGATCTGTCTGTTGAAGCGGAGCTCTCCACACAGTCCCTGAGCTCAGCCAGTGCCAGCTGGTCTATGATCTCCAGCTCATCCTGGGTGGGAAACATGCTGGTCAGCAGCTCTATCTCTGCAAGCTGGGACTCAGCCCACTCTGAACAAGACATATTGATCAAGGCTTTAAAATGGCGTTATGTCTCCATATTCAAATCCTGTCAATGATCTAAAATGCAACACATATATGTATATGACGTATATACACGTGGAGCTGAACGCAGACCAGCTAAACACCTGGACAACGTCTGCATTGCTTGTCCTGTTTGCTGGTCGTCGAGCGGTGTTTCCACTCGGACTGTTTCACGCGACGCACACAGGAAACACACGTATCGAACCAGCGGTCTCGTCACATTTCTGTTCCTCTGTTGTCTGCATATGTCAGCTGGGATTTTCCAGCCAAATCAACGCAGTTTTTCCTCTAAATTGCAACGTTTTACTTCTTTTCAGTCGTGTCCGGATGAGAGAATTAATCGATACAAAGTGAACGAAACTAAACCGTGAAGGTTTGAGGCTCCGTTTGTGACAGTAAGTTGACTGGACCCTGAGTATGATGTCCATTGACTTAGCTAGCGTTACACGTTACACTACTCTTTGTTTGCTTCTGGCACTTACTGTACCGGCTCTCTCTTGTGTTAATCAGCATTATAATTGTTTTATTAGACATTATTTTTTAGTCAAACATAGCTTTGTCTAATTTGCATTAATCTCCCATTGTGTTTAATGTTAGGTGGAAATGGGAAAGAAAAGAGGGAAGGACAAGAGCTCCAGGGAGGACGATGAGATTGACCTGGCAGGTAAATAATATGTCGTAAATGAGATAACGATAGAATATAAAAGAATGTATCACCACCCTCATGCATATGACAACCTGTAGTAGACCTAGGGTAAATTTGCTACACGTTTTTTTTCTTCATATATCTATATAGGTCCATCCTGCAGGCATATAAAAAAGGGAACAGACCAAACTATTATAAAGAAACTCTCAGGGAATTCTGATTGGACGCGTTGCCAGGATTGTAAGCATGAAGAAAATAAAGAAAATATCAACACCACCGTGCCACAGGACTCTGAAGAGGAAAAGGAAACAACAGCCATATGGATGTGCTTGAAATGTGGCTATATAGTGAGTTTATTCAACCCATTTATCAGTGTTGTGTATGAAGTAAATCTTTGCTAAATAACCAGATGCATTTCTTATTCCAGGGATGTGGACGTAACTCTGAGAACCAGCATGCCATTAAACACAATGAGACTCCTCGGTCGGATACTCATTGCTTGGTAATCAGTTTGGACAACTGGAGTGTGTGGTGAGTATGTTGCTGTGGTGTGTTAATCACAGCGGCATACGTTGTGGTTGAAATGAGGAGTACGTAGTTTATATTAATGTGTTTCCAAACGTGCAGGTGTTACATATGTGATGATGAAGTCCAGTACTCCAGAACCGGACATTTGGCTCAGCTGGTGACCAACCTAAAAAAGCAAACTTCTGCAGATCCCATCAAGAGACCACCGACAAGTAAGTCCATCCATCAATTTTGGTTGTTGTCAAATTTAATTATTGGGTTTGCATGTCTCCATCACCATGTTGTGTTTGGTTATTTAGGAGCGAAGGAAGAAGACATTGTTTTGGAAGTTGAGCAGAAGGCAGAGACTGTCAAGGCAGAGAAAAGTGAGGACAATGAAGACAAGAGCCTTCAAAAGAAAAACGCCAAGAAAGAGAGTGTTGTGATATCAAAAAAGTCTGGTACACCTGCAGAGAGTAGTGGTGTTTCAGTAAAGGGGCTGAGCAACCTGGGAAACACATGTTTCTTTAATGCAGTCATGCAGGTAAGATTGTGCTTAACAGAATATCAGTCTTGAAATTAAAAGATTGTAGTTGTGAATTATTGTTAATTGCTGTCATTGTGTTTTCTAGAATCTTTCTCAAACACAGCTCTTAAGACAGACTCTCAGCAAAGTGGCAGAAGACGGTATTAGTCTTAACATTACACCTGTTGCCTCCTCGGATCTGGTGAGTTGCCATTATTTGTGTAATGTTTATTGTTTACTGTAAAGATGATGTCAAATTTACTCTATTCATTACTAACATACTTTTTTTGATTATGTGTGCAGGCACCTATTTCAATGCAGTTGGGTCAGCCTGGATCCCTGACTTTGGCTATGTGTCAACTACTCAATGAGATCCAGGAATCTAAGAAGGGCGTGGTTACACCGCGGGAGTTGTTCACACAAGTTTGTAAAAAGTGAGTGTGCCTACAAGTTGAGGTGGAGCTCAGCCTTAAGATATGTTTAAAATGTACTTCCGAGCATTACTGCATCTAGTGTTCTTCATTTTCTAATCTCATTCCTGCAGGGCTGCCAGGTTTAAAGGATTTCAGCAGCAAGATAGCCAGGAGCTGCTGCGCTACCTTCTGGATGGGATGCGAGCTGAAGAGATCAAAGTATGCATTTAGTTAGAAATGTAATATATTAGGGAAAGAAGTGCAATTAAAATGGACTATGTAGCTGTCCAGATGGCTATGTTTTGTCATGGCACTGTATTGTATCGACAGCAGAACAGCACCACAGTGAATACTTGGCTTGTAAAGACAGCTGCTATGTATTGCACTGTGCACTTAGATTTCGAGTTCCAGGCTGATAATAATGCAATCGGTGTTCAGAGGCTGAAATGATGAAGATTCTGTGAAAATGTTGGACATCTTATGTCAATAAGAGTTCATCTGTTTGTTTATCTATTATTTATTTGATGATATACATTTACGGAATATATTTGTATTGACAGAGAGTAAGCTCAGGAATCACGGAGGCATTGAAAGAATCTAGAAAAGGCACAGATGGAGAGCAGCTGAAAACAATTGTTAAAGGTAAGTAACTTAGATCTTGTCATTAAAAAGATGTAAGCATAATAAATGGTAAACTATACACTATTGGTACACCTAATAGTTAAATATGGTTGCTAACAATGAAGTAATGATTTCAGAGTACGAAAAAAATGGATTTCCCAAAAACTTTGTCGACCAAGTTTTTGGTGGGGAGATGACCAGCACTATAATGTGTCAGCAGTGTAAAACGGTATGTACTGTGGAGAAAAATGTACGACAAACTGTCTGTATTATGTCGATGTCAAGTAAATGTCCCCTGTGTTAAATTACAGGTGTCTGTCGTCACAGAGATGTTTTTGGACCTTTCCCTTCCCGTTTTTGATGAGGTAAAGATTGTTTTTTTTCATCAAGTAATTACTTGTTCATGTTTAATTTGCGTTGCACGCATGTCAGTTTTTGTGACTACATATTGCAGGCATACAGAAAGAAGAACCAGAAAAAAGCAGTTCAGAAGACCAGTGAGTCGAGCCAGGATGGCGGAAACAGCCCTCCTTTGACCAACGGGAACGATGACATTTCCAGCGAGTATGGCAGCAAGTACCAGCAGAAGAAGGCAAAGAAGCAGGCAAAGAAGCAGGCAAAGGTACAGCACTCCAAAAGTACACATGAAGTGTCTTTATTTTGCCTTAATTCATAATTTTTAATGGATGCATTTTGAATAATCGTGCAGAATTAACAAAATAGTTTTTTTTTTTTCTTGACTTAAAGCAACACAAGAGACAGCAGAAGATTGAGGGCAGAGTCACTTTAGACAGTCTCTCATCTCCGGGCCACCTGGAGGGGGAACAGACCGATCCTACTGCAGATGAAAAGGAAAATGCTGACAATGTGACACATGAAGAAGCCATACTAAGTGAGGGGGATCCTGCACAAATCAGTGTGTCTGAAGAGGTTCAGAAGAACCTCGACCCAGTCCAGGATGAAAAGGACAAAGAGGTGGAGGTGGAGGAGGAGGAGGAGGAGGAGGCTGATGAGGGTGAAGATGAGGATGAGGATTCGGTGATTGACTGCGACTCATTGGCTACATCATCGGTCGACAATGGCGTTACTGTCTTATTAGACGAGCAGCAGTCAAAGGACAGCATCTTAGACGATGACAAAACATCTGACATGGATCTGAACCAAGAAGAGAAAACACAGCTGGCGAATGAAATGGAGAAAGTAACTCTGGATGACGCCTTCATAGAAGAACCGTACGCCTTGGATACGACTATGGAGAGTGGCGATGAGCCACTGGAGGCTAAAGAGTACACCGTAGTGAGTCAGGACCCGGAGCTGGCCTTCCGCACGCTGGCCACCAGGACAGCCCCCGAGAAACAGGAGTGTTCGGTCCAGTCGTGCCTTTTCTACTTCACAGAGGTGGAAACCCTCACGCAGAACAACAGCCTGCTGTGTGTCACATGCACTAAACGGCAGCCAAAGAAAGACAACGCGGGAGGTATGTGAAATGTATCTGACTGACGTGTTTTTTTTTTCTTCATTTGGCTGCTTTTGTTTTCTCTATACGATTTTACTTTTACGTTTGGGAATCGACGAAGTTCATCTTCTTTCAGGGTTCGTACGGTCATGGAAAACCTGGAAAAGTCATGTAATTTTAAAATGGTCATTTCCAGGCCTGGAAAAGTCATGGAAAAAACTTAAATCATAAACGTTTTGGAAAAGTCATGGAAATTTGTTATAATCCCATGTTCATTTACGCCGAGTTTGAAATATTTTTTTAAAGAAAAACGCTCAAAATATAAGCCGGCGTACGCTCTCAATACGTAAACTGTTCTAAATGTTTCATGTTTTTACCGAGATTTCAATTTGGTCATGGACATTTGGTTTAAAGTCATGGAAAAGTCATGGAAAAGTCATGGAAATCCATCGGTCAAATTGTGTAAGAACCCTGTTCTTTATTTGTGCTTTTGATTAGGAGCCCAGAAGAATGTCTACACTGACGCCTTGAAGCAAATGCTGATCTCTTCTCCCCCGCCAGTGCTTACCCTGCATTTGAAACGGTTTCAACAGGTGAGATTTTTGAAGAAAAGTAAAGGTCATGTACACGTTTTGATTCTGTCATCCAAGCTGTTGTTATTCCCCCAACTGTGAACCGACTAGTTAAGAGATTAACGCCTAATGTAGTGGAACACTTCTTTTAATGATACTTTTGCTGTTTCCCTCTAGAATGGATACAGTATTTGTAAGGTGAACCGACATGTCCATTTCCCCCTGATCCTGGATCTAGCTTCCTTTTGTGCGGTTCAATGCAAGGTAAATATTGTGATTACCAGCTGTTATGCATTTATATGCCTAATTGTAAATGTAGCATTGTTTTATTGTTGTCCGAGCATTCACAAAAGTTGTTTCCAAACAGAACTTGACGGAGGGAGATGCTCAGACTTTGTACAGTTTGTACGGTATCGTAGAGCACAGCGGAACAATGAGGTCGGGTCATTACACAGCGTATGTGAAAGCACGACCTGAGTGCCATAACCCCTCATCCAACGGATTTACAGCTGAAGGCAAGTGTAGGCGTGACGATCAATAGAATAATAACTTGGTCCTAATGTTTTATGAATCTCTCAACTAACTCATCACTTCCCATCAGGACCTGTAGAGCCGCCCAGAGGATCCTGGTTCCATATAAGCGACACATGTGTGCAGCCTGTGAGCCAAAGTAAAGTCCAGAGTTGCCAAGCCTACCTCCTCTTCTATGAAAGAATCTGCTAATTGAATGGTGCCTTACGACTCAGGAAATCCAACAAACCAACGTGCTTATTCTGCTCTACAGTATAAGGGATCAGTTAACCAACCAGATGTGTCAGTGACTGTGATGCAAAGAAATTGATTATACAGAATGAACATTTGAAACAAAGTTAAAGATGTTCATCACAGGTGTTTCACGTATTAAAAAGGACCAGCTGGATGTTTCTTACACTCTGGAAAGGTGTCCGAATGGACCGTTAAACAGATTGTGGTGTTGGATTTGTTTGCATTACAAATCGATTTCAGTAGGAAAAATGAAATGTTGGGAACATAATTTGTAAAACATATTTATGTCTATTTTTATCAATGTAATGTAATGAAACCATAATGAAATGCTTCAAAATTAGGTTTGTATCCCTGACTTGGATTGACGTTCTCGTGCTTGCACTGAGCATGCGCAGTAAGTGCTGACCACATTGTCACATGACGAGAGTAAAGTCTGGTTCCGGATGTCCAGACATCGCTACTCAAAACTCACCATTGGCAATGTTATGAAGGTTACATGGCAGGTCAGTAAACAGTTAGCCTTTTGTAAATGATTACAACTTTCTATTTAGGAATATTTGAATTTGTATTCAACAACCGGAAGAGGTTTTCGCTCGATACAGCCGCTAACCTAGCCTAGCGTAAAGCCGTTCTCTTAAGATAGTTCCTATTTTCCACCATTACATTTCCATCGCACTAAACTGTTGTCAGTCGTCAGGAACATAACGGTCTTGTCGTAAATGTCGATGTTATTAGTTGCGCCCCTACTGCAGGCCCAGTTGTGCAACTTGGCTAAACATGAGTCAGCGTTTTAACTGGCTGCCCAAGTTAAAATAAGATGTATCCTGAACTAGGTAATTAAGGTGGAGTTAACCGAGGTTTCGTCAGACGGCTGTTTCGCTAATTCTTTAACCCAGCCAGTACAAGGTTCACCATCATGCGTGTGTTACTGGTCTGGAGCATGTCATTGCTGTGAACGAGAAGGAAGGTAGGTCACTGCCCTGTGATCTGTTCTGCTGACCATAAGAATATGAATTATGCAACTTGTTATTGTGAAAAAGTGGTTTTGGATAGTAAAAACAAGTAACATACCGTTGCACAAGTTTTCCATCATTATATTACAGCTTCTCGTCACCTTTTGTGTATGTTGTGAGTTATTTAATCTAAGAAGCCGATCAGATTTCTTGACATGTTCACCCTCACTATGAAAATGTGTTTTTTGGTTGTATATGATGCAACATTAAGTCCCTTGCTAAGGAGTGAATTCACTGGAGCTGCAACTAACGAGTGTTTCAGTATTGACATAGCGATGAATTATTAAATTAATTAATCCAATCAAATAAAATGTCTGCAGATAAGTTGTCTGTGAACCGACAGATTGACCATTGACTAATCACTGCAGCTAGAAGCCAAACTGGTGCATTTTGACACAGGGTGTGTATGATCATGATGCCTTTTGACTTCCCTCTGTCACACAGGTTGAGCGTTTTGAACCATGTCTTTCCAAGCTCCTCGCATGTCAGTGTTCACCTTTCAGTCTGCAGTGCACAGTGCCCATGTTCTCCAGGGTCTGGAGGATCAGCGGCAGCAGGATGTTCTGTGTGATGTGACCGTGGTGGTAGAAAACAGGAGTTTCCGGGCCCACTGCTCTGTCTTGGCTTCCTGCAGTGAATACTTTCACAGCAGGGTCGCCAATGTCACCAGACAGAATCCCATCGTCACCTTGCCTGATGAGGTTGGTGTTCCTGTGAAGGATTGGTGGAAAAGATAATATTTGCATGAATTTGCTGTTAAAATATTATATTTATCAGTAATTGGATCAGCACAATGTTTATAATGCACTTTGGGCATCCTGGAAGAAGAGAGATCATCAATGTAAGGCTGCCATGTTCATTTTATGAATTGCTAACATGTTACATTACAAGTAGAGAGCTGCAATATCTCAATGCGGAGTAAAAAAAGACCAAACAGTCGATTAGGACGCTTCTTTGCAAGATGTGCCATGGAAAATGCAGACACTGCGATGTAACATGACTGTTGGTCCAATTTACAGCCCTTATAATGTGACTCATGACTGTGCACATACAGCACAATGTATGTGGCAACAATATATTTGTCCAGGAAATAATATAGCACTATGCATTTTTGGAGCTTTATCGATTTTTGTGGTATCAAATTAGCTTTGTACTGTTGAATAGGCTAAATAAGTTATACGCTTTATTTAGCGGGTCACCTTTTATAGTTTGATCATGCTGTAGTATTTCATAGTATTACAGTAGTTTGTTTGTTATGCCAACGAGGTGTAGGTGTTTTGGTACCTCAACAACTTGCTGCCCTTCTTTCCCTCCAGGTGACCATTGGGGGATTTGAACCATTGCTTCAATTTGCCTACACATCAAAGCTCCACTTCACCAAAGAAAACATTCGTGACATTCACAGCAGCGCTGAGTTTTTAGGATTTCACGATTTGGAGTCCTCGTGCTTTGATTTCCTCATCCCAAAGTTTTCTGAAGGCAAAAGAGCGTCACAAGAGATCAGCCGTAGAGCCTGTTGTCTGAGCCGCCATCCCAAGGCCAGATTTAGCCCCAGCGCAGAAATCGGCCGACCAAAATCATTGGAGTCACACGGCTCGGTGCCCTCGAGAGCGGATGAACAAACAGATTTCCCATCACAGTGTCCTCAGAGTGTGCCGGGTCAGACCAACAGCGGGGAAGAACACCTGTGTTTGGAGAATTGTGGGCCCCAAATGCCCCCCTTATCTTTGGAGTTAACGGCGAATGGCGTGTGCCCCATGTTGTCTTTGCCATGCCCTGACTCCGACAAAGCCGATCACCCCTCTCAGTTCTGTGAGAAAGCTCTTTTAGAGATGGGAGATGTGTGTAATCAAAGTGAGTTGAGTTTGGCAGATTGTTGCTTACCCTGTGAGCCGTCCACCCCGGGGGATATGAATCTGCCAGAACTCATCGATGGAGCCGGCAGAGAGGCTAAGCAGTCTGCGGAGACGCTCGGTGCCGAAGCCCAGCGCGTCCCTGGTTCATGTCCACTCGGCACATCGGGGGCGGATGATTGCTGTGAGTTGTTAGAGCCGAGTAAAGCTGGTCTCGAACCCAAACTGGAAGGGGATCTTACAGACCCTACGCTTTCTGCTCTAAGTCACGGAGAAGGGAATGGGGAGAGGAGCAGTGTGGAAAGGGAGGTCGCTGAACATCTGGCAAAGGGATTTTGGTCTGACCTCTGCCCATCCCAAGGTCAAGCACTCCCTTTGGAACCAATGGACCAAAACAATCTGGCAAAAGCTTCGGACTTTCATTGGCTTAAGCAGCTGGACCTGAGCTCCAGTGTGGGAGATTGTCCCTTCCTCAGGGACTTTGAGACGGGCGAGGACCCGGCCCCATGCGCTGACAGCCGGTCCCAGTCAGAGAAGAGCCCCTACATGTCTTCCTCGCTCAACTCTGGGGACGACTCGGACCTGGACACGGATGGAGATACGGAGGCCAACAACAAAAGAGCAGAAGAGGTCATTTTGATACACGGTTGATATTTGTTTTCTGATAGTTGGAGATCTTAAGTGAAATACATCTAACTCTTAAGCACTGTGCTCTACAGATTCAGCTCCCCTTCCCCGTGGACCAGATCTCCACCCTGAGCCGGAGTGCCTTCCAGCAGCTTCTGAGACACCATCACCTGACTCAGGATCAGTTTGAATTTGTCCACGATGTTCGCCGGCGAAGCAAAAACCGCGTGGCTGCACAGCGCTGCCGAAAGAGAAAGCTAGACGGCGTGTACCAGATAGAATGTGAAATCAAAAGATTAGTAAGTTCTCTTTAATATGTCCGTTATTCTTAACACATTGGCAAACATGAGGTGATTGAATTGTGTCCTTGTAACCATTATTGGCCTCTAATTGCTGACCAGTATGAAATGCATCACTTTTGATGGAAGCACTTTTGTATTCCTAAAAAAGTTTGGGGCACAGCCTCCACCCCTCCTCTCCCCTCTAGTTCGTTCAACATAAGCACTAGAGACCCAAATCAAAGTCCTCTTAAGGCAGATTTGTGATTTTTGACTCTACAAAATTAATTGAATTGAATATACGGAAAAGGTCATTCAAAATATCATAATGATAATACTTAAACATAATTGTTTAGCTCAAATGTGCGAAATGTATCTGAGTCCTGCCCCGTTTAGTTTTTTTTTAAATGCAGCGATTGGAGGAGATCGGCATGGTAACCTTTGCTGCACAGCGAACTGGCCAGTTATGCGAGACCCAAATGTGCACTTACAAACCGCTTTAGTCAAATGTTAAAAATATTTATATGTATTGTCTTCTCCTTCATAAATCAAACTAGGGTGGTAATTCTGTATCACGTGTAGAAAGTTGAACGGTAGATTTAGGTTTACAGATTTAACAGACCGGACCCGACCAAACCTTTTCATTTTAGATACTGTTGACTGATAAAGGAATACAAAATAGAAGCATGATATTTAAGATCCTTGCTGACTGAATATGTGCTTTGTTCTTTTGAGTTATCTTTAGTTTGTTCTTTTTTTTGTCCCAAAGAATGCATGTTATGATGAGCAATGGAGGAAGTGACCGTCCTTAACTGTCCTTCTCCCCACAGAAAAGTCAGAAAGAGCGTCTGCTGACCGAGCGAACCGATCTGGTGCACAACCTGGAGGAGACGCGACAGAGCCTGTGCGGGTTGTGTAAGAGCGTTAGCTTCGAAACTGGCTCGGATCAGGACCACTTGCAGCTTCTTGCCCAGGTCTCCTCGCCAGACTCCACCACCCACTCCCTTCACAGTTTGGCTAAAGATGAGGAGTCTCAGGTCACTATCAACATGGTCGGTTCTTCAGAGTGTGACCCGAGCAAGCCGCCTGCCGACTCGGTTCAAACTGCTGCACCGGATGCCGGCCCGCGGACAGAGGAGGCCGTTCCTCCACAGAGCCGCCCGGGCGCTGCGTCTCTGCCCAGTGTCTGTCTGGACATGAACACCAGTTTATAATTGGACTTAATTTCCATTGTCGGGTCTAATCATGCAGGAACACAGAGCAGGAAGTGGACTCTGAGTATATATGGTTACCCTCTTTATGGATGGATATGCTTGTCTGTGTATTTCACTGAATGATGTTCGGTCTGATTCTTCAAGTAAGTGGCATAAAAAAAAAAGTCCTTTGCTGTATTCCTACTATGCATTTCACTGAATCTAATATTCACCATTTGGAAAGTGCAAAGTAATTATCAAGTGTTTCTATTTCTAAATTAAATTAACTTTGTGAAGATGTTTGTTTTTATTTTGAGCTCTATAATTATATTCATCATCATTGCATTCACTGTATGCATTTACCACTGTATGTACAACTATGCGATTTCTTTGATTATGTGCAACAACGTTTTTTTTTTAGTTTTTTACAGGAGAGGAATTGTTATAGATATTATTTGAATGCCAATACATAGTTGGAATGCATAACTGTCTGCTTCTCCTGATGTCTGAGGATTAATTCAAGTATTACAGGCATAGGAAATTAAGATATTTGATGCAAAATGTGCCTTATCTGGTAGTATGAGTGCAGGGAGATAACGGCAATTTGTTTATGTTCGTCTCTCAATCACTGTTGCACATTAACCCGGAGCCACATTAATGGCAATCTCTTGCTTTACACTATGCCTTTATGTTGAGTATTTTTTATTAAATATGTTCATGGATGACAGATTTAAATAAACAGCATTTTATACCATACAATGTTTGTTTTTTTTATCAACAGAAAAAATGTCCCACCTCAATTGATGCACAGTACCACCGTTTGGCCAATAGATGGAAGTACAACCGACAGCTATACTGACACCTAGGAGTATAGATGGGACTACATGAGTGGACGTTAAAGGCAGACTCAGTTGAGGCTGATGACCTATGCTATGGACACAGTGAAGTGTTCATTGGATGGAGTGAAGTGTGCCTGACATCGTCCCTGTAACCCAGCAGCGCAAACTGAGTAAAAGGCTAGATGTCAGGAAGATGCCTCCCCAAACTAAACCAGACTTATAATTATATACAGGTCCTTCCCTCCTGCTGACAGCTGCAGCACATCGCTGAGATCCTGACAAACTCAACACTTTACTCAACACTTTACTTTGTTTTCCCCTTGTAGTATTTAGTATTTTAGTATTCATATTAAGTATTTTAATATTTAGTATTAAGTATTTAGTATTAGTAATTTAGTATTAGTATTTTGTATTTTGTATTTTAGTATTTAGTATTGTGTTTTGTGTTTTTATTTGTATCTTTTATTTTTATTAATGCTCTGTACACCCACTGCTGTGATTCTGAAATGTCCCCACTGTGGGACTAATAAATGAATATCTTATCTTATCGTATCTTATACAATGAAACATAAAATGCAATATTTAATTATTTGAATTTCTTATACTCTGAATCATTGAGGTTTTCCTTTAAACAAACATGTACACTGTTTGTGTAGCCTTACATGCTGCTTTTATTTTTCTGCAAACAAAGCAACTCCTAGAACTGACTTTGTTATTCACAAATACATGTATGTTTAACAGGCTGCAGATTGGGAGAGGGTCATTATTAAACCCACTCTACACATAAAATACCTGCATTTGTTGCAAATTGCCTGCATTTGGCACGTTAAGCAAAACTGTGGCAGATATTGTTCACGCTGATAAATGGCCCACGTGTCTTTGATTACTTTTGGTACCAGTAGGTGGCGCTGTTTGGACTGGCAGGTTACCATTCATAGTAAAGTATTGCACCTAAATTGATCAAATAAATCCAATATAAAAGAAACAATAGGTATATTGTCTCTTGTACAGAAACAAAAAAAAACATATTGATTGAAACAAAAGAAACATACTGATTGAGCGTGATACTTACGTGATCATTATTAGCCCCTTAACCCACCTTGTGACTGCAGTGACAAAAAATGGACAAACCTTTTTCAAAGATCCGTGTTTGAGCAGAATACATTACAACATAGGAGTAATCATGGTACAACTAAAGATTATTTTTCATGTTGGTTGTTTTCTGTGTCTGTGGACCTATTTCAGCTGATTGCCGGATATTGAGAGTGTATTGTATCCATCGTTGAGCGGAAATAGAAAACTAGGACGAAGATTTAATACACTTATAAAGTTAATGGAGTGCAGTGAGCTATAATTTGAACTGACTGAGTGCTCACCCGTATTTCAGAGTCTAGAGAAGAGCTTGGATCGGTCTTGTTAAAATAAACTGTAGTATTAAGAAGAACAGCCTTGTTACAAAGGCCCCTTTAAAACATTCCTCAAGGTTAAAGTGGAATTTATACAGGCAACCTTGAAGCCACCAATTAAACTTGAAGTTATCTTTTAGAAGTCAACCCTGAAAAACAAAGCTTCAGAAAGTTGTGTTGTGTATACAATATAGTTAAAAGGTTTAGATGATGAAATACCACAGAGACCAGATATCATGACACACATCTGTAGAAAATCCTAAACAGCATTATGAATTGGACCTGTTTTTGATACGCCCTCTCAGAAATTAGGATTATTCCCCAGTGTTTGTGTCTTTTATTCACAGTTTGGATTTTGGAGCCTTGTAGTGCAAAAAGGAAGATTATCCTCTTTTGCAAGCTACACAGGAAGAGAAACTCGATTTGAGGAGGAAGCAGCTGTGCGGCATGGCAAGGTCAGAGGCCCATAATCCGCGGCCTCATTCATGCAAGATTAAAAACCTGCTCTGAGTTCTGATTAAGAACGCAGGGTTAGAAGATTAAAGACCACCAAACAAAATGAAAGCAGTTTAAGTCCAATCCTGGAATTCATCAGAATACCAAAACCTTAAACTGTCATTACAACGGGAGATTAATGCAAAGCCCCCTTGAACTCTGTATCTGTCTTGATATATCTGCTGTGCTTCAGAGCGTGTATTTCCTTTTTTATCAAACATCTAGATGAAGATTTCTCATTCATTTTCTGCACCTCCCTCTGGATTTTTTTTCTCCCTTATTGAAATTATTTCTTATTAATCCTAATAAAAAAATGTCTATATGAATTGGCCACACAGTACATAATGTATTTTATAAAGTGTTTCACATATTTGACATATGCACGGCTGCTCGAACCATTCATTGTTCCCGGTAAATTGCCCATAAGTGTGGTTTTGAGGGTGAATGGTGGGCTCTGTCCCCCCCCCCCCCCCCCCCCCCCCCCATGATAAGCGGTTGAAGGCAACTGGAATCATTATGAAAAGTAGGTAAAGGACATATCGTTCCACTCATTATCCTCTGACAGACTGACTCCAGTACCGGGGAAGCACGGATTAGGAAACAGAAGGTCACGGGGGAGAAACAAGGATTAGAAATTAAGACACCTAGAAGTCACCTTGCTTTGCGAAAGAAGAACATATATTTGCGAATAAAAAAGTCAAACACGATTTAGTGTGGCTCTCATGAAGATAACTGGACTTTCCCTGAAGGCTTACACTGACTTGTCATACAGGTCACACATTGCGGTTGCTAGAAGAACGTTACCATTTCTACTTTCCTCATAAAACAAACATTCGTTGTTCAAAAAAAGCACACCATCCAATTATTGGAACATCAGACAATATGAACTAACGTTCTTGATTTGACGATATTTGTTTTCTCCTCAGTAAACTTAAATAATAAACTAAAAAAGTCAAATGGATTTTCAGATTCCCTCCTATTCACCTCCAGGAAACAGATCTATTCTGTTTTCCTTCTCTTGAGAAAGGTGAACTTTTCCCTCAAGAGTGTCTTATTTGTAAACATGTTCAAAGATGGGCTTGTCCCTCCAGAATGAATTTCCTTCAAATATAATTCCCTTCATGTTCTCAAAAGTTTCTTTTGGAGAGCTTTAGAGAACCTTATGGGAACATTTTCTTCTGAAAACCATGAGAAAAATATCCCAATGTTGGTTCTCTAAAAGTTCTGTTAAGGTTAACCTTCAAGATACATAACCGTGAGGGTTCAGAACCCCTTCCTAGAACTTTTAAATAGCCTTCAGAAAATGTTCTCTGAGGGTTTCTGCAAGGTTCTGAGAAGCTTTTTTTATGACCCTTTAGAGAACCTTCAAAGAGAGTTCCCTGAAGGTTTCTGTAAACCATTTCAAGTACATTTAGAGAACCTTCAGGGAACATTTTCTTCAGAGAACCTTTAGAAAACCTTCAGGGAACATTACATTAAGGTTTCACTGAAGGTTCTTAAAAGGTTCACCAAAACTTTTAGGGAACCTTCAAGAAACGTTCCCATTAGGTGTTCTAAAGGTTTTTCAACCCATACTTCTCTACATTTAGAGAACCTTCATGACATGTTTTTTGAGGGCTCTCAAGCTTCTAGGGAGGTTTTTAAAGACTTCTTAGAACATTTGGAGAACCTTCAGAAAATGTGTTGCATGGTCTCTTCTTTTGATTCTCTAAAGTTTTCTTTAAAAAGACCTTCAGAAAACCAGAAGGGAATATTCACTTTGATTATATGATAGTTTGTAGCTTTATGTACTTCTCTATTGTGTTATTTTTTTGAGAAAGGTGAACTTTTCCCTCCACATTAAATGTCCTTCAAGCACAATTCCCGGAAAGTTCTCGAAAAAGCCCCGGAAGGTTTTAAGAAGATCTTCAGAGAACCTTCATGGAACATTTCCTTCAGATAACCGTTAGAAAAGCTTCAGGGAATGTTCCCTAAAGTTTCTTTGATGGTTAACAAAAAAAGTCTTTCAGAGTTTTTCCAACCCCTCTTGGATAAGTTAGAGAACAATCAGAACATGTTCTCTGAAGGAACCTTAACTTTATAAGTGAATACCATACGGCTGTAATCTCTTAGAGAAATTAGAAAAGCTAAGGGGCATTCTGACCTCAGCTAGCCCCCTGCTCTGCAAACCTCAGATTATCCAACAGCTGGTTGTAAACACAGTGACACAGATTACATTTACACTTTCTTGTCTTAACAGTTCTCACTGTATTGCATTTTTAACTCTTGAAACACTGGGAACATCTGTACAAAGAACACGATCTGTCAAAGAGGTTATACTATTTACTAGTGATGCAATTCTGCCAGGGACATTTATTTTTGATTAATTTTGCTGTTTTAAACGTTAAATTGAGTATAGATTAATTTTTCAGTTTAGCAGTGCAGAAAATATTCCCACAATTAAAGAGAAGCCGCCCTCCTTAGAACAACGTTGCACACTGTGTAGTCCACTTGTGCATTTGAGTGTACTGCCTGCTGTTGATAGAGTAAAATACAATGAAATGCCAATGGCCTTGTACAGCAGGAATACATTGTGTCCAAATGTTGTGAAAATAATTCAGAAGATGATCTTTTCACATGTGCAACTCAGTTAAAGCACTTGTGCTGGTGGTTGAAGGTGCTGCTTTATGAACAATTTAAAATAACATTTTAAACAGGGATATGGGATTCATCTTTATTCATACATCAATGAAAAGAACAGCTTTACGATCAAAATAATAAAAAAGAAATATCCTTGCAGACTCTTTTCTTTACTGGGATTATGTTTGCTGTCGTAACAGATGTTACTCAACTAGTTCAAATCTGCTCAGATGAGTCCTGATTTCATGTCAAATGTACTGTATGTGTCTTATTAGATGTATAATTGACATTCTTTCAAACTCCATTAAACAGTTGAATTTAAATCTTAAACTCAAACTGTGTAACAGTTAACCCTTAATTTTGGGATATTAAAAGTTGCTCTACAGTGATACAAATTAAATGATTGTTATTGAATGTTTGGGCTTTCATTTCTAGTTTAACATTATTTTTTTAAACAATGCTGTATGCAAGGATTCTGTCAAATATATAATAATCATGAATGCCAATCAATCAGAATTGTTTGGTCATGAATTCCATTCAGCCGGCCGTACTCACAGCCATAATTATTTCAAAACTATCATTCTGTCACATCATCCATGTGATAACAAACCTATAATGCAGAAAGAAAAAAAACACGTAACGCTCAGTAGTCCCGTCAGATTTGGGGAAATAAATAATTAATTGCATCTGCAGGATTTTATAACCTGTTATAAGCACCCTGTAAACCATGAGTGTGTTCGGTACATAGGGAGAATGTTATGTGCATCCTAATGGATCCATTTAGAGCTAGAAGGAGGCAAAGAGAAAAATACTGCTGAGTCAGTGCCATTTATTATTATATCCAAAGGCCATCTCTCTATATTTTTGATTGGTTTGCCTTCCTGTGCAAACCATTATAACGAGTGGGTTTGAAATGTGTGATGTGCCGCTTTACACCAATGGTGAATAAAGATTTGCAAATGCATAAGTTAATGCGTGAAGTGCTTGCAAAAAGACAAAACATAAGACTTTGGTGATATAAAGAGTAATATGTAAGCATACCTGAGGTTACGCAATCCATAAACCCTATTCTTTGATAACATGAGACTGTGAAGTGTCTCATGAAAATTGTTCCCCAGAAACAGTTAAAACAAATGATTAAAAAAAAAACTCAAAAGTATCAAAATGATCAAATATTCAAAACGGGAGTCGTGATAACAATGATCACAATTACATAACTTCTTCATCCAGTAAAGTAAAATGTTGTCCATGCAGAGGAGGGAGCAATCAACACCAAAACAAGCAGAAATGAAAAGTTAACGGGTGTAATGTTCTCTCAGAACTTTAGTCATTCTGAAACAATTCCAACATGACGAAACATATACATGCGTTTATGAACTTCATTTGATACAAAAGCAACAAAAAAAGTATAGACAATAAGCAACAAATGGCCTCAGTGTCAAGCAACTTCAATACAACTTTGTGGGAACACTCATTCATAAACGTGGAAACCACCGCCCTTACATGAGTACATACAAAAGCGGTCAGAAGAAGTACTGTTATGTCAAAGTTTCTGTGCGCTATAAATATGAAAATTTAAACATTTTATAACAGAATACTTTCAAGTCTACTGAAGCTGTTGACATCAACATGACAAGCATGGCTCAAAGGGTAACACTTACCATCACGTACCCATATTATCATGGTATGACATTTTTTTTCTTTTTCTCTACACAACAAATGAAACAGTTTTTTGCAAAAAAACAGCAAGGCCAAGAAGGTCAAGATTCAAGATGTCCGAAGTCAACAACCATATGTCATCATAAAAACAGTTTCAAATGTATTCTTCCAATTCAGACTAAATTGTCCCTGTGCTCTATGTCAAAACAACTGAAACCCTCTACATTTTCCAATAAAAAGTATATATTTTTTTATTGTTACAATGCAGTTCAACACATTCAGACTTCCCTGTTGTGTTGGCCCAGTGCTTACTATTGTCCTCTGAAGACAACAATGACAACGGGAATGTATCGTACGGCTCGTAACGGTCTTCGATTGAATCCTCTGGTGTGTTAATACTTGTTGTGCCATTCACACTGACCAACACTCACCTCCTCAATGTCCAAGTTCTTTCTGGATTTGTAAATAAACTCTCCGATTGCAACAAAAACGGAGAGGACTAGTCCAGCTGCTAGGACAATAAAGATTCCTCCTATGTTCTCCACACCCAGAGCACTGGCCTCTTTGCTGTCCTCCTCTGGACAGCCATTCCCTCTCCACCATTTCTCCTTCATCATGTGCAGCTTTCCTTCTTCCTGAAGCTGCAAGATGGCGATGGTGATCTTGTCTCTGTAAGGGGAGCCTACAGCAGGAGAACAAAAATAGCATTATTGTCATTAACAGCGTCATAATCTCTGGGTTTGCTTTTCAGTAGACAGATACGTAGTATTTATGGGTATTCTTTGTCACTGTGTAGTTTGTTAATCATCTCTCTTACCGATCGGGGTTCCCACTCCATAGCCTTTTGAGTCTATTAAGCCTCCAATCTGTGTGAGATTGCAGTTACGCTGACTGATGTACTCAATGCTGGTTGACTCCATCAGAAGAGCGTAGTCCGTGGTGAGAACCCTCTGAATCCCCTCGCGGTTGTTTTTCACCAAAGCCGTGTTTTTTCTGCTGCTCATGAATGCCCACATTTTCTCATATGTTGAGATCTTAGATTTCTGTTGAATCAGGAATAATGGAAGGTTAAAACAATACACCTTCAGAGTCAGCACAACAAACAAACAACAAAAGCCCACAACAGGTGATATTGATACATGATCAGTGGCGTGTTTCTAATATTTCAAATGAAAGAAGACTATCTGCTCCTGCATGGCAGGAGATTGGATGTGCAACATCTTTAGTACATTAAATGTTCTCTGGCCATTCAGATGAACTGGTAAATACAGAACAATAAACCTAGAATTGTTTGTGGAAAAATTGTCCATAGTCTTTTAGAAATCTTCTTGTTTAAGGATATGTTAAATACACTAACCCTTAACCATGTTACTGTAATGACTTAGGATTTAGGACTAAGGCTAACAAGCCAGGTATGCTCTTGTTTGCATCCCTCCATCCATTGATGTGCAGTTACTTTCCCAATTACTGTTCAGTGAAAAGTAGATTACCTTGAAAAAGGTCATGGTGGAGCCGTCTCTGACAGCACCATACTCTATTTTGGTTTGTTTGGCCAAGTCGTCTGCTGAGTCGATTGGTGAGTCCATTCTCTCCACAGTGAGGAAGGCAGCCAGATTGGCAGTATAAGAGGAGATTATGATCAATGTAAAGAACCACCATATTCCACCCACTATCCTTGTGGAGAGGGCTTTGGGCATCAGTTCGGATCCTGTAAGATAACAATGCAGGGTGCATTATGAACTCTACAAATAAACACATTACTATACAATAAA
Source organism: Liparis tanakae (assembly GCA_036178185.1). Taxonomy (NCBI): domain Eukaryota; kingdom Metazoa; phylum Chordata; class Actinopteri; order Perciformes; family Liparidae; genus Liparis; species Liparis tanakae. Next base: position 6,815,366 of record CM070099.1, on the reverse strand, counting down.
GATACATGATGTAACACAACATAGCCACAACACTGACAATCTCTCTATATTATTTTTTTCAAGCACACCACAAACATTTTCAAGGGGATGGTCGAAGGTGCTCTACAGAAGGGAAACTACTTCCAGGTATCGACACAGCATTGTGACATAACACTATAATAATTGCAGTGTAGTGGGCCAATACCTTGCTGCATAAGTGCACCAACTCCAAACCAGACACTGTTTATTAGAGTGAAGTTGTTTTCAACCACATCTGAGTCTGGGTTGCAAGGATGAGGGTTGTACCACTCATAAGGAGTAAACCTGAAGACAAATAGTTCACAATTATTGACGTAAATATAACACCATTACTCGATAATGGGCAGCAGTGGGTCAGTGGTTAGCAAGTCCGTCTTCCAATCAGAATATTGGTTCAATATCAGCTGTTGGCCCTAGTAGTTGTGTCCATGAGCAAGACACTTATAACTGAATTGCTCCCTGTAGCTGTGTCTATGGTGTATGATGGTGAGTCACTTTGGATAAAGGTATCAGCTAAATGAAATTGAATGTAATGTAATGATAATGACACCAAATGTAGGGCTTTGGCAACAGCTGATATTTAATCATCTCTACCTGCATTATCATTATTTGTTCAACTCATCTTAAAGACTTACTGTACATCATAACTTTCTTAGTAAATTCTGACGAGGGACAGAGACACATGATTGTGGTGAGTTACTCTAGCAATGTGCCAACAAACTGTAGGTATTTGTTGACTATAAATGAATCCAAATGGTCTATAACATGTTCAACCAAAGTGAAATGTTGTTTTTAGCTAACACCTAGCTAACCTAAAGTTCAACCAACTACAACAAATATATAAAGGTAATTCTATCTGGAGCAATAAGATAGGCATTTAGTACACATACGCTTTAGGTTTTTACCTGGCAATAACAAACAGAACGCAGCTGACACCGAGGCAGGCCAGGAGCACATACATCCAGATATCAGGAGACAGTGGGTTGAGGAAGGAGAACACTCCTGGATTGGTGCCATTGGGTTTGTGGTAGAGGATGCTGATCCCCAGGGTCATGAAGGGCTTGGAGAAATCGATCACTTTTTCCCTCACATATGTGATCGTGAGAGGTGCCACGGCAAGGTCTGCCACCTGATACAGAACAAAAACAGCACGCAGAATTTCAGTTTGCGACGGATTATACCGTGGATTTCGTTGCTCGGATATTCTCTGACATATAATATTGATTGGCACTCACATGATCAATAAGTTCTCGCACCATGCCATTCCACTCCCCCTTGTCATTCTGAGCTCCATATTTGCCATCGGACACCAGCTTTACCTCATAGGAGAAGCCCAAAATGTTGGAGAGCTCTTTGAGCAGGTCCAGGCAGTAGCCCTCAAAGCGATCATTTCCATACAGGGGCTTATCAGATTTCTTGTACATGACATATGGATTTTCCTGGAACAAGGCGCATATCAGACTTCATTAGTTTCATTTAGTTTTGATACATTCCTGATCAAATGCTGCCTGATAATGACTTTGTTTCATACCAGAATAGTTGTGACAATGAGGGTCCTGTTAGCCATTGAGTCAGTCACATTTGTGGATGAGTCCTTGTTGCTTTCTGTTAAGTTAAGGCCTGTTAGGGAGTTCCACACGCCAATCTGTAAGTTTTAAAATATTGAAATAACCACACTCAAAGATCCATAGTTGCCCTGTCCAAATCACCATGACAGTATCACAATAAGGAATGCAAAGAAGGGAAAAGAAACAAGTAGGAAGAAGCACACAACTTACAGTGATAGAGATTAGAATGTGGGGTAGGAAACAAGTAAAAGAATATAAACACATATGCAACTTGAACCCAGTACCTAAACCATTTTTTAAGGGAGACATCACAGAGGGCAGCACATTGAGTAATCTAATAAATAGAGACAATATTCCTCTAGCCTTCCAGGGCAACTAAAGTACAGACCTTTTTCCACACTTTATTCAGGCGGCTGTTGCCCGCGATAGTCTTGCAGAAACAATAAAGAAAAAGCATTATAATCAGAGAGCTCTGAATTTAAATGGGAAAAAAGTAAACGATGATGGTGGAATACAAAAAGAAAGACACATGTCGAAAACAATAACTCTTCTGATGACCAATCAATTCAATTCAATCTTTACTTCAAACTGTTTTAATTTCTTTGTAGTGCAGAGGCTGGTTCATGACCTGCCAAAATTAAGAGGAGCATTGTCAAAGTGTACAAAGAAATTCACAAGTACAGTTCACAATGAATACCAGTCGCTCTTCTCTGTTTGTCTATTCTCTCTACTTGGTTGACCTCTGCTTGGATGTTTACAACAGCAGCATGTACGACATAAACATGTGTCGGATAGTTCACCTTCTCCAAGCCATCTTCCTTGAGGCTGATGACATCTAAATCAAATTCTTTCCTCAGGCCGTCGGTCTTGTTTATAACTATTTGTCCCGTCAAACCGTTCCATTGTGCCTGTGGTAAAGACAGTGCAGAACAAAAAAGACAAAAAAGAAATGAAAACATTTTTCAAAATATGAATAATTGATGAGGCTAACTGCATTTTAATGGACATTTTTGCATTGGCTGAATCTTCAATGGAAATATGAAGTATCTCTCAGAATATAACATGCTGCACATGATGTAAAAAGAGCAGGCAGGCATGGCCTCTGTCTGAGTGGAGAGCAGCGGGTGGGCAGCAGAGCTCAGAGATATTTGAATACAGTTAATAATGAAGTGAGCTCAGCTGAATAACAGTCAGGTTAAATCTCTGTTACTTAAGCTTAGAAAAATGAGCTGTCTCTCTATTTATGCACAGGTGCAGAGAGCTCATTGTTGTATAGGAAGAAAATAATGCACCTTCTGTAGAATTGTTAATGTCCAGCCGCTGATATTTCAAGATTTCATTTTTGTCTTGCTGTGAATCACAGGTGATTAAATTAAAAGAGCATTTCACCACATGACGGAAAGTCTATATCAAACCTCTCCATGTTCCTATGACAGAAGGTGCATTGCATCTAAATGATAATTAATATATTCATAGATTGGTGAAAACAGAAACATGCTGCTGCTCCCTCATTTACGTATAATCACTGACAAACTGGGTACTTATGACTGATAGTCTACAATTTGTTGTGAGCGGTTTCTTCATTCGCCCCGAACATAAAAGGTTTAGAAGAAGAAAGTAGTTCTGAGAAAACTGATTCCTGATGGCCTGTGGATTATTGAGAGCAAGCATAACAGTAATAATGTAAGTTATGTTTGAAAATAGACGTCGCTGTTAGCTTTTTCCAAAGAACAGAAAGCGATAATAATAGCCGAATACATTTGGGAAATAAAGCTGGTATATGAGAGTAGAGCTGTCTCACTTATCTTTAAAGGACATGTGTTGAGGCTCACGGCGGTGTGTGTGCATTAAGAACTAGACATTATTCGGAGTTACACAAACCAAATGCCACTGAACACATGGTACTAGCAAAAGTTTAAAATCACCTCGAATCATATCAAAACTCTCTGAATGAATAAATTACTTCTGAGGTAAGAGGGAAACATTTTATTTGTCCCTCACATATTGCGCAATCTAATCATCTGGTTAATTGCTTTGCTACACCATTTTTGTGTTCTTTTTTAATTCTCAAAATTAATTGGACTCTCTCTATATTTGCCTGAAGGTTTTTTTGTTAGAAATCAATTACAGTTGTATTAAAAAATGCTGAATAACGCCGAGCCTTATGTTTCATCATCTTGTTCTTTCAGCCTCTAAACAGAAACTTACATCAGTCTGTTTGTATCTGAAAATAATTATATTTAATCAACTGGAACCAAAACAAATGTATCCTCATATGTGCAATAAGCGGTATGTGGCAATGCACACACACACACACACACACACACACACACACACACACACACACACACACACACACACACACACATAAGATTAAATTGATGTTTCCTCTTCGTTATGTGACTGACATCCGTTTTTAATGCAAAGATCTTTTGCATCTATAGAAGGTTACAGGGTATCATTTGGTGAAGTTGATCTTCGATTAGACCGCTTCACACAGTCTTATCTCACACATCTGTGACGCCCTTAACCCCTAAGTCCAGACTTATTCATGTCATTAAGTCTCTTTTTAAATCCTCACCAATCAAAAGAATCTCTGTCTTGACCATGTGTTGGTGTCATTACTGTTCATGATTGATGACATGGATCTTCTCAGATTGGAAAATCCAGATGGTAAAAAGGGATGAGAATGAGTTTCAACACACGACTGAAACCTCGCCGATTATTCAGGAATATACTGCACCGAGCATCGGTGCCATTTCACTCCTGCCGCAGGCCTCGACACCAAACCTTCACAAACAAACATGCTCTGCATGTTTATTGGTGGATTTTGGAAAATAGTTCAAATACACAAAGTTGCACCTTCTTATCTTGAGCTGAGTTCTTCATAAAACCTTCTCTGCCTTAACTATTGGTATTAAATATCTGATACAGCCTTGATTCCTGCAGGGTGAATAGTAAGTTTGAGCTCCCTCCCCGACGCATTCAGAGTGTAGGGTGAGCCAGAGAGGAGCACCCCTGAAAACAATGACTTGCTCAAGGGCACTATAGATAACATAGTTATAACATACAATCTGAGACGATCATATCAGTAGTGTGTATACTTTACTGTATATGTTTTAACCAGTTTAACTTAAATATTGTAAACTAGGCTACTGTTGATTATTTTTCAAAGCTAACCAGCGATTTTGAATGCATTTTCCTTCAGTACAGTACCCAGTTCACTTTGCAGAGACCTGGACATGATTTTCTGTAATAAATCCACCACAGTGTTTTGATTGTTGTCCATGTTACATTATTACTGTGTGGTAATATAGTGCAGACATAAATCAAGAATGTTTCAAAGTTCTTGATACAGTAAAACATTAATTAAATCAAATTGTTGTGGTTCCTACCAGTTAATACCATCACCTTCTAGGTCTGAAACACATTATGTTTATGTAAAGATATGGATCACAAGTCTAATGACAGCAAATATCGGCTCAGGCTTTACACTTGAAAAGTTAATTTAGTCACATACTGCTCTCCGGACTATTTGACATTTCCTGTGCACCTCATTATTCTGTCTGCACTTGCAAATGAATATGTTTTTCAATTTGAGTTTTAATGACCTAAAATCTACTCTACAGGATACTTTACAATGGCATCTTTCAAACTGAGAATCTAAAACAAATATATTTTAGAACGAGTATTAAGGGAAGATTAATAATTATCATTATCTTATTATCCAAGCCTGTTTTTATTGAGTACCCTTTATACAAAGTTACACTAGTATCAGTAGCCTTCTGAAAACCCACTTATCTAAGAAACCCCCAACCTGTGGAACATGACGTCAATCCCTATCTCCAGAGAGACATGATGTCAAATCTAATCTAATCTAATCTTAAATTATTCATCTGAATATTCACGCTCCTTTTTTTATGACATCATAACTTCTAACTCTATTGTGTCGGCTCCTGCAGCCAGCGAAATTAAATTGGCTTTGAAATGGATGCACGGATGGATGGAAGAAGAAGGGCCAGTGTCACACATTCATGAACCAAACTCACGTCTTTGAACATGCTCATAAAGCGAGATCCAAAGCGCCAGGGTTTATGTCGGTGGCACTGAAGGGAGCTGACAGTGATTTGGGAGGCCCGCTGCGAGGCAGCAGCCACCATGTAGACGGCGTCGTACATTAGAGCTGCTTCTGTCTGAAAGAGAAACATGGCCGTCAGCGTCCATCAGCAGGGATTCAATCATGCACTTATAACATAAGGAGTGTAGCTGTACTGTACACGCACAGCACTTATGTTTTTTAAAAGCAGCGCCGGTTTTGCAAACTGCACGGAAGGCAATCAAGCAGAACACACAACCAGCAACAATAAGCCCAATGTGGTGAGCAATTGGATTCAAAACACCTCACACCAGCAACATGGTGGACTACTTTAACGCTTGTTGATTATGTCCGGATGTTGAGAACTACCTTATTTGATTTTGGAGCATAGTTGTTGGTAAAGAAATCAACTTGGCTGAAGACAAACAGATTGTTTTCCAACCTTGCTCAGCTGACAGGCTCAGACTTTCCAGTGATTTTCCATTTAAAGCCCCACTATGTAGTTTTTCCCTTGTAGCGCCCCCTTCAGGTATTTAACGTTTACTTCAGTGTTGTAAATACCGAGTTACGATATATCAGGGGTCGGGAACCTCTGGCTCTCGAGCCATATATGGCTCTTCTGGAGACGGCATATGGCTCTTTTGAGTTTGAGTAAAAAAAAAAAAAAACTCTGTCCACAACTCTGTAATTTTCTCTATCGCGCCAGATTACAGCAGAAGTAATGTCAGGTCCCTTTCTTAAAGACGTCTTAGTTCTTTTATTAAACTAAACGTCTGTTATTGATCGTCTCCACAGCAGCGTGTCTCTCTGTCTCTACGCGTCGCGTAGCGGAGCAAATAAAAAGTCACCTGTGAGGTGGACTGGACTATGTGACGTTGCGTAATCACTGCCAGAAAAGCTGGAAGTACGACCGGGCGGCTCAAAAATGTTACATAGTGAAGTTTTTTCCCCACAGACCCCCGATGGCAGTGGCGGAGGCAAATGGCCATATTAAAAATCATTGTAGCGGCACAAGCTTTTTTCAAGCTGTTATTTTAAGGTGGAAAAGTTACATAGTGGGGCTTTAATGTTTAGGTTTTCACAGAATAAACTCTCATTATTTTACTTTTTAAGCAAGTTTCTTACAGTAGGCTGGATGACCAATTCAAATAGCATTAGAGAGGACATTGTTTGGATGAGAGACAAAGCTCCTGATGCACCTGGTGGGCCTTTGGCATGCGGAATGAAACGCAGAAAGCAAAGTCGCTTACTGTCATCATCCCCTCCATCAATCCAATCTCTGCTTTGGAGGGAGACTGCAGTCGCTCCATGGCCCACCTCTCCACCACCGAGGCCACCTGTGGACTGTCGATGTTGAGCAGTCTGAACCCCGTCATGTTGACCCCGCTGTAGCGGTACGGCTCCAGGTCGAGGGAGAACAGGTCCTGTAGTAGTTCAACATCATCAGTGTAGAATTAATGTGATCCTTAAAACATACACAAAAGTTATTCAGCAAGGGTAAAGGGACAATTTGCTATGGAATTACACCAAGGGCAATGAAAACATCCAACAATGTTTTTTTGAAAAACAAACCACAGATGTTTAGGTTCATCTGCATAATCTTTGCATAATCACAAGGTGAATGAATATGCAGGGGTCGGCACGCGTAGGACAGAGGGACCCTCTATTCAATGGCTCAGTGTTATTATATGCACGTCAACAAGCTTTTTAATTCCTGTTTCTGAGAAAAACTAAAAAAGGCAACGTTCCTGTGCACATAAATAAATAAAAAACAATCACTTTGTTCTTGAGATGCAGAAATGTGGCTCGAAAACAGAATTCTCACCAATGTAGTGAAGAAGAAGTGGTAATATTCAGTCATCATCCCCATGGACAAGATCTATGTAGATAAAGAGAGAACACATTCACATGTCTCTCCAAGCAGCCAGTTCACAAACTGTTCCAACCACATCTGTTACCAAGAAACTCTTTCAAATTACAAACCAAACATTTTATAAATTGCCTCATTTAGAATTCTTGTATCTTGTTTTACTTAAAGTCTGGCTCAAAAGGCTCTGCTTCGATTTGGCAATAATCATAGGATTTCTTAAGATGATAGAAGAAGACTAAACTTGCACGAGTAAATATTAAACCAAAAGCAATGCAGAAAAACAAAAATAATTCAGACTGCTCTCCACTGAAAGATTCAAATTGAAGTTCTGATACAACCTTGCACTTTGGGTGTCAAATTATGAATTAAATCCTGAGGGCGATGACCTTTGCCTAGTGTAGGCTACATGCTGCGAGACGTTTGTCGTTCACCTGCTTGAGAACATTGGCTGACGTTTGGTACGAGCAGTCAAAGATGACGTAGAACTCCTTCCCCTTCTTCATCTCTTTCAGCAGAGGACGGGCATCTTTACTTCCCGTTGGCAGCTGGCGGATCTTGATCTTAATGCTGTATCTGGATGGAGCCTTGATCAACTCTTGCAAACGAATCAGTCCTTAAATTAAAAGCCAACAAGGCAATAATTAGGCTCAACAATCCCATTTACAACACACCCACCCTATGGAGACATTTTACTATAAATAAATAGGTTATTTATGATGTAGTGGAATAAAGGCTATGTAATTAATACATGATCAACTTTGGATTTTATTTGAGTGTTTTGGTTTCATGGTATCTGCTTGAGTAAATGCACGTTACAGTCTAAATCTACATGCATTTAGATTCACAGTTAAGGTGTTTATTCTGGAGACAATAAGCAAAAAGAAAATCCAAGCTAACAATGATCCTATTCTCCTTTTTATTTATCCAGTATCTCTGTCGGACGATATAAAAAAAGGGTTCCCCTTTTTCATCGATTGAAAACATGTCAATTTCGCAAGGTTGGATACAATTCAAAATTTTGCAATGTAATGCTAGAATATAATGTAAGCGTTCCACAACATAACCCATTGGTTATAGCAAGTGGCACACATTTAAAGCTTCAAGGCATGGGAACAGGTTTATCATCAGTATCTTGAATGAAAGTTCACTTTATTTGAGAATATGGACAGAAAACACCATAAAACCCAGCTGAACTTATGAGTAGAATTTATTATCTTACCCACACTTCCATGGTTTGCTATTCCCATTGTTCATATTACAAACACATGAAGCGTAGAAGAGAGATAAAGTCTCTAACTGGGCACAACAATTAACAATCATTTCAGTTGGGTAATTTTTGTAATGTATTGCTTCAGCGTCATCACTCTATTTTGAAAGTGGTTTAACATTTTTTCCCTACATCGTCGCTAATTTGGCTAATTTAATGAGGCACTTCTTCACTGTGAGCACTGTCGATTACACTCAGGTCAATTGTCATCATGTCCACCCGACAAAAAGGCTTTACTGTTGAGTCCTGTCAAAATGAATACCAATAAATGTACATTATATAAAATATATAATCGTCACACAATGTTTTTTGCACGCAATCCATTAAACACTTTCCAAAGCTAGCCTGTAATTCACTGAATTGTGAAAGTGTTTCCCAGAAGGATTAGCATGCTCAGGTTAGTGTGACAGTCTGTTGCTGTGTGCTTAGATTCTGTGAATGGAGGTGCTAAAGGTGGTGTAAAGGTGGTATTGAAAGTGATAAGCGAGGTGATCTCACACAACACACATTTGATGTGGGATGATGGTTGTCGATGATGCTGATGTTGGTTAAATTATAGTGTTGTGCGATATTAAACACAATCTTTTTTTTTGTCATTCAACACCTACAGCTCCCATGAGATTTTGTGGCCAGGACTTGTTGAAGCTAATATTGTTCAAGTCAGATTCCTCCATGTATAATTAACAACAACACCAGTTTTACTGCAATCATTGTACAATTCTTCTCATGACTTGGGTTGGCATTACAAACAGTGGGGGTCCCTTCTGCCTCCCACCAACAGACACTTTAGCGTTTAGGTCACTACTACATGATGCAATCAGCTCTACACAAACATGTACAAGAACTAACTTCCTCAAACGAACTGTTATCTATCGCGCAATTACCGCTTGGAACTTACTACCTTTCGTTTAACTCACATAAGTAATAATTTTTCATTCAAAAAACAATTAAAAGCGCACCTAAGAATATTCACCGCTTGACGTATTCTATTGCTTTTTAGTCATCTGATTTTTCTTTTTCTTTTTCTTTGTATGAATTAAGTTGAATTGCATAACATAACATATATCTGATCCGTCGACTGTACTGTGCATCTGACTGCACTATTGTTCACTTTGTTGTACTATTTTTAACTGTTTGTTTCACGATATGTTTTGTATGTTTTTGTATGTATTGTATTGCGTCCTTTCTGTAGACCCCAGGAAGATTAGCAGTCGTAAAGGCGTCAGCTAATGGGGATCCAATAAATAAATAAAAAAGAATAAATACACGTGCATACTAATAACAATAAATTCCCGAATTGTTGTTAATACACTCACGTTGTCAGATATTTGGACATATTTTACATTGTTTCACTGCTTTACTGTTTTCTACTCACCAGTTGCATCCTCATAGACAATGGTGACCGTCTTCCACTTGTAGTACTGCACTATGTCCAGCACAGCTCTGCTGATGGAGCTGTATTCCGGATAGAGGTTGATGAAGAAGCTGTCTTTGTTGTCCACTGATGGGTGTTTCCAGCGTGTCTGGATGTGAGGGACTTCCAGGGCGTTACAAATAGACTGCACCGCACTGACGGATGAGCTGTGAGAGGGGCCAAATACGGCCCCGACGCCCAAAGCCAGCTGGTCACAGGCTGAAGTAATGAAACAGAAAGTGAAGAGAGAAAATAACAAATGACCAAAAGGAGAGACACTTATCAATTAATTATTCAACACAGAGAGCTTCCAGAATTAAATGAGATCATCCTTACCTCTTCTTGAGGCCTCAAAACTGTCATATAGGTTTATTCTCTGGATGTCATAGGTCAACGTGGTGTTTGGCATTAAGGTCCGGTTCCTGTTTATGTTGGTTACAGCAAATTTAAAGGCCAGTTCTTCAACACTAATCGGCACATTCTCAAGCGTCTCAAAGATGCCTCCTGGAGGAAGAGAAGAAACGGTGGTGGTGAGACAGTAAAACAATCAGATCACACCAAAGGCATACGAGAGAATCTATTAATCTAATGACAACTTCATTCTGACGGTTGTATAATAATGTGGCCGATGTTCTATGTTACTTCGACCACATGGTGCCACTAAGGGATCTCGTTCAGAGAAACGCTTGACCTTTACTGACTTCATCCTATTTTAATGGTCTGAATTTTGCCGTGTGCGATGATTTGGCGAGGTAGACATGTTTCACCATCTGTTCATTATCCAGCAGCTTCACAGCTAATCTATGCAGGGACGTAAGATATCCAGTAAAACATTATCTTGGCAGACATTTAATAACATACAATGCCATCTTTTTCCGCGCTCTCCTTTCCTTTGCAACTGCTATTCAAACCGCTGCACTCATTTACCTCACAATCTTTTTCAATGTACTGCTCTAGACAACAATCACCTTCAATGAAATCATACTCATGCTTGTGATTCATATCATATAGTGAAGACGCAAAACATAATGTAATTTACTGTGAGACGTTTTTCTGTTCTGTTCAGGCTGCCAAAACACTGTTGCTCGGAAAGGCTGTCTTCCATTATAACCCTAATACTTTACTTTCTAAATAAATGATGTTTTCTTCTCCACCTGTTTCTTATTTACTGATTAGTTTCCGGACTGACTTCTCTGTTATGTGGATGTTTGTGTGAAATGTGAATATTAATCCTATGTGACGTTGAAGTCTTATGATTTGTCACTGCCACTTGATAGGTCCAAATATGTTTTTACTATCAAATTTGGTGGTCAGGCTGTAATAATCCAGCATTACTTAAACTGTTATATTATTTAATAAATGCCTCCAAGGTGTCACTGCTTATAGAGAAGCTGGTTCATTGCCCTTTATTCTATCACAGTGTAACAGAAGAAGGACTGGTAGGTTGCACTGAATTAACATCAACATCATCCACTCCTCTCGTGTAAATACTGCACTTTGTATATTTGCTGAAACATAATCAGCCGTGCAAGAGGGATTTTATTGTCATGTTTGTCTCTATAGTCATTATTTTAAGTACCAACTAGCGCCTGAAGATAGCACGAGGGGGTGCTCTTCAGAGCACAACCAAGTCCATCATGCAAATTAATGTGGAAACCTGATCCTCAACTGTCAACATTTATGTTCAAGATACATTTCTCTTTTAAATACATTTGTGTTCAGCTGGCTGTGTGTGCCAGAGCCAGAGGGAGGGGATTGTGTCAGAGTTGAGGAGATCATTCTCAAAAGCGTCCAACTCTTTTAATCCACTGCGCTGCTCCAGAAAGCGGACGGCTCTAGCATGCCATGGCTGGCAATATGGATATACTGTATATTGAGCCCAAGCTCATCATACAATGTTTTACATTTCCGTTACATAAAGCGCAGCATGAAGAGCATTAGGATTAAGGCTAGAAAAATATTGGATTGTCACTGGATTGTCACCACCTGCATATAGGGATGCAGACTTGGGATTCAGTTCTTATCCCTGCTGAAAATGCCCCTGCACGTTGATTTCACCCAAGCCTTTCAAATGTAAAATATGTGAAACATCTGTGCCTCGAGTGATAGGATTTCTCAAGTAATACTTTCAATGTTAAATATTTGTTCTCACCGCGTTCACATTCATCAGTGCAGTTCAACTGGGTTATTCAGTTTTTTTATTTATCCTTAAACAAATCAGACATTAACATTTTAATGTTTTGATGTAGGACAAATCATATATGAACACAAATTGTGAAGATACCATTTTAAAGTGACAATAGTTTGCAAATGTCCCCCCTTCAATACTGAGGCTATATGGCTGTAATTGCACTCTCTAACAATGTTTGAAGACTTGCCTGCAAAATTGTGATTGATTTGGAAGGAGAAAGAACCTTTAAAAGCTCCCCTTGAGATCTGGATTGTGAAGGACCTTTTTCTTTGGTGTAGCATAGCTTCAAACCCCAAACTGAGAGCGCCTTGTCTGGACTTCCATGGTCACTAAAAGCATGCTTGAAAGAGCCAATCCTTGTGATGGTTACCAAGCCTCACTGAGCAGCTGCTAGGGTCCATTAAAGTCCTTCACTCTTTCCACGGAAATATGGAATTTTTATTCCTAAATCAAAAAATATGCCACGGAAATCGTTGATGTGTTTTGAATGTACAAATGGAAATAAACATGGTTTCGACCAGCATCACAGCATCATTTCCAATCAACCATTTTGTTTTCCATGACATACTTAAAACAGGGCTTTAAAAATGGATGGTGCAGTTAGTGTGAAAGGAATAAAATAGCTGCTGCTATTTACATTTTCTGATTTACATTCTCGTAGCTGATCTCTAATCACACTCATTGTATGCATCCATCTCCGATGCAGAAGCTAAAATATGTATCGGCAAAGTCTATTACATGGACAAACTAAAAAATTAAAAATCTAAATGTGAGACTCACCACAAATGACAAAAAAGTGATCTTATAAATTCTGCATTTATTAGTAGCTTTTAATAATATATTGATTTGCCATACCAGGCCATTCATTTACCGCCTCCTTCAGAAATACATTACTGTAACCTCATTGGCAATCCTAAAGTAGGTCTATAGGATTAAACATGAATACAAACAGACCTATTAGCAGCTGGCAGCATCCACTCTGGAGAAGCTGCTATCTATGATGAAAGAAAACACATGTATCCCTCCTCACTACCTGAGAACCGACCTTTAATTTGTTTGCAGATGGTCTGCAGCTCAGCATGAAAAGCACCGGTCCAACCAATCAGTGCTGGTAAACATCAGCAAAAGACTACAAAATATTGACAGTGTGTAAAGTAGCTGAGCTCTTTAGACAACACATTATTAATACACCTGAGATGAGTTTACACTGGACCAGAACATGACCGATCCATCTGTTACCTTGGTTATTGTGCAACAGATAAAGTAAATATAATCACGCTCATGACCGCTCATGAAATTGATTTACAATAAAGCTTATACATGTGGTTGAAAACTGAGAGTGGAAATCATCAGTCTTATCGCTCATGTGCATTTTTTTATTAAAAGCCCCAACGAAACATTATGAACATATCGGCAGAAAAATAATTAATTTAGTCTCTCCCTCAGGCTTTAACATTTATGAGCCAATGAGATTGAGTCAACATTGATTTCCAGAGCGGCATTATGTGAGTTCCTCTACCGTTGAGCCAGACATCTCCTTTTGTGTAAGAAGAGATATCCGCACAATTAAAGCTATGCAGAGTTTTCACTTTATTATTGACCTTAACAATCCTACAATTGTAGCTAGACCTGGGAGGGAAGCTCGTTGACCAACATCTGGTGGCCGGGCCCAGATATGGAGCTAAAATACCAGCGTTGAAGCTGCTGCCCTGTGGGCTCCTGTCCACGAGGTTTTCAATTCCCACATCTGTTCAAAGTTTATCTATTGTGCATCCCGAGGGAGGCTAGGGACATGCAGTCTGAGTGCAAGTGTAGTGTGAAGGTAATCTGTGCTTATTGTTGAAGCAATCTGAGAAGGATGTTGCAATGATTGCTATGGCAACAGCGGCACATGTACAATTTGTACCTCCGATGAATTTTGCTGGATTCTTATTTTCTTTATGTTTATTTTGGGAGTTTTGCGTTTAATCACTAATGGCATATGACACGATACATTCAAGATCATCTAAAAATAAGCTTTGAGAGTGGACTTTGAGACGATCAGCGAGACTTTAAGAAACATCAGCAAACTGCCCCAGGGAGGAGAGGGAGGAGAACCGAGATGCAAGCAAAGCTAACAGGTAGAACCTGAGGCAACTCCACTGCCCAGCACGCTCCTGGCTCTCTGCTGTCGGATCGCAGGAAAATAAAATTAATAAAATAAACAAAATAAGCCTTTCTGGCTTCATCGTTGATCCCAGATCAAGCTACACTTGACAGGCAGAGTGCAGGTTGATGGGCAATGTCTTTCATATTGGAATTGGATTTTTGACATATCATCTGGCTAGATATTTTTTTTTGTTTGCTGCTGTTTATATTTCTTATAATAATAATAATAATAATAATAATAATAATAATAATAACTTTATTTATATAGCACCTTTAAAAACAAAGTTTACAAAGTGCTCCACAGAGTCAAAGCAAAACAAGTGGAATAGTAAGAAACCAATATTACATTTTAGAGTATATATTAAAATAAAATAAAAAAATATATAAACAAAAAAATTACAAATAAATTACAAATAAATTACAAATAAATTAAAAACAGACAAACTAAATTAGGGGAACCAAAGTCCTGCAAAAAAAAGACTAGATCACTTAAAAGCTGTTATATAAAAATGGGTTTTAAGAAGTGATTTAAAAGATGAGGCAAATAAAACAAATACACACAAATGTACTGCTGTTTTTGTTTTTGATTTATTTATCATGTGTTTGTTGTGTTACAAATGGACTACAACGGAGTTATGTTGTGCATCCCCGTGTCACATAAGGACAATTAATGACCTTAAATAAAGAAGGCGCCCTTTGTGGCATGGCTGGGCCAACACTTTGAGGAGCTCTCAAACCCGTCCAACACGTTCACCGTGGAGAAGGCAGAGACTCAAGGAAAACTCGGGAGAAAATCTACATCCATGGCAGACCTGGCTGAGGTAGTCAAAAAGCTCTTCAGTGGCACGGCGCCAGGGGGGGATGAGATTTGCTCTGAGATGCTAAAGGCTCTGGACATTGTTAAGCTGTCTTGGCTGACCACATCTTCAGTTTCAAGTGGAGTTTGGGGACAGTGCTTGTGGAGCGGCACACTGGGTTGACGGTTGCCATGTTTAGAAAGAGGTACCATACAGTGGGCTCCAATTATCGGGTATTACACTGCCCAGCGTCTCCAGGAAAGTGGTCCGTAAAGGAGGCTTTGACCAATTGTCAAACCTCAGATCCAGAGAGCTGTGTCCTATACTCAGCACAAAGTCTAAAACAGTTCCAGTTGCAGTTGGCATTTGGTGTCCCTTGTCACTAATTCTCTTTGTGTTTTGTGATGGATGTGTTTTTTGGGATGAGTCAGTCCTTTCAAGTCTGAGGTCATGGTTTCCTACCGTGAACAATCCATTGTTCCATCCGGGTTGGGAGTAAGTAACTGCCCCCAGGCTGGGAGTTCAAGTATCCTCCGGGTTTTGAGGCGATTCAATGCAGGTGCTGTACGAGACAGTTGTGGACAAGATTAGGAGCTCTAAAAGCTCTTCATAGACCCATCTATTTATGTTCTGTCCCTCATCGATGATCGTGAGGGTTGAGCTCCAACATCTAGAGGGAACTCGGAGTGGTGTAGCTTTTACGTCGATAATTGTCTCCTGCCATGATGCTGTGGGCTGTAAACAATCCTGTGTAGCTTGTCTGGACACTTCTTTTACTGTAACTCTAGAAATTTGTCAAAGGATCATTTTTCCATTCTGCACCTTTCATGGAGTTGAAAAAACTAATACTGTAAATGGAATTGGTTTCAATGGTGATGCAGAGACAATAGGGTATAACCTTCTCACACTTTCTGTTTGCAGATGACACATGGATCGATGCTCTTACTTAGAAGGATATTAGCAAGCAAATAAAAAATTGCACAAGAAAGGTTGGAGGTTTTTGGGATCATTTATACTTTAGTAAATACAAGTTTAAGCTTGTAGGTGCAGAGGTGCAGGTAAAACTATAACGTAGGAGCAGAAATTACTAGACATGTTTTGTCTTGAGAGACACCGTAGTGTGCATTGTTGAAGAAGAATGCAATCATCCAATCACAATCCTCAATAATATAATATCTATATAGCTGCATATTTTAGCCCAACTTCGCTTCCATTGAAAAAATATTTCTTGTAATTGCAGAGTTCACTATTTCTCATCAGGGCTTTATAATTATTGCAAACGAAATGTTGCTATAGCTACTGTTAATTAGTTTGCAATATAATGTCTCATCTTTAATAGGCCAGACAATGCTGTGGGGAAATGCATGCTAGGAGGTCACAAAAACAAAATATTCTCCTCCTGCTGCAGGCAAATACTGATGAAGCCTTAGGCTTTGCTTTTAACTAACGTCTGTTCCTTCTTCCAGGGCTCAGAGAAAGATAAATAACAGGGTTCGGGTTTAGGCAGCTGGGTGGACCTTTTTTAATCCAGAAATCAAAAGTAGGAGGTTAATATTAAGGATCTAATATTTAGGCCCTGATTCTAATCTGTGATGCTGTGACTCTGCAATTATCACATAAATGAGAGTCTTTTAAGGCAGAGGAACACAATGACGTAGTGTTTTGCTTACTGCCTTCTCCCCATCCTGGGCCGGTTCCCAGTGAGACTCCCAACCCCCACCTCAACAACACCACCACCACCACCACTCCAACCTGGGCTCATGCCAGACTGTGAATGAATGAGGAGGTCCTAACCAGCCTAATATCTTCGTTTGATGTGGAACACTGAGGTTTCTCTGTTTATAGGGTAGCTGCTTGCGACCCAACAACAACACATTTAGACTGGAAGAATAAAAATCATGTTGAATAATCTGTATCAAATCTACCTAATTTAGGAATTAACACTTTAACAAACAGCACGACAGAGTGGAGGCCGAGCCACAAGCGGCTGTTTCTGTGCTCTCCCCAACGATAAGTACCATATTTGAGAAAGAGACTTTCTGTATGAAGAAGATTATTGTTAATTGTTTAAGTGCTTGTAGGAGAGGATTTATCATTCTTACCCACCCCATTGAAAAGAGTGGAAGCCAGTCACAATCTGATGGCAGCATTTGCCAAGACAGAGAATTGTTAATTGAACGAAGCCACACACCATATGGGAGAGATTCTGATGTGTGCGGGTCATGAAGAGAATGACAAAGATTAGGTGGCCTTGGAGAGTGATAGATGATTTAGAGAGATTAACAATATGCAGAACAGATCGGGACTGTTAGAACAGGGAGGTGGTACTGGTCTATTAGCCTTCAAAATTATGTAACTAAACAAGTTGAAAGGATTTTTAAAAATGTGCTTTGGGCCTTGAACATAGCATAAAGTCCTACGGCCTGAATTAAAAAATATATTTTTTGTGATGTAATCTTCTTACTCACTAGAGAAATGGAGGATAACCAATGGGAAAGGAACAGAGACCATTAATTTGCCAGCAAACACCAACTCATTGTCACAAAGTTACATCAGGAATCAAAGGGGAATAGTTGAAGCAAGATCTCTGTTTGTCTAATTACTCGTAAAACAGAGGTCTTGTCATCTCGCAAAGGCTTCACAGACAACTTTGCACACAGATTTGCAGTCATAGGTGTCAATGTGCATCATTATACATATGCACTAAGTCTAATTCACTTTGATTGTTTGTTATTTGTAGAAGAAAGCCTCAGTTTCACCCTGTACTCTCACTCTGTATCCATTTCACATTCCTCAGCGCCAAGTATATCACTATGCATCCTTTTAGATGAAGTCATAGGCCAACTTAATCACTCATCTGCCTCTGACCGGCCTGTCAACATGGCGGAATCAAGATTTAGCCAACATTGGTGGATTAACAAGGTTTGTATGACAATCAATAGAGATGTTTTATGTGGACTAGCTGGCATTCTGTCCCCAGTGCACCTATCTTGTGAAAAAAAATCCATCAAACTTACTGTATAATGATACTTTACAAATTGTCACAACGAGATAGTAAGTCTCCGAAGGATTTCTTTTTTTTCCTGAATGACCGTCAATAAAAGATTAATGTTGAATAACATATGGCACGCACCTTTATGTGCATTAGGGTTGTTACAGGTTGCTGATAATATAATTGCATCATCCAGTGACAAGAGTATTCTAGTCACAGAGCAACACATACAACTAAAATGCATCGCAAATGTATCCTTAACAAAGTGATTCTTTATTTCATGTTTTGGTTGATATTGCCATAACTGAAAGGTTATCCTGCTCCCATCAACTGACCCACAACACCTGTGATGCACAATTGCTATGAATAGATATGGTTGCATGACATCCATGTTTATGATTTCTGCATGTATTACCCTGGCTGTGTCTAATTAAATACTATATGTGTTTGGTCATCTTTAGAGAGAAGCAACACTACTCTGAGATATTGGAAATAATATATGATAATTCCACAAAACAAATCTTATTTTTTCACTACATCCATAAAGAAAGTTAGAGTCCTGAAATGGCCCTCAACCAAGGTATTTTAATCATATCATTGAATATGGATCAAAGCATATAGTGGCAGTATTTAGATTAACAAAAAGTAATGACATTAAAGAAAACTCTAACAAATGTTGTACTTACCAATTCTCAGGACCTGCTGCGAAGTGAGCCAGAACTCTCCTATAAAGTACAGCAGTGAAAATAATGGTCCCTTCCTTTTCGCCATGGTCCTCTCTCCAGAGTCAAATTTAACATTGATACCAGTTGTTCTGCCCTCGGTAATTCATGCTGATAACTTGCCAGTCCTTGTATCCATAACACACATATACTGTCAACTGACCCACATCCATCCCTCACACATTGTGAGAAAAAACAACAACAAAAATACACACTCCACCTGCAGCTGCCACTGTTCAAAATAACTCCAGTTTTTCCATTCTAAAATCCTCAATGTGCCAGTGATGTTTTGCTTCCCATATTCACTCTCCACACATCCCTCTTATCTTTTTTTTTTCTGGCGCACACTTGAATTGTAGGCTGCAACTAAGGAGGAGGACCGTGACCGGGGCTCCTCCTGTAAAGCTTGCATGAATACGAATTGACATTTCTGATTATCACTTTCAAAATAAAATTTGAATTTAGGCTTGGCAATATCACAATATTTAAAATATATTGTGATATAAGACTAGATAATTGTCTTAGATATTGAAAAAAATTAAGCTGTAAATGTATTATTTTCCTGGTTTTGCAGGCTGCTTTACAGTAAACAGATTTATTAACTTTGTTATTATATCCACATTACTGATAATTGATTATATCTTTTCTTGTAAAACCATGCAGTAGTGTCGCAATATTGAGGGATTTGGTGAAAATATATTGAACATATCTAAAGAAGATTAGGCTGCATATATGTCTGTCATTAAATGTGTGAGATAAACAAAATCCAAGCATCAAATACAATGTTGCTGCAGATCACACTCCAGATTAATATCTAAATGATTATAGATAATTTCACAATGCATATTGCAGTATGTTTCTTATTTGTTTATTGTAGACAATTTAACCGTAAACCTTTCCATTGCTGTGCATATTAAATATTATGTATTAATTAAATCAATCTTACATTTTCCATACTTTTCCCTGCCTGTACCTAATTCCCATATTCAACTCAACATCTGTTGTTTATAATTCTATCTCAAAGGCTTTAGTCACATAAATACACCATTAATGTTGTTTCCCATTGGTCAATGAATATCCCTGCGTGTGAATGATTTTATTTTGAAATAGAACATGCCTCGTTTCCGGCTTTGCTCTTCCTGTCCTTGGCTGACTTGACACAGCTGAGCGTCCCTCCCGTGCAGGAGCTCAATTGAGGGCAAAAGCAAGCTGCTAATCCGTAAACATGGATACGTCTTGAAGATTAACTTCAAATCTGGCAACATTCGACCTCGACAACGTCTTTGCTTTGCTACACCGAGGAATGATTAAATCTTTGCTCCAGTCCTGATAGAAACGAAAATCTAATCTTCAGATGGTCTGTGCCCCCTTGAACATTGACTACCTCAAACTGTGTATCTGACACGGTCTCATCGTAAAGTAAAGTCAAATGTTCATGTTGTTACCTCAACCCACTAAAGTTCTCTTGGTTGCTCACCTGCACCAATCAGCTAGTGGCGGTGATGCTCAAAACTACTGCTCCCAAAGCAAGGCAGAAGCATCACAGGTGTGTTATGGGTATTGGGGATTAGTGTAATCTCAGTCCCTGGTATTTAATTCACCGGAAATTAGCTCATAGTTGAGAACAAATTATATATTTTCTATTTTACACACTTAGTGCAAGAACATCCTCAATTGGCAAACCATGCAGTAGAATGTTGAAGTCTCCACTGGACATGTACAAGTAAAAGAGAGCTGCCCATGGTGTAGGACACTCATCGCATTGTCTGATGCCCTCTTGTGGTGACTAATGACACTATTGTATGGCGTTAACTATAACCGCCATGAGTATTGCTTTTATCAAGCAATAATCACAGCACATGGAGTGTGTGCTGGAGTTGACCCAAAGCAGATTTATATACATTAAAACCGTTCATTCACACTCCTCTGTGTCTGTGAATACCCATTCAAGTAGTCTCGCTGTTTACAAAAACATATTTTGACGGAAACAGTTTAAAATAAATCGACTTTGAGTACAGTAGGCCTGTTACAAAAAATATTTAAAACAACATCTATACAACTACCACGAGATCTTTAGTGACATTTATTTTGTTCTTAACATTTACAACATATTTCATCTCTGACGTTCCGACATATTTCTATTCTCCAACACATATCGCTCATTCTAGCAGCAAATATGGACACTATGCAGGGAACCGTTTTTAACAGGTTGTCAGTCCATCAAAGGGCTTATATAGGCTATGGAATTGACCTGATCTGGACATATATTTATAAAACTGCTGCTCCTTACGGAAACATAAATTCCACACAAAGCCACTAACCCTTAACCCTAAATTGA
This sequence comes from Liparis tanakae, assembly GCA_036178185.1. Classification (NCBI taxonomy): domain Eukaryota; kingdom Metazoa; phylum Chordata; class Actinopteri; order Perciformes; family Liparidae; genus Liparis; species Liparis tanakae. The sequence goes on along the minus strand of CM070099.1, from coordinate 6,793,945 downwards.
ACTCCACCTGTAATCATTCAATCATAGTTACAATGACATCACAACAGTAAAATACCTTAAACAACTAAAATAATGAATGCATTGAAACACAAACACATACAATGATAACAACAGAACATTTAAAAACATTATGAATAGATGGTTCAAAATATGCAAAAGATATGGCTACAATGTTCCATACAGATAATGTGTCATACATCTCTATTTAGAGAAGTATACAATATCACAAATACAAATTACAAAAAAGTGTGTGCATGATAGAAACAAGATACTCTGGGCATTAAGATAATTATAATATAAGCATAATACATATAATTGTACCTTCATTTTGACAATAGTGCATAGAAGTTTAAATTAACTTGTGTTGAAAAGCATAGTATTGTGTGTGTGTCTTTAATGTTCAAGCAGCAATAAAAACTAACTGACAATCTTTGTTTATATGTATACACCTGCACTGCTCTCACCGTGAGGCCCCGGTTGCATTCTTGATGCTTTATATCCTATGAAAACAGGAGTGTGTGGAACCGGATGAAAACTGGACTGGTAGGATGCCGCAGGATTCCCGATAAAGGCCTGTGAATACGGCGTAGCGTTCTGGCTTCTGTAAAAAGAGTTGTCTGGTGTATACAGGCTTCCACCATGGTTAGAGCTCCGCATTGAGGAGTGGTGAGCCATGCTTCCTTGATACACCAATGATGCATTTTCTGGCAGACCTGAGTTGTAGACAACAGGACGGTTGATTAGTGCTCCATCATTTGTCATAAATTGCGGAACGTTTTGAAGTGGCGTCGCAAGTTGTTGTCCAACAAAGCGTTGGCTCTGCAGAGACGGAGGGTACGATGTAGACTGGAGGCTGGAAACACTTGAGATGGGATGATACCTCATGAGAAACGGCTTGCTCGGTGCCGGCTTGTAACTGAGCAAGTTGGCTTGGTGGTACACGTCGAATGAGCCTTTGTCTGAGGGTATACGGCGACAGACAAACAACATGGCGGATGCAAAAAGGAAGGCGCCCGTCACCCAGCCGATGTAGAGAGCCTCTCCTAGCTCCCTCCTCTGGGCGTCAATTAGCAAAGGATTGTAAAAATCTCTAATGATGACATGACCTGTCCACGACACGGGGATAAAGACACAGATACAGGCCCCAAACTGCATGCCACCTGCAACCATCAGGATAATGGTCTTAGCCCGATCATTATCCTGAATACAGGATGTACAACGCATTCCTGTCACGGCCACAAGGAGCCCCAGACCCGAGAGGGCCAGAGAACAGCACATCAGACCTCTGGCTGCCTGTAGGTCCGGGGGCAGAAACAGCAGGGAGTCATATACCTTACATTGCATCCTGATGTTGGCTTGTCTGTAACAGTTCATCCACAAGCCTTCCCAGCGGGTTTCCATCACAATGATGTTTTCCCCAATGAAAGCGGTCACCTTCCACATGGGCATCCCTGTAGTAGCCGCCGCCCCGATCAGTCCAATCAGGCCAACACATATTGCGGCTATCTCTGAAACGGCGTGAACCATTGTGCAGCCTTCAAGAAATCCAAAAGAAGAAGTCCAAATTAAAAAATAAGGTTAACTTGCGCAGACGATAAATTCTGATGCTTTAGTAAAATAGCTCAGCGTATGAGTGAGAGATGTGTCCAAGGCAGCGTCGATCTTCGCATCTGATGCAGTTGTTGTGGTGTAAGAGGTGGTTTGTTATGGAAAAGAGGCTTTGCTGTCACCTGGTTGGCTCAGGGCAATGGGGGTGTAAAGAACCTTTGCTTATTTTGTGTTTATGGTTCCTCTGGCTATAGTGGTATATCTGTGCCATCAGCTTCATCAGCAGTAAACCAATATGCACAGACACAGCTAACAATTTAAGAAATATTTACCGCTCAACATATTTTTATTCTTCATTATAATATGTGATAACTAGAACAGGCACTCGGTAGAGCGCATACCTTCGCATATCACAAGATTGAGCATTGAATTATGAACATTTTGGCATTAGTTGCATGACAATTGGATATAAATTGACCGCGCTATAGTAAAAAGAAGATGTTGACCTTTTCATGACCTTGACCTTTGACCCGATCGATTCAAAAATCGAATCAAATGGTCCCCGGATAACAACCAATCATCCCACCAAATGTTATGCGATTCGGTTTAATACTTTTTTACTTATGCGAATAACACACACGCCCGCACGCATACAAATACGCGGCGATCAAAACATCATCTTCTGCATTTTCAATGCGAAGGTAAAAATTCAGAAGCAAACAATACATTGTGGCACATCAAGCTCCTGCAGTACTACTGTTGTCCACAGAGAAGCAGAAATGACGTTCAATGTGATTATACAGAGAGGGAACTCACGTCACACAGTTCAAACACAATTGATTAAGTACCAGAAATATAGTTTAATGAATTAGAAGTTCAAATATGCCAGATTGTTGAGAAGACATACATATAGACAAAAAAAATGGAGAAAGGTAACATTGTCATTACATCAAATACAAATATGTTCAGTATGAGACATCATTTAAATGACTGTACTTTGACTGCCATTACACACACTGCATACGGAGTAGAGAGTCTCCATCTTTTGAACTCACTGAAAATGAAATGAGCTGACCAAATAGGTTAGGAGCTATACTATAATTCACTGAGCAGAGACAGAGAAAGACATGTTCTTTAATTTCTTAAATATATGGAGTCGGATTAAACTAGATGTGAACTAGACAACTTTTGGTCTAAAATTTTATATTCAAAGTGACTTGCAAATTCGTATCACGTGATCAAGCCACCTGCTTGTCCATGTTTGGCTTCTTCACAAACACTAAGGCAGATGTCCACACCTTTAACAAGCAGTCTTAAACCTGCAGCTCAAGTTTACTTAGCCATTGGTTCAGCTCTATTAGTTCCTGAGACCTCCAAGGCATCATACCAAACATAAACAGAGACTAACAATGCTGTTACAATTGACATGACATGCACAAATGTACCGTTGTTTTAATTGTTTTAATGTTTTGTTTCTTACTGTTATGTCATCTCTCTAGTGCTTGTTTTCAAGTGCCTTGAGTGCCTTTTATGAAGCGCTTTACAAATCAAGTATTATTATTATTATTACAAAAACATTTTAATTTTAGAAACAAATATCCATGTGAATTTCCAACACAATCAGTCATCAATTTAGAATTTGCTTAACTACCTGTAACTTGATCAACATGTCAAAAAAACAGAACAATGAGTACTGTGTGTATTTGGGGGGATTTGTGCTGGGAAAAAAAGGTATTTCTTTACGACACTGATGTGTGCTCAGGCACAGCTAATGTTGAAGGAAAATGGGTTGAGTATAACATCTTTTTCTACATAGTTCAGTGCCAACAACCAAAAGCATTTAACAGTCAACAAAAATACACTTGTGTCACTTTACTCGTTGGTTAAAGACTACATGAATGGTTATATTAAGTTTACACATAAGACATTGGTAACCTAAAATACAAAAAGAATAAGTCTGTCAGTATAAAATGTGATATATAACACTTATAAAAGTAATGTGAATCATGTATTGGCTTACACAGTCTGGATTATACTTACAAAAATTGGTTGGTATTACAATTCTGTTTCTATTGCTTTTCAACAACACTCTTCCACAAAAATATTGTACATCATTTAATGCGAGTGATTTCAAACAGACATCCATATAGATTTGACTCATGTGAATTCACAGTTCATGTATTCATTGAAATGTGGATTGTGTCACCTTTTTGAAATGTGTCATAGATTACACTGGTAAGCAAAGCCTTCTAAAAAATAGAAATCCCCAAGCTTATATTGAACATGTGAGCTGTGATCATCAGTTTAGGTGTTCAGAGATAAGCCACCCCGCTGCGTACAGAGGGGTATGTGGAAGGGTAGCTGTAGCTGTTGGTTGATGGGTACCTTGACAGCATTGGCTGAAACTGGGGTTGTTGCTGTTGTTGTTGGGGAAGCAGCACCAGCCGTTGAGGCTGCAGGGGCTGAGGAGGATAGGTAACGTAGTCGGAGTTCCTTGAGTACACATACCTCTCTGAAACTTTGTCCTCGGACTGCAGACTGCAACAAAGAAACATGCATCCTCCAGCAAAGAAGAAAGCAGAGGACACCCAGCCGATGTAAAGAGCCTCGCCGAGCTCCCTTCGCTGGGCGTCTATCACCAAGGGGTTGTAGAAGTCCCTGATGATCACGTGACCTGTCCAGGACACTGGGATAAGGACGCAGAGGCAAGCCATTAAGATCAGGATTCCTGCGATGATGAGGACCATCCGCTTGGCTCGATCATTGTTCTGGATACATGACGTGCACTGCAGCCCCACCAGAGCGATCAGCAGACCGATACCACCCAACGCCAGAGCGCAGCACATGAGCCCCCGGGCCGCCTGTAGGTCAGGGGGCAGTGCCAGGAGGGAGTCGTATACCTTACACTGCATCCGGATGTCAGCCTGCCGATAGCAATTCATCCACAGACCCTCAAAGCGGGTTTCAAAAACAATGATGTTCTCCCCAATGAAAGCTGTGACTCGCCACATCGGCATCCCCGTGCTTGCGGCCGACCCAATCAGCCCAATCAGGGTCAGCATCAGACCAACTATCTCCAGTCCTGAGTTGGCCATCCTGTCCTCCTCTTATCCCTCCAAACTCGTACGGATAATAGTGTGCCGACACGGTGTGAGTATAGTAGGAAGCAGTAGATGGATTGACTTTGTATCCCAGTGGAGGAGGAGCAGCCTCCTCCCTGTGGACAGGACACTAGAATGGGAGGAGTAGGACTCGCAACCGGTTGCTAAGAAACCGTGTCCCCAGGCCTACCAGGAGCTGCTGTAAGCTGCCACTTTGTTTACTCAGAAGTCTCCATTTACATTCTCAGATCACAGTTTACAAGGTAGCTTTAGAAATTACAAACAGGGAGTTGTTCAGCAAGGCAAGAGTGTTATTGAGAAAAATACATACTTTATGTTAATGTATTAGCATATCTATAGATATCGAAGACATGACTCAGCTCTGGTGTTCAAAATTGTCGTTATTTTGTTTAAAAATCGTTCACCACTGTGGTGTCCTTTATGTTACAAGGAATTCCCCAAAAAATCAACCGTAATGGCATGGTAGACAACAAATATTTGCCCCAAAAAAGAATTTACAAACTCAATATTATTGTTTGCACATGTGTATTGTGTGTGTCATGGGGTTAATACATGTGTCACTGTATCGGATGTATTGTCTCTTGTGTCTGTGCTCAGAAAAAAGCTGGTAGCTGCAACTCTAGCTTGGTTGAAATGAAATCTCTGGGCTGGTTTGCATTATGGGAGGACGTGTGTGATCAGGCTGGTTTTACCAGTTCAGGCACATTTCCACTGAGAACAATGGAGACTTAACAACTCACATTTACACACCTGTAAGCTAAATGGCAGCAAAACAAGTGGACATTTTGAAACTGAGGCAAACGTGAGAGTTTTGGGCAGGAAAGGAGACACATGTCAGCACTTCACCCTTACTTCTGGATCAAATATGCCTCTCTTCATTAGGCAACACAAAAAACACAACATCAAATAATCTTTTTGTCAACATTGCCGATTTATTAGAAACCACAATTCACCTGATATGTAGGTCAACATTTAAAAAAGAGTATGTACATTTACAACAAACACTCAAGAAAAAACACACATCATCCGGAGGTATGTTAGATGAAAAGGGCTTAGTGCATAATTTGTATGAAAAAGCATGTCGGCAGTGTTGTCAACAACTATTATTACAGATTAAACTACTTCTGAATAATTCATATCATTTAGTGTCAATTAAGCGGCTATGGGTCAGTGGGTAGCAGGCCCATCTTTCAATCACGGGGTTGGAGGTTCGATCCCCGCCCTAGTCGATGTGTCCTTGAGCAAGACACTTAACCCTAAATTGCTCCCTGTAGCTGCGTCTACAGTGTATGAATGTAACAGGATTGTAAGTCGCTTTGGATAAAAGCGTCAGCTAAATGACATGTAATGTAATGTAATTAAGCATATGGAAACAAACAGCATTATTCAGCATAGTTTATCACAATCAAACATGAGCAGTTCCATATTACATTTTAATCTGCAATATACTCGGCCCTCTTTGAGAAAGTAAGACCGTTTTGTTCATTTCCTGTGACAGCCTTTGGGCACGTTAGTCCATCCAAATGTGCCAAATCTTGGCAAGTAAAAAAAAACGTGAGTCCAAAATTGTCTCTGCATTCGATTTGCCTCGCTAGTACTGACTTGGTGTGTACACTACAGATCCAGGTGGGGGTGCTGAGTAGGTAGGCTGGTAGGTGTACGACGGCTGGTACGACGGCTGGTACGTGTACGGCTGGTACGCGTTTGCAGGTTGGTACAGATTCATGTTGTTGTTGTACACAATCCTTTCATCTGAATCCTGGGTGCGGGGAGCATGGCGGCACAGCAGGATCACTCCTGCGCTGAACAGCAAAGCTGAGGTGGCCCAGCCGATGTAAAGAGCCTCCCCGAGCTCCCTGCGCTGGGCATCGATCAGCAGAGGGTTGTAGAAGTCCCTGATGATGACGTGGCCGGTCCAGGACACAGGGATTATGATAGTGAGACAGGCCAAAAGGAACAGACAGCCTCCAGCGACGAGAACAATGTGCTTGGTGCGAGCGCGATGGTCCACCACTTTGGTACACTTCATCCCCACCGCTGAAACGACGAGGGCGAAGACGCTCAGGGCCACCGAGCTGCACATCAGACCCCTGGCGGCCTGAAGGTCCGGGGGCAGAAACAGCAGCGAGTCGTACACCTTGCACTGCATCCTGATGTTGGCCTGTCTGTAGCAGTTCATCCACAAACCCTCCCAGCGGGTCTCCATGACGATGATGTTCTCCTCAATGAAGGCCGTTACCTTCCACATGGGCAGGCCGGTCACGGCCGCCACTCCGATTAGTCCGATGAAACCGATGATGAGGGCCACTACCTCGCAGCAGATGGCGTTCTGGCGGTCCTTCTTCTCAATTCTCTTTTTCTCCTCGTATACAGAGTCCTCGTACTCTTGGTACGTCTTGGGCTGCTTCTCGCTGTAGTAAGAGCCCGCGTACGATTGAGGGGGCTTGGTGTAGCCACTGTAGGCGGTGTAAGAGGCCATTGTGGCGGTCACTCAGAGAGACGAAGATGTCACCCTCCAAGCTCTAGAAACCAATCTGAGGAGACGAGCAAGTCAGGGAATTTATACACCCACGAAAAAAATGCTCAGGGTGTAATGCAGCCGTACTGGTTAAGCTGCTTTATGCGTAGACAAGGACAGGAACAAGAGTGTTTCTTGTTTTCAATGAATAACAATTGCCACTAACGATCAACCATTTGGTCTGGTGATTAAGAACACTTAACCGAAAACTAAATGGATCACTTTATAAAGTTACAGATATCTTTTAAAGTTCAGCCATGAGACATTTCAACACAGTTTCAATAGTACACATAACAATGTATTTTGTTTTAAACAACATAAAAAATGTAGACAGCAAACAAGTTGGCTAACATTTTACTTTATAAACATGAAGAATACACAATATATTGGCAATAAAAGCAAAACATATATTGATTAAATAAATATGTGTTGTCTTTCTTACCTCCTGAAACTTTCTAGGTAAGAAATTGAAATGAAAATGTGTGGATCCACAGTAATATGTGAAACCATAAAACTAGTATTTCCCTTTTATGTCGCTGTTGTCCATCTCAAACCAAAAGCTACTAGGCTGGTCACGGATGTCAACTGTCTCCTCTTTCACATGTAAACTGAGCTGATGAAAAAGTGCTGAGCACAGAAACTTGAGTAGGATTGGTTTCATTGTAACACAGTGTGTGTGTGTTTACAGCAGTTCTCACCTTGCTCTGCATTATGCATGCACTGAATGACTATTTACTCTTCAGCTGCGTTTAGTGTTTAGTATAGCGTCATTACAGTCTACAGAGGGTTAACTAAAATGTTAGGATGCTATGGAAAAAATAAGTACGATAACCTAAACAGATATAAAATCTTTGACTGTGTATTGTTTGTTAACCAGTTAATGTGACTACTTTGACATGAGTTACTACCCAATCAAAAAGGATCAACAAAGGAATTAATTAAGCAGTTAAGTATCGGTTAACAGTTGATGAACTAAACTGCACAAAATCAACTGAATATATTAATAGTATACGCATATCGAAGTATAAATAGTATCAGAAATAAATGTTAATACTGTAAAATATTTGCAAATGTCTCCGTTTTGAGATTAATAAAGCATTATATTGTTTTATAAAAGAAATGGACAAAAAAAGAACAATTTATAGTGGAATATAAGAACACATAGGGCATTAGCAAGTTTAAATATGCATTAATCTTGTACATACATTAGCTTGTAAACCTTTTGTAACACAGTTGGTTACAATCAAAGTACTGTAACTTACTTATGTAATGCAAATAAATTACATTTGGAGATAACAAGTTTTGACCTACCTTAGTACATTCCAACCATGGGATGCACGTTTTTCCAGTGTTATTATGGATAAAGGACACTACAAAGAAACAAGAATTTTTGGACTGTGGAGAGAATCGGGAGAATCCGGAGGGAACCCCCACTGCCACAGGGGGAACAGGCTAACTCCAAACAGAAGTATATTACGTCTGGGTCGGGGATCCAACCCGGGCCCCTCTTGCTGTGAGGTGGCAGTGCTAGCCACTACACCACCGTGCAGCCTCACAACCCAGGGAACAGAGGGTGTGAAGTGTAAAATATAGTAATGTCATGTTATGTGAAAGTATAGCTTAGGGGATCAGTAGTTTGTTGGGAGAGTGATTTGGGGTAGCGGGAACACAAGGGTTTGACCAGTCTGCCCTCATAAAACTAATGGCTACTACGGAGGATTATGGGAACAGAAAGGGGAGCAGAGACAAGGGGACCTGATCAAGATAAGGAGCTGACCTTTCAGGATGTAGGAGAGAGGACTTCTCCTTTGTAGTTGTCATATAATTTAGAAACAGACCGGCACTGAGGTCAGCATTAGTTTGAAATGTAATGTTTTTCTAGAGGGGAGTTTGTTATTGATCTGTAATCTTTAACAAGGCAATGTAAGAATCATCAACTCTCTTTATAAGGGATGGAGACATAACGTTCCTATATAAAAATATGATCTCATTAGAAATAGATGAGTATGCATCTGTCAATCTCCTGATGGATATGTTTTCCTTTTAACTGACTTGTCTGTTGTAACTTTGAAACAATTAGTCTACACACACGTATTATGTTACTATGAAAATGACCATTTCAACTTGCCTCAACTTAGTACGTCTAAAACATCTTTAAATGTGATCAGGTGTCCTGATGGTAGATATAGATAAACAATGGGGGATTTCCTAAATCTTAAACAAAGAGCAACTCCTTTATCCACATTTCTGTTGTTGCTCGACTAACTGAAATGTGGATAAAGGAGTGGCTCTGTTGGTCACCCAGAGAGGAAGGAGAGACTAAAAAGGAAAGAGGGTGGTGAGCAGAAGCTGTAGCTGTCAAAGGACAGGAACAGAAACTGGAAAGCCCGTTGAGCAGGTTTGGTGAGTGATACCATCATCACATCCTCAGCTCGAGTCTATCTGTTTATGTTTAAAGCAGCTGAAAAAAAACACAGCTGAACTGCACTAAAATACGACTGTATAGTATTTTCTGTATATTTTCTAAGCTGCCAGCATTGGATTTTGATCCACGGTGGTTTTGAATAACTATGTGATGTAACTTAATACTCAGAAAGGTGTACGTTGGTGCTGGGACAGTGGGACAGGAAGTAATCTACAACATATGCCACCTTCTGTCAGTAAATGGGACTGCATATTCTGTGAGCCACACAATAACAATGAGATATGTACAAATAATATTGTAATTCCAGATTCCTTCCCTTCCTATCACAATTAATTCATTACTGATTTTTCGATTGAAGTTATCGCACACGCCTGATCTTAGTCTGTTCATTTATAACAAGTGCATAAGCAAAGCAACCCTGCACCATTCAGCCCTGCTGCCCAAACTCTAGCACAGTGAAGGCTGAAGTCATCTTCCCACAGCTTATATGGTGAGGGTGTTGATGGACATGAGTGAGGAGGCTGGTGGAGGGGAGTGAGCCTGGGTGACAGGATGTCAGCGGAACTCGAAGACAAAAAAAAGAGGAGATAGGTCGGTAGTGTCTGGGATATGTCCCCCTTATCACAGTGGATCCACATTTTAGTCTCTGGTGGTTGGAAACCAATACCCTTCTCTTGTTGGGCTTTCATTTCCCCATTATAGCCCCTATACACGTCTTGGCTCTGACACGTTTAAGTTCTGCTGCCCAGTTTGATTGTTCGTTTTCCAAGCCTCTCTCACTACTAATCTCCTTGGTTGTGAACTCTTGCACTTTTGGCATTTTTTCTTCTCTTTTATGTTCTATTTCTTTCCCCCCTCAAATTACCTTTTCATTTATAAATGTCGAGTTATTGGGTGGGAAAATTGCGATAATTCTAAGAGGGCGTCTATCGACTATTTCATCAGCAAAGCAGAAGTCCCTAAAGTAATCATTTAATTAGGTGAGCCTAGGTAATGCAATATTTTGTAGTGACTGAAATACTGATTGAATTTTCCTGTTCCAGTTGCCAAGCTCTGGACATGCCACCTGCAGAAAGATGGTATCTCCCATCATTAACTGTTCGACTGTCCAGTGCCGTTCAAAGCACAGGGTGGTGAACAGTCTAAAAAGCACTTCACACAATAGCCCTCCAGTAAATATCCTTTTGGTGAAGCTCACGATTGTATTTTGTAGAAATGTCATGGATCATTATTTATTCGTAGGGTTATGGATCAGATATCGCAGTAGCTGTACGTGTATTTCAGTCAGTGCTGCTGAGGGTGTACTGGTACAATGTTAATATTTGCCAATGCATATTGGCAAACTTTTCTTTAAGATAATTTTAGCATTGTTTGACAGATGGACCTGCAGTTTATCTCTCAAAAATCCTGATATTTGCCAAACAAGAACCCTGGAAATAACAAACAAAACCTTACCAACACTCACTGAAAGACATTTAACAAAAAAAAAGTTATTTAATACACAAAAACATCTGAGAATGGAGTGGCACTCCAAGAGCTTGGCTTGATTTTATTTAGGCTTTATTTTACCCGTTCATGTATAGAATATACATTTATTTCACAAGAGTATTTGCAGACAAATGGACCGATTAGCCCAGAGACATAAACAAAATATTTCTGGGCATTTTTTAAAATTCAGCCTTTCACTTTAATTGTAATCATTGTAGTCACCACAAGATCTCCCATTTCTCATGATACGTTTAATTTTCAATCTATTAATATTTCTAAATTGTTATATGCAGGTTCATTACTTTACAGACATTGCATTACTTCTGTAGCTCCCTCATCATTCAGAAAACTAATCAGACTTGAAAACACTTAAAGTGGCTCTTACCAGCTTTTTAATATTACACTTTCAATTAGCTGCTTAGTTCTGCTGTTCTCAGGCACATTGGGCATTTACTTTTCGGGGAAGATGTCTGCAGCGCTGCAGGAAAGGTTTAGAAAAAATACACGAACCAATGAGCCACTACAGAGAGATTGCTTTGAATTATAAGTAGGAAACAACTGTATTTATTATGATATCAATACATTTTTCTATATACACAGTAATAAAAATGCAGTCTTAGTAGCACAATGAATTGTTTACAAGTATGACTTCTTTCACGGTTCAGGCATACTGCAAGTCTTTCCCCTTGATTGCTTGAGCAAATTTGGACTTTCTTTGTGGAAAAAAATGATTACTTATGTTTTTTGATAACAAATTAAATTTACATATGAATAAATTAAATAAAAACATTGCTTTGTGATCCATTACTAGTGAACAGTGTTTTTGAAGACACAATACCTTTTTATAATAACTGATGTGCAAATCTCTACAATAGAGTGCACGCTTGGTATTAAGAGTGGAATGTAACATTTAGAATTCTTTAAATGGCAATACTGGAGGATAAAAAGGAAAAATACAAGAAAATGGTTTCACAGTAAAACATAAACATGAAACAGCAAATTCAAGTAAAACAGGATTATGTTAAGTTAAAACAAATACAAAATAATCCCCTAGCCTCTGTGCAATAGGGGCTATTACAGAATTCCACACTTAAATGTAACAAGAGAACAAACAAAATATTTCCCAGGCTAAAAAGATAGCGTTACATCTGTAAAACAAAAGATCAAAATCATCAATTTTACATAACTCTTAAGGGAACAAAATGTGTTACCAAAACATGTCAGTTTATAGTCATGTGAAAATGTACAAGTACAGTAAACTACTCAAGACAACACAGTCTATTGCAGTTATTCTATTTCTTTAAGGACAAATAATATACAGCCCTTAACTATGATAATATCTCTGAGTCACACAAACAAAACAAATATCAATGTTCTCACAATTTGGCAACAGCAGGCAGGGCTATAGAATGCTGCCCACGTGTGCAAACCATGCCAATCGAAGCAACTGATTAGATTCCATGATTGTACCTTTAGTTCATCTCCGAAAGCTTTCGCTCGACTCCTATGTAACAGCATTTGATTTGGGATGAAGCTCCCTCGTTCTGTATTGCTCCACTGATGGTTTCACCTGTACAAAAAGCATTCAGCAAAAGTAAGGAACGATGTAACTTCTATTAGCTGTGCAAAAGACATAAATGCCCATGCATTGTTTGAGAAGACTGATGGAGTCCATGTAAGGCGTCCCGCCTGTCCTCTTCAGCCCGTGGACGAACTCGACTGTTGCCTTCTAACCCAAATCTCATCCTTCTCCGTTTGCTTTCGATCCTCCCCGTCGTCGTTGGCGACGGCGACGGTGCTCTGCTCCTCGGGGTTGGACGGCTGCAGGTCATCGGGCGTCCCGCTGGCCTTGGGGGACTGACGGCTCGCGCCCTCGTTGGTTTCCTCACTATTCAAGGACAACGCCATGATGGGGGCCTCCAGGTCAGCCTCCGCGGGCGATGCTCCGGCTGCCTGGCCGAACGTGTCGTCGTCGTCACTAAGGATGTCCGTCTCCTTCACCCCCTCCGGGTCCTCGTATTCTTCGAGGTCAAACTGTTCTTCCACCCAGCGGTCCGTGTCGCCTGCTGCCTCGGGCTGCTGAGGCTCATCTGGCTCGTTGTCCCGCTGCAGCTCGTTGGAGTCGGGCTCCTGCGGTGAAGGGAGCTCCTGTCCGGGCTCGCCGTCGAAAACAATGTCGGTGTCGATAGTGAAACGGTTGCGCACCAACTTCCTCCTGCCTAGAGTCCTGGCTGGTGCAGATGCTTTGGGGGAAAAAGATTAAAAAAAGGTAAAACGAATTAAACAACTAGAAATGTGAGAACTAACACTTTCACAGCATTTACTTTAACATAACATAAACTGCTTTCATTGAGAGACAGAAAAGAAAGCTTCATTTCTGTGAGATGTTCAATAACGCTTATGTATTATGCTTATGTAACACACACACAAAAAAAAAAAAATTTAAGTTGAAGAGCAACGTAAAATCTAATTTAATAAACTTTATTTAACACAAACAATAACCACTTGATTTACTTATCACATTCTAATTGATTATGAAAATATGCTGTACTATGGGGATTATAATACACTATGATTCTAACTAGCAATTATGAATTATTGTTACTTATTAATTATTAAATACTTTATAATTAGTTATTTTTTAAGTGTTAAAAAATAATGTGTATTAGTTCTTCTATAAGTTCATAGTACTATAAGCGGATCATAACGCATTATATATATGCATGAAAGTGTTACCGATGATTCATAGTTACAGTTACCAACTATGAATGGAAGTTAAAAGCATAAAAGTCCAACTTCAAAGAATCTCCGACAGATTGTGTTGGAAAATAACCAAGATAAGACAAAAAAAGCTTGAACGTAGGCGTCTCCCCACATTGATTCAATCTTTAAAAAGGTGGTTTAATCTCTAAATAGAAAAACCAAACGTTCCGTGTACCGCTAAGAAAGAACAGACTTCAGAAGTGGGACACGAGGAGCTGCGAGTGGCATTTACCTGCTCTATTTATGGCCGGACGGGCTCCCTTCAGGGCACAGAGGCGCCTTCCACCAAAGGGCACGTACTGCTGGTTGAGGGGTAAACTCTCCGTTTTCAGGAGCTGCCTACGGTGCTTCTCCCTCAAAATGGAATGAACCGTCTTCAGAAAGTCTTTCCTACTCTCTGGAGAACTGAGGGAGATAGACGGGCGTGTTATTAGCGAGTCACTTTGTAGATAGGGCTGAATCGGTGTCGCACAAGCTTTAATCTCCAGTGGAATTCAACCTCCATTTAAAGAGACCCTTACCTACAGCACAGCTGAAATGCCCTCTCTGGCCTTCCCTCTGACTCAGACTTGATGTGGACAATCTCACACACAGCCGAGCCCTCGCCATCTGAGGAAATAAATCGACACTCGCCTATGATGTCATGTACATAGCAATCTTTTGAGCCTAATCTTTTCTGGATTCAAACAAATATGCATTTTAATACAGTACTGTACATTATTCATCGAGTTGTCTACCTGCATTGGCCAAGGATCTGACTTGAAGGGCATCAGTTGGGATCATGTGTCGATATCGGAATGGATCCTTCTCTTCTGAAGATGCAGAGACTCGATGGGAGCCGCCCTACAGTCATTGAAGCAAAATAAAAATGTATTTTTCCCCCTGATATAAATGATACTTGTGAAATGAGCTGTAACCAGTTTAATCAGCGACCCACTAGACGGATTCTAAAAGTGGCACATGGGCAGGGTATTTACAAGGCCTGAACAAAAACAGGTTATTTTCTATCTAAACGGCCGCTGGTGTTGCAAATTGCTTTTACAAAATAAAAACATACCATTTTCTTTTTCTGCTTGGATCCGTCCTTGCATACAAAAACCACTGCCATTTTGAACACTAAAAAAGGTAATTGAAAAAACACACAGGTTATCAATCAAAGCTTCATATGACTTGGATCTACTTATTACATAATCGTGGTGCAAAGCATCTCTGACGTACCAAAAGTGGCCATCTGGGGCTCTTTCTTCCATTTCCCCAAAGAGACAGAGGGGTTGATCCAGGCCACACTGGTGTGGAGTAGCAGATCCCCCATGGACAGGTCGGCCACCTGGCACAAAAACCAAAAAAAATCAGAAGTCACTCCACATGTACTCCGAGAGCACCGAACAGAGCCGAGCCGCTTTAGTCCAACCTACCTCTTTCTTGTCCCCGCTCTGCTCCGTGATGAGCAGATCGAACACCGCTCCGAACTCCTCGTGGATCTTCTGCATCTCGTTGATGTGGCTGGCAACTTTGTTCATGGCTTTCATGGCAACTGCAGACAAGCAGGAAACGACATGGTTAGCGTTGAGTTGCTGTGACCGTATGCATCCTCCCCCCGTCAAAAAGGATTTCATCTCCTCGGTCGGCCAAGTGATCGGGTCGTACCGTCCAGGTGGTAGTGCTCCTCGCTGTCTGGGTCTGTGAGTGAGTAGAGCTCCTTCAGCAGGAGGGGATACTTCAGCACCCTCTGGATGGGTTTGATCAGGTACGACTCCAGGGTGGAAGAGTGCTGCTGCTTGGGGTTGCGCTCTTCCAGGAAGGCCTTGAAATCCAGATCGGTTTTGGCTGGAATGACCAATAAAAAACACTTAACGCAACACTTTGAGACATCTTATCCATTTTGTGTTGTCCTTTCAGCAAATTATTGTTGTGTTCTACTCTTTGGGCTACCCAGATTATTTTATCCAAGGTCTACGCAGCCTTCCATCCTCCGGTGGGGCCCTTCTGGCCGTTCCAAAGTCGAGGCTTAAATCAAAAGGGTGACTGTGTTTTTACCGTTGGAGCCCCTTTACTTTGGAACGACCTACCGGAGGGGATAAGGCTTGCACAATCAGTTACTTTTATTTAAATCACTTTTTAAAACCCATTTTTATCGAACAGCTTTTAAGTGATGTCGTCCTTTCATGCCGTTTTTTGGTTACCCTAATTTAGTTTGTCTGTTTTTTATTTTATATTTGTATCTTACCAATCCATTTGTTTTGCCTTGATTCTCTGTAAACTTTGTTTTTAAAAAGGTGCCATATAAATAAAGTTATTATTATTCACAATAATGAAGCTTGAACTTTTAAAAATGAATGCTTATGTTGCCTGATATTCATAGCATAAACCTGTTGGGCTTGTACAAAAACAAACAAGTAGTTTACTGATCCATTTCACTTTTAGCATTAGAAAAAGCCATAGACCCGTAGCACAGTCAAAATAACTGAACTGTGTGGTGCTTTTAGTAGACAAGTAAGTGTATCAGCATGCAGACACAAGTGGGCAGAAATAATCTGTTAACTGCCTTATAAATAGCTTGATAACAACTAACACCTCACAAACTCAATACGGCCAATAGCTAGATTCATTGAATGTACAGCCAACTAAGCTATTTAGTAATAAAGGGAGTGGGTGTTGTAGCTAGAGAATAACTTTTTCAAAACCACTTATTATATTATACAACGCTGCTGGGCTTGTATCTCTCGGAGCCACCATCTTCAAAGTTGGCAGAGGTCAAATGGACAAGCGTCTGGCCGACACCTCCGCAGAGCAGATTCATTGAGCCCAGCAGGATGTGGTAGATGATTGATGGATCAATGCATCTTCTCTGTTGAGCCCAGGAGGAATGTCGACCAAAGACTACGTTTACTCACCCTTTACAAGGACCTTAGGGACTTTGGTGTGGCCAGCGCAAAAAGCACTGTAGATTTTAAAACGGTCTGCATAGTACAGGAAAGAGCCTCCCAGGGAGAAGAGGATTTTCTGTGAAAAAGGGCAGAGAAGTTACCCAATCAGTTGGTATAAAAGACTTCATGAGTGTTGATAAGTAATAAGTGCTTGTTGACGGCCGTATCTTTCTCAAAAAGGTTATACCTTGAACTGATCCACCCTCTCCAGTTTCTCTAGATCAGGAACCAGTCTGGTCCCGTCTTCCAGAGTCTTGAGAAACTCGACCTGAAACTCCACCATTTCCAGCAAGTTCCCAAACAGTACATCCAGCTGGGGGAAAAGAGCATTTAAACAAAGCCAGAATGAGTGCTTTTCATTTAAAACTGCATATTCTTTAAATGCATCTAATATAATCCTTAAATGGTGCATCCACTACGAGTCCCTTGCTACAATCTCAAAACAAATCAGATGAATTTCATTTTTACAAGAGCATGTAAAAAAAAATCTCTCTCTCTCTCTCTCTCTCTCTCTCTCTCTCTCTCTCTCTCTCTCTCTCTCTCCAGCCACCCACCCACCCCTCTTGTCCTCGTTTACAGCTACTCTTCACATGATTATGTAACCTTCTTTTCTTTTAACATTTAAACAGCGTTGGAATTTAAAAGCCAATAACCTTTCAAAAACTCACAGAAAACATTTGACATACCTCATCTTGTGTGAGGAAGGTCTCCTTCTGCAGTGGGGTTAAATATCTCCCGATGAGCCAATTGAGATCCTGCAAGACCAGAGAGAATTATGCGTTTGTTTTGGGGTTACCCATGTCATTATGTGGAGAACAGACAAAAAACAGCTTTACATTAGGCTTAAAAGTTCCTCAAAGCAAAACGGATCTTTAGGTCTTTAGGTTGCAGGTATATTCAGAACAAGATCAAAGACAGAGGAGCTAGCGGATTCACATAGAAAATGAACGCAGGTATTTGGACATTAATTAAATGACTATAGCTCCAGTTCATTGAAGCTATTCTGAAAAAGGCCGATGAGATCAATTAGTAGCTCTGCCATCAAGTAGGGAAATCGACCATCCAACATCTTCAAAGAAGAAGAAGTATGGCCGAACAAAGTATTGCACTATAATTGACGTCTTTCTCATTGTTGATCCAACAATCAACTCAAGCAACCGCTTAATAACTTTCAAATTATTGCTGTTAAAGGAGATTTTTTTTATTAGTTAAAATATCTACATGGAATAGCCAAAATACTCTTAACCACACAAATAGTGTGAATGTCCGCTAGTAAACTCGTGGGTATGAGTTGTCAAAGCAACATGAGGTGCTAAGAAAAAGCCCCAAAGAGGCAAAATCTTTGCCCAAAACGGTCACAAAAAGAAAGGACTTACTGTCATTTAAAGTATTAAAGCAACGTGCGCCAAACATTAGCAAGGATATGATTCCCCACAATATTTGTTAGACACCAACCACATCTTCCTTTATTGCGTCTCTTATATTACAGTGGCGGCTAAGCTACATGTCCCACTTTATTGCAAACGGCACACAAAGACCCATCTAGTTCCGTTTGACTGTCTGGGTAATTAAAACAAATAGCCCAGGTCCACCATATATCAAGCTATCCCCTCTAAAGGTTCTAAAATACACCATGTATCATAAATAATGTGATTTATAGAATACATATGTTCCCCCTGTAATGAGGTATAACATTTTAAATAGCCGTGACATTATCCCATTATATTCCCTCGCTAACCCATTTCCTTTTTAACCGAGCCACATTTACACCAGGCAGAAAACGATTAGGTGATATATCCAGGCAAGGGCACAGCTGTGACACAGCGATAAATCTGTGTGAACGGTAATGTGTAGGTCCAACACAACCCGGGGCAGACGGAATATAGATCGGTGGACAAGAGGAACACACGCTCACTCACAAAGACACAACTTCCCCGTATAAGCAAGACGAGCGATACGTACTTTGACATAGGTGCGCTCCGTCTCCACGAGTTCGCAGATGACTTTGCGGAGCTTGTCGGCATCGGAGAGCTGTCGGAGCGTCGCAGGTGGCGGGAAGGGGGAGTCCGGGCTCGGCGAAGAGGACACGCACTCCGTGGGATTCATTTCATGGAGACTGCGGCAGAAAGCGGCGACTTGCTCTGTGCTCTACAAAAAAAAAAAAGAATGAGCAAAGAATGAGCACAAAAAAACCCCGTAGAAATGGGAAAGCAATTATGCAACTCCAACCTGAACTCAAAAAGAAACGAGCAGTCGGTACAGAGCCAGCACCTCAAATAATAAACGTGCCCCCGTGTGAATCATGACTGCGCAGAGTGCAAGCCTTGAAAGAGGCTGACAGGCAGCTCAAAAAAGAAATAAATAATTTGCACTAATTTGGTCTATTTTCAGTCTGTCATAACAATGACTCTGTGCCTCTCTCTTTCACTCACGTTCCTCTCTTCTCTTGTGGTTTTCTCCTACCGATACATCGGTGGTGTAATGATTGATCTTTGACTGACTCAAAATATACACATAACAGTGACTGTTCACATACAGTACGGGTTGCCGGGGAGACCAGCCCTGATGTGCATTACACTATCATTTTGGTCAAAAATAGACTGCTCAGCTACAGCCTACACGACTTAACAGTTACTGTTTGCAACCGTCTACTTCTGGCCTCAGTCATAACGACACAAAGGGCATTTGGGCTCTTCACGTTAATAAACACCAAGCAAAAAAAGAACATATTCATACCCATCCTTATTCCATTAGAAATATTTTAATAGATTACATTTTTAAAAATATTTTAAAGTACATAACAATAATTAAAACAAGAGAGAGAGAGAGAGAGAGAGAGAGAGAGTCATCAGGTACCGACAACACCACTGAGTGCATAACAGCCGACAGCTCTCTGCTTTGTAGCTTCTCTGGGAAATAATAATAATAAAGTCTCCAAACAGCTGCAGAAGATGGAACTTTTTCTCTGATACAAACAGTCACAAAGAAGATTTGAGCTACTAGTCCACTGCCACACACACACACACACACACACACACACACACACACACACACACACACACACACACACACACACACACACACACACACACACACACACACACACACACACACACACACACACACACACACACACACACACGGAACAAACGATGACCGTCACAGATCTGTGCATGCAGCTTGGTAAATAACCACGGTTATCAGCATGTCAGTTTGTCCCTCTTAACAGTGTTCCCGGAATAACCAGGCAGCTCCCAGATCAACTGGGACGTGCTTGAATGCCCTGAGATATAATATTAAGCGCTGATGTTTAGTGAGCTAAATGCATTGTTAAAGAGCTGCTGCAATAGGCAGCTTTCTACTTCATGATGTTGCTAATCAGGGAATAAATGTTAGATTACAATTACTTACAATACTATTTAGCTGTGGAAAGGGTTAGGTTTTAAAAAGCTGAGTTGCCCGACAAAAGTTTCATCGCCCAGAAACATCTTAATACATCTACTGCCGATGATGCAGTTTCTTTTTACACAGAAACAATCAGCACAAGACATCCCGTCAATACTGTACCTTCAGCCCGCATGGAACTGCCAACTGACAGCAAATAAGTTTTACAAACAAACACACGCAACAGAAGCGTGCATTAAAACGTGCAACCCCCAAAAATAAATGTAATGTCAACAAAAATAAATCTGGATTATTTCCTTCCCAACTACTCAACTGAGCTCACCCAGTTTCACTGAGCCCATGACGGTCCCGTCATCGTCTTCACAATCACGATCACAAGTTGGACTAATTAACACCACAGCAGCTGTGGGTGCGTGAACACTTGTGGCATGCCAGGAAGAAGAGAAGGAACAGAGAGAAGGAGTGATCAACGCCTTGAATATCACAACAAGATGGAGATAAGAGGGGCCGCCATGGGTCAAAGTAAACCATAAAGAGGAGGCGTCAGATACGAGCATTTTCACTAACACCAACGGATGACATATAGATCAAAGCCACTCACGATGAAGTGGAGGAAAATGACCCGTCTACTCCTGAAAATGAGATATGCCGAAGATCCCAGCTCGAGGTGCCAAGAGAGAAAACTCTGCAACCGTCAGAGAGGCACTGCAACACCGTCAGGGCAGTTTGTCATTTAAAGTGCAAGGTAGCTGTAGAGACTCAGCTCCCACATGCAGCGTTTCGTTTTGGGATCCTGTGGAGCACTTCAGTGATTAAGGGGCAATTCTGCAACACAAAAGTGACTCATAGCTTCCTCCAATTCGTCCGTAGCGGCAAAGAGGAGGTGCGAAGCGAACGCTGAAAAAAGAAAAAAGGTGCTTCGCTCTCGCTGGAATAACACAACTGCTCGCCATCTATCGCATCACTAGCCAGGTAAGAGAAAGTGATACAAGGAAAAAATCTCACCAGATGAAGCATGTCATAGATGGAGTCTGAGGAGCGCTTGCTGTGTTTGCTCCACTTCAGGACGGACATAGCCGAGTGCAGGCGGACGGTCAACACCAGATAAAGTGGCAGAGAGAAAGACTCCAGTATTAGAAAAAAAAAAGTTAAGTGTGTGCTGCGCCTCTCCAACACATGTCTCAGCCTTTTTCTCTTTCCTGTAGTCGTTTGAAACGGGAGAAGGAGCTGTGGTGCTCGTGATGCAAGATGAGTGAAGCGGCTCAGCCTCCTCCTCTCCGCCCACCACCTACTGCCTTCCAACTCTCCTTCTTTTCACCCTCAGAGCCTGCTGTAGTTCTATCCCCGATATTCTCCTCTGTTCTCTCTCTCTCTCCCTTCTCTAAACTCCGGCACACAGTGTGAGTGTGAAGATCTGGACATCTCTGGCAGCATCGTAAGTGAGTCTTGATAATCTTCCAAACCGGCGGCGAGAGCGCAAGGGAGCAGGGAGGAAAGGAGTCTCCTCCTCAAGGTTGTGGTGGGGCAGGATTGGCTGGGGGAGCGACACCGCAGCAGAATAAAAATGCAGGATAGCAGGAATGGGGGAGGGGGGTGATGGGGAACAGGGAGCTGCAAAAGAACAGGCTGCAGTGGAGTACGAATACAGGGAATGGTGTGGGAGATTTTGCAGGAAGAAAATAAAGAGTGGTAAATGTTTACATTACTTTACATTTAGATGACTCTTTTATCCCAGGCGACTTGCAATCATGTTACACTCATACCCGGTAGACATGTCTACAGGGAGCAATTCAGGGTTACGTGTCTTGACTCTCATGTGAAGCAAATCTAAAAAGGCCTATATTTTTTTAATCTAAAGAACATTTCAAGATTCAGGCACAAAAAGATGCACAACAATTGGTTGACGCATTTCTTATTATAGACTAGATTACTGCACCTCCTTATTATAACCATCAGGCTGCTCTGATAAGTCTCTCAAGTCCCTTCAGTTGTTCCAGAACGCTGCAGCTCCTGTTCTCACTAAAACTAAGAAAAGAGATCACATCACTCCTGTATTAGCTGCTCTGCTCCCTGTAAAATCAAGAATCACTTTTAAAATTATTCTTCTCATCTATAAAGCCTTAATTGGTGATGCTCCATCATATCTTAAGGAGCTTGTAGTACCGTATCGCCCCACTAGAGAGCTGCGCTCACTAAATGTGGGGCTACTTGTAGTTCCTAGAGTCTTTAAAAGTAGGATGGGAGCCAGAGCCTTCAGTTATCAAGCTCCTCTTTTATGGAACCAGCTTCCACCTTCAGTCCGGGAGGCAGACACAGTCACCTCATTTAAGAGTAGACTGAAGACTTTCCACTTTGACAGAGCTTATAGTCAGGGCTGAATCAGGTTCACCTGGTCCAGCCCCTGGATACACTGCTATAAGCTTATAGGCTGCTTGGGACATTTTAGGATACACTGAGCTCCTCCTCCCGAGTCCTTGTGACTTCACGTCTCATTGGACCTGGCTGGGTCTGATGCCATGGCCCTGCTGATGCCCCGCCCACTCCTCCTCTCTACCTCCATCTACCTGATGGATCGTGGAGGTCTGGATCGTGGTCCATGTCATACTCCTTGAATGTGTTGTAACTCTGTAATGGTGCCTTCTGTACACATGACTATTGCTTCTGTCCATCCGGGGAGAGGGATCCTCCTCCGTTGCCCTCCTGAAGCTTTTCTTCTATTATTTGGGATTTTTTTCCTGATTCGATGTGAGGTCCTGGGACAGGGATGTCGTATGTGTACAGATTGTAAAGCCCTCTAAGGCAAATTTGTAATTGTGATATTGGGCTGTACAAAATAAACTGAATTGCTCAAGGACACATCGACTAGGGCTGGGATTAAACTGCCAACCCCCCTGATTGAAAGACGGACCTGCTCACCACTGACCCACAGGCTTACCAACATGTATTTTAAAAAGTGTAGTATATCAAATGAAGTTTGAGTTACACAGGCACTTCTTCAGATCAGTAACTGAAAAATAGATCATCTAACACTCATTTATTCATTTTTTAACAAAACTTTTTCTTTGTTGGAACACACACGTTTTACTCAGGGTGAGACCTTTTCAAGTAGAGAATACATTCAACAAATTATATGGATTATTTGTGTCTGTTTTTACTGAACTTGTCGTGCAATTCCAGCATTTAAGTTACAAAGACTGCCATTGAATACAATTCCTTTTTGGTTGGGAATGTTCCTAACTGAGGGAAATGACCCAGAAGTATTGAAGTGGCCGCCATGAGAAATGCTGGTTGAATTCTCTAAATTCGTAGGAAAGGGGCTACAATGCTTCCTTACTTAGCTTCTTTAGCATAGGGAACACTGGACCTTCCTTTTCTAAAAAGGAAAGGATATAATTCCACCCCACAGTTCCTTGCGGTGGCAACATTTAAAGTGACGCGTCATTCAACCAACGATCAAGACAAACGCAGATCATCTAAAAAACTTTTGCTTTAACTTCGAACAACTTTTAATAATTTATTAAACATGCTGGCGAACTGTGAAAGTTACATTGCTGTTGCTGAGAACTTTCATTCAGTTTGAAACTCAACAATGACTTCACTTTTATATTCCTCTTTCATTTATATTCTATCCGTGTTAATAAAGTAAGACTTTGAACCAGGTTGTTTATGTTATGACGCAACACTACGAACACAGAAAAGTTATTTTGTAGTCCATCTTTGGATCATTGTAGTTTCACCGCTGCAGACGCGCGTCACTAACATCCGCCTGCCGCTGCATCGTAACAGCGAATGTGGAGTCGGATTCTCAAAACACTGCAGTTGTCTTTTCCTAACTCCTCATAAATTCTCCTTCCCATCTCTCCTTGACCACGTAACGTTTTCTGCCGAGGTCAAGGAAAAGTGGTGAGGGTTAGATGTTAGGAGGTAATCTTTTGACTATTCGACCACAGCCAACGACATTACACCAACATATTAAACACTTTCAACATTTTAACTTTGAAAGTGTCAAAGACGGATGCCTCAACCAGAAAGATGGATCCATCAGTTAAAATGAATAAGACCCCGTTTACATGATGGGAAAACGCATATATTTTCATGCGTTTTGGCCTTTCATTTAAACAAAAACTGAGGTTTTATCACAGAAAACGATCATTTCTAAAAACTCCGGCCAAAGTGGAGATTTCTGAAAACTCTGTTTTTGTGTTTGTGTGTGAACGAGGTCAAACTGAGTTTTAGGGTGTCAAACGTCACAGCATGCGACTAAAAATGCTTCACGTCATGTGAGCGTCCTATGGGACGTATGCGGACGGCGTATTTATGCGGGTTCATATAAACATAAACTTTTTTGAAAACGACCTTGTGTGTACGTCATCTTTGAAAACGGAGGGGCAGAAATATTTGTTTCTGTAAATACCCGGCTATGGCTGTTACATTTAAAAGTGAATACACTTCAAGTCTCCATCTCCATTATTTCAGATGCTACATCAATGAATATAAAAACAGCCGTGTGACATGAAATGAAATGAGAAACTTGATGCAGATTTGTATCTAATAATATTGATAATAACAATAATATTATATCCTTTATTGATCTCCTGTGGGGAAATTCTTCTCTGCATTTGACCCACCCTTAGTTATTAAGGATCATAGGGCTGCAGTGAAGCGCCCGGGGAGCAACTGGGGGTTCAGTGCCTTGCTCAAGGACACTTCAACATGCAAATAGCAGGAAGATTGGGAATCGAACCGGCTGCCCTGTAGTTCTAGAAGCATGGCATTAACACCTGGCTATTAAGCACACTGCTCCACTTTCCTTAAAAATATTGAATGAGCCAGTTGCAGATGGTGTCCCAATCTGTGGAGAAACCAACTGTCCTCATGTGCTCTTTACACGAGAACACTGAATTGAAAGGAAACGTGTGAAATGCAAGGACACGGATAAGACACACGCACAGCATTTAAAAAGATGTGCCGTCAGATGTTTTCGGTAGTGATACTCAATCGCACGTCACTCGACAATTAATAAACCGGCGCTCTTACCTTTCTGCACTCGAACTCACTGAAGATCTCAGAGTCGTCGTCCAGGCTGTCTCCGGAGCTTTCGAGGAGCAGCCCCACCCCGTCGTCCAGAATCTCCTCTGCAGCACAAACAACAGTCATGTACGAGCTTCATGAAACGCTGTATTAGTATTTTAATTGTTTTCTGAGAGTAATGCATTTTTCACAAGCAGATAGATACTTTATTAATCCCCAAGGGGTCATTTGTTGTTACAGTAGCACCAATAAACTAAACACGAGAATAAAATATACATATAAGAAACAGAAACAGTGACTGTGCACAAAGTGAAATATAAAATACAAATAAAATATATATATATATATATATATATATATATATATATATATATATATATATATATATATATATATATATATAATGAAATTAAAGCACTGTAAAGTATGCGAGAAAACATGTGGTTGCGTTGACATTTTAATTAAGATTGAAGACGTTTATGTAAAACACGATGCCCTTATCAAACTAATCCACAACGTGGGGCTTCAACGCTGCTGGCAGCTTCCTAGTCTTCCTCACAACGACTCCGTTTATTCTTTTGTCGAAATTAAACTGCCCTCAAGGACGAGCGAGAAATCTTTTCTAGATGTAAAAAAAAGAAAAATGAAAGAAAAGAACATCGTCTTTCTCCATTTGTTATCCTTGTACGCGATTACAGGCCAGCTTGTTTGGTAACTACGGCCATACTGTGAGCAATATATGGCTTTGAATACACTGTGCATGATTTCTGGGAATCAAAGTTTGGAAGCTAAACTCGTCAGTAACCTCGGCTTATCGGACCTGTGAATGTGCAGAGGTGTGCCTCGAGATGCGTTCAGGTGACAACAATAAGATGGGGGATTTCTCGTCAGGCTGTATTTGATCTTCTTTGTATTTTTCTCACCTTGACTCTGGGAGAAGATGTCCGTGTAGAGATCCTCCTCCGCATCCGAGCGGCGTGGGGGTAGATAGCAAAGCTGACGGCGGTCCACAGAAGGCAGGGTGTTGACTGTCAGAGCGAGCGAGGCTTGAGAGAACGCTACCTTCATGTCGGAGAAGTTGAGGCTGTGAGAGTCTTTTCCGTTCAGCTGAAGGATTTCATCCCCTGCATTGAGACCTGAGAAGTGGGAACATTAGCTTTGATTAAATGTTCTGCAGTCAATCTTATTCACACCATCCATTAAAAAGGCCATTAAACCCATAATAACAATGATACAATTACAATAACATTATTGTGAGTGACAAATAGAAAGTAAAAACACTACTTTGGAAACCACGAGTTGCACATTATTTATTTTGTCTTCTGCTGCTCTCTAACTGCACGATGACCAATGTCATCATTTGACATTACTCTGCAGTATAACTTCATACGGGTGCTGATGTGGAGCAGCTGTGGGGGGGGGGGAACGTATTCAGCATCCTTCACAAAGGCCAGTGAGAGGCAGTGTCGTTATGATTATAGTAATCAAGGCCCTTGAGAACTACTGTATTCTCTGAAACCTTCCCAACCTATTGTAAAACATGTGCTAATGTATTTCGAAAGACATGTAGACAGTAAAAGAAAAGTCTATTGACTAAAAAGCTTAGTTTAAAAAACTTGTAATAGCACAGAAAAAAAGATCAATGCACCCACATTTGTTTCCTTCTCGCTGTGAATCATCAGTTTACAGACACAAATTGAGTGCATTCGAAAATAGTTAATTTGATGGAAATGAAGTGTAATGAACCTTTGGCGAAGGCTAATCCTCCCGCCTTCACATCAGTGATGTAGAGCTGCTGCACTCCGTCCTCCTCCACAACTGAAATGGAGAAACCTGGAGGAGGAAATAGAGAGGAAGAGGTGGAGAGAGAGCGAGAAGGGGGACTCTTATATAAAATATCAGTACAAATGGGAATAGTCTTGAAAAAAAAACACGTTATGTGTAGGTCAAAGACGAGGAATTCTGCTAAAATCATTACTGATGACATATTTTCTATGGAGATTATCATCTTTACTGAAAACAAAGTGTCTTCTCAAAGTCAATGTAAAATAAACTACACAGGATAATTTAAATGGTTCCTACCGTAGCCAATCATGCAGGATTCATCTCGGTCAAACTGGATTACTTTTGTAATTTTGGAGCAGAGCTCGATTTCTTTGTAAAGCTGTGAAGAACAAAAATAAGTTATTATATAAATCATGAAAGAATGGCCTATGTTATTCATATTCTGGTGGGTTGGTTATTGACAGCGTGGAAAGAGAGGGGTAATTTTCTGTATTCTCAGAGCAGCCTTCTATGCAAGATTGTCTGCAACGTGTCATGATTACATGACGGGAATACAAAAGTCACAACAGATACAGGCTCTCTAGGAATAGATATACGTTTCAATGCATGGTCCTCCCAGGTAGGCGTTTCTCCAGAGATGTGCAATCGAAAAGATGAAAATAAAAAAAAACTATTAATTCACAACCAAAGGGTGCTCTTATACTCTATGGATTTCTCCATGCTGTGATTCATCGCACATTTGAATGCAATTATCAACATTTCCTTTTTTTTTACATTTATGATCTTAAAAATTATGGTGGAGAAGGAGAGATATAGTGTTCAAGCGGGTAGTGACATACCAAGTCGCACACATCCTCTTCTGGTTTGGGAATGTAGAATTGCACTTGGTTTTCGATGAGGAATTTAAGTCGCAAGTAGTGCTTGGTGGGGTCCAGCTGGTGAGCCTGTGGAATGAAGGAAGAGGACAGAGGGAGTATTAGAGGGGAGCCCAAAAAAAAGTTAGTCAATAAAAACAAAGATTTCAAAAAGACATTTTTACACAGCAACATTGTAATGGAAGAATCAAGTAATTTAATTGGAACCAGACTATGTTCAGGGTTCTTACACATTTTGACCAATGGATTTCCATGACTTTTCCATGACTTTAAACTAAATTTCCATGACCCCAAAGTGAAATCTCGGTATAAACATGAACAATTTAGAAAATGTAGCGTATCCAGAGCGTATGCCGGCTTATATTCTGAGCGTCTTTCTTTAAAAACATATTAATTATTTCAAACTCGGCATATATGAACATGTGATTATAACAACATTTCCATGACTTTTCCAAAACTTTTATAATTTTAGTTTTTTCCATGACTTTTCCAGGCCTGGAAATTACCATTTTAAAATTCCATGACTTTTCCAGGTTTTCCATGACCGTACGAACCCTGTATGTTGCCCTCAACCTTCTGACCATGCATAACATATTTTCTTCTCGTTAAAGGATGTTCCGAGAGGCTAGATCGTGGCTTTCCTTTCAAAATTCTTGTGCCTTTACATCTTTCAGGTCATTTGGGAAGTTACCTTGCAGATGGTTTCCAGAACGCACAGCGCCGACTCCTCCGGCTGGATGATGGTTAGCACTGGCTGGTCGTTAGGCAGACACACCCAGGAGGGCGTGAGGTGGTCAGGGACCCAGATATCACTCTCCGTGCTGGTTCGCGGAAGGCTTTTCACAGTTACATCCTCACTTTTCTTTAAACAGAGACATTAAAAAGGCTAATTTAGTCATCTCCTGTAGTACAGAACAGTTGTTACTATGCAAGCTTGGTTTGATTAACATGGATGATGGTTTTCACTAAACCTTCCTCCCATCTAAATATAGTATATTATATTACTGTACTTTTTCTTAAAAAGAAAAAAATTGCGGTTTAACTATAACCGCTATTATTTTTTTATCAGATTTATTTATTATTAAATAAATATTATTTTTTTTACCAGATTTATTTATTAGTATTATTATAAATTATATATATTTTAAATTTTTTATAACCAGAGGCCTATATAACTTAGCCTCTGGTCCTCGGCTCTGCTGCTTACTCAGGGGACACAGAGGGATATTATAATTTATCTTATTAACGTGAGAGTAAGTCAAAGAGACTGTCAAATGTCTGCATACGAAGAAAGACTCCTCCTTACTGTGTTTTCCTTGGTCGGATCAACAAATACGCCATCAGCAGGGTTTTTGATTAGCTCTTCGCCATCGGCAAAGACCTGCTGGGTCAAAAAAGAGTCAAAGTGGTCATTACTCAAGCAGAGGCGTGGAGGAAAAGGCAAAGTGAACTATTTTAGAGGCCAAGGCAGGTCTATTGATTGCATTGAAACTAGAACACGACTGTACAATATCGCAGACCTGGTTGATACTGGGGTGGGCTTTTGTTTTCTTCTTTGAGGTAGTGTCCAGGCCCCAGAGGGAGGAGAACCTGCTCTTGCGCTTGCTGCAGGAACGAGACATGGCCTGTGTCCGTCGTCTCACGCCGTTCTCCGAGCGAGCCGCCACCTGCAAAAACATCATGACCAGGGTCAGGGCGTAAACATACCAAACGCACATGGACAACAATATCTTGTCACATCACATGTTGCTCAAATGTGTGGCAAGAATGAATTATTTCTTATAACAGAATATTATAAATAACATAAGAGCCCAGAGTAAGTTAAGGGGGGTGATGTTGACACACTTTGCACACTATATATATATATATTAAATTAAATTTTACAGTGCTGTATTTACATATATGTTGTGTATATATACATATACATTTTATTTGATGGTATTTTGTATTTTATATTTCACTTTGCACACTTTACTTTATGCACAGTCACTTTCTTTCTTTCTTATACTTAAATTTTATTGTGTTTAGTTTTATCGGTGCTGCTACTGTTGTCAACAAAGTATATTTCTATTCTATTCTATTCTATTCTATACAGACACTGATCCGTCATATCTATTTCACACACACATACACAAGTACTGGGCTCATGCAAGTAATTACACAGCCTGCCATTTCTATATTAGATTACATGTCATTTAGCAGACGATTTAATCCAAATTTCTAGGCAACTCATTTGTAAGAAATAAATAAAAAAAGGGTCTTTCAATTACGTCTTGATTTTTTTTCAACTTGTCAGGATTTTGGGCATAGGGCCGATGCAAGAGTGGAGTTGAGCAGAGGGGCGAGAGGGAGGAAAGACGAGAAGAGAGGCTGGCATGTCACACATGCCAGCCTCTCTTCTCGTCTTTCCTCTTCGTCTTTCCTCTTCTGCTCTCTGGCAGCTCGAACACCCACATGTCCGTCTGCGTTGGTGGAGCCTCCCTGATCTGCAAACACGTCTCTAAAAATCAAATAAATGTGTTCCTGTGCTACCGGTGCTTATAGCTGTGCAGCACATAGTGGGGGGCCAAAAGCTCTTCAACGGGAGCTCTGTGTGAGACCCAGGTTTCAAAATAGCACTCATCGTTGAAAGAACATGGTTTGAAGCAACGCATTTAGTTTATAGAATAACTTTCCCCGCCAGGAGAGCCACCTGCTGTACTTCTAGATGTCAGTGTGTGTTTTGAGGGAGTTACAGTATCTAAGGAACGTCTACATATAAAGGGCAGTGTAGGGTTAAGAAAGCTCCCCGTTTATAGAAGTGCATCCTAACGATTCTTCATAAAACCAGATTAAATGAGGAGCTTTGATGAAGATGAAGATGATATTTACCAGTGCATGGAAGGACGACACGGAAAATATCCCCAGTCGGCCCATTGCCAGCTTGGTGGGACGAGAGGCAACGGCCAAGAGGCGTTTGGGGTTGGGCAGCTCTCCGCCCTGCAGGCTGGCCAGGTAGCACCTGAAGCGGAATAGATCCATGTGGAACTGCTCCAGGTTCTGCTCCCACAGGAAGATCTGCAGAATGAGGAGGGACACAAACAAACATCCAGTTGATTGTTCATCGGGACTCTAGTTTGTCAACTTCAGTCCGGTGGAGCATCTCCTCTCGCCCCCAGAAGCTCTGGAACCAGTTCCCTCCCAGTGTTGTCACCCTGCGCTCTCTGTTCCTAATGGCTGCATGTTTATTGGGGCAGTAGAGCAGGACAATGAGATTATTCAGCGATCCGTCACCACCCAGTCACGGTCCTAAACTGGTGTTTGGAAGAGGCGGCCAGCGCCATGGCAGAGGGCTCTGTATCACTGCCAAGTGGCTCAGAGACGATGGAGAAACAATACGCCACATTCCACTGGCAGATAGAGGCGGTGAGCGGTTCAGCTTTCTGAGGAGCCGGCCTATATCCATTCAGCCCCGGACAATGTGAAACCCGACACTGCCAAACAGAACCGCTCCGACCGGCCCGAGCTAACTGACCATCTGATCTCCTTCTCTATAAACAGACCGATTAGAAGACAATATGAGCTTTGCAATTAATTGAAAGAGTCGACTGATGCCAACAGCATACCGGTCTAAAAATAAGCCGATAGGTGTGCAGCCTTTAGCGGATGACACCTGAGATCCGTTACGTAATCCCCTCGCACCGCTCCCTGCTTTTCTTGCCATCACCAATTCGTCCTCCGGGCTTGCAACTGCGGGAATACTGCTATTGAAAAAAATACTTTGATGCAATACATGCAAGCAAACAATGCATTACTTTAGAAGGTTGTGAACATAATAGCCGCTATTGGCGCGATAGCCGTGGACCAGAGTAAAAGAATCTTTTGCAACATTATTTTACTTCTTAAGTGAAGATGAGGTACTTCCTGGGGCCGATGTCCTGTGCTTTGAAGTTTAACAGTTGGGTCAGAAAGAGCAGCAGAAGGTTGACGACGAGCGCTCTTGTGTTAATGATTTACTAAATCAGGACATCCCTCGTCTGTGGCCTTTTATCAATCCCTCCTGGCTTGTTATATGTTGTATCAGTTTAGAAAAAAACAGGCAGCCTGCATGCAGCACTTCTACACCGAGTTAAACAACAAATAAATATTCTGGCTCTAAACTCAATTGAATATATTCTTGCTGCAGATGTGTTTTTCACATTTACAGAAACGGTCCATTTAGTTTCATTATATTTTCTTAAAGAACTTATATGGACACATTTAAAGTTATTGACAAAGGTTGTTCATTACCCTGTAGGTAATTAATTGGTTCAATATTGTCGAAACTTATTGCCTCAGAATAACTCATTTCTATAAAACAACAAGTGGGCAACAGAAGTAAGAAGGAACACCTCAATGTACTCTTCAAGAATGCAACATATTTCTAAATAAACAATGACAGTATATAATTCCAAAAACAGGTTTTACTATTCTTCTGTCCTTATAACCTCCTCAGAGGACCAATCACATTTCAAAACTCTCTCTCAGGATAAGATTTCTTAAAATCCCACATCACTTGACACTCGGGAACGGTGTGACACACGAGCCATGTGACAAAGGAGGACGAAACCTACTTGATCCAGGATCGTCTTCCTCTTCTTGGTGTCGGTAACAGCCGACAGCTGCATGTCTCCCATCTTCTTCATCTTCTCGTCCATGTCTATCTTCTGCTCCAGCTTCTTGATCTCTGCGCGAAGCAGGCGCACCGTGTCCTCCCTGTGATGCTGCCGGGCGACGGCCGTGGCACATGCCGAGTGGATGGCCGTGATCCAATTCTCCAGCTCAGTCTGGCTGCAGGTCTGCGTGGGGACAGACAGGGAAAGGTCAGAGGTTAAACAACAATCGACTCCCTTAGATGAGATGGAAATCTCTCTCCATTTGCCTCCCTCCCCTCAGAGTTGATTCATTGCTAATTATTGTAGCAACCTGAGAGCTCATGAAAGAAAAGAAACCACGGCATGCAGGTTGAGGTAGTGCTGGCGCCTGGGAGGATTTGCACTTATTCGCAGAGCTGATGACATTTAAGCATTCCCTCACCTGAAACAGAAACGCATCTCCCAGGGAGTTGCTGAGACAGAAGACAAAGTCTTTTTTGGGATGCTCAGGTACAGCCTGGAGAATACTGTTCTCCACCCAGATGGCATGCTTAGGAATACTGTTGTTGTCAATCCCTGAACGGCCATCCGTCTCATAGAAGAATAGAGTGCAACCTGGGAAAACAAAACATTTATTAATTCACATGCATAATATGCTTATTGGCAGCATACAACTCTTGATGGCCTAATCTCTAGGAAAGGATTTTTTCCTGCAATTTAATCCTGCTCTCCAGTGGCCAACATAAAGAAGTGCAGCATGGCTGAGAGATCAGGCATCATGATCATTAGAGCACCGATTTCATGTTAAAGCCCAGTAAAGTGGCACATTTGACAATGAGGTGTTCCATCATGCCTGAATTGAAGGTTGGTTTACTTAGCTGCTGTAAATTGAGGTTGGATTTAGAAGATTAGTATTTTTAAAATGAGATACCTATGCAAGTTAAACAAGGACAGGTACTGCATGTCAGCAGAAAATAACCACATCAAAAGCATCCTGTGTTAACTGAGCTGGATTAATATTTCAAGGGTTCTTACACATTGTGACCAATGTATTTGTAGGACTTTTCCAGCACTTTTCCATGACTTTAGACCAAATTTCCATGACCAAACATGAACAATTTATAACATTTTGCGTATTGATTGCGTACCCCGGCTTACATTTTGAGTGTCTTTCTTTAAAAAACATTAATTATTTCAAACTCGGCGTAAATGAACACATTTCCATGACTTTTCCAAAACTCTTATGATTCAAGTTTTTTTCCATGACTTTTCCAGGCCTGGAAATTACCATTTTAAAATTCCATGACTTTTCCAGGTTTTCCATGACCCTCCGAACCCTGTATGGAACAACATGTAAATAACATGAACACATTGAGGGCATAACACACCTTTCAGGGAAACCCAGTAGCTCTTCCACTTGCGCCTCGTGGCCGACTCCACTTTCTTGTTCTTCTTGTGCACGAGGAAGTTCTTGACGGCGAGCCGGCCAGCTTTGCGCACCATCCCCTGGGAGACGCTGAGCAGCGGGTCGGACTGGTAGGCGGAGCTCACGGTGCTCTGCTCGTCGCTCAGCGCCGACCCCGCCTCCTCCAAGCTCTCCGTCTGGCAGGAGCTCATCTCCAGCTCTTGCCGAAAGTTCTCGTACACGCCCTGCACGCACTCGCTCGGCCCGCCGCCGCTGCTGCTGCCGCTGTCGCTGCCGGCGAACATGCTCCTGCCCGCCGCCGAGCACACGGAGAAGGAGGCCGACATGGTCTTGTAGCGTCTGGACTGCTGCTGCCCGGCCTCCGCCGTCACCCCGTCGATGCCGCTGTCCTCGTACTCGCTCCCCTCTCCGGCGGTGACGTCCTGCATCGCGGCAGAAGCACAAGGCGGGTGAGACGGCACGGCGGCCACGTGGGCTTCATCGCCGAGAATGAAGCGCCGTCCACCGACGACTAAGCCGTGTGCGTACTGTACACATACAGCATGGAGACATTATTCTAAAACACGTGGGAAAAAGTGGGAGTAAAGAGGCCTGACGAGAGTCCCCGGGTCACCTAATCCTGAGGTTCTGCTCAAAATGCATTACTCGCAGCAAAGCGTCTGCACAGCCAGCCCTCCCCGTCTGCCCTCTCCTACCCACATGGCGAAAGGCTCCTGGGAGATGAAGGGGGTTACCCCGAGCTCACTATCTCCATCTGGTCACATGACCCAATCACGCGTTCCAGAGCTCCTTTCTCTGGGGCCGACGGTGCCCTGCAGTGACAGGGCCACCGTGCACGTTTTACTGTTCCGCTCTTCTGCAGGCCTCCCCTCATTATCATGACAAAAGGACCGAGGCATTTCAAAACGGGGAGTGACTTTAAGCCGAGCTCCCTCCCTCTCATCATCGCAGTCTCCTCGCGCGAGAAAAACAACAGTTTCATCCGGGGAGACGACATTGTTGCTCCAACTTTCTTTTTTACACTCTTGCAGCAGCTTATTATGTGCGCGGTGAATGCAGCAGAGGAAACGTTCGGGGCACAATGGGAGTTTAAAAAAAAAGAAGAAGAGGGAAGCTGCGTTATTGTTGATGCCCCCAGCCCACATTAACATTCTGCACCGCTGTTCAAACTCTGTCCAAGGAGCATAAAGGAGCCATGACGCAGCGTTTACAGTTCAACTTCAGAGTATCACAAGGACATGAATACACCGTTAACATGTTCATGGATACGCCTCAGTTTCCCTAGCCTGACGATGTCATACTCATAATTCTAGTCAGAATGTGAGTCTGATACCGCTCCGTTGGGCTGTGATTATGGGGCGTGTTTCAATCGAACCAGGAAAGAAAACGCCTCTTCGCTCAATTGGATAGAGCTACAACCAATCAGAGCAACGGAGTATGTGACGTGTTTTAAGAGACGCATAGTTTTCGATCTACAAATGCCTTGATCGCGTTTCTCTGTTCCTCTTTCAAAATGAATGCTCTGTCGAGGTCTTCTCAAACAGACTCAATGGCAGAATCTACACATCTTAGCTCTCCAGCGGCAGCCATGTTTGTTGTAAAGAAATTCAAACCAAGCGCCTTTTTATGACGCGGTTGGTTACGTTACTGTTGATCATATGTCCGTCATCGTACAAAGCCCGCCCTGACAATTTGATTGGTCCGGTCAATTTCTGACCGGAGATAAATTCTCCCCAATGGAGCAATGCCAGACCCAACTTCCCGACCAAACATGTTTAGGGCGGGGCTAAGTTCGGTCTGGTATCCAGACTACAGTTTCCCATGAAATGAGCCACTTTCAAGATAAACTGAGCCAATTTGGTAGTTTAAAAGCATGACGGCATCAACTTGTTCTACACGTTACCTGTATAGTCTGCGCCCTCCTGCCCTGCATGCTGGCGCACATGGCAGCTTGGGGGCTGCTCAAGCCTTCAGAAAGGCAGTGGGAGCGCCGGCAGGGGAGGGTGTACGCGCCATAGGTGTTCCCGTCCTCCTCCGACGGGGAGATCATCTTATCGTCCTCGCTCTCCCTGATAGCCCGGTTGGCGCCACGCCACTTGGCATAGCGACCTTGGGATTGCCTGCGGATCGGGCGCTTCTGGCTGTACAGCTCGTCCAGAGAGTTCGCCCTGTCGGTGGAGTCCGTGGGGCTGGCCTGCAGGTGTCCTTTGCAGTCGGTGAAGTCCCTCTCGTTAGCCGCGTCGATGATCTCCTCCGTGCTGGTCAGGTGCTCTTGGCTGAGGTCCGAGAGGGAGAACTCCAGGCTGTCCTCTCGCCACATGTCTGCAGACTTGGACCTCTTCTTCTTGAAGCTGACGGTTTCCTTGGAGCAATCCTGAGTTTCCTGAAGGTACGTCACCTCTTCATCCTGCACCTCCTCCGCTGTGGGGCCAGGTAGGGTTACGTGCATCGTGTTCATGTGCACGGAGGGATCGGCCAGGTCGTGGTGAAAGGACACCGGCCGCAGGTTCATGGCCACGCGGTCTACCCAGATGGGGCTTCCAAAGTCCGGGAGGATATTCGTCTCATTGAAGGGCTCAAGGCCATTGTCAGCCAGGGATTGTGGGATGCTCGGGGTGCTACTCGAGCGTGTGCTCGTCGCAGAATTCCTGTGCTCTATTTTCCCAGATGAAGCATGTCGAGAGCGTCTGTTGGAGATGCGAAGAGACCGAGACATGTGCTTACGTGACAAATAGCCACGTTCGTTACGGTAGAGGGCATGGTTCCCATTCTGGCTCTCGACATTTCCCATGATTCAGAGGCTGAGAAGAAGTAGACAGAGAAGTAGACACAGTGTAAATAACTCCAGAAGAACACAACGTCTAATCAAATGACGAAGAAGTGTGAATGTTCATTTACCTGAAGTATCCTGTTGAATTCTCGGTCATTTTGTTTGTCACTGGGTCTCCAGACAGTTTGGTCCTTCAGCTGCTGCTACAAGCCACAACGCTCTGGAATTAGATATGCAGATGAAAAATTATAAACAATTTGTAATGTGCTTTCAATTATCTATGTTGGTATGAATAAATACTGGACACAGCGTTAAAAAAAAAAAAAAAAACGCAAACAACCTTATTTTTGTTCAGTGTTTTTTTTTGGCAAAATGTTGTCCAATGTCCACAATGCAAGATTAGTTGTTTTTTTTTACTCAAGAGACCTGCATAGATTCACGAAGCATAAACCACATATATACACAACAAAACTTTAAACTTTAAAGAATAGCGGTATACAAGCAAGGAAACAAAGATGATCAGTTCAATCTAAAATTACATTTAATCATTTATCATCTAGAACGTTAATTTTAAAAAACTACCTCCGAGTGAAAACATCATTGCATGATTGCTGCGGACATACAAGAGTGTATATTGTCCAAGTTTCACTGATCAAGCTTGTAGTATTACCAAGCATTTATTGATTATTTGTACACCATTACCACATGTATGTCAACTCGTCCCTGTTTGGAAATGGCAGCACAGACGTTGCCCTAAAACAACTCTGTTAATAAATTAGGAAAGTAGGTACAGAGGAGCAAATGTAACTAAATCCAAGTATTTTTTTTTTCACACACACTTCAAAAGACAAAAAGAGTCAGTTTTGGTGAAGACGGATAGTAAAACAGCATCCTCATTTTGACAGGAAGTGATCCACTCGCCCCCAAAATGCACTCGGGTCGTTGAAAGTGGAGGGGGCGATATGACCTCTGTGACCCCGGAGTTATTCTTATACTTTAGAAAGCGTTCTGAGGAGAAGGGACACGGTCCTACGCGTTTACCATAATGCACATTCGGATCTCTCTCTCTGCCTCGAGGCAGACCAGCCGGCTCTGAAAAGGTCCCGATCTGTGCCTGGGACTATCAACAGATGGGACAGAAGATTAAATAACCACATTGTGTCTGTTCCTCCTGATGTGTGCCCCCCCCTCCTTTTAGAACAAACCCTTTGGGGGTGCGATGTTTGAGCGTGTGTAGACGTCTCATCTACGAGTGGAAGCCCATCCCCTCTAGCGCTGCATGCACTCTGGTTTTCTGTGAAGAGGCGCGTTACGTAAACTGGAGCTGACCCCGTTTAACGACCTTATGTTGCTCCCTTCCCCTCCTTCATTCTGCTCACTCATCATCCCTCACCAGTAGGGCAATGCACAATGTTTGATGGTGACGGAAGCCCATTCACATAATAGGGTTCTTACACTATTTGACCGATGGATTTCCAGGACTTTCAACGAAATTTCCATGACCAAACTGAAATCTCGGTTTATACATTAAAAAGTGAGAACATTTAGTATTTAAAAAAATGTGAATTACAAAGCATACAGTATATATTAAATAAAACAAATGAATAAGAGACAATATTTTTGATTAAAAGAATGAACACTTGCTTCCCGAGCTATGGCCAACAAACTTTCCAGTTAAGGTGCGTTCACTTAAAAAATAAAATAAAAAAAAATAAAAATAATTGCGCTTATATTTTGAATCTTTCTTTCTAAAAACATATTCAGTACTTTAAACTCGGCCGCAAATGAACATGTGATTATAATATATGTCCATGACTTTTCCAAAACTTTTGTGATTCAAGTTTTTTACATGACTTTTCCAGGACTGGAAATGACCATTTTTAAATTCCATGACTTTTCCAGGTTTTCCATGACCATACGAACCCTGATATAACCCTGCAGTTTATTGCCGTTTTCATGCAATCATATTTGGTAGAGGGGAAAAAAAACAGAAAACAAGAGAGAGGGGAACAGAGCTGTGAAATGCCACTGCACATATAGAACACAAGATTCACTCAGGGACACGGACATGCTCGCAGAAACATTAGACGAAGGGCTACTACCTCCAGGGTCGTGTGTTCCCTTTCCCGCATAGTGCCCTTTAGTGTTTCATGTGCGAGGTGAAAGTTTAATGGTTTTGCAGATGTGATCCCTGGAGAGAAAGAAAATGCCCCGTGTGTTTAAGCACAGCTCGTCACTTTCTGGGGACTACAGGGCTGCATTAAACTGTAAAAACATATTTAATAATCCCGTAGAGAATCTATTTGACAGGTCTAATGGTCGGCTGGATTACAGGGGAGCTGTACCATGTTGCTGTGCCCTATTTAATAATCTTTTTTCAGTGGTTTTAATGTTAATTTGATGTGGAATTAGACAGAAATTAGACCGTTTCAAGCTGCGATAAGGGGCTTGGATTGTGGAAGATGTGTTGTGTCCTCAGACAGTTAAGGCAACCCACTGGGTTTTGACCTTGGATTTTAAAGCACAAGTTAATTTGTTCAGCCCTGAAATATGGGAACCAGCTTTTCATTCATATTCCAAAACGGTCACAAATTAAAAGAGTGGATTGATTCTGCAACACCGTTTGTGTGCCACTCAAAAATAATTCTGTGATTATACATCAACTGTCCTTTACAGCAGGAAAATCAGAGAAAACGCCAAAAATCAAATAGAAGTGAGGGAAGTAAGTGTGTATCAAACGAAATATCAAACGTGCATGAAAGCAAGTCCACAAAGCGAATATGAAACCAGCACTTTCATCATAAAGGCACAAACAGCTTCTTGTTCAAAGCTGCAACATCATTATTAGTTTGAAATTACTAAAATAGAAGTTGCAGTATGATCCAAGACGGATCTGCAGCTACTTTTCCTCTTTCAAGGAGATAACAGATTCCCTCTGAGCATAGTCCACCAGAGGGTTTAAGATGCAAGAGCACAGAGTCAAGAGGTTGCCCCGGATAGGCGCTTAGGAAAATAAATGTACAAATAAATATGCACGCATGTTCCAAATTATAAGATTCAGGGACATTTTAGTCACTAGAATATTAAATTAAAAAAGGTAAAAATGGCCTTGATTCGACAACACTGTTTTCTCTAAAGCTGCAATACTGCTGGTGCACCGCATCTATCAATCAAATCTTTATTAATACATGAAGAAAAAATACCAAGGTTGTAAAAGTGAACAAATAGATTTAAAAATGCTGCCAGAAATGTGGTATTGGGACAAAGTGAGAATGAAAGTAAGTGGGTCATTTCCAGCAGACTGCATAAGAGCACTGCAGCATTCTCACAGGATTCCTCTGTGCAGGCCTTTATTGAAATACATAACTAGGAGATTTCAGCCACTCACAGATGACAAACATGTATAGTTTTATTGTGACTCAAGACTGGCAACACAACGGCTGCAGGGGAAAGCACAGAGATTCACTACAGCTGACACCACTTCAGGAGAATGTAAACGTCAATCCTTGAAACTTATCAAACCGTTTCTAAATGAACAGCTGATGATGATGAAGATGACGATGCTATAAAATGAGTCATT
Source organism: Liparis tanakae (assembly GCA_036178185.1). Taxonomy (NCBI): domain Eukaryota; kingdom Metazoa; phylum Chordata; class Actinopteri; order Perciformes; family Liparidae; genus Liparis; species Liparis tanakae. The sequence continues at coordinate 6,753,669 of CM070099.1, read as the reverse complement.
ACTTTTGGACCAAAGCTGGGAATTCTTCTATTGCCAAATTTCTTTTTTCTTCAAATGGGAGCAGGAAAATGTTATTTTAAGTCATTTTAAGTTTGGTTCTCGTTAACCAAAAGCTGGATTTATGGAAAGAAAGACAAAATGCTATCTTGAGTGTATATATGTAATATCTACATGACAGTGTTGGAAAACAAAACGACTCTAATTACTGACGCTGTGGGTGATATCTGAGACTGTTTTGGGAGAGTCGTGTTCATTTTTCCATGCTATGGGCCGTTTGTCATCCCTGAAATATGTGACAGGCAGATTTAAGGTCCTTTTGTTATTAAATACCACTTAAAAGCCCACGTAAAATTGGACAAATACCCGGGCCTGTTGGAACAGGAATAAGGGAAATAGTCCTAACCCCCAACTGCTCTTCTCCATTGGATCCCTCTGGCCAAAAATGTCAGGTTGCTTGTATTATTAGAGGAAATGACGAACATACATGCCCTATGGCTAAAACCCCACCTATGGACTTTTAGAAGATGGTAGGATCTACTGACAGTGTTTTACACCTGGTCACACATTCCTATATTTATGAGCTCCATTTAGAAAAAGTGATGTCATCGTAATGCACCGTATTAAATGTGTAGAGTTACTTAGCTACATAACCCATTGCAATAAGACACACAAGGCGGCAGAAGATACGAACACCAACAGATCTAAATCCTGCCGATCGGATTTTGACTCTTTACGTTGCGGCGACTCCTGCAAACAAATAAACAAATTCCTTACATTTAACCAAACTAAGAGGCAAGAATGCAGCGTGCCAACTGGTTACAAGCTCCAACACAAAACCCTGTAATCTGAACACTCCGACCTAAAGATAATAACACAGGTAGTTGTATAGGGGGGGGGGGGGGTCCCTGGTCCCTGCTGATATAACCATGTCCACCAAACAGCAATCTCTTGTTATCGTGACTCATTTTCTGCTCCTTATTGTGCTCAAAAGGTATTGCATTGAAGATGCCGTCAACAGGTTAATCCACCAAGTCTTTTTGAATTTGCTGCAGAAATGTTTTCATAGTCAGGAGACGGCTGCAAATGGTGGCACTGTGCGTGCGTGCGTGCGTGTCTTGTGTGAACCCGTCGAGAGGCTCAGGTGGTTGTGCGTTGTGGGAAGGATGCCAGTGCACACCAGGCGGAATAATGAAGTCGGCGTGAGATCTGGCAGGACGGCAGCGGCCATTGATTGGTCAAGGTGGTGAAGGTGGATGCTGGAGGAAGATGAGGCACATTGCCTTTCAATTTTTAAAGTATAGAAGAAGATTGTCATGCAAACTGATGTTACTCTGTAAATATTGCCCACTATAGGTGAAGCAGAGCAGCTATTATGTGTGACCGATAGTCTGGTGTAAGGGTCGAGTGAGTTAGACGCCCCATTGATCAACACGGCTATTATATCAGAGCTTCTTCAGGACCGACTCTGCAGTAATTCTGACGGCCCTACTCGAAGGCTCAGAGGCCCCTGCTCCGTTCAGCTGAATGTTTTCTTGACTTGTCGTACCGGATCATGGTCGCTTCCTTGTGAACTTTTCATATAAATAAAGTGTTACAAGACGGCCGTGCTTAAAGTACTTCTGATTTCTCACAAGGTAAAAAGAAACAATAATATCCACCACATTTACATTATTCAAAAAAACAACTCAGGCTTTAGTGTCCCAATGTGACAAATGGGGCAAATGCGTCTTTACATTACATCGTCCCTTTGCTCTAATCAAACAGTTGTTCTCTACAGACCATAACATACACACTTAAAAAGCATAGTGACTTGACATTTTAATTTAATAATGGCACTTGCTGCTACTTTATTATACTTAATTGTATGGCTACACTTATTAGTCAAAAATCCCTTTTTGCATCCTCCTCAGAGTTTACGATGGGACCATGCATGGTGGTACTGCAGTGCATGTCCATCTTAAGCATTGCAAAAAGATAAGCCCGGACTGTGTGTTACATTCTTTGCAATAAATCTGCAGGCACTGATTTGGGGGCCTGTTGTTGAGCAGCAGCTGGGGTTGTTTAGCCTGGTGGCACCTTTGTCCCTGCCAGTGTTTTCTCTAGGGCACCAGTGTGTGCAGAGGTCACCGCTTCAGCTGGTGTTGAAGCTGTATGGGGTTTGTGTACAGCAGATGCTGCAGGTTTTGTTGGGCCATCAAGTCTTTTCTAGCTTAGGAATGCTTTGTATGCTACATATGGCCATTGGTCGAATTAAATGAGAGATTTTCTTAAATTGTTGCTCACATTTCTAAGAAAGATCTGATCCTTTAACTGTGGATCCTGGTTTCTGTGCATTGGGAGATGTGTGAAATGACCACCAAGATAAGATATGCATTTTTTTTTAAGTACTCCATGCTCTATTACCTCACATGAATAGATGCCCCGATAAGGAAAGCGCTTGAATTTCTTTTCATTTTCCAACATGGCCATATACATATACACATCATTTAGTGAGGTCATTGGGTACTTTCATCTCTCTGATCAGTGGCAGCAATGTGCTTGTTCGTGGGTTAACAACCGAGGTGCCGTCAGACCACATCCTGCTTACGGCTCTTTAGCCTTTGAAGTCCTTAAACAGCTGGAGGAATACGTCAGCCACGGACCACTGTTAGGACAAGGGAGGATCAATACAGGTTGTGATGCTGTATTTTTAATCTGCTTTAGGGAGTGGGGGACATTTGTTAATACTAGGATTTGATATGCCATTTAAAAGGATTAGAGCATCTGTAAATACAGTCCTGCATGATTTTACAAGACTGACTCATCTGGGTAGCATGTTTTATTACATCAGAGCTTTACTATTCTGTTTAACTTGTTTTCTTTCATTCTGGTAGCGCAGCTTTTGAATTTAGATATAAGAGATTTGCATTTAAACTTCTCCCAATAGTGTAAAACCTCAATCAGATGCTGAGATAGTGACATAATAATCACACAATGATTCAAGATCGATATTTAAGTTTGCAATTGACATATCCATCTGGGAAGTGGATGAAAAAAAGCCTTGTGTAATTAAAAAAAATGACTGTAGCCATTGGGACAAAACATCGTAATCACCAGAGACGTTCAGCCGATGACCTTCTCATGGCGTGTCACGGTAAGTGAAAAGGTCTCCCCTGGCGACACGGAGCATCAACACCGCTCTGCCTTTACATACGTCACATTCCAGACGTTTACAATTTGCTCCTCCACAGTCCGAATCCCGAAACAGACCCAACAATTCTCACCTCACACAAGGGAAAATGTGCTTGACGGTTTTACGTTTATAAATTTGTCATCAACTGTATCAATCCTGGGACACACTGGTTACCAAAGCACTGGAATTTGGTTGCAATGGTAATTTCACCTGGGAAGATGATCTTCTGAGTTCTGGCCCACCGTGACGTATATGACAAACAGCTGCAAGCTGAAATCAGATATCGGTGGAAACAACTGAGTGATAATAAAAAACTAATATATCTTCCCTAACACTGCCAACGTCTCGATGGCTTCCTCACTCTGCCTGCAGCTCAACAGCAAGGTGGGTCAATGTAGACGCATCCTATATGCCACTATATAAAAAAGGGCAAACTACGGGATGAATGCGCAATGAGTGTAAAGATAGTTGTAATAGAGAAATGTCATGTCATTATGGAGCGTAGAATTCTGGCCCTAGCTGGCCATGCAATCTTTGCATTTTATTAAATTACAATCCAAACAAACACGTTCTGCTCATATTCGGTAAAACAGCAATACCACAAAGATAGCCATGAAATGGATGTTAATAACAACAACTTTTTTTATCCAAGGTGCTCCACAGAGAGTCAATGCAAAACAAGTGGAATAGTAAAAAAACAATATTACATTTAAAAATATATATTAAAGTTAAAAACAAATAAATTAAAACAAATAAATTAAAAAAACTAATAAATTAAAAACAGACTAACTAAATTAGGGGAACCAAAATTCTGCATAAAAAGACTAGATCACTTAAAAGCTGTTGTATAAAAATGGGTTTTAAGAAGTGATTTAAAAGGAAGTTACTGATTCTGCGAGCCTTATCCCCTCCAGTAGGTCGTTGATGTCTTCGGACCAGAAGCCAGTCCGCTGCTGGGTGAACCGGTCACTCACTAATCTCAGTTTGGCAGCTGCCTCGTCTTCGCCTGAATGACCCATTGCTGGCAGAAGAATAAACACAATGCCAAGGATGCAGAAGAGCAGCAATACTGCATTAGAAATGCGTTTTATAAATCTGGCTCAGCCATGATTTCCTTCCAGAGGCCATCATTTACTTTCTTGTCAATGAGTGGGAATACTGGTTATGTAGTACCACAAGTGGAGGCACACATTTCAAAAATCATATGTGGGTCAAACTCAAGGCCCACAATATTAATGACAATAGAAACATTTATAATCCATTTAGCTTATGTTGCAAACATATACTGAAGAACAGAGAGAACACCTTATCCTGTGAACTCTTCACTTTACAAATGTCACTCAAACAATATGAGCATCCTGGACGTTTGTTCTTCTATCCAATCACCAACATTTACGTGCAGTAAATGCACTAAAACATGTCTATGGACAAGAGCATGTGGAGAAGCCATGCCACTCAGTGTTGCATTGTGCACTGAAGCATTGTGCGTCCTGGAACACACACGACAACTCAAAGCTGCAAATGTTTCCACTTCCTCCAAGCAGCGCCCGATCACATGTCCCAGTACGCTCCTCTTTTAATGCCCTGTGGTGAATTATTGAATCATCACATTAAACCCTACATTCCATGGACAGCAGGAGGATACTGGTGTGTAAAAGAGGCGCTCTACTATTGTGGTGCGAGACAATTTTCATTTGAATGACAGCATATGGAGAGGTAATAGTCACACTGCAAATATGTTATTCCTTTAAAAAAAAAAAAAAAAAAAATCCCACTCCCCCATAACGGATGAACTGACTCCTGCTGGAGGATGAGTCCACAAGGAGCGCGGCGCTTTGGTGCCATCAGTAAACGCATCAAACTTTACTCACATGGCATACACGTTAATTAACGTGAACGATAGAAATGGCTTTGATTGGTAATGACAAATATCGAGCTAGCATTAGGACATTTTCTTTGCCTTACCTTTTTGAAGACTCACGTGCAATACAAATGTAGAACTTCTTAGAACTAGCACAGCTTGTGGTGACAATTTAAATGGCAGACTAAAAAGAATCTTACTTTGACTGTCGGCAAACAAAACAATTGGTGGGCAGAGGAATGTGTATTTGAATAGAAACATTAGCATGCGCCCGAGGCAAAAGAATAACACTGATGACTTTCCTCAATTCAATGTTATATGAAATGTCTAAACTAAATAAAGAGCATTCATATGTAGGACTACTTGATTTTACACTATCAAAGAGCAGCAGTTTGAGTTTTGTGGTATCAAATAAAGGAAGATGTTGCTCTGTATTTCGTCAAACTTTTATAATTAGCCAAGTATCTGGAAGACCACCTGATCTCTGAGTAACTCTTCTGGCTTGGACATCTACAATATAACCTTTGTTCTCCTGCACACTGCGCCTTTCAATTAAGTGAAGCTTATGACGAGGCCATGCAAACCAATCTGTGATTACAATTATCTTCCCCTCGAGAGAGGAGTAGAAGAAGATTGAGGAAAAGCCTGGCTTTCTATACGTCTTTTAATAAAAACACTTTTAAAGTGTTTGTTTTCCTAAAGCTTACTTTCCTCCATTCATAACGGGAGCATTGTCAAGATTTGCAAGCCTGAAAGCAGAGCCTGACCTCCTGTCCTGCTAAGCCTCAAACGGTCAATACATTTCCATAACTATGACACCAGATGACCATTTCATGCCCCTCTCCCCACCGCAGGAGTCACAACAGGCTTTCAAACACAAAGCTGGGATTTTAAATTAACTCGCACATCATAAAGTCCTCCAGCCCCTCTCCAGGATGCGCTCTGGGAATTCTCCTTGACTTTGACCATCTTTTCACATTTGCAATTCAGGAGCTCTTCCTCAGCATCACAAAACCACCACCGCCACCTCCACCAGCACCACTTCTTTGTCATTACAATGAAACAGACACAAGCTGTATTGTTTGCGTCTGGCAGTGAATGCCGAGCGAGACAATGGCTCTCTGCCTGCTGCTGGAGGGAAAGCTGGGCCCGACACAGGAGAGCTACAGGTACAAACACAAGGTGGAAACCCCACCCTCTAAAATACAGGCTGTGAAGACCTCAGGATATGGTTATAAAACTCACACACACAAATCATTAAATTACAGTCCTAGAGCATGCAAATGCAAACACTGATGGAAACTAATACAAATGCAACCCCTAAAAGACACAACTAGATCGTAATAGCTTTGGTTCCACCTGATAAATGCAACTACACTCTGAATGCAGTGAAACCCATGCCTACAGGCCACATGTTGACTCTGTGCTACTGGTGGTGTTGGAAGGTAGGAGGCTGGACAGCCATATGTCTCTATCTACTGACCCAACACACAACACACTGCTATGAAAATACAGAGCAGCAAATGCAATGACTTACCTAACCGTGTGCCACGAGAAAATGTCACTTCTTCTTTTCCCCCCACAGAAGTCACTGGAGTAATCCCACACGCCACTCAGATGGAACATCTCAAGCCTCACATGAGGATATTATCGATACCCCTCCTACAAGTCCACAGCAGACTGCTTACGCAAGGATGAGTTGAAAAACTGAGGGAGGGAGGGAGGTGACCGTTTGTAACCCCCCCCCCCCCCCCCATCCTCTGACTCTTTCACACTCTTCACCCCCCCCCCTTCTGGCTCCCTCCTTCCTTCTATAATTCCACCCCCCTAAACGACAAACCTACTGCTACCAGGAATGTGTGTTCCCTCCCTCATCTCCTCTGTGATTGGCTCCACTCTGAGAAGCTTTACATTTACACTAAATGTCGCAGCCTTTTAAAAATGGTAATGAACTAAATGCTGAATAGATCAACAACCGTCAGATTCAGCTGCCTCTCTCAGTCTGAATCAGAAGGGTTACTTAAACCTGCAATAGAAATATTAGCTAATGTTTGACTTGGATGGAACATCTTTCCTTCATCCCGTCGTGGTTTAAAATTACAGGATTTGTAAAGACAGGATTCTGAAAAACCAAACTCGTGTTCCTTTCTCCTCAAAAGGAGACGAGGGCTGGAAGGTCTCAGTCCCGACGTGTTGCATCGGTTGAATCATTCAGTGACAGCCCCAAAATGAACCTGTGAATGAGAAAAGGGCTGGACCTGCTGTTGTCATAGCACCGCTGATGTCATGTGGCTATCAAGTCAGCGGTGCCGGATCCATTTTGAGGTGATGGAACCGGCGGAGGGAACAGGGGAGGGGGGGGAGGATCATGGATCGAGGGCACAGCGACGTCTGTTCAGCTGCATCATGTGCTCCAGAAGCAGCTTCACGTGCACACGGAAAGAAAAATGTGCTCCGAGCTAGTCGATGGTGTGTACATCATGACATCCATACTAGAAGAGAGACGGTTTTTGGGACCATTATTATTATAGCCTGTACATAAATGACCTCCCCAGTGTTTGTAAGGGATGTAGTATCCAAATGTACGCTGATGACCCAGTGATATATGTCCATGCAAAAAGCAAAGTCCAGGCTGCACTTCAACTCACTGATACCATGGTTCATGTCTCTGACTGGCTCTCAGATTCCTGTCTGCAACTAAATGTCAAAAAGACAGTCTGCATGTGTTTCACTAAGACAGCATGTAACTCACCTGAGCCGGATGTCTATGTCTCTGGTGAGCGGCTCCAGATAGTGCTTGAATATAAATACCTAGATATGTACCTCGATTCAAACCTTTCTTTTAAGAAGCAGGTAAAAATACGTGGCAAAGATCATCAGATTTCATTTAATCAATCTCAAATACATAAGAAATAACTTAACTATAGATACTGCAAAACTGTATTTTAACGCCATCATCATTCCATATCTGACCTACTGCTTAACCAGCTGGGCTCAAGCAAGCAGTAACACCCTGAAACCAATTCAAATCCTGCATAAGCAGGCACTAAAAGTACTGGATCAGAAGCCCAGGAGCCATCACCACTGTGCCATTTTAACCAAATACAGTCTCCTGAACTGGGATAACGTCATTAAACACGCCAATATGCGTCTAGTTTTTAAAGTTTTTAATGACATGGCTCCTCCCCCACTTGGCGAATTTATTAAACAAAAAACACAGAGTAGCAGAAAAACTAGATCTGTGGAGAGAGGCGACTGCATCATCTCATTTAGGAGGAGCTCTTGTAGTCAGTCTGCCTTTTCAGTGAGAGCAGGCCGGCTCTGGAATGCCCTGTCTCTGAATTTGCGCACTAGCAGAACTTTTTACTCTTTTAGACACGGCCTGAAGAACTGGCTTTTTAGCAGTCAGACATGTGAGCACGAACTGTGACTCCCTCCTCAGTGATTGTGTAAATAATTATTGTTTTTATGTCTGTTAAAGTCTTATTTTATTTGATGTTTTAATGATTTTATGAAGAGGCCAGTATTTTATCATAACCTGTATGTTTTACTGTATGCTTGTTCTACTATGTTACTGTGTTAAACTCTTACTCCTCGAGTGAAGGCTTTAACATCTGGCCACAGGGACCAAAGCTGAAATTTAGCCTTAGCTAATGCTAACACATTTACCCTCTGGGTTGATTAATGTGTATGGTCCCTGTACAAATAAATAAATAAATGAAATGAAATGAGAGAGCATCGAGCTTAGAGAGATTGGAGGGTTTGATTTGCCGTGTCTAGACTTTGTGATGAGTATGAGCAAAATAAAAAGCGCTTAGCATCGTGGTCAGGATAACTTCCTCTCGGTGCATTTTTAAGGTTGTGACCCTGATATTAAACTTAACCACTGGGGTTTCTTCGGAAAGACAGACATGTCTGCTCTGCAGAAGCAACCATACATAATAAGCGATGTTCTTATCAACTCACTGAGCTTGATTTCACCATGTAATCTTCCAGGAAAACAGAATTTAATTTTTTGGTTCCGTGCCAAATTTGCTTCAAAGTCGACTCACAAAACACACCGCGTCAATTTCAGTTGGTAGACAATTTGTCGGGACGAGATCCAATGACAACAAAATACTTGGAAACACAAAATACAGACATGGCGTTGAGAGATTATCATTTATACTCACAATCTAAGTGTCCAAAGAAATATATTGATGTAGATCCTGGATGGTGCTTTTTCATAGTGGTAATTGACAACCACATATGAACCCATGTAAATATATAAAAAGTAGAAGTTTCATGAGATCGTCTCATCTCTCCGTGGCCTCGCTACTGGATCAGGCAGCAGAGCAACAAATGCCTCCATCACTGAAATGTGGGCCGATGCTGAATCCATGTCTGCTCTCACCACAGGAATGTCAGAAATGCAGATTGCTTGCGTGGAGCTCAGCTAAACAGAATACACTGCTGCTTTCTAATCAGACACAAGGTTATGAAACCGGGCGCCAACCACACGCAGCGCCGGAGAGGGTTTAACACCCAATACGTCGACGGCTCGCTCACTATCGTCGGAGCAATGTGGCAGGTGGGATTACGTTCACAGATTTACAGTAACATTTAGGACCGCTGATGCTGTCAGGTGTCACAACCAACTGCAATTCCTGCCAATCACCTGCAGCCGCAGTGAATGGAATAAAAAGATGTTGAAGGTGGAGGAATGAGAGCAATCCATTTCTCAGGGTAGTTCATGTGCGACTCCTAAAAACATTCCAATAATCTGGTATGCCGTAAATATGTTTGTTCCAAGTCATAATATTGTTTGCATTTTACTTGGATTACTTTGAAATAAAATACTGAATCTGGTTGACATTTTCATGTTTACCAGACTTTGCTCAAGCTGGCTTAAGTTACTCAGGAAGCCTTTAAAAAATATATTCCACAGTAAATCCATAGCGGGACTTATTTTTCCTATTTTTCCTTCAGATTTGAGGTCTTTACCATAAACAAAGTGCTTTAATACGTCTCAGGGCCCTGGACCCGGACTATCTTGCACCCAACAGGATGACTCACAGCCTGGCTACTCAAAATAGAATAAAATAAAAAGGTCAGTTAATAATTGACTTCAGACACCGTTTATTATAACAATTCTAAATGGACATCAAGTTGACGCATCAAGAAAAACTATAGCATGTTAAACTACATTGCATAATATATTCATTTAGGAGAGGGATACAAAAAACAACATAATGATCGAAAAAAAAATACATACACAATGATCATGTTATCATAAGGAGGTAAAGGCAGATTAAAATAACAGAACGTGGAAATAAATACCACAATATGAAAATGCTATGAAACCCCAGTCCATCAGCAACAGCAGAACAATGACCTCCACCACCAACATGCTTTCTGGTCTCATGACTAAACTGCCAGTTAACACACCGGGCCCCACAATGAAGCATCGAGATGCAGCTTCAACAGAACGGCTCTGCTTATTCAACTTTATTCCCAAAACTCTACACTATAAATATAAACGAGTGGTCGGCTGGATACAGTAGGAGGCACTGAAAAGAACATTCATCACCACAAGGGTTCAAGTGTGTATTTTTTCTAAGGGTCTTCTCAATCACAGCAACATGCATCCCCCTCTGATGAAACTCACGACCCATTATACTGAAAAAGAAACCTACGTACAACTGATATCTAAAGAGAGAAATGCAACTGTTACGCAAGACATGAAAGCAGTAACCCCAGCCCCAGAAGAGATCATTAGCAGAGGATCCAGTGGTCTCCAGCAGTGAGCTGCCTCTCAAGAGAAGACTTCAAAGACACCGGTGTAGAGGGGGAAATCATTTAGAATGCACGGGAAGTATTGACTGGTGGAGCTGAACCTATATGCATCATGAGTAGCTCTCAACACTAGTTATGAAAAGATACTTGGAACATGTTACAGTTTCCGTAGGATAGGGTCAAATACAGTGTGTACTATGCCATCGTCACAGACTATATCGTAGGCTGTCAAGAATGTGGGAGATAGATACTTTAGTAAATCACACAAGGTGAAATTATGTAACTGCAGCAGAATGAAAGCATCTACGGCTCAGTAAGCGCTAGGCCTTCATAAGAGTGTGAACATGCCGAACACACAATTTCCTAGAGGCTGTGGAAACATTCATAAATGTACATGTACGACCAATATCTCAAATATTCAATTCATGATATTTAAAAAATAAAACACAACAAAAAGTATTTTTTCTGCATGAATTAGTTCAAACGATTAAGCAATCATCAACTTCTTCATCTTCTTTCAGTTGGCTATTTGATTACCTTAACATGTAGTTAGGACCTACCTTACGCAAAAAAAAGGCATTTGACTGAAAGTTATTCTTTATGCAACCTAGACTTCTTTCAAACTATTTGACGTTATTTTTTCATTTAGCAAGGTTTTAACCTTGATTAGAGATCTTTTGACTGCATATCACCAAATAAATGCTTCAGATTCACACTCGGGATAACACATTATTGCAGTATGCCACATCAAAACATATCGCAAGCCAGAGTCTACTAGCTCAAGGAAACAAAAGGGCATTGGGAAGTCGTTTATTATTGATGCCTGGTAAAGTTAGCCTAGTTCCAGCCTCCCAAAAGTGGCGTATAGCCTCAGCAGTTTAGTGTGCGTGAAACTGATGATCACCATGCATGTGCATTTCTGCGAGCCAGTCATACGTTTCTGCATACAGCTCAGAAATGGGAGGAGCTGAGCTGTAATGCTCATCTGTCATGTCTTTTCAAAGCCCATGACCATTGTGGAGCCAGATTAACTTGGAGCTGAACACCATCCACTGGGCCACGGCCACACACACACACACACACACACACACACACACACACACTTTAAAATAGCCCCCTGTATTATTTTCATACATTATTTTTCCGAGGCTAACACAACCTCAAAAGGAAGCTTTGAAGCGTGAGTCAATACACAACAGTGTAGGCGAGTCGAATACATTTATGGAAAACACTTGTTTGCTTGTTTAAAAAAAATATATATATTATTTATTTTGTTATTCTTCATGAGAAAGCCCACGTCTTCAAGTTGAGAATCAGACAAAATTCTAAAGAGGTTGTTTTCGGGGGATAGGCGTCTGGGATAAAATCTTGGCATGCCTTCACAAAATCATGCCGTCATCATATCACAAATTCACCTCGTCACCTTGTCACTTTGTCACTTTGTCAGATGCTGGAATATGTGTGGCAACTTCTCGTCTTCTGCATCCGTGATCAAAATGTGCAGATTTTGATGCATGTGAAATACCCAAGTAGGTTTAAAGATATTCTGTGAATCCCTTGCTAAGCAGCACCTGTGCCAGATGAAAGCAATACTACCGTCTCTCAGATGTGTACAATCTGGCTGTGGAGAACAATGAGAGTCCTCCTGTCAACTATTTAAAAAATGGGTGCAGACAGCCTGAGACTGAAGCACATCAATAGTCGTCTCTAATGGAGACAGATGTCCTGTCAGGAGGAGCAAGGGAGGACTGGGCTTTTGTCTGAAACTCAATACAACATGGATGTAAACCGAACGGGAGGGGAAAGCATGGCTGTCCTTCATCCATCAACTTGGGCTGACTGGCAACAAAGAAATAAGGAAACTCGTCAAGAAAGGCTCAATGCAAAGTTCAAGAGTGACTCAAGTTGTAGAAAATAATAGTCTGTCCTGTAAAAGACAACCTGTAAATATTTTAAGGCTACAACTAATAATCTATTTCTTTCATGAAGTGACTTTTTTCTTTAAATTCTTGGAATTGCTTCATACAAAATGCACATCATCATTTTCAACAGCCTGGGAAACACTCTTCAAATAGTAAGCTCTTTCTGACAAACAGTTAAACTGTTTTGATAAAACTGAAGAATAAAATACAATTCAATTTATAAAACGGAATTATAAAATATTCAGTAACATAAAACAGAAGAGTAGTAAGTACTCACATTTGACGAGATGGAAATAGCAACCTGTCAACACTTTTGATCAGCAGTTCATTGTTTTGAGGTTTATATTTATTGAAAAAGCTTAAGGATGGGATTCATATTCAGTGAACAGAGCTTCTTGTCAGCATCAGCCAATATGAAATATTCAGAAAGACACGCAGTTCACCGAAGACCAGAGTTTATTCAAATACTTTGTCAGCACTGTGAATCTGTGAACTACAGTAACGTCTACTATGATCTCTTTTATGAAATTTGATTATGGGCCATTTTTGACATGCTGACAGAATTGTGTGTGTGTATATATATATATATATATATATATATATATATATATATATATATATATATATATGCTGATGACAAAGTCATCGCATAGTATGTTATTTAAAAAAATAAAATGACATGTATACGTCAACACAGATGTGTCTGTGTTGACATATATATGACATTTTTATATATATATATATATATATATATATATATATATATATATATATAACAAAAAAAATATGACCATTTTTATGCCATTATGAATTTTAGTGACACGTCTTCATGGCATACTATAGAAAGACTTTTTAAGGACAAACAATATTAACTTTTTAAGGACAAACAATATGAGCATTTTAATAACATCCTGAATCACTAATTAATTTCTACCGGAGAAGATAATCAATTATGCTCTCTGAGTCCCTGCCTTTGTGCGTGTTGTAATCCGAGCTTCTCCTTTCTGCGTAGACGTGCCTGGGCCGGCTGTTGCCATGCTGAAAGGCAATAGAAATGCTCAGAATCCAGTATTCATCCCTTTAAAGATGGTAATTTCTGTTTTCACGACAGTCAGTCACTTACAAGTCATCACAGGTTTCCTGCTAGTAAAGATTTCCAGCTCTGTGGTTAAGGTTTTACGCGAGTACCCACAACACACCTCCTCTTTTCATCTGTTGGTTATGTCAAACACAAGCTAGCAGTTACAGAAATCAAACATGTAAAAAACTCTGGTATTAAAAATAAAACATTGTTTTTTTATTAAATTCAAAACCAATGTCAATATTAATTCATAAGTTAGTAGTGACTTTCTTGGGATGACAGCTTTCATTCTCGGCTCGGTACATTGTTGACTTGGCATTTAGCATACTAGACTCACTAGACCGTCTTCAGTATTTACTTTGCAAAGACATGAAGAGTTATGTGCACGTGGGACAGAAATGAATAATTCACAAAGAGGACTTATCAGGGTTAAATTATGCGCATTTCAAGAAATCACCCATGTTTGGTAATACATGCTATACGCACATGAAGAACAAAGTCATGGATTGTACACAAAGCCAACAAATTACCATACGAATGTTTAGACATTCTTTCATGTGTGGCTCGGCTAGTCGCTACACGGCCTGACGTTGGGCTAACTTTTGAGATCTTTGAGATGGAGAGTTAAAGAGTGTGGACACAAGCCAGAGGGCGAGCACAACTAGTTTCAACTTGACCACACAAAGAGAGAACGAGGGTGAGGTCTCTGTGCAGGCATGTCACACAGGTGAGCTCAGGTTACCAGCGAGGACACAGCAGCAGACACTGAAACCATTCTGCTGGATGCTCCACAGTTTGGTTGTTCTCCTCCCATGGTTGTCCAACACAGACCAAAGTACGCAAGCTGCCAATTGGGTCATTAATAGTTTCTGGAACCACGACAGAAAACATCTTCCAACGGTCAATCATTGCCTCCTCCTTAACTTGGGACTTGGATAACGCTTAGGTCGTCCACCGAAACAACTAGTGCCCATTACGACGCACCAAACTTAAATGGATTAATCCACCCAAACTCTAAAGCATCGGTGAAGCTCCAAACACTGACTGAAATGTTTATGCATTTAGACATATTGGGACCAAACAATAACTGGATAGATCAAAGGACAAAAATGTGAATTAGCAGACATTCAAACCCAAAAAGTTATCACAGCAGCAATGATTTGTTTTGACACCTTCACAGTAGAATTGAGCCATTTGTGCTGTAAAGTTCTCGATAGAAGTAACCATACCACCGACTCAACATAGGGTGCCGTTGAAATTAATGCAATTGTTTATACAGTGCTATAAGTCTGAACATAGGCATTTGCTTTTGGGATTTAACATATAAGAATCCATAGTGACCAATGTAATCAGACACTGAAACTTAAATCACAATAAATGACTTTCCCTATTAATTTCTAATATTCACTCGGAGCCACGCGTCAGCAATATAGTTGAACAACTGTGGGGTTTATGTTATCTAAACAGGGAGTCCTTTGAAAGTCAAATCTCTTTTGAGGACAGACCTGGCCAAAACAGCACACATAGAAGTAAAAACACAACAGACAAGAAATGCTATTGTCAGAAAGCAGTTGGATTTCTCAGTTGCATGTAGATAGTGGGAAAGGAGTACTGCAATACTCCCATTGTTTTACATATCTCACCATCTTATTGCCTTCGGTTTGATTCGCTGCAATCTAAGAATCTATTGACTATCGTCAGTGTGATGGTGAATAAACAGGTCTCCTATTGTTGTCCAAGTAGATGACTGGATCACACCGAGCACATCAACAGAGTGGAGGAACAGGCTGCAGATGGTTTAAGAGCCTTCTATGGCTGTGACAACATGAAATGAAGCCACTGCTCCCAAAAGCCATCTTTCCAAGGCCACAGGTGTGTTGTTTGATCAATTAGGATGATGACACACTGCTTTTTTTAAACTGTTATATTTCCCCAAATTCTTACTTTAACATCCATCACTAAACATCTTCGGTAATTAGTCATTACTTATCAGTGTAGCAGTGAAGGTGCAAGCATGTCTCAACTCCCCTTGGCTGATGCTTTTACCATTGCCCGTTTGTGTGTCGTTGTCATGCTAGACTCACAAATACAAGCTGCTGACTGAGAAAAACCTTGTGCTCCCAGTGGTAGGATTTATGTTGTGTTGTTGTAGAAGAAACGCCATTTCTCTTGGCAGCAACAAAACTGTGACAGCAAACACGAGACACATCCTCAAGATGTGTATCGTTTACACGTCAAGGGCTAAAGCTGCTGCGCACCTTTAAAAAAAAAAAAACATGTAATAAAGGCGTTATGTCCCACGAGTGAAATATGTTGCTGCACTACGAAACAGCATCTGCTTAGTCACCTCTGCAATTACACCTGCTGCGATACTCACAGCCACACAGACACGGGACGGGAACACCTCCAGCTGCAGACTGTGGCGGTGACGATGCAACTAACGCGACACCATAAGGTCAGCGGAGGAAAGCCACTGCGCGGATGAGGCATCATAGCCGTTCGCTTGAGCCACCTGCACACGATCCGTCTGCCAAGGCCATGTGTAAATGTGCAGCTGCGATCATCATGTCGGCTCCAACAACAAACAGATCCAACCGGTCAGAGCGGACGAGTCCATTTCATGCAGCGATGCACCGCAGCGAGGCCACAAGCGGCGTCTCCTCTCCCCCACAGAAAGCTCAAAGACCTCGAAGGCATCACGGCGGACAGGCTGCCGGTCAAACCAGCATCCTATTGCGAATGGACACCCGGTATTCGCGAGTGGAGCATCTGTGCAGGATGCGCATTCACGTACTGCTCTTGAAGTGCCTGGACATGCAGGTGACACGGCTGTAGCCCATGTCCACCGTCATGCAGGCTACGTGGATGATTTATTTGTACCGACGTCGGGATGAATGAATTGACGACAGATGCGCAACACCCCATGTCAAAAACACAGAAAAACCGCAGCACGTCGGCCTTTTCCCACTGGATCCCTCCAGCCGCCCCGGTGCAGCAGTACATGTCACCCCTGATAAACTTGTGTGTGATTGAGTGACGCGGCCATGCATGCACGGCGCTAGGACCACGCGGAAATATGATCGGACATCGAGCCAATTACCCGTGTCATGATTAAGAGAGGCTGCTTCCCGCCGTCCCGCCGTCCTTACGTACCCGTTTCCACCGCCGTCGGGTTCCGCCTGCGTCCGCTCTGACATTGAACGCCTCATGTCTCCGCACAGCTGCGTCGCCCGTCCGCGCCTCTGAATCCTGCCGCCCGTCCGAGCTCTGCGGGTCCACAGACCACGCGTGTTGTTTCCACACCGCTGAGAGGGGCGGAGCTCACGGTCCTTGGAGACGGCGCGCGAGTGGATCGCGAGAACGCCACTTATTTATCCTCGGAGCCAATCAGCTGCGGTTCCCCTCGGACGGGCGTTCAATGACGGCGTGAAAACACGCTGGAGCTGAAGAGTGTTTAGGTTTGGATTAGCGACATAATCTCATTCTTTAACCCGAAGGAACCCCGTGAGATGGTGGTTGGTGCAGTCTGGGCATCACACAGCGGCTTGTCATGAAACACAAGAAATGGGACTGAATTTGAACTGGGAAACTAAAGGTGTAATGGTTTCACCAAAAGCCTCTCATCATAAATAACTATGATTTATAATAGGACGACAGGTAGATAAACGGCAGATTACCAATTGTGTTTAGCTGCATGTTCCACAGCTGTTTGCCAAGTGACGTTTAAAATACATTGTACCTTCACATGCAGGTCAATTTATCAGCACAGCTTGAAAGAGTTGACACATTTTAGTTGGACCAACACAAATAAAACCATTTAATCAAATTGTACCCCTTTTTTTAAATATGGTGTGACCTTTATGTACATTAGAGGTTGGCCATGGTAACAGGGTTCACACTACCCTCTGCTGGCAGGACATGAAGTCTTCTCCTTCAAATACAATCCAACTTCTCAACTGAAGAATTAAACATTATTTTGTTACAAAAGACATGTTTCTAAAAACTAAATACCCAAAAGGTGAATGAATTATATATTTCTAGTCTCCTTCCATACACAAAAACTATGGTGAAGGAATAAGCTCAAAAATACACTTTGCCTTTGTTATCCCCTCCAACTACTAAGATTAGACTTCAGCATAAACTACACAACTTCCAATATACAAAAACATAGCAAACAGCAACGAGCATACAGTATTTACAGCAGAGTCTTTTCTGGTGAACATGAAGGCGTGTGGATCACATTCAGAACACAGTGTCCTGTTTTTCATTGTTTGTGTGACATTAAGAAAAGGTTCTTGTGATAAAAAAAGAAAGTCCGAACACAAGTTGACGCCCCCTCGATGGTTCCCAGCAGTCCTCGTTAAACCAGACGTCCTGATACTTATCCGTCACAGTGATTCAGCCTCCTCTCCCCTCAGGTCCTTCATTCAACCGACAACCTACCACCTCCCTCTATGGAAGGGTGGGCACCCAAACCCTGCTCTCCCATTTCTGAAATGGCTCCCTTCTCTGTCGTGCATGCCGTCCGGTCCCATCGAAGGGTGTCGGTGAAAAGGAGGGCCGCGCGGAGGAAAGGGCATGGGCATTCTGAACCGATCGGGTGGAAACATGGGTCCTCCGGGCATCATCTGCGGGGGCATGTGTGGCATGTGTGGAGGGGAGAGGAATGGAGGTAGATGAGGATTCTGTAGATGAGGTGGCATCCCCAGTCGGGGACCCTGCATGACCCCTGGGCCTGGCAGGGCCCTCCCCAGTGCTGTAGGAGACCCCAGCTGGTGGTCGCTGCCCATATCTGAGGGAGTGTCTCCTTTAGAATCCTTGGTGGAATCCTCTGGAGGTTTCACACTACCTGCTGCAAAGAGAATCAGATATTTATTTTGTTTTTGTATTGTTGCAGCACAAAAGAAAAAAAACTATCAGACGGCAAATGTTTGCAGACGTTACATCACGCCATGAACTTTTAATAAACATGAAAGCGCTTGGATCCCCACTTCACATGACGACGGGCCGATCCACTTACCTGGCGCCAACTTTAAGAGGTCAAACTCTGTGGGGAAAAAAGAAGCTCCTCCTGGAGCCATGGCTGTAGGGGACCGCAGGACGGGGCGAGGACGAGCAGGGGGACTTCCGATGGGCGCTGCCTGTTGGACCGGCGGCCCCTGGAAGACAAAGAAACACAACGGCGTCCTTGTTAAGATTAAATTAAAACGAGCCGTAAAGCTTTCTGGAAGAAGACACCGTCTACAGATGATCCCATTGCATGATCAGAACCATCTTCTGATTCCATATTATGATCAGAATCATGTTCTGATTCCATAGCATGATCAGAACCATCTTCTGATTCCTTAGCACGATCAGAACCATCTTCTGATTCCTTAGCACGAAGCAGCTTATTGATGCGTCTTCTGTGTATTTATCTTCGTCACGTTTGATAAGAGGAAAATTTGTATTTCTGTACAGCATTTGACAGTTTCTCTAGGAATTTTCAGTTGAGTCCACATACAACATACGTACGGTTAAGTTATACAAATAATAATAATTTAAAAAAGAGGACATACATCATGTCTTGTGACAAACACGTGTGTAAGAATAACTACAAAAAGGGGTCACACACTGGCAAGAAACGGTGACTGAAAGCTTTGTATGTTAAAACTGCCGTCATTCATTGGACAATGTGTATGCAGTTCTTATAGAAAGAGAACAATAAAATATATTTCTAGGTGATATTAGACAACATTTCCCATAAAGCCTCGTAAAGAAATATGAGCATGTCATGTTGGCTAAGGATTGGTGAATTTCTGGACAAGAAAGGACACATTCTGGATCATAAAGCACACACACTCTGTATTGTTCCCTTGGATCTGAATCACTGTGGGGAGGTATGGGGCCACACCCAAACCAGTATCCTCCCATCATCACACAGTCAACAAAAAGAGCAGAGATGAATCATTTACCATCTATGTGAGGAACCCACCAAACATTCACTTGCATTGAAATTCCGGGATTCGGTGGAATATATTGCTTTATTTTTTAGGTGGACGCAGGGGCGATGAGTTTGTTTATGTGATTGATCGAGTATCAATAAGTAATGAAAAGGGGTGGAACTGGTCGATGTTGCTCATGTTGATCATTAATCATTCTTTTAAGATGTTTGAGAAAAGTTGATTATATTCAATTCCAGACGAGTGTAAAACCAGCATTGAGAAACGGGTTGTGGTTGCAGTTGTTTGAGAATGCTTTATCGCAGCATCACGTACCATTTGAACATCATCTTCAGCCCTCATGGGAACAATCCTGAACTGCTCACAATCTAACTCTGCAGGTTAAATCGGTACACACATGTATTTATTCCATCCATCATCAAATGACTGTAGTAATGTACAAGTTATATTAGCAGGGGACTAATATATTGAGATTATATTGTGACTTTAATCACAATATGTGTATGCATGAGCGTATGTATGATCTGTGATGTACGCATGCATGTGGATTGTGCGATGCGGCAGCTTGAGATTAATTTCCCTGCAGGACAATAAAGTGTATTTGATCTTGGTTGTATACAAAAAAAACACACACACACACACACACACACACACACACACACACACACACACACACACACACACACACACACACACACACACACACACACACACACACACACACACACACATCGGAGTGAACATATAACCATATATGGGAGGATGTTTGCCATTATTGAGGCTAATTATTACTGGAAAGGTGGGAGTTTTCATTGCCCCCCCCCCCCCACCCCATATATAAATTATGAATGAGCTGTGATTAATTACGGTTTTTTTTGGAGTTTAATTTCACGAGCCACACTCATGCCTGATTACGGCCAGACCTTTTGAATAAAGAAATCACTTCAATAAAGCCGGTCTCACAAAGTGATGGAGGCTAAAAATCTAAAAAACCATGCTGCGTTTTGAAGAAGTTCAAGAACAGGTGAGAAGCAAAGTAATAGACATGCATCGGTCTGGAGAGGGCCACACAGAGGAAAACACTGCTGACCACAAAGAACAAAGGCTCGGCTCACGTTTTCAAAAAAACATCTTGAGGATGCCCAAGACTTTCGGGCCAATATTCTGTGGACTGACGAGATACACGTTGAACTTTCTGGGAGGTCTGGCATAAAAACAACACAGCATTTCTATGAAACATTATACCGACAATCAAACATGGTGGTGGTAGTGTGATGGTCTGGGGACGCTTTGCAGCTTCAGGACCTGGAAGAGCCGCCATAATTGATGCAAACATGAATTCTGCTAACAGAAAATCCTAATGGAGAATGTCCGGCCATCAGCTTGTGACCTCATGCTCAAACGCACTTTGGTTATGCAGCAGGACAATAACCTTAACCTGAACCCCCCCCCCCCCCAAGTCACTGAATGGCAACAAAAAAGAAGAAAAATAAGCTAAATGAAGGTTTTAGAGTGGCCAAGTCAAAGTCCGGATTTAAATCAGATTGAGATGCTGTGGCACGACAAGCAGTTTATGCTCAAAAACCATCCAATGGGGCTGAATTTAGAATTATTCTGCAAAAAAGAGGGGGTTACAATTCCTCCAGAGATGTGAAACACTCATTGCCAGTTATCAGAATTGCTCGATTGCAGTTGTTGCCGCAAAGGATGGCACACCTAGTTATTAGGTTTATTAGATAATTACTTTTTCACCAAGTAGGTTTTAGCTTTTTTCCCCCTTGATAAATTAAATCAGTTCAAAAGTGCATTTCCTATTTAGTCTGGTTATCTTTGTCAAATACTCAACTTGGGTTCATACGAAAGATTTAAGTGCGACAAATATGAAAAAGATAGGAAGGGGCAAATGCTTATTCACAGAACTAGTGTGTTTGTGTGTGTGTATATATGCAGCAATTTAACTAATCGAAGGAAATTAAACCAAATGCGAAAGAATCATAAAAGATGAATTTGCAAGCAAAACAGTTTATGCCGTTTTACGACTACGAACTTGGTTATGAAATGTAGAAAATGCAGTTCATAGAATCAAGTCAAACCCCCTTGAGGCCGTCCGTACGGGGATAGCAACAGAGGGGTCTGCTCTTACCCTGGTGTTTCACTCCATCAGCAGAATAGCGAGGACTTCTGCGGCTCCATTTTTCCTGCAGGTTATTTACACTTCCACCACCAGCCGGGCAGCTGGGCATTGGCTCTTTGATCAAGACTGTCGGGCTTCAACTCGATGCTTCCACTTTTATCGATTCCTTTTTTTCCATTCTTTGTTTCTACCCGCACGCATAGGCATGTCGCTAGAGGCTAAGACATGTCAAAAGACTATTGCGGCAGCTCTGCATTAACCTATCCTGATATCTTAGAACTTCGAGTTTCATGAAAAAACAAATGGAACATTTAAGTAAATTTTATTATGAATGAGCCTTTCATTACCTTCCAACCGTTCCAGTTTCATCCAAGAGTGGGAATTCCAACCGTCAAAGATCATGTCCTTAACACTCACCTTCGTGAGGCCTCGTGAGTCTAATTGAAGAAGTTCCCTCTTCCCTTGAAATGTCATTTCACTTGAAAGACTGAAAGGAGAAGACTGCGCAGCTTAAATTATAATTGAGGTCATGAACCAATTCAATGCAAGAAAAAGCTATGGCTAAGAGACAGACCTGTGATTTCTACATGTAAATATGGAGCTTATGCAAGCATAAAACTGCCTTTACTTCTGTCTCTTACGCACATTCAGTGCTTTACTTCACTTCTAAATCACATTGTGCAATTACTATGTAATTGTAACACTTACAAGCAAAAATATAAGTGTAATCATTTGAAATATTGAAGATTTTTTTATTTATATATATATATCTTATCCTTAAAAAGGACCATGTAATTAAAACTAATGTTACCATGTGATGCCAATTAATAGTCACACCCACTGAAAAAACATGGGTGGAGAAGGGCGTGACAATATTTGATAATTTATCTGTTAAACCCTGTGGTTATTATTATCTATTTATTAAATAACCAGAAAAAGCTAAATTTTTTGACAAAAAAAGGCAATTTCTTTTTATGACATGAAACAATTAATAGTCTCTTCATTCCTTAAAACCATAGAAAAATTGATTAGAGATTTTCCTAAACTAAGTCGTTTACATTACAATTATTTTTCAAAGAATTATGGAGGCCATGTAAACACACAAGTTAAACTTATGAAATGTGTTGCCTGTATAAACTAAATGAGCAGTAGAATCATTCTATGCTTGGCTTACATCATTTCTTTTACCTTGTCCACTTCATTCCGATGGTTGGCATTTTTTTTTTTGCATCCACTTTGCTTCAATATGTCTGGTAACCTGGAGAAGCAACGGCCAATAGATGCATTGGATACATCCTGGAGTGTTTGGTTATTTATCCATGGGAACTTTCAACTTTGAACTCAGAGATGCAAACCCCCTGGGTCAAGGTCCTCTTTAACAATGTATGAAGTAGATGGATGAATGACTTTTTTCTGACTTTACAATGGAAAACGGAGCTCATAAATGGGTTGTGACATCAGACGTTATCATCTTCAAACATTACAAGAACAATGGAGGCAGGTTGCGGCGTGATATTGCAACATGTTATGAAAGTAGGCGACAGAGGATGTAAGATCAGTTCTTTACCGTGGCCTTGCAATTCAGAGCAGATGTTTGGCATCAAACCAATCCTAAGAGAAGTTTACAACACTCAATCCTATAAACCCAAATGGTGTAAAAACACTGTTCTGAAACTGAACCACTGTAGGTGTTCGAGGGGTGTACTTCTGCGAAGACACCATTTATAAGTGTATCCTGTAAATGGAGCATGCCAATAGATTGATTATTCAATTGAGATGAAAAAGTGGAATTGGGAAAGACATGCCGTTCATTTTATTTAAAAAAATGTAAGCTACTGTGGGTGCTCTGCAAAAGTTTAAAAAGTGCGGTGCAAGCCATGTCGACCCAGCTACGCTGAGCAGATAACTTCTAAATGTAACTTTATGTTTAGGTGCATCATTTCTTCCATCTGGCACTGCTCAGCCCTTTTCCAGGACTTTAAACCAAATGTCCATGACCAAACTGAAATCTCTGTATAAACATGAACAATTTAGAAAATGTTGCGTATTGAGAGCGTACGGCGGCTTATGTTCTGAGCGTCTTTCTTTAAAACAAAATATTAGTTATTTCAAACTCGCCACAAATGAACATGTGATAACAACACATTTTCATGACTTTTCCAAAACTGTTAGGATTTAAGTTTTTTTCCCTGACTTTTCCAGGTCTGGAAATGACCATTTCAAATTCCATGACTTTTCCAGGTTTTCCATGACCGTACGAACCCTGCATACCACATCGGCCATGGAGACAGACGAGTCTGCCACTCTTCCCATCCACGGAGCAAATGTGGTGAAATTGCTGCTTTTTGGAGAGTTGGCAGGCACTGATGTTGGGGAAAAGGACAGCAGCAAGGCTTGACGCGTACGTGTGTATGTGTGTGTGTGCGCTTGTGTGTGTGTGTGTGTGTGTGTGTGTGTGTTCAGACACCGTTTGTGTGAGGGCTGACGTAGATACACACTTAGAGCAGTGTGTTATGATGCCCGCCATGGGATGCAGGCTGACAGAACGCCGTCACCGGACAAAACCAAACTCAAGCCAAGTGATGTCAATGCTCAATGTGCATGGAGAGGAACATATTAGAGCTAGCAGCACGACTGCAAACCAAAGAGTTCACTTCAATTTGCATTACTATCCAAGTATTCAAACATGCAGGCAAGTATTCCTGCTAGTAGAAGTTTGTCTGGGATTTGCAGGTATTAAAACCGGAGCATTTCCTATAAAGTGTTGATAGTATGGAAATTGATATTGCTCAAGATTTAATAAGATGACAATTGCAGATTTCTGTAAAATCTTAGACTTAACACATCATTATCAAAGGAGAAAGGAAGTTATAACTCATAAAAGATAATAATCCAGACAAAATTGACAGCATCTCATTCCCCTTAAGAGGCACTACTTTAAGGGGCTCTGATGATACTCAGTTGTTATGTTAAAATGTATATTTACTTTGTTTTTTGCTTCCGTGTCCTTTTTATAAAACAAACATAAAATGGCGAGGGGGTGAATATGACGATTGTAACAAAGACAAGAGTGAGAAACATACAGTACCACGTAGCTGAAGGCCTGGGCAGTATTTTTTTTGTCTTGATTTTATACTTTCATGATACCATACTGAGGAAGTATAAACCTGACTAAATAATTAATGTCCCAAAAAAACTGGTAATTGTAGCGTGGTTATTATATTGACCTCCCAATCTACTTTGATAACTTGACTAAGCTAAATGAACACAAATGTATTTGTGCTGATCTGTTACAGCGTCACACAGGAAGTGATAGATTAGGGTTGGCGGCAGGCTTGAAAAATGGTTAATTTGCTCATAGATGATTAAAGACAGGATTGTAGATATTAGGAGAGCATACAAAGAGATCTCTGGGCTTCGTTAATAGCCAAGACTACGATGCCACATGAGTAGGTTGAGTACTTTTCAGTGTTATTGATTGCAGGAGTTTGCCCCTAATTCGATCCATGGCACACGCTCAAGCTCCGTGTCCCGTAGAAAGTACAGATAACTGAAACCTGCCGTGTGTACTGTGGTACATCTTGAACAATGGCTCTAATTTTGTTCTAGCCAGATTGCCACAAACATATGGAAGACAAATCCCAGCTTTTCGCAACACTTTTCCACAAGTTTCTCCGGATGCTGTCGGCTTACCTTGTCTCTTCCTCCCAATCAGGCCTTTAAGTCCCACCAGCAGCCAAGAGTCAGATACTCTGGACATGCGGGCGACCTTCCTCTTCACAGAGAGGTGTGCCGCCGAGCACGCCTGCTAAGTATGGCAGGTTGCAGACAGTCCAGCTGGATCGTGTTATCAGACCTAGTTTGTTTAACAATAACTCAGCGTGTAGTCCCGAGGACTTTTATTTGCTGCTAATTAACACAAGATCAAGTCCATGAGTTTAATGTTCACATCTATTGCAACCAATACACATTTTATGTTTTCAATAAGAACCCAATTCTATTTGACCGTCTCATATTACCACTGGTGTATTGTTCAGATTCTTTTGTGTGTGTTAATTACATGTGCAAACTAAACATTATATATATATACACAAATATTGATGACTTTTCCAAACCCAGACATTGTGTACAATAGAGCTTGGATACTGAAACAGAAAGGATCACATAAATGCTTCCCTCTACACATACCACAGTAATTAAAGTCGTTTGTAATTCCCACTTTATTTGAATACTTTATACTGCATAGTACAAGGTCACTGAGTGAAGGTGCAAATATTTTGCAAAGAGAAAAAGGAGAAACTAATATATAAGCATTTCTGGTGTTAATGCTCATGAGCAGAGGGGCTTATCTGAATTGTAATAAAGTGGATGAAATCATCAAATTAGACTTATTAATTTCTCCTTATTTGGTGACTCTGAAACCAACCGGATGATGCAAGTAAAGACGCGATGCACATGTCGACAACCCTCTTATAGAGTAAATAATCATTCATTCAAGACAAAAACATGAAGATTTCTCTTTTCATCAACAGTTTAATTCAGCACTCCAAGTTACCCATAATAAAATATTTCACTTATGTTGCACACACCATGACTACGGTTCCCTTGAAGCACTGGTTGTGTGCAATAAATTGTAATATGTAACCATTTCTGAATTGCCCTACTTCTTTAAGAGACTGTCAGCGTTGATCTCAGTCTTCAACACCAAGTCAAGACAGAGTGCTAGTTTTGAAAATGTAGTTTCTCAAAGTGTCAAACAGTGTTCATTTTTAACATGTGCCTCACTTTTTCCAAAATGAAAGAAAAAGCAGCTTGCTATGTCTTTAACAACCACCAAATCGCGGTCCGTAACCTCTACCCGGGGTAATAAGGATGTTGGTTAACAGCTAGTCAGTTGCTTAACGCTAAACCTCAGCATTAGTAAGTTGTTGAGGCTACAGTTGACCCGTCGCTAACTATGTTCCTACAAAGCCAGGATGGTCTTTAACCACTGTAACAACAACAACCCAAAAGCTGCTTAAACATTCAGTATACCTTCAGTAGCCACCATGGCATAGTGATAACCCTAATTAATATTGTGCAAATGTACTCTGCTAATATGAACGTTAGTTTATTATGTATAAACCTAAAACGAGTCTCGAAATATATTTAATCTCTTTCCAACCTCTCTGGGTAACGACTATAATTATTACACGTGCCCCAGGCCCTTTGTTTTAACCATTACTAGCTCAAAATCAGCCTGAAAATGCATCCCAAATCCATTGCATGAAGGAAGGAAGTTCTCGGACTTTTAACAATCACAAGTGTCATTCCCATTTGTCCGACAGCCCGTTATACCAAAAACCTCAATCATAGTCCCAAAGGCCCATTGCTCTGAAAATATAAACTCTCTACTCTCAGAAATGTCGTTTTTATATACTGAAAACTTTTATCGTGAACATTTAATTAGTATTACTTGTGTTAATTGCACAGCCTTATGTGAAATCCCCCAAAACTCACTGGCTGCAAACTGAATAGTATTATTACATTGTTATCCTCTATTTTGGCTGAAACGGGGAGCATCTCTGAAATGTCTGTTAGTTTAACCTTACTTAATTTCATCAACATGAAGGAGGCATCAGTAATAATCAGTTGGTTACTTATGGCCAAGTGTAGGCTGATCACTAATTTACAGTACAACAATGAGTTCACTGAACTAGGCATCTCATGTCCCAGTACAAATATGAATTTGCAGACTCTTAAAATAAGGTATTTCCCCTGACTAATAGTCCTGTTGAAATCTTTGAAGACAGCTTTAGAAAGGTATCGTGTGGTTGCCTATTTGGTGACTATTTCTCACGAAATGGGAAAGTCCTTTATCGCAGTCATTCTAAAAAAGAAATGGTACTATCCCAATACTTTCAGATTGGATTACACAGTTTTCATTCAGTTGGGTAATTATAAATCTAAACCTGCACTAACTTGATTTTTTTTAAAGAGAAAATTAGATGGTGGTTCAAATAAGCTCCACTACTCACAATAATGGATTTTCCTTACAACCTCCACAATAACAATCGTGAAGTAGGCCTCCAACACAATGGCTTAAAACAAATGCAATGAAGTGCTTGTAATATCACAAAGAAGGTGTTTAAAGACTGTTTTAGCATTACCTGAATGTGAGCAGTGACAGTTCCTTCTGCAGGGACACTTTCCAGCGCTCCGTTTACAGATGCCTGCTTACTGAGGTCCATGCCATTATTCCACTCTGAGCACAATGGAAAATGGAAAGACATGGTTAGGAAAACTGCCTCATAGCCTGCAGAAGTTGAACCTTGGCCATGCTAAAGGAATATTTGAGTGTTTACCTGGATTTAGTGAGTCTCCGTCCAGCATACCCCCTTCCCGAAAGCTCTCCAACTCCTCAACTTTGACTTTGCTCCAGGGAATGTAGGTAACTCCCCGCTCCACATCCCAGAACTTTTTGTGCGTTGATTTTATACCTTTGTTCAAAGCCCAAGCAATCTAGGAAAAACAAATGACATTAGCTATGACCAAGTCAACAATCACCACGAAAAGAAGTTACACAACCAAGAGAAGACTGGAAATAGAAGCAATCGGTATTAATTTACCTTAACGGGTTTCTGATTGACTTTGTATGAACCCTTACTGAGTTTGCTCAAGGCTGTATAAGCATCCTGTCTGTGAACCATAACAATATAGGCACAGCCTCTCGGAGGAATCATCTGGGCAAAGAGAAGGAAAAGGTTGGGCAAATACTTTATAGCATTTTCTTACGATCATGGAAGATTACAAGTATCTTTGCGAAGACGAGTCCAAACTTACATTGATGGAATCGATCTGGCCAAATTCTTCCAAAAAGGACATCACGTCGGACTGCTGCGTCTTCTTGTCTAGCTGACCGACCCAAAGTGTGGTGCTGCAAACTGAAAGCAAAGGGATCTGAGTAAATGCTCGGAAAAGGGAAGAGACTTTAGGTGTGTTCCACCACCAAGAAGAAGTCAACCAATTGTACGTTGTCTAAACTATGTCTTATGACCGATTTTATGATCGTTAGGGGTGCAACGGATCATGAAACTCACAGTTCGGATCACATCACGAATTTGATCGCTGACTGGATCAGCACAAAATAAAAAAGATAGCTATTATAACTTATGAGATCCCAGATCTGGTTTTCTTGCCGCAAAAACAAATTGCTGATCCATACCGGCAGATACCGATTCCTTTGTTATTTGATTATTGCAGCTGTCTACAGGGATCTGGGCATTATCATCTTTTGCCACAGTCCCAAAAGTCTAATTCATAGAAAATTCTAAATGTTCTTTTTACTTTGTTACATCATCTATAGGGGGGGGGGGTTCTTCATAAAAACACAGTTCAATTAATACACAAACAACATTTTGTATTTTTATGGATGAATATCATATTGTCACTAGTGGGTTTTATTATGTGTTATAAGCTGCTTAGAGGTTGTATCAACAGCTCATATTTCATCTCTATTTATATTAATGTAAAAGAACTGGATTTATTCAATTTACTCACTAACACTATGTGAACACATCCTGATAACATTATAATTTACCATTTTCACTGAACACGTTATAATGTCTCTCGTTGAACGTTATCGGTGCTAGCTCACCGAAAAAAAGATAAATATCGATGTCCTGTTTGCATATTTTACTATTGGCAGATAAAGATTGTCAGTACAAACTTTATTTCACACTGATATTTACCGGTGTAATTAATTCAGGTTTCAAATGCAGGCCGAACCGGGAGGAGTGATCCGTACGGACCGAACAGTGGTCCG
Source organism: Liparis tanakae (assembly GCA_036178185.1). Lineage (NCBI taxonomy): Eukaryota > Metazoa > Chordata > Actinopteri > Perciformes > Liparidae > Liparis > Liparis tanakae. The sequence continues at coordinate 6,723,978 of CM070099.1, read as the reverse complement.
TTACGCCACCAATGCTTTTATTGCTGGAAAAATCCAAACTCTCTGATTCACCTGAATTAACTCTGGATTGAAATGCAGAGCAACATATCAAGTTCTGCTCGTTACATCAAATTAACTTCCGCCTCGACAAAACTACTTAGTTAAGGAATAGATTGTTGATTGCGTTCTAACAGACACAGAAATGCCGTTACTAACCTTCATTGGAAACCTACAAATTACTTTAATTACTTTTCGTAGATATTGCTATGAATGCTGGAGATCAGGCTGCTCAGAGTAGTCACCGTCAACAAGGAAGCCAAGCAGTCAAACTCTTGTAGTTTGGTAGAGCCACCAGATGGTGACAAACTAAACATTATTGTCTCATCCATACAATCTGTGGATGCTTCATAGATAACTGTGGGCCTTTAAATCCACACTGACAACAATGAATTTGAAGGCAGGAAAAAAACGCTGCACGTGGACTAGGGCATCACGATTATGGCCAAAATCATAATCAATTATTTTTTGTCAATATTGATATCACGATTATTCATTAATTTTAAAGACAACATATTTTTTAATGCGGTTTCACGTTTAAATGAACACTACTTGCACTTATCACAGTGCATCTCGTAGAAGGAAAATATAAATAAAATAGTATCAACCCTTTTAAAATCAACAGCACTGCTTTTCATTTCCATAATGTGCTACATTCCAGCTTATTCACCTGAAGCGAAAATATAAATAAAATGTGCACCCAAATTAAAGGGCTCGTCTTTGGGAGGTGCATGGTTTCTTGGGTTGAGTGATTTTTCCGGTCGTTGAACAAGTAAGTTGTATTGCTCTGCGACGCAGACACATCTCTGTGCACATGATTTGTTCTTGGTTAACATCAATTGCCCTAAATCCAAAGAACTTCCAGACAAGGGATGATGATCCTTTTACACAACACCAGGTACCGTGAACTAGGGGTGTCACGATACCAAAAATTCAGTAGTCGATACCGATACCAGTAAAATAACACGATTCACGATACCAATTTCGATACCACGGTAAAAAAAAAAAGATTCCATGTACAATATATGTTAAATATTTGAAAAATAGCAAGACATAAAAAACATGTGCAACAGAGCATATCACAACATAATAAAGTACAATCTTTTGGAAGCCTACACATGGTGCCTTATGTATGGCTTCATTTAGCTGGGTTAGCACATCCTGAGTTAATATTTCACTTTTCTTTGTGGCAGATGATGCTGACATGGGTATTTGCTTTATCTTATCACAAAGCTCTTCTTTTGGTTTTCCATCAAGTAATGTTTCAGCAACGACACTCATGCATTCTTTGACAAGCCCTCCATCAGTAGGGCAACTCTGAGGGAACACTCATGAGTTGTTGGGCAGTGAGCGTGTGGCTCAGGGTCCTGGTTGACTGTTCATATTGGGCTGTAAGGCCACTTATTTTCTGTGATCTCACTTTGGATTTGAGTGGGTTTGTTTGTTCAAAACCTTTATGTTTTGTCTCATAATGGCTTTTCACATTGCCACTTTTAATAAGTGCCACGGTTTCTGAACATATAAGACACACTGGTGTTGTGCTCCCTGTGGGAAGTATGAACAGAAAAGAGTCTGTCCATTCCGGATTAAATGCTCTATTTTCTCTGTCAACTTTTCTTTTTTTGGAGAGCGACATTTGTTCCTTATGTGTCTCTCCCTTTCGCTGTCTCACTCGCATTTTTCTCAACTTTCTCCGGCGCAGTTGTCCGTTTCCCTCCCTTTCGCTGTCTCACTCGACTTGTTCTTAATTTTCTCCGGCAAAGTCGTCCGTTTCTCTCCCTTTGTTTTCTAAATGTATCGCTATCTTTCTTTTTCTTTCTACCGTCTCAATGTGTAACCTGCCTCTAACTTTCTCATCTGTCTGCGGACTTGCGCAGCGCTGTCTGTCTGTTGAGACGTAATGTTCACCGCCGAGAATGCATAGATTTGATTGGCTGAGTGGTATCACGTGGGAGGGCTTAACTCGCATGCAATTGGTCTGTGCATTTCCACATCTGCTAAACCACTACTGTAAAGACTGAAAAGGCTGCACCGCGCCGCCGGTTACAAAAATATATATATACCTCTCCACTTGAGAGCTCGCTAGCTAACGTTAGCTTCCGAGGAGCGCAGCGCGAGCCCCCATCAGTTCCAGAAGAGGCGCAGCGCCGATGCCAACAGCTGGCATCGGCGCTCACGGCGCTCACGGTACTTACAATACTTTAAAAAAAATAGGTATCGTCGGTATTTTGATATTGAGTACCGAAAGGTACCGAAAGGTACCGTAAGTATCGGTTCTCGTGACATCCCTACCGTGAACTATCGGTTCTGTTGTCCATCTCTCTCCTCGTCTACCAATACAGTTGATAGAACTTTTTTTTTAAGCCGCCACATCTTGTTGCCCCCTTATGGTTGGCTGACGGTTAGTTGAGGAATCGTTTGATTTGAAACATAGCAGAGCACGCATTGTAAACGTCAATATCACTGACGATCATGCCCATTTAATTGTGACAGACGAACTAGTGACAATACAATTTGATTAATTGTGCAGCCTTAAGGTGGACCCTTACAGATGTGCCACGCACATGGTTCTTGTACTTAAACAGATAAATACATGAACATACAGGCTAGACTAATCTTATTCATGCATAAATCCGTTTAATAAAAAAATTATATAAATCACTGCTAAATTTGACGAGTCTATATAGACTAAACCTTAATTTGATTATCCTAGAACAAAATTAAAAATAATGAGCAACCACTGATTATGATAAGTGTGTGTTGTAGTTCTCTGTGGACACACAACTACCGCAGTTTCAAACTATTACAATTATAACGCGTGAAATCAGTAGTTCCGTGTACCGCAGGGTTTAAGAATGACATTCAAAGATTTGTTTCGGTCGTAGAACTTACCACTGAGTGTCTTAGTCTTTATGGTGGGAAGACCTCTCTGTCTGCGCTCCCTGTCCTTCTCTCTTTCATTCCGGTCCTGAGAACAAGAGCGAGATCTCAAGCGTTGCTCTCGAGAGCGAGAATGAGAGCGCCGATGCCTCGACCTTCTTGAGCGGGACGAGGACCGTGATCTTCTTCTCTTGGGAGATCTGAAACACAAAGTATTTAATCAGCTGACTTTTGTTGTCACCAAAGAATGAAATGTATGGGAGGAAAGTTTCGTTTTCACAATTGGTTGAGTAGAAAATATCAACATGAAGTGCTCTTTGAATGTCTGTTTGAGCCCGACTCCAACAGGGAGCCTATCCCCATAGAGCCAGAGTAGAAGGAGACTGCAGGACAGCGCCATTCGACTCGGATTCAAAGTTGTTATATAGCGATCTGACAGAGATGAGGACTCTGGCACTAAAGAAATGAAAAGGCTGAGCTTGATGGTAAATAATGCACAAATCGAAGGAATTGATAGGATTGCATTTCACTGGAGTTGTACCTTGTACATCTATTTTTTTTGGTGAGTGAAATTCTAGTACAGTTTAACATTACAGCCTTACTTCGCAGGTATCAGGGTCTGCGCTCATTATATCTGGTTAGTTAACATACCGTGTTGTACCACACAGATTTGCACTTCAGTGGCTCTTAAATGGCTCTTATTGTGGTACTTTTGTAGTTTGACTATGTTGAGGAAATGCTACTTTCTGTATTCTTGTTGTTCTTAGTTTGTACTCTAGGTTGAAATGCACTTATTGTAAGTCGCTTTGGATAAAAGCGTCTACTCTGCTTAATGACATGTAATGTAATGTACTAAAGGTCACTAATGAGTCGGCTGTGCATTTTTTCTGCAAGGTAAATGACATACAAACCTATTTTTTTCAGACAAAATTAGTATCACAATTATTATCACATTGTCAATGTGAGTCACAGACACATCACAGATAGCCAAGTCAGCGTTATTGTTAACAGCTCATTTTGTTATGCCAACAGAACCTGCCTCCGGGCTCCACTCTCTAGTCCAAATATGATCACTTCTGGTTCCAACCCAACAAGATGGTGACAGCTGGAGCCGCCCACGTTCAACTAGTTTGTCCAATCTATGCTGTCAGTTAGCCAGGTCTGCAGAGAGAACTATTGGTTCTAGCCTGATCCAGGAAGCTGGCTGGAAAGACCTCTGTAGACCCGTCACACCCTGGACACAAGCTGTTCCAACTCCTCCCCCCCGGTATGCGCTACAGAGCACGGTACTCCGAAACCAGCAGACACGAGAACAGCATATTTCCACTAGCCGTCAATCTGATGAACAGTTAATCAGACACCTCCATCAGCACTAACATCCCCAATGTATTGTCATTTTTTTTACATTATACATACATGTCTGTTGTCTTTAATGATTTTTTTTATATGTATCTTGTTACTTGTATGTACGACGAGAGCAAACGTGAAACCAGATTCAAATTCCATCTATGTGCACATGGGCGATAAAGCTGAATCAGAGCCGGCGTCGCACGATCTCCTCCACGCTTTCTGATGTTTCATTTACTTCTCAGGATGCATTTAAGCAGATTATCACATAATTACACACTGACAAATTAATAGTAGAAACAGGAATAGGCTTGTGTTACATGTGCCATATTAGAGCGCATGATAAACACAAACTTATCGGAATAAAAAACAAAACTATATGCACTGTAAAATAGTGTAAAGTTCACACTGAAGTGTGTTAGTATGTCTTTGAATAAGGTAGACAGCTGTATCTAACATGCAACTTGATGCACACTTTCAAAGAGTCGAGCAAGACATCAGCACAGTACAACTGTATTTAATCATGAAGATCAAACTGAAATCCACAGCATTATACAGTTATATGTGATAAGCAGACCCTTACCGTGAACCAGATCTGGACCGTGATCTCCTGCCATAGGCTCTGTGTCGGCCTTCCCGCCTCACAGTTGAGTCTTCTCTTGAATTTCCCTATTAGACAATTATGACAATTTAATTTCTTCCCAAATTAATGAGCAGAGTATTCTAAGTAGCGATGAAAAGAGTAAAACACAGAAACTTCCCCTCCAGTTGAGGTAGCCATTGTCGTGTTTCAACACAACTATGAGAAACACTAACTTACGGGAAAAGGAGATACCGGTACTTTTAAATCACGTAATGCTAAACTGGGCTGGAATATTTACCTGCGATTGTGAATAAGCCTCATTTATGGAACGGTATCCATCTCGCATCATATGGTGTTCACCGTGACTTCCTCCACCACCGTGCTGAAGGATGACAGACAGTCACAAGAGATAGTTCAAAAACAGATGCCACCGAGCATTGACGACAGAACAGTTTTACTGAAGCTTTCCACACATTTGAACCTTTACATAATCAAAACAAAAACAATTTGAAAATATTAATTATCTTAAGAGTCACTTTGGCTTAGCTCAACAAAATGTCAAAGTAACGGCATTTGCTTTCAAACAGTGTGTGGACAGCATGCCGGTATTACACCACAGAGTGGCTAACGTTGAGATCCAGTTGAGTCATTATATAATGCAGTTACAATTAAATACCTCAATACCACCGCTGTGCGGCATCATATGAGGATGAACATTCTCCGGGGTGGGCATCCGACCAGGAAACTGGTTGAAGTCAGTTTCAGGAATGCCTCTGTCATGAAAGAAATATACACAGATATTAAGTTTGTGTACTACACACCTAGAAAAGACAACAATGATACATTAAACTACAGGCAATTCTATGGATTTTCATGTACATTGAGGTCTATCCAAGATGGCATCACTTCCTCTATTAGAGATGTGTGTAGAATTGTGGCATTTTGTGCAATTTTTGACAAAATTAGCCCAAGTCATAGGACAGACAGTGAGGTGGACATGTGTGCCAAATTAGAAGCATGCTTTCTCAGAAGTATGGCTGACGAGAACATTTTAATACAGCAAAGAATAATGTTCTTAGTTTCACCTGTACTATGGCAAGTCAATATCTGCAGTGCAACAGGCCCATTAACACCAACAACCTTTTCCAAAGCTATTAACCAAAGTAAAACAAATTCTAAATTGCAGTTGTTCACTATATTTAATATACAAAATCGACAGTATCGGTCTTTAAAGTGAGATTTAAAAACACATTATTTAGTTAAAAATTGGATGGGTGCTGCAAAGTCGACTCTTAAGGGCGATATATACTCTTGCAACTACAACTGCGTCTGGCCACGCAGTCGGATTGACGGACTCGTTTTGGTTTATAGTTCCCTTGCGTTTTCCATACGCCAGAACAGTAGGTGGCGCAATGAGCGTTTAGAGTCGACTATCCCATGCCATCTTTGGGCGTGGAAGTCGTTGGTTTGTTTATATACCCGGTCTTGTTGTCAACAACAATCTATATACCCGCCATCTGGGTGTCCTTATACTCCGTCAATGATGGATTATATAAATGCTCATATTTACGGACCTCTTCAGCTCAACGTTCTTCAACGGGAGCCATTTCTGCCGTGGCTTTTAAAAATGGCGGTATTATGCTATGAAACTGGAAAGGCGAGACTCAGAAAGGATGTGGTTAGCAGACCACATAGCGTAGCTTTGTCGGATAGTCAGAAATGTTGGGCGACGCACGCAAGAGGGGTGAAGGGGAGACGCAAGGGGGGGTTACGGGGCTTGCGTGCTTGCGTCTCTGCGTAAAACCGGAGTATAAATCAGCCTTTACTTGGTGCATTCGGACCATGACTTTCTCTTATGTCCTACTGGTGATAACAATGTTTTATCCTTACTAAGGATGGGAATTTAAAGCAGAAATACTCATCACTGGGAATTATTTGATCATTTTGAATCTTGCCCAACACATTTTACCAATGGCTGATAATAAACGTGTTATCAAGCAGCACCTACAGTAGTAAAAATAAGGTGTTATATATGAAATCTCCGCCCGCCACCCTGTAATTTTCGTCTACCTGCTATTGAAGTCACCTCCCCCCCTAAACACTTCTCGGAGCGCGCACCAGAGAAACGCGCGCTCCGGCATCGGGGAGCTCTGCTGTGCTGCGCGCACACGGGTGAGCCCTCTCTCTCACTAGCACTAGAAATGCAACCAGAATCTACATCAATCAATGAAGTTTCTTTTTTTTCTTGTCACTTGTTATCAACATCCATGACTGCATAATGCCTCATAGTCCAACTGCACACTGATAATCTTTACTAAAATGCCAGTCGTGCCAGTGTCAAACATGACATAGACGGCATGCATAGTCTGTGATAATTGGCCAAAATGCAATCTCAGAACCCACTGATGATTATTTAGCATAAAATTAGGCTTTTAAACTTGGAACTTGTGAAAAATCCGGTTCTGCATGTCGTCTCTTAACTCGAGCGCCATTCTTAAATATGCTCAATCGGCCTGTTAACAATGAGCAGCCCATAGAAAAACAAGAATTGGCCAGGAGATCTCCTAACTACACTGAGACCCCAGAAATATCAGCATAAATACAGTTTATGAAACTCACTGTGAGTGGGCACCGTCTTCTTTTGCTGTCGTTTCCTCAGGTTCGTCATCGTAATCAAATCGGTCGAGGAGTTTCTGAGAAAAGATATATTATACAATTAGGTAAATAAAAAAGTCATTTGTAATTTATTACAGCAGGTTATGCTGCGACACTGAGCTCTGCTGGTACCTCGGCTAAAGAGCCTCTCATCTCTGTGTGTGCACTGTATGGGTTGAGCTGGGACACAGCTTTCTGGGGTTGGTTTGGCATGTTGTTTACAAGCGTGGCCGCCAAGTTCTTATCCGCCTGCTGGAAGTTCTGGAGCATCCTATGCAGCTGGACGAGAGAGAGGGTCATTCAAAATGTAAACTCTTCTTTACCTGCCGTAACACAGAACAGATAGGGGATTCACACGGATGCATTGCTTACCTCCTGACCATGGGGAGATTGGAAAAGCTGTGCCACAGCAGCTAAAGCATCAGGAGTGGGTAGCTGGGACACAGAAGGCACGACTGAGGCAGGAAGCTGCGTCTCCGGTGGGGGGTCAGCAGGGACTGTCAGATACAAGAAATAGATTGGATACTTTGCATGAAGGTCATCAAATTACAACCCACCCTTAGCTATCGGGTAACGAAAAAATATTGTTCCAAAGTCATTTGTATTTAAATACCTTCTAGTTCAGGGGCCGGTTGTATGTCTCCATCGGACATATCCATCAGCGGCTGAATGATGTCCATGTCAAACACACCATTCTTCTGCCACAGGTTCAGGACACGATGAATTTTGTTCTGATAAAACAAAAAGTAAAACAGTCCCACCCGTTGCAAAATGTCTTATTACCATTAATCGTAATGAAAGAAAATACCAAAATGATAAACATACAAAATACAGTACCTTATCGTCCTCTGGGCACCGGTAAAGGTTTTGGAAGGTATCTGTGAAGTTCTTTAAGAATCTGGGCGCAAATACATCTTTGTCAACACCAAACTGATGCCGTGACTGTCGAACAATGGAATCCACAACATACAAACCAGGAATTTTTAATTCTGGCTTGCACTATTGGGAAAAGAAAAAGGGACAAAAAGACAATTTAGCATTGTATTTGTACAATATATTTTGAACTCAAATGTTTTATGTAATGATCTCATCAGGGCTCAGTAGTACATACCTTCTTGATGAACTTTTCAACAATCTGGACAACGTGTTTGTAAAGCTAATGAAAGAAAAAAGAAACAAATACATATAAATAAAATATCAGTCACACCATACTAGGAAGAACTTTAGTTATCAAGAATAGAACCATAGAGGGATGGTAACAGCAATCAAGGAATATGTTGATAAAGTTTCTATTTAATACAGGATTTCTGCAATAAGTCAACTGAGCTTTCAAGGGTTGTTCAGCCGTTACCGGGTACAGTTAAGCAAAGGGAAAAGTGACGCAAAAAAAAAAAAGTTAAAAAGTCAAGTACAAAACTACTATCACAATGTTGTATTGGAGCATCTCTATCCTAATGTTGCAAAGCTGAAAACAAGTATTTTCACTAAAATACAAATACATGTACCCATCTCCACGAGTGACTCGTCATCATGACTGCAGCACACAGCACGAGTTGTGATCTCCTGAAGTGATGTGGCTATTCATGACTGCAAGAATGATGCACCGAGTTGTTGCTCGAGCCCTGAAGACCCGGATGTGGCTATTGATGTAACCCCTTTGGTAGCCATATGTAATGATGTAACCCCTTTGGTAGCCATGTCAGTGGGTTTAAACCACGGAAATATAAGTATCTTCTAGTACAAATGTTTGCATATAAAATCCACCCTACCAGAGGTCAGCTACTGATGTTCAAAATGATAAATTACAAAAGTATTACTCCTTGAGGTAATGCTCATCAATCTACATCAAACAGGTTAGATTTGTGCATCAAGAAAACTTGACAACATTATGAAAATGATATATTGATATTAGTATTCACTTTACCTTAATAGCTTTGATGGCTGACTTTGTTACAGACATCATCTTAGCCCGGGATATTGGAGGCTTCATATCAATCATGGAGAACAACTGGTTGTAAAACATATATATACATACAGTTAGATAACAAATATACAACAACATTGAAATAGGCATATATGTCACTGAACTGTAATAACATCCATGTCCTACTTACACATTATAGAAGATGCAGTATGCATTTGAATAATAGGGACCTTAAACAAGATTGTTCTACTTTAACATTTGCTCTATAGCTCACTCTATAGCCCTGTCTTTCTGCTAAAGCACTGCATTTGTTTTCATAAAGCTACATATACAGACACACACACACTCCCTGAGATGGTTAAATACAGATTACCCCCATGTTCATATAAGCAGGGATCGTACATGTCTCCTGTGCAGACAGAACACCGAGAGGAGGTCTGTCCTCCTCTGTGTGTCAATGACCAACAAGTCACATTTTATAACCACATTCAAACCTCTGTGATTAAGGAGCGTGGATTAGTCTGAGCCTCACTCGTGGCTTGGGCTATAGATAACTCTCAATGTCTAGAAAAATGCGAAAGGAATCGGTGTTGATGCCCACAATGCTGGTGTTGAAACATGTGTTTAACGCATGCGCACTACCTTGAAAAAGAGTCACAATACGTTCTGCTAGGAGCACTAAAAAGAGTATAGCACCTTACATGCATGCATGCATGCATGCATGCATCCACACACACACACACACACACACACACACACACACACACACACACACACACACACACACACACACACACACACACACACACACACACACACACACACACACACACACAGTGGAGCAGTCCTGACCTTCTTAGTGCGTTAATAGCAGGACACAGTTAATTATATAAGAGTGGGATATAAAGAAGACATTGTAAACATAATATATATATATATATATATATATATATATATATATATATATATATCGTGGTCGTCTCAGTAACGGTTCAATTCACTGGATACTGAAACCAAAGGCCGTGCGAGATTCACCTACAACCGTTGATCTCGATTTAAGCTAGCAGCTAGTGGCAAACCAATCCAGTTTAATTGATAACGTTCATTTGAGCTAATCTTCCACCAGAAATGAACCCATTGGCCTGATTGAGTTGAACATACGGACAATAGGCTTAGCATTCAAACAAGTTAGCTCGCGTTAAAGTAAAACAAATTCCAACAGTTAACGGGAGCGTTAGCCTTTAGGTTTAGCGTTAGCTCCTTCTGGGTTAAACACGAGCAAACTTTACCTCCATGTTGAACGCGTTCACTGCATCCATTATAGTTTGTTTTGAATACCAGTTGACGAACTCTTGTATTTCGTTACTTTACCAACGCATAGTAGTGTGTAGTTACATAACGTTAAGTAGCATAATCAGCGACGTTGAAATGGTCTGTTTTGAATAACCTGTGTGGTCACAATAACTCTGCTATGCTAGGAATGGCTACTAGCTCCGAGGTTCCGCCCCAGCGTCTGATGTCACGTGGTAATGCTGCCTTCATGACTGTTGGATTTTAATGTGTTGCAGGAATGAGTATTTTTATAAAATAAGGTCTTTGGGGAACACAAACTTGAGATATCTTAAAATGTTGTTCTACTATATGAAATATGTTATGTAATGTATTAGACATGAACTTTGAAGCTTTTAAGTGTGTTGTTAAGTTGTGTTGTTAACAAGTGTCTACTACAAGATGTTATCACACTTAGTCGTTAACACTGCGGTCAACTCAGCGGACACTCAGATCTCCGTGGCGAAATAAACCGACACTGACATGTTAGTGCACTTATATAATGATGTTTACGTTAAACGCATTCGATTAGGAGCACGCGAGGGTTTTTTTGAAAAGTAAGAAAAAAGAACGTGTGAAACAATATTTTTTTTTTCAAATACATAAATAATAAATAATATGCACAGCATATAACAAACAACAATTAACTCATCTATCTTTTATAGATATATAGATATGTCTATATATATATATATATTATGTATATTTTATTTTATTTTACATTGCTGTATTTACATATATGTTGTATATATAAATATATATATATTATTTTATTTTGTATTTTATATTTCACTTTGCATACTATACTTCATGCACAGTCACTTTCTTTCTTATATCTATATTTTATTGTGTTTATTGTGTTCTGAGGGTTATACCAGGGAGCAAACCTCCTCTTCCTCACTGTCTTCTTCTTCAGAGGGGCTATCGAGTCCAGTGTCATTCTCAGTGAGCCTGTGGCACTATGGACAAGATGATCAATCTGGGACGGACTAAAGTTAGACCAGGAGTCCTCTGTTATATTGAGACGTGGTATTTGAATCAAGTGCAAAAGGAACCGCTTCTTTACATTTAGCTACAGCACTGTCAGTTAGACATCTGGTGTAGAAACGTGTGACTAACGGTGTACACTCCGCTAGTATAAACTCAAAAGTGATGAGGTTGTGGTCTGACAGAAGAGGATTCTGTGGGAAGACCTTCAAATGCTCAATGTCAACGTCACATGCAAGAACAAGGTCGAAGGTGTGGCCAAAGCTGTGAGTGGGTTTCTGTACTCTCTGACAGAAGACAATCAAGTCCAACAATGAGATAAATGCAGCATAAAGGCAATCATTATCAACATCCACATGAATTAAAATCTCCTACAATAATAATTGTATCAGTTATAAGTACTAAACTTGATATAAACTCTGAAAATTCACATAAAAACTCTGAATATGGACCTGGTGGCCAGTACAGAATCACAAAGAGATTTGTCTGTAATGTTATCCAGGTTGAATGTGAAAGACTAAGAACACGATTTTCAAATGAGTTCTAGTTTAATTTATTAATAGGCTTGAGTGGCTGCTACTCCACCTCCTCGCCGGTGCCTCGAGTATTAATATTACTTGGAGTTGATTCATTTAGGCTGACATATTCTTCATGACTATGCCAGGTTTCAGTAAGAAAACATAAATCAAAGTGATTGTCTAATATAAAATAATTTACTAATACAAGTTTAGATGACATAGATCTAATATCTCCCTACTCAATTCTATTGCAGATTCCCTGAATTATATTAACCTGCTGAATGATTCTATAATGCACTCGTGTGGCTAAACCTGCACACTGCATGCATCGGCTGAAATATATAAGCCTGGCAAGCTGGAGCTGAGCAGACATGATGTGGGGTGAGGGAGCTTTAGGCCTGCTGAAATATGTCATGCCAAAGATCTACAGATGTTAGAGACGACTGCTTTGTCTTTCTTCCTCAAAGTTAAACGGCTGTCATATTTTACAACCAAACTTTTGGTACTTTCCAATTGAGATGTCTGTAGTGGAAAACTCAACCAGCGCTGCTCCCTATGAATGGGAATACTACTACGATTACCTTGATCCTGTGATTGTGGATGAGAGCAAGCTGAAATACAACAAATGTAAGTTGTTTTGCTTTATAAAGATGTTTGCCATCTCGTGTTAATGAAACTTACAAGTGTTCTTCCCTTTCAGATTCAATTGTTATAATATTTTGGATCATTCTTGCTGCTTTTGTGGGATTCCTCTTCCTCAGTTTGAATCTAATGTCTTATAATGGAAGCTTGCCACGGTAAGTGTGACGCTTGCATGAGCTTTCAGTCTCATGGAGGTGGAGGGAAGTGGTCACCAGCACCAACAGGTGTAGAGCCTACACACACATAGGCGTAAATGCTTAATCAGGCCAAGCTACGTCACTTTAAAAATGTTCTCTTGTTATTGTTGCAGAAGTCACAGATTCAGAAGACGCCACAGAACATCAACTGCTTGACATGGGGCCGAAGCACTTTTAATGCATGTGTACAGAAATGTAAAACAATTAGACAATGGAGAAATAATTAAAATCTGAATAATGAAAACACTACTGTGAAGATCTTAGAGGAAACAAAGAAATGTAGGTTTTGAAGCAGTGTTTAAGAAAGATTATCCAATTATTATTCTTTCTTCCATTTCACTGACTATCTATAAAATGCAAGGCTACCTGAACACATGCAACTATTATTGTGACCTTCAATCTGCAGTTTGTGAACTCTGCGCTAGTACATATATAGAGTTATGTATATTATTGAGCTTCATCATGAATTGCTCCAATTTATTAAATGTAGTCCACCACACCTTTTGTTATCAAAAACATTTTCACATACAATTACATGCAGGATTAAAATAAAAGATACATATTTAACACATTTGTAACTCTTTTATAACAGATGATTTTAGAAGATACTTTCAATCTTTTTACAAGAAATAAACAAAGCAGCTAAGTAAATGAATACAAGCCTTCTTGGAATTAAGTCTCAATTAGCAGACAGAGTAATGTTCCCGTGTACTATTTAGCTTTTCGTGGTCATGATGTCATTACAGATGGCTCTGATGGCTGTTTGATTCGCTGCTGATTTGGATGCTTTCTGTTTCTTGCTCTTGGCTCTGGTCACCATGGTGACGTGAGACAGCAACAGCTCTGCCGACGTGGCTCCGCTCCACAGCTCATGGATGTACGAGGAGCACAGAAACAGCCCCGCTACTGGAGATAGGAAAACAAGAGGCTTGATTGAGTCACACTACAACGTATAAATACTTTGTCATCCTGCAAAAAAAACATGCATCTACTTGTGTTTTTCCTATTTTAGTTAGCTATATCTTCTCAAAGTCAAGTTTCTCCTGCATATTTCAAACGTGGCACATATAGTGCAACATAATTAAACAAAGTTCTATTAAAGTGCAACAACTGGTTCCATTGTTTTGTACGAGCACCACCTCGCCAACACTCGTTATTTGATGGGAACTACAATAAATGTGGCGGAACTTACGGTCCTTGAACACTTGCATTGTCTAGTGCTGAATTGGAAAAAGTTGATGTTAAGTAATTAACAAAAGAAAATCAGGACCTGTATCAAATAGTGATGAACAGTCATGTGACACCTATATCACATTTCATGAGTTTAATAGCTCATGAATTAAAAGCATAAGTGTAAAAGAAATAATATATTCTTTAGAAATCATTCAATGTAAAAAAACTCCAGGATTCAGTTGTATGTCGAAAACTGATCATCTGTTAATTGGGGCATAGCCCAAATTCTAGCTCAATATTTTAGGGGAATCTGGAACTCTAGAATTATTTTACTTCTTAATATCATATACCACTTGATACATATCCCTTCTGATCTCATTATTTACCTCTCAAGTCAAACACTGGGCACCGCTGCCATAACGGTCTCCAACTCCAGCGTTTTAATACAACATATTATTTAGAAGTGAAAAAGTGAGTTTTTAATTGACGGTAAGGTGTGCACAGCAGCAGTCATAGAACGAGTGTGAATAAGGTGGCAGCGTCTTACCGCGGCGAGCCTCGTCATGAGCGTCTCCAGGCAGGCAGGCAGAGACGACGGCCCGATGCAGCTCTGGCAGGGGGCCTCGGGCCTCCAGGAGACGGATCATAATGGTGGTAAACAGCTGGAGGGTTTCCACTCTTGCTGAAATGCTGGCCTGACCCTGAGCTTCAAAGGCCTGATGGTAGAGTCGAAGGATGTCCGCTTTCATGCCGGAATCGAGGAGCACGGCATTCGCAATTTCCCTGTGTTTCATCACAGCCTTTTCGACCCAGTGCAAGAAGTCGCTTGTTCGCTTTTCGTCATACGAGTCCTCCGCCAGGCACCTCAGAGACCACTTGGCGAGCAGGTGAGCGGTATCTCCAGCCAGCTGACTCGGATCCAGTTTGTCTCTTGGCTCAGCCGGCGGGGGTTCAGAGAGGGGGAACACGGGCTCCCAGTGAGCAAGAATACCGACGAGGTAACACCTACACTCCGACAGGAGACTCTCTTCTTGGTTCTCAGCGTCGGCATCTTCTGCCAGGGTCTCTTTTCGTGCGTGGCTCTGGGAAAAGGAGCCTTTGCCTCTGGTCTTCTCCTTCCTGATCCCTGAGGAGCAAGATGAACAAAACCATGTTAACGCCATTAAAGATACAAGGAATCATTTAGATACTGTGAAGCAGAGAATACATTGACATAAAAAAAAAAGGCCAGCACGGAAGGTATCAAATCGATACTTTTAAAGCATCGTTTCTTTTAATTTCCCCACAGAGAAAAGAACACCGGGTCGGCAAAAGAGCAGCCACCTTGGAGCAGTTAGTGACCTGTTGCGGTCCTGCAGGGTTATAACATTATAACATCATTATAGCATAGTCGTGGCTCCACTGTGGGGCCTGAAAGCCTCATATCAAATATTCAGCATGAGTCGTGGAAATTATAGTCAGCTCTTTCAGCCATTTCAAAAGCCGTTTGAGCAACAGTGAATACAAAATAACTTGATTATGAAGTAATTAAACCTCAAATTGCAAGCACTGTGACAACCTGGGATCATATTAAGCTTTTCATGACAATTAGGGATATGTAAACAGTTGTGAACTGTATATATATATATATATATATAATATATATCATATATATATATTAAATATATTATATTATATATATATATAATAAATAAATATATTATATAAATATATATATATATATATATATATATAAATAAATATAAAAATATAAAATGTCATGTTCATGTTGGTAATCAT
The DNA here is from genome assembly GCA_036178185.1 of Liparis tanakae. Taxonomy (NCBI): domain Eukaryota; kingdom Metazoa; phylum Chordata; class Actinopteri; order Perciformes; family Liparidae; genus Liparis; species Liparis tanakae. The sequence continues at coordinate 6,707,928 of CM070099.1, read as the reverse complement.
TTGTATCATGTTGCTTTGAAACGCATCCAATCCATCTCCTTTCCCACTAAGTGTGTACTATATTTTGCCCTCCCCTCTGAAAGACAGACAGCCATGATAACATTTGCGAAACCTTCTCGGTGTGACAGAATTTGTTCAAGGACACACTCAAAGACACTCACCCAGCAATTCCCGCACTCGGTGTTTTTCACACACGGTTTGCACTTGGGTGAGGAGGGGCGTGTCGCGGGACAGGGAGGCCCAACAGAGGAGCAGACTGAGGGCTTCGGTGCAAGAGAGAGGCTGCGGGTGGAGCGTCAGCCAGGCGGCCTGTTGGCTGGCATTGACCGCCGTCCCATAATGCTTCAGCACGGAGCACAGAGTCTGCAGGAACGAGCCGAGCTGAGCGGCCTTCACACGCAACCTGACAGGAGATCAAACAAACATGAACATGCTTCACCAGAAAACTGCAATGCCGTGTATGTATTATTAGGACCGTGGCCCCGAGTGCCTGCAGAGTGACGGGAACAGGATGTTAAATTACATTCTCACCGTGATAGTTGTGGCGCTCTTACCTGAGGTGACGGCAGATAGTTGTTGCCACGCACAGAAACTCGCTGATGAGTGGGAGTGGGAGGCACTTCCCGGATCTCTGAGGCTTCTCCTCTGGAGAGGAGGGGGTCTTGGCTCCATCCACCGGGGTCTCCTTCTGCCCCAGGTTGGTGAACCACAGCACATGGAGCAGATCTATGATGGCACTCAGCAGCTGCTGGTCCAGATTCCTAAAGAGGATAAGAAGTACCGACTCAGAGTAGGAAATATGGAAGTGATTTACGAGGTATTGCCGTAACTTGAATGACGATGATCAACATAAAGCAGGGTTCGTACGGTCATGGAAAACCTGAAAAAAAGTAATGGAATTTCAAAATGGTAATTTCCAGGCCTGGAAAAGTCATGGAAAAAAAACTTAAATCCTAAAAGTTTGGGAAAAGTTATGGAAATGTGTTATAATAATTAGGGCTGTCAGCGTTAACGCGTTAATCTATGCGATTAATTTGGCCGCGTTAACGCACTAAAATATTTTAACGCAACTTTGTTTACTTCCGGTGTTTGTTGATGCTTTTGCACTTTTCTGAGTGTCAAGCCGCGGCAGTGTGTCTGACACTGTTTACGTTTTTAAAACTATGAGTTTTCCGCGAAAATACGGAGCAGAAATCAGTTTAAACTCGTGGATTAATAAATCGGGTTTCCTCCTGCGCTCCTTCCTCCCGGCTGCTGCTCCGACCCACACACACACACAGTCACGTGTCGGGTGACGCGGCACGGAAAGAACTCGTCACACGAAACCTTCACCGTGATTGGTCAATCCGTTTGTCTGTCAATATTTTGTGAAAAAAACAACCAATGAACACTCAGTAAATCACAAGTACCCACCCACCTCCCAGGTGCGGCTCATTAGCAGCCTGTCAGCCAGAGAAGACAGAACACGAGGAGGACAATATATATATATATAGAGATGAGATTGTTCTGGAATGTTTGATGTAGAACACGTGGGGTTGTGTGTCATATGCAAAATACTTTAAAAGGTGAATTTAAATATTTTTGTAAAATGTATAAAATGCCTCAGCCTCCAATCAGTTTCCAAGGCCACTGGTTCTGCTGCTGTTCAGTGTTAAAGATGACAGGACCAATGGGGTCTCTAATTCACCTTGTTTTACTAATCTGATGTTTCACTGAAGAAACTATTTATCATACACAATATTAAATCCCTGGCTGGCCCTTTATAGATCGGAGCCTCTCTGAGACACAGCTCTGTGTGAAGGTGTTTTAACAACAAATACTATCAAACAAGTGTCTAAAACACACGCTGTCTGAAGGGATTACTGCTTCATTTAGAAGATTTAGTCTTTAGAAGAAAAAAACCCTGATATTTGCGATTAATGAATTTCAAAAAGTGCGATTAATTAGTTAATTTTTTTTTATCGATTGACAGCCCTAGTTATAATCACATGTTCATTTACGCCGAGTTTGAAATAATCAATATGTTTTTTAAAGAAAAACGCTCAAAATATAAGCCGGCGTACGCTCTCAATACGCAACATTTTCTGAAATGTTCATGTATATACCGAGATTTCAGTTTAGTCATGGAAATTTGGTTAAAAGTCATGGAAAAATCATGGAAATCGATTGGTCAAAATGTGTAAGAACCCTGTAAAGAGACCCAATTGGAATTGGAGCGTACCTTTTTTCAACCATCTGGATTATCCAGGCTAGAAGCCCACAATTCTTGGTGAGGTTATAAGCCGCTCTGGTCACACGGGCCGCCTGGCACAACACCCTGATAATCTGTGCCTAGCGGAGAGAGGTGTGGGAAATATATACACATTAGACATCTCTACTCGTGTGCCTCCCGGAGCGTCATTGTGATGCCCACAGTGTGTACCTGGCAGCGTTCGTCACACAGAGGGCTGCTGCTGAAACCTAGAAGGGTCTGAAAGATGCCCTGTTGTTCACAGAGTTCATAGCAGTGGCCATCACTTATCCCTTCCTCCAGCACATTCAGGATCCACTCGCGTTCCCTTTTATGCTGCAGAGGAGAGAATAAACAGACAATCAGTCGCAGTCTCACGGCGGACGTCCCTGAAAAGATAACATCAGTTTAGAAAAAGCAAGAGCTGAGCTAAACAAACAGATGAAGGTTAAATGTCGTTGAGACAAGAAGAGTTTATTTGGACAATCTATGATAGAAATACCTCCAAGTCAAAGCCGTAGAATAACTTGAAGAACTCGGGGACTCTTCTGAAGTCCAAACTCTGATGGGACAGCAGGAACCTGTTCAGCACCATGTACATGTAGTCCTCTGGGACAGGAGGAAACACAAGGAAACGGGTCAATGATCCTTCATTATATACTGGATATGGAAATGCAACAAATGGAACATTCTATACGTTTTAAATGTAATTGTTACTTGCAAAAATGCCTCCTTAAAGCCCCACTATGTAGTTTTTCCCTTGTAGCGCCCCCTTCAGGTATTTAACGTTTACTTCAGTGTTGTAAATACCGAGTTACGATATATCAGGGGTCGTGAACCTCTGGCTCTGAGCCATATATGGCTCTTCCGGTGACGCATACTCTATCCTCCAGATGACAGCAGCAGTAATGTCAGGTCCCTTTCTTAAAGACGTCTTTGTTCTTTTATTAAACTAAACGTCTGTTATTGATCGTCTCCACAGCAGCATGTCACTCTGTCTGTACGCGTCGCGTAGCGGAGCAAATAAAAAGTCACCTGAGCGTGGACTGGCACTATAAGATGTTGGTACCATTTTTTTCAAGCTGTTATTTTAAGGTACAACTGTTACATAGTGTTGCTTTAAGTCTGTTAAACAAGAATCTTTGTGTCAACATTACAAGTCAAATCCCTCTGGCTACACACCAGGTTTCAGCATCTGCTGGGCCACCTTGGCGATGTAAGTGGTCAGGACGAACGGAAGTCTTTGATTCGGCTCCCGAACTCCATTCTTCACCGTGTCCATCAGATACAGCAACTGGTTGATAGAAAACAAAACCTGTATCAGTGTTTCTGGAGGCGACTCCCACACATCAGATGTTTAAACACTCGCACACCGCCTCCCTCACGCGTTACCTGTCTCTTCTCTCTGACCCGAGCTCCCTCCAAGTGGAGGTAGAAACAGCTCAGCACGTGGTACGCCGCCGCTCGCACCTTTGGGTCGTAGCTACTTAGAGCCATCACGGTTAATCCGAGGGCATGACTGGATACAAACTTGAGGCAGTCGATCACACACTCTGTCACACAGAAAAAGGAAAGAAATGTTACATATATAAAGTTGTAATAACCCTCAGAGATCTGGAGCGATGACACATCAAGGAAATATATTCACCTGGCTGCAGGATGGTGCTGAACAGAGGCAAAAGAAAACGAGGATCATACAAATTCTCAAGGTCCTTTCCTGCATTGTTACAGTACATCAGCTCCTTATTACCCTGGAGGAGAGAAACATTTAGATAGCCAAGGTTTATGCAAAGACCAACAAATATAATAATAATAACTTTATTTATATAGCACTTTTAAAAACAAAGTTTACAAAGTGCTCTACAGATAAACAAAGCATAAACACAACATAAATGGTGGCCAACAAAAAAGACCATACCATAAAAGCATCGAATACAAGTAAAACCAAACAAATAGGCAATTAAAATAAAAACTTAAAAAGGATGACATCACTTAAAAGCAGTTCTATAAAAGTGGGTTTTAAGAAGTGATTTAAAAGAAGTTATTGATTCTGCCAGCCTTATTTCCTATGCTGCTCATTCATCCTCTATCGGCTTAAGTTTCTTTAATATCCATCTTGTGCCATTTCTGCAGCCATCTGATCAAAATACACGCAGATGGAATTTCCTTTATGATGCTTAAAGAATTGAAAAACGCCGAGTACGGACCTGATGGATGATTCTGCGTTGCTGGGGAAACTGTGCGATCGTCTGGAGCATCCGGTCACTCTTCAGCAGGGCCAGCAGGTCGTCGGAGCTCGCTTGCTTCCACAAAGAAGCTCCGAGGCTCTTCCTGGTCTTGTGGTGCTCCACAGCTGCCGGGCCCCACAACAACGACCTGCAGCGGCAAACAAACGTTCAGCATCGTCAAAACACGAGTTGCACCTGTAGCACGTGCAAACCACAAATATGTATCCGACTTACTGAAATTTCAGCAGACTGACGTCGTTTCTTTCATATTCCTGCAGAAGCAGCAATAGTTTCTGATCTGCAAACCAAAACATGATGTAAGAGGACAGAAGGACAGCAGACGCACAAACGCAACGACGTTTAGATTTCCCGTTTTACCTGAAGCGCTCAGTGTAACTCCATATGCTCCTAACAGGACGACAAAGTGGTTCATGCTGCAGACTGTTGGGCTTTTCTTCACCAAACAGAGAAGGAGGGACACCAGCGCTTCTGCAATGACATCACAATACGTTTATTAATAAAATAAACAAAGATATAAGAACATACTGTTCTTCTCCGTTCACCTGCCTTTAGTCTGACACCTGCTCGGCTCTTCTTCACAGTCCAACATGCTGGGCAGGAACAGAGAGTGGCTGCTGGTCATCATGTGAAGGGTGGACAGAGGAATCAGGTCCTTGTGGACTTCACTGCTCCCGTATATCACCCCCAACAGGTCGCTCAGCGTGTTCAGAAAGTGATGATCTCTGTAGCGATATCTACAACGGGATCACGTCTTTTAGAAATTGTTTTAAAAATGAAAATCATCTGATGACATGCCTAAAACAAGACAAATGTCTTACTTCAGTCCATTCTTGACAAAGCTGTTCCATTCGGATGCAGTGATGTCTTCCGCTGATGTCTGTGTAAAGAGGATCGATTATGAAACGCATGGAATAAAAAACCTCAACCGAACAGTACGGGCGAGATAAGTAAACCCACGAGGAGGCCTTGCAGTCTTCCCAGGATGCTCTGCTCCTGCTTGGCCCACGGAGCAGCCGGCTCTTTAGAGTGACTGAAAGCGGCCACAAGACACTTTAGGGTCGCCGTGACGACAGACTTCCTCCAGCTTTCCTGTTCTTCGGGGCAATCGGCCAGTTTCTCCGTGATGACATCAATGAGTTGCCACCTGGAAGAGGAAACGACATTCAGCCGATACCGAGCAGCACTGATCGTTTACATAAAAAGGGAATAGAGGTAATTACTACCTTTCAAAAGTGTCCACTTTTTGAAGAGCGCTGGGCAGAGTGTTGACCAGGTCCAGGGTGTCCTTCATGTTGGCGCAGAGCCTGATCAGATTGGCGAGTGTTTCAGCAAGCTGGGCTCCAGAATCTTCCGTCAGGTCTCCCAGGACACGTTGGGACAACTTGGAGAGCAGCGCTCGCTTCAAGACCTTTACGACCTCTTTTTGCACTACAAACCAAAGAGTTGGAGCAAATGGAATGAATATACAGGCGGGGTTGAGATTCTAAAGAGTGGCATAAGATTATGCTTTAACCCTCCTGTTACCTTTAGGGTCAATTTGACCCCATTCGATGTTTAACGTCGATGTTCTTTGGGGTCAATTTGACCCCATGCTGTTTTTCACTGTGTCAAACATATAACAGGGTTCTTACACATTTTGACCGATGGATTTCCATGACTTTAAATCAAATTTCCATGACCAAATTGAAATCTCGGTAAAAACATAGAACATTTTACGTATTGAGCTTATATTTTGAGCGTTTTTCTTTAAAAAACGTATTAATTATTTCAAACTCGGCGTGAATGAACATGTGATTAAAACAAATTTCCATGACTTTTCCCAAACTTTTATGATTTAATTTTTTTCCATGACTTTTCCAGGCCTGGAAATGATCATTTTAAAACTCCATGACTTTTCCAGGTTTTCCATGACCGTACGAACCCTGATATAAGAAATATCAACTTTTTTACATATTTAAAAGGGCTATTTAGGTAGTCAACAAACAAACATAAAGTACCTCACACTTAAACTTGGGAAACAATATTAATTCTAATAATTTTCTGGAGGTTTTAATTGCTGGGGTCAAATTGCCCCCGAGGGTAGAATATGTTAGTAAAGGATAATAATAATGATGATAACTAAAAAAATAAAATGTTAAGAGTGCAAACCATCTTTCGGTCGGGCAGGATCCTCTCTACTCGCCACCTGCAGGTAGGTGTTGACCAGTGGAAGGAACGTTCCCGTCTCGTCCGACAGCTTCTCCGTGTTGGCGGGCTCTAAGCACCACAGCTCGAAGCCGAGGCGGTGCGTGGAGCAGTTCTGCAGCAGCAGAGCGCCGATGGCCCGCGTGGCCGGGAGAGGCCCCCGGAGACAGTGCAGCAGCACGTCGGTGTGGATCAGCTTCGCGCTGCCAGGCTCGCCGGACAGAGTCTGCAACAGGAAGGCCTCCAGAGCCGCGCTGGAGCAGGACAGCAGCAGAGTGCTGAGGCCGCGGAGGTGCGCCGGAGAGAGACGGACGCCGTGGTCCCGGGACGGCTCGGCTTTAGACTCGGTGAGGATCTGCAGCGCGGCGCCACCGTAGACGCTGAGCTCGGCTGGCGTTCCCTCGCCGCCGCCGGAGATGAGGCTCTCCTGGGGGAGGAGCAGCAACTCGGACACCACGTCTCGGAGATTGCTGGAGTGCGTGTAGCTGTGCAAAGACAGGAGGGCCTGGAAGGGTCTGGACTGCTTCTTCGGTGCCTGGGAGCCCTTCTCCGTCAGTTCCTTGAGCACGGCCCTCTCTATAGCGCCCATGTAGCTCGCTGTGAGATCCAGGCGACCCAGAGCGTGGAGCGTGGGCGTGCTGGTCTTCAGCAGGGCCAGAATGTCATCGCTCAGCTGAGCACACAGGTGCTTGAGCCGGACGGGGTTCAGAGTGTGAGGAGGCAGAGCCGCCAGCTCCAGAGACAGGAACCACTGCTCGAAACACGGATGCTTGAAGATGGAGTCGAGGGCGGAAACAAGGATCTAAAACACAGACGGCACCGTGTGAGAATCAAAAGAATAAACGTGATAACATTGGTCAACAAAATGGTAAACGCTGAAGTCCAAACCTGCTCCTTATTGCCTTCTACAGAGGACAACTGGTTGATTTCCAGGAAGAGGTCCGATCCCTCTTTGGAGGTCTCCGCTGCCGGCTCAGGACTTGTGTTCTTCTGAAAGCCTTGGAGCATGGTCACCAACTCCAGCAGTATTCCCATCAACGTCTTGAGAGGGGCGGTTCCTACGTCTTTGGAGAACTGTGCAGAAGGAAATGATGCGTTGTGCTTATTCTTAACTTCGCAGCGTATGGAGTAGTAAACGTGTGTTGTTCTCTTACCGTGCCAAGGTTGTCCACTGTGGATTTGATGTAAAGTAACATCTGCTTGATAGCTACTGGAAAATCAGTGATCGACATGGAAGCTAGAGTTCCTTCCACGTTCTCCCTGAAGGTGGCCTCCAGCAAAGTGCTCGGTCCTCGGCTAAACGCGTCTTTCATCAGTGCAGGGAATGAGACGGGGGTCGGCAATCCCTTTAATTGGCATTCAGAGGACGTGAACTGTGAAAAAAAGGGGGGAAAAAAAAAATGTTATTTTCTACAGAAAGAAATGTCACTCTTTAAGTGAAGCAATTTCTCGGTTCCGACAAAAACGAACCAGTTCCTCCCGGCACTGCTGTGGTAGCCACTTGGAGTAATACTGATGAAGGTGTGTGACGGAGGGATGAGGAGATGCAGAGAGCTCTGCCGTCACAAGCTGTTTATCGTACTGCAGCAGGGCCAAGCAGAGGGCGAGCGGCTCTCTCTGACAGTGCAGGACATCTGAAAGCACTGCAGACAAGTACTCATACACTACCCCTGAGGAAGGAAGATACATATTGTTATCAAATTACATCAATTACAGGGTTCTTACACATTTTGACCAATGGATTTTCATGACTTTTGCAGGACTTTTCCAGGACTTTAAACCAAATTTCCATGACCAAACTGAAAAATTCTGAAAATGTTGCGCATCGAGAGCGTACGTTGGCTTATATTTTGAGCGTCATTCTTTAAAAAACATATTCATTATTTCAAACTCGGCGTAAATGAACATGTGATTATAACAAATTTCCATGACTTTTCCCAAACTTTTATGATTTAATTTTTTTCCATGACTTTTCCAGGCCTGGAAATTACCATTTTAAAATGTCATAACTTTTCCAGGATTTCCATGACAGTACGAACCCTGAAGTTACAACATAGTACACCATTCGATTTTTAATACTTAAAAGGGTGGAGAAATCACATTTTAAAAGGGTAAAGTTGCACTTTTAATGCAGCAGACCGTCAAGCTGCAATCATGACATTTGTCCTGATTAAGGCAGGAGTGTTTTACCCGTGTTGGCTGGCAGTTTGTTCCGGGCCTCCAGAGCTGCAGGTACCATCACACTGAATGGAAATGTCTGGATGATGAGGTCTTCGCTCAGAGACGGCCCGAGTTCCTCCATCTCACCTTCATTACCCTCCATAATGACATCCAGCATGTCTAAGACATCTACAAGACAGCCAGTTGTCAGATTGTAAAGAAAACACAAACATGCTTATGGCTGGAAGAAATTCACTTAGATTCCAATTTGTAATATTCACCGTCTATGTGTGAGACTGGGATGCTGGCAGCGTCGCCCTCCTGGCTACTCAGGTTCGCTTGCAGATAAGCTGCCTCCTGGACTAGGCTGGCAACCTTATCTGTGTATGTGTAAGAATTACACACCAACTTCACGAATACCTAGAGAAAGAGACCATACATGTATTAACAATTGTAACGACTATGTAATTATACACAATGTCGAACTAACGGTAATAAACTGAGATGTTGACAGGCTCACCCTCTCCAGGAACTTGATGACGGCCTCTTGTTGGTGTGCCTCTATTCTGGCCAGCTGGTCGAGCCAAAGCTCAAGCTCAGTCCAGGTGTACTCAAACACCCCACTGTCCTTTAGCACCTGAACATGAGGAAGGTATTAGAAAACGGCCACTATTTCTACCCATAAAACTAAGTTTTAGGATTTTTTTGCAGATGAGTATTCACTTTTGCTGATGATGCTCTTCGTTCATCAACTTGATGCAGTTCATGAACAACTAATAATGCAGTTTACCACAGAATAATTTAGCTTCAAGCTTTTTCCCAAGTTATATGGACAAACATTTTCCTGGTGTTGCGGAAGAATTGCGAACTTATCCTCTTGAAATAACACCGTGCCCTCTGCTGAAAAAAGAAAGGTCCTCACCTTTAGAACCAGCATCTGTGTGGACGTCTTCAGGTGGCTGCTGCTGCTGCTGACAAACATCTTGAGAAGCAGGTAAAGTACCGACTTCTCTCCAGACGATGATTCTGTCTCTGCAGCCTCCTAGGGAGACGAAGCAATTCACAGCACATGAGAAACAATGTTGACAACGAAGCGGAACCAAGCGTTGAAACAAGAATCGCTGTAAAAAATGTTGCAAAATTAGATAAAACAGTGCAACGTCGTCACCTGTATGCGAAACCAGGAGAACTTGCTGGCGGGAAGATCTAAAGCCAATTGCAGTATCTGATACTGCAACACCGGGGGAACTTCTTCTCTCATTCCTTTCTCTGACACAATCCCTAAAGAGGGGGGTAAACAAAAATATACTTTGAAGGCTTTGTTGGAGAACCACCTGCATCCTACTCAAAACACAATTGAGATGAACTCAGTAATACAATAAAAGCGTCACCTTTTAAGAGCTTGCTGAAGTCAAATCTGCTCTGGCTCACCAGGTGTGGCACGACCTTCTGGTAAAGACATATGACCTGAAGAATCAGAGTCTTCTGCAGGATCACCTCAGCTGTCTCTGCAACTGCTGGACACAAAGAAACGTCGTCAATCAAATGTTTTAGCTTGCCATACCCTTTACAGGGTTCTTACACATTTTAACCAGTGGATTTCCATGACTTTTCCATGACTTTAAACCAAATGTCCATGACCAAACTGAAATCTCAGTATAAACATGAACAATTTAATTTAGAGGATTTTGCGTATTGAGAGTGTACGCCGGCTTATATTTTGAGCGCCTTTCTTTAAAAAAAAGGTTTTCCATGACCGTACGAACCCTGCCTTTACTTTACAGGACTGATTAGAGTAAACGTAAATGTAATATCATTGTTATTACCAGGCACTTTATTATCCGTCTGCTCAGCACTTCCTTCTGTTTTGGTCTTTTTTCCTTCGCCATCGGTCTTTTCCTTCTTGCTAAGCAACTGCCACTTTGAAACAATGGTCGTTATATCGGGAAAGATCTGGAAGAGAGCATGAACAGTGGAGACTTGAGTTGTTTAATAGTGCGTCATTAGTATGTTCTGGTGGTATTACCGCTCTTTCCTGAGCTTACCTTGCTTAAAGTCTCCCTGTACTGCAGTACCAAATCCACCATCATGTCAGGAGTGTATACATCTGAGCTTTGCCACTGAGACTTATCCAATAGGTACTCCAGATTTGTATTGGCTCTTTTCAAGACGAAATTCAGCATGGACAGAGTAGTGAGCTGCACTGCTGTGTTGGCAAACTGTCAGATACAAGAAGAGATATTTAGAAAACGGGACAAAGTATTGTTCGTTTCAGTGTTTTGTGTTACTGCAGTTACAGCACGGATCGAGTCACTTCAACATGAAGCGTGGTCACTTACATTAAGCCCCTGTGTGAAGAAGGACTTGTTACAGACCGGAGGAAGAGATATCATCATGATCATGGACAGCAGCCGGGGGAGGGGGATGACCTCACCAGTCTGGAAGACTGTGGAAATCTCTGACTGGGCTTCGTAGATCTGTGAATTAAAAAAGGATCATTGTTTTTTATTTTGGGAGGGGAGGCGGAGGAGATAGACAACAGATATAATCAAATACTGAAAGAGTGTCATGAAAATCCAATCTACTAGCAAGCATTACCGTTTTAAGTAACTTGACATTGTCCTGCCAAGCACTTTTGAGGCGGGGGGTGTATGAATACTGAGTCTCTTGAAAGTATCTGGCCAGTATGTCGGGGTTAGCTTTCAGCACATTCACCACCAGATCCATCACCAACTCATCCTCCGTCGCCTGTTTCTGCCCCACCAAGAACTGAAGCAAGACAATGTTGCCAGCTCTGTAAGAAAAATGGAAATCCTTTCATCAGCATGAGGAGTCTGCAACTGAGTGCAAGTGCAATGTACACTTGACTATCTGAGGACTTACCTGCCAGCTGTGCCAAAGCTGGCGTCATGAAAGCTGATGCCATGCTTACGAGAGCAACACAGGTCGAGAAGGAAACTGTGAGTAAGATCCCGAATGGCCGATACCCCAGCATGCTCCGAGTCTTCTAACAGCTTTAAGACAATAAATAACATTCAGACCCACAGGATGAAAAGCTCATTTACACAACAGAGCCTCTGTTCAAGGAAGAAGTAAAAAAAAAAGAAAAGGAAATAACTTACTCGGTCGTCATCAGTGGTTGCATCCACAATCCCATTCCATTTATACAGAGATGCTACGTTGGCCAATACAACAGGTGTGAAGAAACGCACTTTCTGTGTTTTACTAATGGCCTTGTTAAGCACAACCTGCAGAAAGAAAAAATCCAACACATAGAATCATGACATCCATTCATTCATTCTTATAAAATCAGAAGTGTAAGCTGCTGAGCACTTACTCTACTCTTCAGTGTGGACAGAAGCAGATTGACCATGGACATCCTGTCCTCCTTCAGACCTGTGCTCAGGATCTCTGGCAGGAGCTCTGAGACACAAAAATGAACACGTCATCAACACACCCTGAGATGAGTGTATGTTGTGGACATTCCGAGGCATTTCTAATTATTACCTTTGCTTTCTAATATCTGTCCAACTGTAGCATTATCTCCCGACACCAAAAAGGACAGCACGAACTGGATATACGCCATGCGGATATCAGGTCTTCCCTGAAGAATTCAAGGAGAATAATATAAGTATACATTTACACATATATTTATACAAATATATATATTTTTTAAATGCTGCCACACACCCTCCTATCCCTTCTCTTCGCCAGTCCAGACAGAGCTTTATTTATGTGAATGTGACTTAGGATCTCTCTGGCAGCTTCTGGACCCTGAGTGACCGAGGCGGACAGGAGACTGAGGCACTGACGGACAAACCTGTGCACAAAGAAGAAGACAAAATTAGCGCAATGGGCAGAGGACAACAAATAAACAGTAAAATAAATGGCGTTCCACTAACCTGTGATTTTCTGAATGGAAAGATCCCTGCAGTAGTTTGATGTAGCTAGAAAGAGTCTTTTTTACGATAGTGTTGCCAACCATGCTGAAGTGGGACAAGTCACTCGCTGTCCGAAGAAGGATCATCTCCAAGCTCTCAAAGATCAGTATCATCTGTACAGGAGCAGGATTCAGAGCATTACATCTACAAACACAGGCAACCGAAAATACCAGTCCCATGCACTGACTTAGAGAAGAACTTACCTCGTTCTCTTGATGCGTTTCGCTCTCTAGCAATTTGAATATCTCTGCACACTCCATAGAGATTTTAATATAACCTTCCACCACGTCATACAGGTCTGTGCACGGCAGCTTCTTAGCGGTTGATATGAACGTCATCAGGCCTGCAGGGGATACAAAGTAAGACTTAGCCGAAGCAAAACATAGGAGAGCCCTGCAGACGCGGAGGGTAGGGGACATGATGCGGATATACAAACTGCACACGAGAAGATGGACGGATATGTGCATAAATGTATGAATATAGCTCGTGTGAGATCTGAGTAACAAGCGGCACACTTACCCTTCATGGCGGTGGTGGGCTCCTTAAGCATGGCTTTGAATACAGTCCCATTGAACTCCGGGACTTCTTTTTTCGCGGGAGTCTCTGACTCCAAGGAGCCTTCGTTTTGGCGCTTTTGACCCATTTTAATACGAATACAAATAGATGATAGTAACTTCTAGTATTAGTTAGACCATGCCATAAAAGTTCTGTCACAGCGACCCACGTTGATCTGTAAACAGAAAGCCGGGTCCAACGATAAATATCGCCCGGTCGGAAACGTTTTCTCCTGAACTAAAGTTCCGTATTATTTGTGTTCCGCTTCCCCCCAAAAAGGAAACGTATCCCTGCTCCATTCTTTACTGCTCTCTAGTTAGAGGAGGTATATTAATTAAATAACAACATAGCCAGGCATTACAAAAAACACAAAGTGTTTCACATTCTTTATATACATACTGTTTACATTAGGAGATCGCAAAGACAAAACATATACTTGATCCATTTTGTTGAAATCTCTCTACAGATTCACATTCTGTCCCTTAGTATTTCTGTACTTCATTTAGTAAAGTTTTAACAACACAGATTATTATAGTATGTGTACTCGGTTTTCAACATGTCTTGTTTTAGTTTAATTCCATTACAGCATAATTTTGATTTTCTCGACACAGGATTGAGGAGCAGCCATGAGATCTGCCTCTGAGGTGAGACTGTGTTAGTATGTCAAGGAGCACCAATCACCATTTGCATCACAACAGAAAAGCAAAGCAGCTTTACTTATTATTTATATTTAAATAATAGCATAATTAGCATTAATTAATACACTCATTAACATCCATCTCTCTATGCCAACAAAAAGATCATATTTGGAAGACAAAATGTAGTAAGACATCAGAACTCTGATTGGTCGGCCATGGTTTATATGACCTGTTGTTACAGGTTCAGATCAGAATACTCACAGCATGGAGGAGCTGTTTGTAAAACAGCTATTTCCAGTTTGCAGTTATGACTGGAGGAAAATACCAGGACAGTGGAAACTTATTCATAATTTTCTTTTTTTTTGATGACAATTCTGCTGTCCCTTCCAGTTAATAATGACAATTAGTATATATTAGAATTCCTGATTTCTAAAGACTTGCATACTATTCAGATGTAATACGACAAATGGGGATAGGACTTGTGCAATACTATCAGCCATGCAGTTGACAACAGTTTTGAACTGCATGTTGGGAACCTGTTAAACTGGGTTTGCTCTAAAAACACATTTTACATGATGACATCCATCACTATAATTATGTGTATTAAATAAATGTACTTACGTTTATGGTTTGAATATTACATCAGCACTATATCTGCTGGTTGAACATTTGTAATTTATGTGACACAAATCTGCTTTCAGCGATTGCTGATGAAGACAACAATTATATTATTTAGTGGAATGAACTTGAATGGCATAGCAGCATATTCCACTCAAAAAGGAATCGCAGCATCACATCTATACAGTTTGTATTCTTCAGAATAAATGTACTCGTTTAGTTACTGTTCAGTTGTATGGACACCAGGGGGCCTTCTTGCATTGATTGAGATCAGGTAGTGACGTCCAGCAGCTCTCCAGATTGTCAAAGAAGAGTTACAGGCAGTCCCTCCAGTCAGACATGCTATGGATGCAGGTACAACATGATGGATGTTGTGAGGTACGTGACGTCTCTGTGAGGAGCCTCCAGATCCACTGGGCTAACATCCACTGTGAGGTTGGACCCGCTATTGTCTGGTGTGTTACTTGGGATTCTGGTCATTTGATGACAGCTCACTGCTGAAAATGCTTTAAAACATATCTACATGTAGTGCAGACACCAACACATTACTCAAAATACATTTTTAGAATAAAGGTCCTTAACTAGGCACATATTGCTCTACTTTTAAGGCAATCTGAACTATCTGCAACATGACATCGTGGAGCATAGTAAACTTCACTTTGAGTTTATGTTTTTGTTTACACAATTTGATTACAAAGCTCTTGTAAAAATGCAGCCGAACATGCTTGTCCTAAAGAATAAGAGCTCATTTAACAAATGTTTATGGTAAACTGCAGACCAACACACAGCCTTGTCTCAAGTATTTCTGACGTGCACAAAGTGAAAGAGAATATATATATATATATATATATATATATAATTATAATTTGTTTTTTAATGTAAATTAATTTAAAATAACACTTTATACTCGGCTCTCTGATGAAACACAGTCAAAGATTGATCGTTAGCCCGTTTACAGCAGAATATTTAGTCATGAGTCACTGCACAACAGATGATATAAAAATGCAAATTACAATGTGATGAATGATGAATTGCAATGATGCAATTAAATAATATAGTAGCATTAAAATGGTTGTCTTGTGTCTGGACTTTAAAATTATAGAACCCAAGAATGATAAACAAAGTGCGCAAAGAACAAATAAAAAAACAAAAATTAAAAAGCATTTAAATCTCATATAATTAATCCCTTTTAAGCAGGGATCGGTTTCTGTTTTTCTCGGTTGTATACCTGAAAAACGTCCTCTAATTCTAGCAGCCTTAATCTGAGTCCTGGCTGAGCAAATAGTGTCTGAATAAGCAGAACATTTCCTACATGTTAAAATGAATGACAAAATAAACAAATTGCCAATATAAATTTAAAATGTTGATAAGGTTTCAGGGATTTTGTGACTATAGGTTCGAGGATATTTTTGTAATACCTTTATTTACCCTTTGAGCTGGATTTTCCAACTTTTGTTCCAAAGTTGAATCATACATACATTTACTGCACTCCTAAATAAACATACAATTCCCATGAACACTTCAACCCTCTCCATGTCTACCTCTGGTTTGTCTAAGATTGAATCTATGTGTGCGGTATATTCTTTGTTAGAAGAATAAGAAATATGCTGTTTTGACATCTAATGTTTTTTTAAGATTTTGAATGGCTTAGGATTTTATTTTAAACTGCTTCTAGAGTTACTTACTTAACCAAAATGATTGGCTAATTATTCATTGATGAACCGCTGTTCCTGGTGGCATGTCCAGCCGGGTGAGACATGGGCCTCAATAGTTTGTTAATGCTCTTGGATACGTGCTCCAAACGGGACCAACCAAACCATGCTGGATGTGAGAGGAAGCAGGAGTGGCATAGCTATGCAAAGCCTTTTCCGGTCCATAAATGCCATGTTTATTTTTGAAGTTCTGGCCTGATGTGCACCACTTCTCTTTGAAAGAAAATGGTGGGTGTATAAAGCCTGTCACGGCGCTGACAGGGATGGTCAGACCTTTATAGCCCTGGGATAGCAGCAGGATGTTCATCAGTTCAAAGAGGTTTGAGCCACGTGGCTGTGTGAGCATGAAGGGCAAACTTCTTCCCTTCTGGAAAAGAAAAAAGGTTAATGTATGACATTGGTGCCCTCCATGCCACAATGTGCTACAATACTCAGCACTAATATATGATAGTAAAAACATTTCAATGTAGACATTGATTAATATTTTGTTGCTGAATACATTAACATTGATTTTTTTTTTACGAGTTGTGCTTTTATAACGTTTCAGAGATTTCAATTTCTTTCATATAAAACACACCGACACATTACCCTCTCTGCGACTGCTGCAACTGTACATCAGAAGGTTATATACTATACTTATGTTTACTTCCTCCATTGCGATGCCAGTAGTGGGCAACTGTGTCTAGATGGAGACGCTGGGTGGTTTCCAAAGAGTTCTTTTCCACAGCTGAAGCCACTTTACCGTGCCTGTTTCCACCACAGTGCACCACAGGCCCTTCTGTGAGGTTGCAGCGCTTCCGTTGTGTGCCTCTCGGAGCCACTCAGGCCCTCCTCACGATAACACTACGGCCAACGCTGTCAGAGGATCAAAGATCGCCCCACGCCTAACAAACAGCGAGACACTTGGCCTATCAGGAACATCTGGGAGTGGTTGGCTGCAGCTGTTGGTGCATGCACACACCCTTGCACCAATCAGGACTCAGGCCAGATGTGGAGATCATCTCACGTAAGCTACAGATGTTTCTGTTGCTCACCCCTAGGAGAAGTAGGATGCTTTCTGAAGTCTCATTATATTTAGATTGTTTGTACCCAGATTGGGTTCAGTGCTTTGGTATATGCCACTGGCTTGTGGGTTGTCACTATTCCGCACGCTGATTGAAAACAGGCTTGCAAAAGACTTAAAAAAAAAAATTGGCCAAAAATATGAAATCTTTCCAAATCGATGAGTGTAAACCACTAAATATCCCCTAGTCTGATCCTACTGATGATATAGAGGTGAGAATGTGGCAAAACCTTTTCTTTCTCCATAATAAGCACATATATTGCCTTACTGGAAATATGCTGCTTAAAAATTGGTGTTTGTTGATGTAATGTTTACCACAGGACAATTCATTGCATCCCATATTCTCTCAATGTCGAATGCGAACAGTTGTATCACTGGATTATGTCTGTGATACTTACACATAGTAGAACATTGCAGACCGTGTTCAGAGATTTCACTTAAATGTGTTAAAATACATACAAGTATCAGCTGTAACTAGAAAACATCTATCTAAATTCTAGAAAATACTCAGGATGAGCTCTCCTCTCTGTGTGTTACATTACAGATAAATTAATGTGTCAGCCGGTTTGTACTAATGCAGTGCTGAGTAGTTGAAAGAAGGGCAATGTATGAGTGGATATGTTTTATGAAAATTACATAAAAAATGTTTCAAGCTGGCATTGATGAGTTTGGAAGGAGATGAATTAATACATGAGAGCTTTCCACATTTGAGCTTTTGGGATTTTCCATATTTCCTGACAGTTTTAGCTTATCTGCTATTATTTTGTTGAAAGAAACTTGTTCAAAAAAACTTTTCACACACAGAGTCGGATATCCAAGGAGAGA
The DNA here is from genome assembly GCA_036178185.1 of Liparis tanakae. Lineage (NCBI taxonomy): Eukaryota > Metazoa > Chordata > Actinopteri > Perciformes > Liparidae > Liparis > Liparis tanakae. Next base: position 6,689,753 of record CM070099.1, on the reverse strand, counting down.
TGAACATAGAACATACACACAATTGGATTTGTGTCAGTGTACATTATACTTTAGAAGTCACTGTGGAGATGTACCGTTAATGATACATAGACATGGAGACACCTATTATTGTCTGCAGAGTTGACATATTAATGCACTCGATATGATGTTAATACCAGACCTGAGATGGTCTTGAGAGAGTCTTCCGCTCCTGAAGGCTCCCTGTGGTGATTAGAAAAACACTTTGGTGGATATTACACCCTGTTATTCTATCCCTCTGCTGTCTCTGCCTGTTCCCTCTCTCTGCACACCATTAAAACAACATCTTTGGCTCAAGCTTGCCGAGCATGACATAGGAAGTAAAGTTTAGTGATGTACCCTCACCGTGACCCCCTCCGCCTCATTCTCATAAATGACTTAGTTTCGTTCAGGCCATCAAAGGAAGGTCTTCTGTTTGATTTTACTTTCTGTATATCTCTTCCTCAAGTTTCCCCCGCAGTGTAAGCTTGGTGAGTTGGAGCTTTATTGTAAGACTTGTGGGTCGTGATAACATCTGTGCCCTGGATACGCATTTGTTTTGGGTCTCGGATCTAGATGATTCCCCAATAGCCCGGGTCCCATGTCTCTTCTACTGCTTTTGCTCACTTCCCTTCACCAGCCTCTCCTCCAGCTGCCTGGTCTTCAAATGGGACCATGCCTGTACCCAATGGTCTTTAAATCTCAAGGGTGGGTATCAACCAGATGATGTCACCATGTGTTAAGTGAATCCTGCCATTGCAGTTTAACAAAAACCTAGATCTATTTCTTGTGTGTTTCACATTTTTCACGGAAATGCACATCTCTATAGTAGAACCCCCCACCAAGGTCGCTTTAAACAGGAGACGTTGTCAATGGATCCCAATAAGCCTGGGGTGTGGCACCTGGGTTGAGCACCTGGTATAGAGGTCTGCTGAGGGTCTCCATTTCCTGGCAGGGGTTTTAGGTGGAACAAATCAGGGAGATGCCAAAAAGGAGTATTTTGTATTTTAGTAGTAGTATTAGTATTGTGTGTTGTGTTTTTATTTGTATCTTTTATTTTTATTAATGCTAATGTACATCCACTGCTGTGATCCTGAAATTTCCCCACTGTGGGAGTAATAAATGAATATCTTATCTTATCTTATATCGTTACTTTAGCCAGCTAGAAAATGTGATCCAGATTTCTTGGGGATCCCAAATAAAGAGATAAAGGAAACTGGTGGGAGAAAAGATATTACAACACTGGCAGGGATTATAAACTCCAACAAGAATCGCTAAAGACTAAATTACTTTAATGAAATGTCAGTTACGGTTTGCATTTCACATTTGTTTCTAGTGTTGTTTTGGAATCAATGAAAAGAAACTTCCATTGCTGAAGTGGAAGGGCAGAGCAAGAACTATAACTTTTAGGAGGGGGTCTGGCATCCCAAAGAGGAAGAAGGCATAAAAGAGCATTTTAATCTGGTTGAGCAATTAGTTTTCTTGTGTTTTCCCAATGGATCCTTGAGAATCTTTTCACTGACTTGCAAGCTGTTTGACTGCATAGGAAGTGCTGTGCAAGTGTAAATCAAAACTTGAGCTTCAAACTAAATTAAACATTTGTTGAGTGTCTAGCTTTGCTTCATGTGTTTTCAGTTGAAGCTTTTAAAGAACTGATTACGCACTGGTTACTGGACTACGGCCGTACTGACAAGCAGAAGCCACGGGCTGTCTCCTATCTTGTATCTCAGTCTTCTTCCAGCCTTCCTTGATCGTGGAACTTCAATATCTTCTACGACAGCCTCACCATTTCTTAATTATTTGGCTACAGGCGGTTGCTCTCCTGAACTGATGAGTCAGAGAATAAAACGATGTGCTCTAGAAGAGGATCTGGGTTCAAAACCTCAGCAAATCATCAAAGGGTAAAAACGGGATGTGGTTATTTACTGTATCTGAAGTTACATAATAATTAATGTCACCAGTAAAATGATTGTACAGCTATATTTATTTGTAGTTTCTGTGTATTTTTAGTTGTGGGCTCGGCAGCTGGTTTCTAGAGGGCTTCTGATTATAGTGTTTGTTCAACCCAAAGCACATATGGCTTTGACGGTATCATAGCCGCTCTTGTCTTAAACATCTGTGCACGACTAACACTGAAACGTGACATGCTGATGGAGGATCTGCCCATTCTGGCCATTTATATATGAGATTTACTCCCCATCATCTTTATACTGTATCCCTCTTCTCGAGTGTTCTCTGGATTTTTATTTACCTTTGTTCCTAAACTCCTGACAAGCCTTTAGTATGTTTCCCAAGATGGGTTTATTTTACAAAACAGGACACGTTGCATGGTAAAACTGTTTTCACTCTGGAGATTTAAAGTCATAGATCAAAACTGGCTATATATATATATATATATATATATATATATATATATATATATATATATATATATATATATATATATATGGTCACAGCTGTGTTATTGCTCTTTGATGTGGATTTATTCCTGAGATTCTCACAGTACGATTATATGATTTCTGAGGTAAGATTCCAACATTTAGTAGCTGAGTCTGGCCAATACAAAACCCAAGTCATTATAATTTGAAAGCTTCGCCCCAAGGACGAATACAGCAGAGACATTAGACCGCAGAGAGTCAGATGTTTTTATGGTATTTTTCAAACAGTTATGTTAAACACTCAAGAGCATGAAGGGACCAGAAAGCCGGAGGTTTTGTAATTTCATTAGTACATCATCACAAATATTTATATTTGCTAGATATTTATTTGTGTTGCCCTCAAAGGAAGCACAATGAAAGACCTTATTATCAACAGTAACCAAAGTATTTGTGTTTAAGCTCCTTGAGGGATAAACAGAAATGCAATATGATATTGCCAAATATGCCATTGCACATTTTGTATGACGTCTATAAGAAAATAAGAATAATTTCCTCATGTATTTTTGGAGTCACTGTTGTATTTGTTCTATGATTTACACACTTTTATTGTTCTCATATTATTCAATTGAGACCTGAGGAACTTGAATTACTAAAACTGTATGACAGACAAAGGATGAGCAGTCATGTATTGGGACATAGTCTACGTTGACTCGACCAGAAAATGTTGAAGACATATACATCTACACTTCTACAGTATGGATATAGTTCTCCTGGTCCTCCTGGTTGCTCTCCATCATCACTGTGGGGGCTGGTGAGGGATGGCCTGTATTTAATTGTCCAAAAGGATGTGTTCAAGCGCACACATCCTCAGACAAATGGCCAGATACACTTGAATTATGATTCCATATTCTTGTTGCAGTTTCTGGTTGGAGCTGAATGATTACCATAACACTCCCCTTTTTATCTGTGCACCTGGTCTTATGAACCCAGCATCCACACATTGCATTCAAAACCACCCAGTTTTCACTCAATATAGACTTCATATTAATAGAGAAAATCACAACTAACGGTGCGGACAGAGCTTGAATACCAACATTCACAGAAGGAGAAACTCTTCATTCTCTGCTCAGGAAGACATTACTCAATTGTAGTTTTCTGCCTGTAATCCTGTGGAGAGCACCTTTAAGAGATCCTCAAAGCAAAGACGTTCTCAACAGCACAGCATTGAACACTTCTGAACCTGCAAGCCTGAAAACAATAAGACTATAAACAGCTTTTGCATTGCTGTCATCAATATATATATTTTTTATTATTTTGTTTTACCAAATGAAGAAAATGGAAATTCTTTGTTTTTTTAAACTGGTTCATGCACGTCATTCAGAAAGCTGTTTTGTATTTGCATCCCCAGAAGGAACTGCTCACTATTTCTAACTATTCAGTCCTGTTTCTTGTTATGTAAATGTTTGCTCATGAGCATGACCATATGATCATGTGACAAATTGTTGGTGAAGTTGGCTGCCTTGAGGCCTGAAACCTCTCCCCTAAATACATAAATGGCAAAACAACATTCTTTGCACATGTATGCTTTTTTTTTTTTAAACGTAACCAGAGTAAAGATTACGATTTTTTATAAACTAAATCCTTCTCATGTCTTTAACAAGAAATACTTTCCTTAGAACATCAATGTAAGAGCATTGGTCAGAAGAACCGTGGCAACCTCTAGTTCTTGTGGAGCATACTGAGACTCACTGTTTGTATTAGATATGCTTCTCCATATGGGCCTGATTTAAAGAGATTAACAATACGTGGACATTAATAATCTAGTTTGTTTCCCCCTGTTTGAATTACTCAAGCAAAGTCAATGAAAGCTTGTGACAAATCTGTGTTTTATTTCAGTATTGATTATCTTGTCACCATGTGAGATAAATTGTGAAATAAGATGACATTTGCTCCCCTTTCCATGAATACAGGAATATGAGTTATTGGTGATAGGAGGGTGTGGATCATTTATGTTTCCTGTGGAACCATCTGAAAGCTCCACATCTTGCCAAAGCAAATGATCACAGCAACTGACTCATGGCAGAACAAAGTTTCCACGGTAATATATATTATTTCAGTTGATTTTGTCACTCCATCTGCAGGATCATTTGAATAAATTGTGACCCTTTTTGTAGGCATGTTGGTTGTAAGAGTTCAGTGAGGCTGAAGAGGAGAAGGAATGCGCCCAGGTTGCTCTGTGCTGACCCTGATAGTGATTGTTTTCTTCAATGCCAAGGCTTACTGCTACGGCCTGTTGCAGAATGACAGACTAAGCAGAGTCAACAGTTGTCTAAACTTTCTCACGTGAGGGCATTGTGAAGTGTGGAATAATGGCATTAGAAGTTTGTTTGTTTCTTTCCTCAAAGAAATGTTTGCTTGAACAATTTAATTGTTTTTGAGAATTCCAGGGCATCTCTCTCAAGGCTCTGCATTCCTCCCGAAACAACAGATTGCATTCCTGAGGAATGAAAGTGATCTCCATCAGAATTACTTAGACTCCCTACAATGTCTCAGGAATTTGATCCTGCAGGAGAGCGACACGCTGGCCCGTTTGATTGATAGTATATTAATTAGAAAGCATTCACTCTGGGCAGCCCACACCATTTGTTTTTTTCTGAAGTGGGTGTCATTGTTATAAACCAGACGGCTGTTAACTGGCCAAGAGCCTGAGGCAGATCTTATCCTGTGTAGTATTTAGAAATACTAGTACGTTAGAGAATAATACAAATTAATTAATGTTGATATTTACTGTGAATGCAATTGCTCATGTTTGGAGCAATTGAAGGTCTAATCCCAAGGTTTAATTTACAAATCATATCGTGAAGCTGCATTTTCCAACAAGAGCAATTCTGACATTTGCTGACATGCCCAATTTATTCTCACGCTTGGTAGATTTCTTTAGCAGAGTTCATTCCTTAGACTGACAAGAAGAACTCATTGCTGCGTAGTTTTAGGGAAAACGACAGTTTTTATATTTTCTAATACATTCTGGGTAAACTTCATGAAGTGTTCTTATGTATAGCTGTTTGTACTATACAATGTTAAGGTTACAGGATTTAAATTATTATTACATTTATTATTACATTATTTTTTTAGCATCACATGTCAGAGAAATCTCACTGACTCCAATAAAGTGAAAACATAACAGCATGTGTCAACACTGAAGACATATTCAAACCTGTAATGTCAGAGTCGCTGCATATTACAGCTGTATATGCTTCCAGCCTGAGGAAGGGGGAAACCAGCATGAGATCTACTGATGGAACGATTTATTTTATTCACTATTTTTTATTCTTCATCCATTTAGTCTTGAAGTGTACCCAACAGCCCTCACAAAGCCTTGTTGAAAAGTTCTCCCGGTTTCACCAGTTAAATGCATGAATTATTAAAGACACAGCAAGAAACAACTAAATTGGCTTAGGAATACTGGGTACATGGCCCGTGGCTGTTTTGCAGCAGCATTTTAAAGTGATTGGTCCCGTACTGCGCAGTAGATGGACAGATTTGGCCCGTCTACATATAACATTTAGAAGAAAAATAGAAGAGTCACAGGGAATACTGGCTGTGTCTTCAGAGAAGGCACGAGAAACAGAATATTGTTGTGTTTAGTCACCATTTGGATCCACACAAGCATTTGCAGAGCAGACTGGGTCTTTGTCAGCAGAGCCCTGCTTTGCATTTATGTTACACAGATTCACACCTGGGACTTGCTGATCGAAACCACAGCACAACCCCAGCTTCCCTCTATGGCCCCTCGGCGCTGATTGTGGAGGAAGAGCACAGTCCTCCCAGAATTAAGCTTTTCTCTTGGGTGAGATTCTGCAAATGTGCAGGGCACCAATGTACCCTTTTTTGTTTTTCTTTTAACATCTAATCTGTTTTGCAATGAAAATACTTGGGCAATAAAAATGTATTGCTTTTCTTTGTCTTCTTTTATAGTGTGGCATGTGAGATCACAGTTTATAATTCAAAGAGAGCTGCAAATAAAAGTTGACCCAGCAATAGCAGTGATGGCAGGACCAGCTCTGCAGAAAAGGGTCCTTCAAATAACATAAACTACAGATGGATATATTATTATAAATGTATGTATAGAATGAAATGCAAATCAAATTTTTATTTAGTTGTATAGACTATTATAGTTGTATTACTTGTACTGGCCGCTTGTATGTCCCCCAGTACAAAGAAAGATACTTTATTGTGACTATCATCAATAACAACTGTACTTATTCACTACATACCACCATGGTAGATTGGATATGGTCTGCTTTCTGTCCAACAGCGAATTTAGATCATGAAAATTGTATTGTTTGATATATAATGAGTCTGGGGGCCATGATTTCAGGGTCCAGGCCAGGGTATCTCAAAGAATTTCGACTTTGTTTCTTTACATGAAAGATTTACTGTTGCAATTTTTGGAGTCAGGAAGCAGTGGTAACACTAAACAGAAACCTATAAAAGAGCTTTTATATCACGATTAACCAGAAGATGACAAAGAGCTAGTACTCCCAGAATTGATCTTAACTAAATGGAAACCACCTGTGCACTTACTATCTAATACCCTTTGGAAAGGATCACACAGCATCAGCCGAGGATGTAGACATACAATACATACACGCAGACACAATGTATGCAAATGTGCCAGATACAGCTCAACTGAATTATACTCTAACTTGATGAAGCCCTGATCTCAGGTTGTCTCATTCATCAAGTGTGTGAAGCACATTCCTTCAAAAGTTACATTCAATAAACCAAAGCTCATATTTTCTTCAAATGCACAGCAATCTGGAGGAAATGGTCCACGCGTGCTTCTGGTTAGTGTTCTGCCTCAATAAAGGTTCACATTAGACTCGTGCCCAACCACCCAAAACCCCCGTTCTGGCTTCTCCATCAAATATTCTCTACATAGCTAACCATTAGCCCACGACTCCTAGCGAGACCATCTATTGTTTTGAGATCAGGCTGTTGTAGAGAAATACGTTGTATTCAGTATTTTGTACTGAAGTCTGGCTAAAAGAATATTGATATTTAAGAAACACAGAGATCCAGCTCTTTGACACAACTAGTATGTTGAGAAGGGAAATAATTTAATTTTGGAAATGCTGAAATGTTTCTGACAGTCTTTAGAAAGAGAGGATGAGCATGTTTGTTCAAGTGGTGCTTAAGTTTAATCATCCATGTTATTTGTTTTATTGTCTTGATGAATAATAATAAACTGAGGCTAAATATTTTCAGTCTAGTAAATCAGCACAATGGGTTTGATTATAGTCTTTTTCTTTAACTATGTCCTCTAGGACTTGATCACTTGACTTGTAAGTATGCATGCTCTAAAAAGCATCACACATTAAAACTTGATTTGTGCACACTTGCAAATGCAACCAATACAAATATGTTGTGTGTGTATGAAAACAATCTCAAAATAATTATAAGGAGGATTTTAAGTGTCATAGGAGTAGATGAATCCTATTCAGCTACTGTATTATACATGGCCGGCTAATTAATAACCTGATTCTCATTTCCTTACATTAGGTGTAATGCCCTTTTCTTTCTGTCCTGTCACACCCTTTAATTTAACCATGATTAAACTGGATTTGTTATTTCTTCCATGGTGTTTAAGCAGGGCTAATGCAACCAAGCTGCTTGGTTTCCATGGTCAAATGTTACCAAAAATAGCCGTCACAGAAAAATAAGTGTGACCACAGCCTTGTGATGTGGAGAGCATCGGACCTCAAAGGAACATTGCAGATGTCTCCACCGTTGCAGCACCTTGCCTTTTTCTCAGGGTATCCTACGACTCACAGAGGCAGTCAATATCCTCTCATTCAGTAAGGATGAGGCACTGAACTCAGAGGAGACTATTCAACTGTGCCTGGAAAAAAGTTGGATGAAAAATTAATTTAAAGGACGGAAGGACCTTGAGTGCAGATTAAGTTTTAAAATGTAGAGAGCAACATCTGAGCTGTAAACCCAAGTCGTACTTTATGTATGGCACTAAAGTGCTGGTCCCAAATGAGCAACAGATGCTTCCTCTGATGTTTTGATGCAATTTATTGATCAGTAGTAAAACATCTAATCTTCCTGTTGATGTTTAGAAAAACAAAAACATACACAAATGTATCAGGTTGACTTTTATTTGCAGTACATCCGTTCCTCTTTCATCGCGTATCAAAGTCTGTGTGTGATGAGTATCAACAGGATATTTGACAATCCATCGTCTTGTCAACAGGCAGTTTCTATCGTGACATAAAATGTACAAATATTTAGAAATAGAACATATTTGTCATAAAATGTATCATGATAAGTCCAGTAAGTATTGTTTTCTTTGCTTAACACACAGTGACAGACTACGAAGATAGTAAGTCTAAGTCATAACTTGAGTTAATAATGTGAAGCATGTTATCTAAGAAGAGAAGTGAAAACAAAGTCTTTTGTTTTCTTTACAACTCTACAGGATGTTATTTATGAGACACCGAGGCAGATAACGCAGAGGTAAAGCTGTATGCTTTTCTGATTTAGCAAATAAATGAATGTCATCTGACTTTGAGATTGTGTGTGTCCATGTGCATTTGTGTGGATTGGCGCCAAAGTGTGTGCATGTCTGTTTGAGTTCTCTGCTCGGCTGTCACAGTAATAATGAGTATAGCTGCCAGAGCTGGAAATCATTTCCCTTTGTGATATAGCGGTGAGAGTGAAAGTGAAGAGACATAACTAGGTTGCCTGGAGGGGAAAAGGTTTAGCCAGCAGAAATGTTCAACTGTGGACCAAACTTTTCAAACGTTTTATTTTCCTAAATCAGCACAAAAGGAACGATTCAGCAGTATATATTGTGTTGTCACTGTATTTGGCTGAGAGGATTTTCACATATGACTTTATTTTGTCAACTGATCCCTTGTTCATAACTTCTAAATGTAAAGAAGAGGAGACTTGGTGCTTTCAGAGATGTACAATAAACTGAAGCAGGGTTATGGTTCCAGCACTATAGAGACAACAGCTGAGCTCCTATTGGGAGTTGATGGTAGAGACCGGCAATGCTTCTTTAAAGAGTCACAAGATGTGAGGAAAGGTGCAGGGGCATTGTTTCCTCTCCATCACCGACTGAGGAGGTTTCATAAATCTCAACATCCAAAGGAAAAGACTGTTGGTTTGATAGACAGTTTTTCTTCTGATCCTGTGTATTTGTTGAAGTTGTTTTGTCAAAGCTATATGATGTGGATGGATACAAGGCGAGCCACAACCAAGAGCCTGACGGTAGGCTACCTTAATATGATATATACTTTGAAGATTTAAACTATGATTTCATTCTAATATTCATTGGAAGTTAGTAGTTACCTTTGACAGTAAACACTCGTAATGCAGATCAGATCTTAAGCGATCTCATACTTATGTCAAAATGAGTCATCATGTAGCAGTTTTGTTTGGTAGAGTTATTCAGAAATATTTTTTTTAAACATAAAACGTAGATTTTCTGAGTGCTTTGCCAGATACAATCTGGGATGTTTCACATGTCAGAGCTCCATCCACTCCACCCCGTTTCAAACCGCAGCAATGTGTGTTGCCGCATGCATATTGCGACAGCACACGGATCACAACTTTTTGGTGATTTATTTTCCAAATCTATCACAGCCTTCCTCCAGGCGAGTCTGGAACACTGCAGCGATATGTTCCTGCCGGTGTACAGTTCCCTTTAACACAGGTTGGGGGCGCCAGAGTTCAGCTGTAAGTGGCTCCTCGAGGCGGCCGCAGCTGGAGAAGAGACGAGAGGAGCAGGAGTTTGCGCTCCGTCCGTCACGTGCTGAATAAATCAGATTTGGAGAGGGACGTCTGCTGCTCTGTATCCACACTGCTTGGCTTCAGTCAGTGTGCTGCAGCAGCAGACACACACACACATACACGCACACACACTCTCACACACACAGTGGATGCCGATAAGTTGATAACGTCTAAGAAAGCGGCAGGAAAGTTTTGCTATTAGACTTTGAAACATTCGGAGAGAAGTGAGTATATTGAGCAAGGAAACAACGAGGAGGAATCAATACAGCCACTGGCAAAGGATATACGTCCTGAAATGGATGTAACTCTCACTTTGGACTTTGCAAGGGAATACTGAAAAAGAATCCGGACATCTTGGGACGCGTTTTAAAAAAAGCAGTCTTAAAGCCAGCAGAGCAACAGATGAATGTGAGTATCCAGCACAGCGGGGCTCAGCTCTCCTCACGTGCGATGGAGTTGTCCATCAGTGCACACAGCTCTCACAACCACGACTTTCTTTCACTTGTGTCACGTTACAACTCACTCGCGGATCGCATGCGTGCAGTAAAAGCCTATTTCTCTCTGTATTTGTAGATGTTCAACGTGTTTCTTCTTCTTTTTCTTCTTCAGTTCTTTCATGCCCAGGCAGACTTCTCTGCAGCGTTAACGGACAGACGGTTCTGCTTTCATTTAAAAACACATCACACAGTTTATTTATGAAGCAAACTCAATAAATGACCTTGGAATGTATTAGGAAGCTGTTGATAAAGTTGAGCATGCCAGCGCGAGCTGTTCTTTCACTTAAATCGGCCTCGCTCGTGATTGGAGCGCTGCACAGGCAGAGCTCAGCTCGTGCGCATACTTTAAAAAAAACAGCCAAAGATTTCCGCTGCTTGTCAGCTTTCACTTTTGTTAAACCCCTTTGAGACATTCCTCTCCAACAGGTCAACCTATATGGAGTTATTCTATTGTCCTCCGCGTGCTGCTGCTGCCGCTGCCGCTGAGCCTTTGTGCCTTCCGACTGCTGAGGAACACAAACTAAATGATTCCCCACATGTCGGCACAGTTATTGTGTTGGCAGACTTGTGTTCATTGACCATGAATAGGTGTTCCTTTCCCTCAATTAATACTTTAATTAAGTCTCCAGTGGGTCCCATCACCGCGCACTCAACTTGTGACTGCCGGTTGCCATGGGGATATACTCCGTAATTCTGCAGCATTTCTTTCTTCTTCTCCTTTCTTCTTTTCCTTGAGACACGAGAAGGATAGGCTCCCCCTCTCGCGTTTACTGCCCACCAGTCATCAGTTGGAGGTGCAGGACAGAGGAATTCTTTTCGTTTCATTTGAGTTCCACCTCTAAGTGTTAAGCAAATAAATATGCACTCGTTACATTGTCGCTGCAGTCTGCTGAATAATTTGCCAGAATAAGGCGGACCAGACTTTAAAAAAAGTCTTATTATTTAATCAACAGTGTTTATCATCCGTTCACCTATCTAAGCAATTATGTATCCATTTGCAATCATGTGTAAGTGTTTTGATAATAGCTGTATAGATCATTATTCTAATGTGTGACTTTTTAAGACTGCATGGGTGGAGTTATATATTACAACTCACAAACAAAACAAACAAAAAAGCAGCGCTTACAGACCAAACCACTAGAATTTATAACAATCCAAGGATTGTGTCATACATCCTCGGTGCAGTGCATGAAGTAATCATTTTACTAGTCTTGACTTTGTAGCTTGCATATGCTGTTGATGAGGCAAATGTTCCAGACTCCTAAAAAGGAATAAGAATCCCAAGATATGCTTCTCCCAGGACAACCGCACCTTCACCACCCAGAGAGTATGTTGTTGCCTTATATTTTTGAAGATTGCTTGGTCGTCTTTAGTAAAGGGAACATCAACCATGGCGTCCGAGTGCGTCATGCCAGAAGGTGGTTGTCTCTGGAGTTTGTTTCTTCATTTCTGACAAGACTGTCGCCTAAAATAAATAATCTGCATCAATGCATTTTGAAATCCCACCTTTTGAGATACATTTATTTGTCAACATATGAAGTGAACTTTGACCTTGAGTTTTGGCAGTGTTGTCCAAACTCTACTTGCCCCCCTGCTACTGTAACTTGATGCACATGTGTTCTTAATGATGCATCCACTAGTACCCCCCACCACACACACACACACACACACACACACACACTCCCCATACGTAACATCACTTGTGATCTTCAATGACATGAGGTGTGTGTTTTTTTTTTCAAATCTGGAACATCTTACACAAAAAGCAGAAACATCCCATGCTGCTCTTGCTGTGGGAAAGAGATGATCCTTTTTGTCACGGACCCTAAGTAACCTCCAGCTCATCGGGTAAAAAGGAGCCTGTGCGTTCCACCAATACCATGTTTGTTAAGGCCAGGAGGTGCATGTGTACCTCATGCCTCTGATGGATTTACCTGTTTTTTTTGTACATGCCGAGGGACTGGCGTTTCAAAGGCTAAAGCAGGGCACAGAAACGCAGCGCTGTGGTAACAGTCTGGCAAACATTCAGGGAGTTTGGCTTTGCTTTGTGCGAAGCCGGGCGTCCTCACGTCCAGTCGATCTGCAGTTCTGTCTGTGGTTTCCATTATGGCTCCATCGAGCCTCGGGCAGCGGGGCCTGTTCGCAAAACCTCAGAAGTTTTCTTTGAGTTAACTGGAATCATGACATGGAATTAGAAGCTCATTTCACATAGTCTGTCACTATAGTCGTCCCTTATGGCCTATTGGTGGTGAAAATGGTTTGATTGTGTTAATTAATGCAGTGCTCCTGAAGAACTGGATATATTTTAAGCAGTGTTTAGTTTATAGCCCTGCAAATTAGATATTCTGGTTTGATTAAGAAAAGCACAATATTTAATTCAAACATACCATATGTGATAATAGTTTTAAATATTAGCTTGGATAAGAATGTGATGATTAGATTGTTCAACATGTATAAGATATGTCTCCTCACTGACTTGGGTCTATTTGATCTGTGGCAAATCCACTGTATTTATTATGATGTTTAACAAAATAATTTTCTCGACATCATATTTACATTTCATGAGGGTTTTGGCATTCTTCTCTGTAATGTAGGTATTGGCTCAAAGAGGGAGATGGCCGTGTTTGGTCAGATGCATTTTAAGTTTTTCCAAAACTAAAGGCCTGCTTGTCTTGATCTTGCCGTGAAAAGAAGACGAATAGCACTTCTCAGAAAACTGAAAAGCAAAAAAACAAATAAGCAAAGAAAGTTAAGCTATCATGAAAAATAAATATCTTGCCAAAGATGATCTAGTGGAGACGTAAGCCTTATGTGTCCAACACCCACTGCTGCCGGGGGTTTTGATGCCGATTCCAGTCGGGTCAGCAAAGTACTCAGAATGATATTGACTGTATAAAAACAGAAGTTTCATTCTGCGTGTAAATCCTTGACACCTTGGACTTGGTTGGTTGACTTGGTTAAGAGGATTTGAAAGAAAGTGGGTCAAGGCTGTAGTTATTGTTCACAATGCGATGCACATGTCATGATACACAAGAACAAGTGTTGGTTTTGGAAAACTGAAATGATACAATATTTTAGAGACTGTTCTGCTGGTTCATGGGGCTTAATAGCCCACCAGTTGCATCATCTTAACAATGAGGAACTCACCATGATCTTGGAAAGTGATGTAAGAAAAACATCTGAAACCAAGCAGCAACAATGGGATCGGCTTACTAAATGCAACAACTTTCAACCTTAACAGCTATTTTAAATAGTTATTTTCCGATTGCTATCCCTGAAGCTCAATGCATGAATAGATTACCTTTTTTTCCCCATCTGCTAACTGGCCACTAACTTTTTGACATGAAACTCTCAGCGATGGATGCCTGGGTGGTTCGTTGGGTGGGTAGTATATATCTTATTTGGTGAATCTCATAGCTTTAGATTGCAGATATTTCTCTTTAAATTCAAACTGAATCTTTTACAACCATATCCTTCTTAGCGTGATATTCTACAATTAGCCTACCCGACTGCGTCTGCTATATCCATTACGCTGCTCTGCTCGACGGAAGCCCTCCACCGTAGCTCCGCCAGAGAGTGCATGATTTCAGTTGTAGCATTTGGACAAAAGTGTTAGCCTTGAAATGCTTTACTTTCTGCTTTGGAGAACGCTTTGTAAAAGTGCATCCCCAGTGTTGCAGGATAGTAAATCAATACTTAGACTTTAAAGTTCAAGTGCTGTTAAGATGTTCAGACTTCTATTCTTTGCCAAGCTCAGCACTCCCAAGGCAATCCAAAGTACGATATATAACAGAGAATCTGTAGTGCTTGCTTTAAAGGGCTAGTTATTTGCTATTATTATAATTACAAGGGATGCAATACAAATTAGGATTTGATGGATCCAATTGATTTGCGTTCCTTTTTATTCCTATACTGTTAAATAACTCTAAACATAGAAAATATGTTAACAGCACTGATTTTCATATTTCATTTCGATATTTCCAAACTAATAATGCTTGAATGCAAACCAATTCATAAAGTGAAAGTCAGCACTTTGTGGGCTCTGAATCAGGGCATACTGAAATTAGCCCCAGGATCTTGTGTGCTCATGGCCAATTTCCAGCAGCCCTCAATTACAATGCTGCTGAGCCAGAAAAAGAGAAAGAGGTAGACTGCATGGAGCCCTTCCACTCTACTGTACTGCTCTGTCGCTCAAACACACTGTCACCACCATGGCTGAGACAGACCGCCACACTGCATTCATGGACACATGGGAGACATTTGGTGCCCCCCCCCCCACACACACACACACACACATACACCACACACATACACACACACACACACACACACACACACACACACACACACACACACACACACACACACACACACACAGACGCAGATGTTTTGTGAATGTTTCCTTGCAGGTATCAGTTTAACCACTGGGGGAGCCTTGAAGAGCTTTCACTGACTAGATGCTTAATTTCTCAACACTGAACTCGGTGTAATTTTCTACTAATTATATTTCTTCAAAATAAAAGCTAGATTTACTTCTCAGACATTCGTTTAGACAGAACCACGGACAATTGGAAGCTGCTCGTTTTATTTAATAAAAAAGGCAAAATTATTTCCTGTGTGCCAGACACTTGGCGGTTTCGGATTATTCTGCAGATGGTGACAGTCTTGTTGAATAATTTCCACATTGCTCCAAAGTGTTTCAGTTACATATCCGATGCGGTGGTGTAGGTCCATTGCCAGAGTGTGCCGATTGTTTATGCAAGGATTTCTAACACCCGAAAATATCAAGGTTTGAATATTTCCCACCTTGATTTACCCATGATTCTTGAATTTCATTCTCGTAAGTATTGAACGATAGATATGTTTGCTTGGGGAGAGTGTTTCTAAACTGCTCACCCTCTGAGAGCGTAATGTGGTTCCACACATAAATCCAGGAACAACACAAGAGGAGAGTGTTATGGTGAATACATTGGGGAGTGATTCCTGCATCTTTTTAATCAGAGTTTAATAACCACAGCCAAAGACTCCTCGTCTGAGGTGGTATGCCGCGGCCTGTGGCTTTGAAGGTTCCTTAGCAAAAGAAACCTTCATGGTAAAAGGTGTTGACTTATTAGGTAAATGAAGAGGTGTAGGAAAGTATTATGTGCAAGGGTGTATTGTATGTGCTGTGGTTGGGAACACAGCCCATAAAACATATGGGAAAGTGTTTAAGGCGTGCACCTTATTTTTCTTAAACTAACTTACTCTGTATTCCAACACAGACATAATACAGCTTTCTTAGTTTCTGCTGCTGTCAGGTTTTGATATTGCTCAGATTTTTCTTCTTCTGTGTCTCCAGGTTTAAAAAGAAGGAGCCAACATGAAGACAGCGGCCAAGGTTTTTGGGAAGCATATGACGGACCCTTCGCACCGTGAGGGTTGGTGGAACAGAAGGATTGTGCTAATGGTGTATGTGGTCTTGGAGCTTGTAACAATTCATTCGCCCGTGGTCCGGGGGACTCTTGAACTACAGCTAGATGAGGAACAGCCAGCAGGCACAATCGTAGGGGACATCAGTGCGGGACTTCCTCCTGGCATCACAGCATCCTTGTACTTCATCTCAGACCACGAGGGCACTGGTGTGGGTAGTGATTTGGACATAGACGAGAGCACGGGCATTATTAAAACCGCTAAAGTTCTAGATAGGGAACTGAGGGATAGATATAACTTTATTGCAGTCACCATGACAGGTGTGACCGTCGAGGTGACCATCAATGTGAATGACATAAATGACCACGCCCCAACGTTCCAGAGGAAAAGGGCCATGTTTCAAATCCCTGAGCAGACAGCCATCGGCACTGGGTTTCCTCTTGAGCCAGCTGTTGATGCTGATAAAGGTCCACTTACAACACAGGGTTACCTTATCAAGGATGGAAATATTGGCAACGCATTCACCTTGGAGACCAGGAGGGGAAGCAATGAGGTTCTTTATCTGGACTTGGTAGTCAATGCCATTCTAGACAGAGAGAAAAGATCCACGTATACTTTATCTCTGGAGGCCTTTGATGGTGGTTCTCCCAAAAGGACTGATCAGATGACATTAGATATTACTGTACAAGACATTAATGACAACGCTCCTATTTTCAACCAGAGCCGCTACCATGCCATAATATCAGAGAACCTTCAGGCGGGAAGCAACATCCTGCAGGTGTTTGCCACAGATGTTGATGAAGGAGACAATGGGATGGTGCTGTATGAAATCAACAGGAGACAAAGTGACCCTGACCGCTACTTTGCCATTGACTCTCGCACGGGCATCATCACACTCAACAAGCCACTGGACTTCGAGATGAGGAGAGTGCACGAGCTGGTGGTTCAGGCGCAAGACAACGCTACCCAGCCAGAGGTGACCAATGCCTTTGTCACCATTCACGTCAAAGACTACAACGACAACCAGCCCACCATGACTATCATCTTTCTCAGTGAGGATGGATCTCCCAGAATCTCAGAGGGTGCACAGCCAGGGCAGTATGTAGCCAGGATCTCAGTCACTGACCCAGACTATGGCGAGTACGCCAATGTCAATGTGTCGCTAGAGGGCGGAGACGGGAAGTTTGCCTTGACCACTAAGGATAGTATTATCTATCTGATCTGTGTGGACAAGATTCTGGACCGGGAGGAGAGAGACAGCTACGAGCTGAGGGTGATGGCAACAGATTCAGGCACTCCTCCTCTCAGGGCGGAGTCCTCCTTCATCATCCAGGTGATTGATATCAATGACAACCCTCCTCTATTTGACCAGCCAGTGTACAGGCAGATGATCCCTGAAGTGGTGTTCCCAGGAAGCTTTGTACTACAGGTCACAGCTAGAGACAAAGACCAGGGGCCTAATGGGGTCATTGACTACCGCATCCTACAAGACCATGGCTCTTTCTCCAACTGGTTCAGTATAGACTCCATTACAGGGATTATCACCACTCTCGCTCAACTGGATTATGAAAAGAACCCCAATCCCAGTATAACTGTGGTGGCTACAGATGGAGGGAAACCACGCCTCTCCTCCACTGCTGTGGTAAACGTTGTCCTTCAGGATATAAATGACAATGAGCCAGTTTTTGAGAACAACTTCTACAATGTGTCCATCAAGGAGAACACAGCTCCAGGGACCTGCATTCTTGAGGTAGGACATTTTCTTGCAGATTTATTCCATAACAGTTTGTGTGAATTGATTGATTATATATACACACTCCCACATGCTGAGCTCATGCAAGAGTCTCAGCCTAAGATGGGAGCAGTTGTGGAGAACATAACAAATGGAAAAGCACCAGATAATAAATTGAGGAATTTTTTTGCTGATTCCTTTCATTCCTCCATAAAGAGTCATTCGGAGTGGTAAACCCCTTTAAATTTGACTCCCATAGTGTGGATTTACCTGTCGTTTTGGGCCAAGATGATCTTCTCTTTGGCTGTCCTCCCCTTCACCTCTCAGAATGTTTCCAGGGTAACAGAGGCAGTGTAAACTCCCCTGTCAGCCCAGGCACAAAGGGGGGTTTCACATACTCACAGACGGAGACAAATTCAGGGCTTTATCCAAAGAAATAGATGTCACTTCACTCTCAAAAGGCACCTTAATTAGGCTAGTTGAGCGTGAGAAAAAATGGCTATAGACGACTAGATGGACTACAGTTCAGACACATTATAGCACCCCCAGTGACTGCAGTCCTGTCATTAAAACATTTATTTTCTCAAGTTATTTTTGGCGATCTGATAGAAAAGCCTGCTCATCATTGTTTTTCATTCAAGTGATCCCTCAAGTCAAAAGGCTTATTTCTTTTTTTACAAGTTAAGACTTTCCTACAATTCTCCCAAGTGTCTGCTGTATTATTGCATGGATCAAGGAGTTGGATACAGAGTGCAGTTCTGACAGAGGGTCCAACAGACAAGATCTTGGCCCAGGGTTTGGCCTTGGAAGAGGGAGGGGGGGGGTGAAGGGTGATGCTGGCCTTACTGCTACTACTGCCTTGAATGCAGAAATAGAAGCTTTGAGGGCTCCGTGTGAGAGGTCCCCTAATTATAAAGCACAGGAACCACAAGGATAATGCAATGTACTAAAATGCATTATGGCATTTGGAAGTGATTGTAAAAGCTTTACAGCTCTCCGAAATATATATCTTTAAAATGTTTTCTTTCATTCACTTTTTTTCTTTTTCTCCTAGAAATGGTTAGAATGCTGTTATTCCTTTGCTCTTTCTGCCAAAGGGCATTACTACCTGTTCTCAAACAACTCTCAGAGTATGACACATTGATCAGCGGCCTCCCAGGGTCAAAGTATGAAGTCATTCTTTAAAGCCGCTGCTCTCTGGCCTCTCTTGGGCCTGGCTGGATGCTGATGACGTGTGTTTGGCGGCCCGTATGAGAACAGACTGCTCTTACTCGGGGGGCCGGCTCGACATCCAAACATCTCAGAAAGACATCTGATGACTGCCTTTTTCTCTCTCTCTCTGCAAATGAAATTCCAAATGTCCCCTTTTTCCATATACATTCTATCCAAAAAAACATTACGGTATATGCATTTTGATAAATGTAAACGTTTGAAGTGTCTACCCCCCCCCCCCACACACACACACACACACTCACACACACACACACGCCCCATCTCAGGTCACCAGAACATCAGGTTGTGATTATTTTAACGTAGTCTGGCTCCGAAGCGCTGTGCCTGTGATATTTTGTCACTTTCTGCTGTACATCACTTGGTTTATGGAGGACTTTTGGAGGGGAAATATTACAAAAAAAGGACTTACGCCTATTAACAGCAATCAGTCTTGTAATTTAATACGCAAGATCTACTGCAAAGAAAATATGTCATCTTTGAGAGAGGAAATTAAATACGACATGAAAAACAACACTTTAAAAAGCACAATCTGCGCTGTGGAATGTGTTTCATGGTCCCTTTCTAATTATATTCTCCATTATTAGTGTTCAAACTGAGTCTAAATCTTTGCATGGTGCCGAGTTCAAATATATTTGTCGGGCAGTTCTGATGTCATGAAGGAATCTCAATAACAAAGTAGCTTGCTATACCCTTTACTTTCATGCAGTTGATCTATTGATGTTTGCACCAATTGCTATCTAAAGGATTGCTTTCTGTTTGATGTACTGTTACGTTGTACACTGCCTGCGTGTGTTTTGTTTAAAATCTGTGAAGTCTTTACAGAATAATATGAAAGGGAAAGTAATTACTTCAAGATCATCAATTAAGGTAATCAAGCATAGATGCATTTGATTCTTGACATGGAGGAAGAAGAGTAATACAATATGTAATTTGGGATAATGAGGCGCATTAGCAAGCCTTAAGATCAACAAATTCAGTAAATCAAAGTCTGGTTGTTTTGTCTTGGAGGGTTCCTCGCCATTCACTCTCCTATGTGTTATTTCAATTGTGAAGTAATGAAACTCTCCAGTTGGCAGAATCTCGCGTTAAGGAATACGTTACACCTCATATCTTTGTGGTTTTTGGTTGGTTTGGACTGAGTCTTTGCTAAGAATTGTCCCCCTGTCTGTTTCTGGGGCCGGTCTGGCTCCAGCAGAAAGAGGAGAGGGGGTCTCCGGGCAGCCGAGGGGGAAATGAGCCCTGACAAGCGCTGGCATGAGGGGAGGAGGTGACATGGGCAGGAGGGGCTTCCTCGTCTGTCCGTCGGTCTGTCCCTCTCTCAAGGCTTATCTGATCCTACTTCATTTCTCATTAGCCAGGTGTGAAGATAGGCCAGACCTAATTTCTAAACCGGCGTCCCCCCACGTTAATGACAGAATGGGCCACTTGTCATGGCTGCAGCTCCCTTGGCAATATGAGACCAACAGAGATTGTTGCGAGTGAAGGAGCAAACATTCTTTCCCCATTTTTTTCTTTCTTGAAGCTGTAAAAACAAACTTTGCCACCCAAATTGCTTCCTGTCTAAGTGGCGTCTCGGCAACCTTTTTTCACCAAACACATCACTTTCCTTGAAAACACATTGGGGATGTTGTGTAGAATTGTTATGCTTTGGCTATGACATCTTGTGTGTAACAATGCTAAACCTGCTAGTTTTTAGTTTAGATAGCTGCAGCTGCAGAGTGGCACTCAAACACATTAATTATTTCTCAGAGATTTTGAAAGGCAGCCTAGTTGAAAGAGATACATACCTCAGTGAAGTGGCACTCTGAATTCTTCTCCATTCATGCTAACATAAAAGAAATCCATCTACGGGGAAAGGGAATACTCATAATTGCCAAGAGAGAAGTATGAATGATTGAAAGAATGTATTTCTTTCACACTAGTTCCTCTATTTTCCATTCTTTTTGTACTACAGAGACCACCTACTCGTGACCACCAGGCAGGTGCTATTAACACTGATTCCAATATCTTGAGCCATGGTGTCCTTGAGCTGTAATTACCTGATGGAAGAATGTGGTGTGCAATAGTTTTCCTCACCCGAAGATTTTCATAATGCTTGTTAAGGTACAGGCAGAATAACAAGCTGGTGTTTGTTACTCGGTCTCGGTCTCTGCCTTTATTATTTTATGTTAAGGAAAACCGTTATTACATTCCCTTTAGAATAGAGCTACCTACCATCCTTCATGTTAAATTTGTTTAACATAATTTAGAAAGTCACTCTCTGACAATAAATTATTAAAGTAGAAAAAAGTAAAAACTGAGCTACATTTTGTTTTAAAATTTGAACATGTATGTTTTGTAGGGAACCGCTCCTTTACAAAAAGTGTTTTAGCTGCAAGTCTCTTTCCTCCATACTGAGATTCTGCAAAACCTCCATGTGAAAGGCAACAATTATGACAAATAGCAACATCTGACTGCTCGACTCTCCACTTTGCATCTCGTTTTTTTTTTTTGTCATGGATTTTTGCAAGTATCAAAGTGAAAGCTTTTTGAGTTTATCCAAATGGGACCAACCATGACAATAAAGGGAAATTGACAGATTCATTGTGGTATTTTTGTACTCAAACCACGTCATCAATTTTGAACGGGCCTTTTTCTGGGGATGGCTTGTGTCAAAAGGAAATGTTCGCCTGTCTGTTTTGATACCGGACTGGACTGTTTGCCCATGAGATTGGTTTTAGTTGAGGCGAGCTGACTCTGCGTTCCTGGTCTTTATCCTCCAGCTAACTACCTAGTGTCGCTGTGGCTATGCGGTATAACAGCATTTTCAGGGAGCGGTCAAATTGCAGGAAACTGAATGTGCTACTTAATGTGTTCGAAAATGTAATACTTCCTTGAACACTTACTCCTGGGCCTTGCAGGGGCAATGAAGCGAACACAAACACTGATGTGCATCTGGATAGAGTGTGGGTGTCCAGGTCAAAGTTTCTGTGTTTGAGACAGCTGAGCGTATTTTATTGTGCTCAGACGTCTATCAGCAAATCCTCTGCCTCTCTCTTGTACCAGCATAGGAGGAGGAGAACATTGTTGTAAAACATATATTATATATCATATGGTTCAATACAGAAACTGGGAGGAAATAGTGTTCATCAGTAGATATATATATATATATATATATATATATATATATATATATATATATATATCAGTATATATACACACACTGTATATATATATATTCAGTATATATATACACATGTATATATATATGCATACATACGTATATATACATATATATGTATATATATATTTGTATATGTATATGTACATATACACATATATACATATATATATATGTATGTATACATATACATACATATACATGCATATATATATACATGTGTATATATATACAGTATGTGTATATATACTGTATATATATGTGCATATATATATATGTGTGTGTGTATATATATATATATATATATATATATATATATATATATATATATATATATATATATATATATATATATATATATATATATACACTGTGATGACATGCTAGGTGTGAGGGAGATTAAAGTCTGCAGGGGGGGTTTCTGCCCACACATCTGGCAAGGAAGGAAGATGGGCTTATACGACTTTCTCAAGGGACAATACATTTAATTAGTAGACTATAGAGTGTGTCTGCTGCTGGTGAGCCAAACCTCTAAGCACCACTTCTAAGTTTCTATGAAAGGAAGTGAGTATAGTGAAAGTAGAGTGAGAGAGGGAGAAAGAAAACAGTGGAGGGTCTCCAGAGGGACAGTCAGACTACGGCAGCTGTGACAAAGCTCCGACTGAGCAGCTGAATCCAGCTGTTGATCTCTCCTCTGACTCTGAGGGGTGGGATCTCCTTCACGCATCCTGTCTCCTTTTCCCCGCTTGAATCTTTTTCTTCTTTCACCTTGTCCGTCCAGACATCTTATCTCTCCCCCACTTCCTTTTCCCACACTGTTTTGTCCCCTCCATGATCCAATTACACATCTTCACTTCCCCCTGTCTCCCTCCAGAGCGGTGACATATGAATCGGAGCAGGTGAGAGCAGCACATCTGCCCGCCTGGAGACACTCGGGCCTCCCTGAAGTGATGCGAACACACTGCCTTGTGGGTCCCTGTCAGACCGGGCCCAGGCTTATCCAATTTGATGATGCAAGAACGAAATGGGTGTAAATTACCATCAGAGTGAAGTCACACTGCAGGTTTGTATGTGCCTTCACAGTCACGTTCTCACAATGTTGCGTTCAGGCTCTCGACCTTTGTAAATAGAGACAATTATTCACTTTGCCTCCCTCCTCTTCTGAGACGACTGAATGGGAAGAGGGCAGCAGGCCCAGAGGCTCGCTGTGATGAAGGCTGCCAGGCCTTCTGTTCTCACAGCCCGTGGTCCCCCTGCACATGTGCGAGGCAGTTGGCACTGCTAAACAAGCTGGGCACCAGGAAGCATCATCTGCCCACGACATCCATTCTCTTCCAAAGCAAATGTGTGCTAAATCATCCATCCAGTCCCCTGCTGTCCATCAGGAGTCACCAGACCGGAAAGCAGACGCTGAGTGACAGTTCGCCAGGTTACAAAAATCAGTAGCCAGGAATCTAGGTCCCAAACGAAGGGCAACAAATCATTTCTTTAGTGCGACGATGACGTGCCGGTATTGTGACGGTAGCTACTCGGCAGCATGTTGTGTTTTACATTCGTGACAAAACGGCACCTTCCTAGAAAAGCACGCACTATACATACACAGCCTGCAAATATCTTAACCACTGAGCAAATTGTCTCTGTATCCACAACTCGACTGTTACAAAGAATGCATCGCTTCAGTCTGCTAGCCCCCCCCCCCCCCCCCCCGCTTTTGTTCCAGCCTTGCTGCCAGTTGAAATAACGGTTAAGAATATTGTTACTGAGCCCAACAAGCCCATGGAAAGAGTAGAGCATTCAGCTACAGGGTGTGTGGTCAGATCATCTCATTTCTGCTCTTAATTAGATAGATTTTGGTTGACGACCAGGTCTAGTCGTGGCTGTGAATGTGCCCGAGCAAAGGGATTAGTCAAAACCTCAGCGATATATAGTGGAATGCGGGGCCTGCGGGGGTAGAGTTTCAAGAAAGAGGTGGTAAAACTGTTTTACCACCTATTTGTTTTACTAAAACAGGGGGACACATGCAATTACAAACACGGCCAGTGGAATAGAATCCAAAACCAATGCTACCCTTCTGTGTGGTCAGGACAATGTGTAACTGACACTGTTAGAGAAGGATGTTTTGCAGATGCTTGTTAACAATAATAATGCTATGAAAGCATTCAGCTCCTGTGTGGACCACATGAGTGCTTGGGGCTGAGTATTGGATGTGACCATGCAGACATCTTGCATTACAAATGTTTCATTTGTATTTCCCCTTAGTTTGTCTCCGATCAGACATTTTCTAAATGTTTAAAATGATTGTTTTGACAATTTTAGCCAGTATTTCATTCAGCCAGAATTGTTGTAGGCCTGAATATTTTATGACAACATTTATCATTTGAGAAGCGTGGTGCTTTTTTTTATGTAGGAAGTTATTTTGTGACATGGTGACTGTTTGCTGTCCTGGCTCCTCAGTGGTGGAACAAGCTCCCCACTGACATCAGGACAGCAGAAAGTCTGCTGAAAACGCACCTTTTCCAACTACATCTGGATTAAACACAGATTAGCACTTCAGTGGCTCTTAAATAACTCTTATTGTGGTACTTTTGTAGTTTGACTATGTTGAGGAAATGTTACTTTCTGTATTCTTGTTGTTCTAAGTTTCTACTCTAGGTTGAAATGCACTTATTGTAAGTCGCTTTGGATAAAAGCGTCTGGTGAATGACATGTAATGTAATATACAGGGTTCTTACGGTCATGGAAAACCTGGAAAAGTCATGGAATTTTAAAAAGGTCATTTCCAGGCCTGGAAAAGTCATGGAAAAAAACTTAAATCATAAAAGTTTTGGAAAAGTCGTGGAAATTTGTCATGATCACACCGAGTTTGAAATAATTAATATGTTTTTTAAAGAAAGATGCCCAAAATATAAGCCGGCGTACACTCTCAATACACAAAATGTTCTAAATTGTTCATATTTTTTACCAAGATTTCAGTTTGGTCATGGACATTTGGTTTAAAGTCATGGAAAAGTCATGGAAAAGTCATGGAAATCCATTTGTCAAAATGTGTAAGAACCCTGAATATAATGTAAAAGGGTTTTCTGGAAAAAAACATAGTTGTAGTCCTCAAAGTATGATGTAGTTTTTTTTTTCAAGCTTTGTAAAACAGAAAAAGATAGCGAGAAGGAGCGAGCGACAAACCACACGAAGAAGGAGGTTTGTGGGGAGAGATGCTGCCGTTTCCCAGAGTTGTCTGTCTTGGCTTCAGACATCCAGGCACCCAGGCCCGCTCCAACCAGACTCCCAGTCTGTGTGCACTGACGCTCCATGGTGGTCCACCCTCACACTGCTGGTTGCATATCTTGAAGCCTTCGCCACATCTCGCAGAAACACCCCTCTTGTTATAACGGAGGACATCTGTTATGCCTTATCTATTCTAAAGTAATGTATTCGCCCTGAAGATACGTCGTAATAAGGAGACAACTGCTTAGCTTAACGCTGCCTTCCTCTGAGTGCGAGAAGGTGATTTTAAAGACTTAGCGGGGGGGAACTAATTACCGCAGAGTTGCGTAACTCATCAATAAGGCTCATTTGATCCGGTGCTGCAGAGTTTATATTGAAAGTGGTGCGCTTCTTCTTTTAACCAGCGTGTTGAAAGGACAAATCTTTGTTTAGATTGGTGTGTATAGCTCGGTGCTGCGAGGAGCCCGGAGGCAGTGTGGGGAGCAGTGGGTCTCTCTGCTGTAATTAGTCAGAGCTGCTATGCGCTAGTGCAGGACTCAAGATGTGTGATGTGGTATCAGAAAAAGGCGAACAGAAAGCCACAGACTGGGGTGTGTGTGTGTGTGTGTGTGTGTGTGTGTGTGTGTGTGTCTCGGTGTAGACAGGGTTTTAGGGTGGAAGATATTCTCTAATCAGTCCCTTGAGGAAGTTTCCTCCCAGATTGCTTTGCAAATGCATCTTGTGAGATCCAAAGTATCAAGACAGGTGATTTAGGAGCAGGGAAATGTATGAAGCGATTTTGGATGCCCATTATCAGCGCTCGGCACCACCCTTTCATTCCAGCACAGGTTGAAGGCTGGACATGCAGCCAATGGGATCCAGTTGAGGTATAACCATATTGGAATATAAAGTGAAAACGACTGACCTAACAATTTGGTGTTTTTACAGAGAGTGGCCTGTGCACACTGCACAGAGACTTTCACCCTCACAGGATCTACGAAAGAGATATGTTATGGTTAAATGGCCAGAAAATGTATTTATTGTCTCCAGCTGCCTTGGCAAAGTCAACCCACCACTCAAATGGATGCAGACAAGGAGCTGGTCAGTAGCTGGGATAATGGAGGAACAAGTTGTTGATGTTTTCAACAAGCCAATTCATCATGGCGGTGGCTGGAGGCGTCCAGACATCTGGTTTCAGAAGCCGTCTCCTCTCCAACCTGGCTGTGTCTTTATAGAGGATCCCTGGAAATGATGCATAGTCTACTCTATTCTATCAGGTTTCCAATCCAACCACAGACGTGTAACATCCCAGTTGCTCTTCATGTGCTACAGAAAATGCTATTACGTCCTCTGGATTCATCTGCCAACCAAGTACCATCTTTAATGACCTGTTATTTAAATGTGTCTCCAATAACAGAACATTTTCAGAGGTTTATTTTTTATTTATTTTTCATTTTATTTTTGGAGGGGCTTGAGTTCGACCTTCCTCTCATCGTTGTGGTGTAATCAAAAAGAAGAGGTCTGTGGGGGCGTGCAGATGTGAATAATCTGGAGAGAATTGAAGTCACCTGCTCTCAATTTTTATTATCAACAATTTATTGCTTCCAGGAACTGATTAGCCCAGAGATCAGATATGGTGATTGATGTCGCAATTTGCCTTTTGTATGTGAAGTCACGGCATCCTGGAATAACACTAGCTCATTCTATGAGCCAAGATCTGCCTTGGATTTAGTAGTTTGTCTTTTTAACTCTTTATTAATTCAGGAAAAGTCCACCAATTGCAACTTGATTGTATTGTTTCCTTCCTGCGTCTCATTCACAGCTTTTGACTTTTACTGCTGCTCACATTAGTGACATTTACATTTTCACAGACATTTTTCCAGTCCCTTAATACTGTGAACTGTCCCACATGTATTTAATGCTCTCCTAGCAGATAAGACAACACTGTAAATACATAACGCAGGTATAGTTTCATGATCACAAGTATAAAAAAGCTATATAAATATTGTTTTCAACCGAGGGAAGCCGTTACATGTTGCTTAGAGTTGATTTGACATGATTTTTAACATCTGAAACGTCTCCTGGGCATCCAATGGACTTGTGGTCTCCAAAGCAAACAGAGTATTTGATAAGACAGAAAAGATGTAGAGCCATCTTTTGCATGTTAGATAATACCCGCGGAAATGCAGAAATGCTCGTTCTGGCTGATAGATTATGATTCCAGTACATCCATAAAATATAACCCTTATCAGCACTGTGAGCAACCTGTAATGCTTGTGGTACTTCTCACTGCTGCATTAGAAAAGTCACTCATCGGTCTGTCTGTAGAACTCTTAAATCTTAAAACATTTTATTTTTAGCTTTTCGCTCTCAAGGACCTTCATCCGAGCATACAGGGTGCAGGTGTAGAAACAAATAAACACATCCCTATCACTGTATGCAGAACACTTGTGCACACACTACACACACTGCAGGTAGAGGCTCCGCCTCCTGTTAATTATAGCGTTATAGTGCTGAATGTAGTACTGCGAGGTAAGTGGATGCCATACTTACACATCATAAAAAAGGGTTGCAACAGCATAGTGTATACGGATAAAAACATATACCATCAGAATCAGAATCAGAAACCGTTTATTGCCAGGAATGTTTACACAAACGAGGAATTTCTTTTGGCGGAAGGTGCAACATTTGACATGACAAACAACAATCAACATAAACTTAAGTACAAGACAGGATAAAGACAAAGATAAAGTGCCTAAATAAAGATAGAGATAAG